>CM067477.1:6049671-6150441 GCA_034552555.1 Semaprochilodus insignis | reverse complement strand
TTATATGATGTGGGGGGGAGAGGTGGGGGGGTGGCGGGGGGTGGCGTGTGGACATGGAGAAATGAACAACCAAATTCTGTAGAACTTTAATTTATTACCCTTACTCCAGAAACTTTGTTATTGTATCCAGAGCAAAAAAGAAAATGAAGTGGAACATGGACGTCGCTTTGCCATAAATGACTAACAGGTGGCAATTCAAAGAAAAGGAAAGCTGAGCTGAATGTTTTGAGGAGCCCATCTTTTTAGCGCCATTAGGTTTGTCAAAAGTAATTATTTGATTCCATCAAACGTGTATATGTATGAGGAGGTAATGTATTTCGTTTTGTCCCCTTCAGTTTCTTATTGACCCCAACAAGATCGATAAGGCCCTTGTAAGGTATGGTTCCACTGTTTAGTGTCAACACTAATATTGCCTGCTGTGACTTACGGGAAGCAAAGGGCATAATTAAAGTATATTATTTTTGTATTCCGTATGTGATACTCTTGCATAGTTACTTAAATTACAGTAAGGTCCTTACAGATTTGGATGTCTACAAAGCTGTTGTTATTGTAGCTGTGCAGCACAGCATATTGGAGTTGAAGTTATGTAGTGAGCTCAGACGTTTGACGTTTTCATTTGAGGATATTTACATTCCAATTTACATTCCAGTGTATTTACAACTGGCTGAACAGTGTAAGAACTACTGCCAGTTTAATACATCATGCATCGTCTCATCGTGTGGTAAACCGTCCGTATTTACTTTGGTTCTTACTTCTCTGGATTTTGATAGTCCCACTCCCTGGGAGATGTTTTTGATTTGGCCGACTGTGGTGAGGGGCTCTTCTTCACCAGGGAAAGAATTCTTCTGCCCTCCACCACAAGTGTTTTCCATTGTGTTCTGGGCCTTTGTGTTACTGAGCTGACCAGTACGTTCTTTCTTTTGAAGAACATACCGAACGGTTGGTTGGGCACACCCCTAATGATTTTGCCCTCGTTCTCCGAAGGGTTTGTCTTGATTGTTTCAGCCGCATGACGGCTTGATATTTTGACGTCGTGTCGAAAGTAATTAACAACAGAATTCCAAATGCAGACGCCACACTTGAAACCAACTCCAGACTCTTTATCAGCTTATAGTGAAGTAATAAGAGAATAACGTACACCTGGCCCTGGAACAGTTAAGCAGCCAATTATGTTTGAGCCTCTAAAAACTGGGAGGTGTGAATGTAGTAATTCCTACACGGTTCACTCTGTTAGGATGAGAATGTCCTCAGTTTGAAAGGCTGGACTTTGAGCTCACGTTCATTATTTCATATCAGCTCCAACATCCGACGCTGCACAGCTGAAGTCACAGTAACTTTGTTGGCATCCACGTATTTGTGGACCTGTAGATCTGTGAGCAGATATTTAATTATGCTACAGGAGTAACAGTAATGAAGTAATGCAAGTTTCAGACACAAGCAAAACCTTTAGAAACAGACCTGACACGCTGACCTTTAGAAACTGGCTGCAGCAGATTTGAGACGTTTTGTTGTTCTGCTTCAAGGGGAACGTCGCCACGGTTCCCTGTTACAAATCGCCTTCAGCAGAAGTGTCAGTTCAGTGAGTAAATCTCAGACGTAAACGTTATTGGCATGCCCTCCGTACCGTTTGTATTATTTGAAATGTGTAGCCTCAAACATAGTCCAACACTTTCTTTTCCTTTCCAGCTTCATTCTAGGATTCACCGCAACATATTTGATTCTTATTAAAATTCAAAGGCTTGAATTTTTAGCTGTCGTCTCTAGCCAAAAAAACAAAACAAACAAAAAAAAGTCTTCATCATATTTATTTTATTTTATAAGCTCATATTAGATGGTTGAATGTTTGAGATGATATTTGTCTATAGCAATCCTCTATGACCATGGACTGTTGTTAAAATTTGCATATGCTGAAAAATGAATTACACTTCTCGTTGTATTACCTTTTTTTTATATATAAACTGAGTGTGGAAAAAAAGTGGAAAAAATAATCTGGATAAGTTGATTATCCTGAAATTATCCTGAAAAGGTGCTTTGTACAGTCATAGAATATTGTCCTTACACAGTTGGCCATGTGGATCACAGAAATCTGTCATATATCTTTAACTTAAATAGAAAGATATAAAGAAGACGTTAGGGGGGAATACATTTTTGCACACATGCAGACTGTAATTGCTGTAAATAATAGGCAAAAAATTCTATTTACCGGAACTCTTTATGAACGGGGCGAATTTTTTTTTTATGTATTTCATTTACTCTCAAGTCCAGTGCACACATACAGACTCTCTTCTTGTATTTTTTATTTTTTCTTCTCTTTACTCAGCGTCACTCTTCTGTTGTACAGCTGCCTCCAGGACGTCGGACTGGATGTTGTTTTGGCATGTTAAAATTTGAGAGGCGCGTCTGGTTTATTTTAGCATGACTTACTAGCAGGACTATATCTCATAGTTGACAGGTGCAATTTGTTTAATGTAACACACTATCATTTTTTGTAAGAGTATTTTATTTTTGTGTGTAATTAGTTCTGATTAAACTGGCCTTTGGCACCAACAGCTGCTTTGATCTCTTTCTCTCTCTCTCTCTGGGTATTACATGTGGAGTTGTCGGGTAGTAGCAGGTTATCAAGACCCTGGAAAGACCCTCAGTTAAGAAGCATCCAGTCATCTTACCTTGGCTTCCTTATGCTAGACAGTTCAATGAGCGGAGTGACTGAACAAAATGGCATAATTTAACGAGCGGTTCATTGTTAATTCCTTCATTTAATTTCGTTTAATTATTTCAGAGGAGTCATTGTTATGTACTACTCAGACACTTTCAGTCAGTTTGTTATTACAACCCATTTTTTTCAAATTCCAGAAAGTTTGGATGCAGTGTAGAGTTGTAATAAACACTGAATGTGATGTGCAAATCATTTAAAGCCCATATTTAATTAAAATGGTACACGGACAACATATGAAATGTTGAAATTGTATTCAGGGCTCCTTTGTTGTATTTCTTTTTGTTTGTTTCATAATGTGCCGTATGCTTTCAGTGGGTGAGCGGTTGTCATAAGTGTAGAATGTGGTTTGGCATCGTGGTGCTAAAGTAAGCAAGACTTCTCCGGGAAAAAAAAAAAACCTCTAAATGCTCCAAAACCTGTATATCTTGTTTAGCATTAATGGTGCCCTGGTGATTGGTCGACAAGGGGTTACAGTATGTTGTTGACGCGGTGCTACTTCATCATCATTATCTCCTGTTGAATGAACTCTTGGTTCGACTTGATGCTACAGTGCCTCATTGTAGCTGGAGCTAGCTGGTTAGCATGCTAACCTTAGCAGCTATCTCTGCAACTTGATACATAGACATCTTTGCTGTACTATCAAAACTGTTGAAAAGTTGTTTAACACTTGCAGGGCACAGTAAAAGAATATAATACCCAGAGAACACATGATGATGGAGATTTACCACTGTTCCCATCAACGTAGCACACCCTGACGAGCAGTTTCTTTGGCACACCTGTACACCTGCAATTATCCAGTCCATGAAATCATGCAGAGAGCAGGCCAGCAACATCAACCATCAGAATGGAGAAAAGGTGTCATCTCAGTGATTCTGACCGTGCTATGGTTGTTGGTGCCAGATGGACTGGTTTGAGTATTTCTATAACTGCTGATCTCCTAGGATTTCATGCACTGGTGTCTCTAGAGTTTTGTCCAGAACGGTACACTGAAAAAACATCCGGTCACCAGCAGTTCTATGGATGGAAACGCATTGTTGGTGAAAGAGGTCAACACTGGATGGCCAGACTGGTTAAAGCTGATATAAGAGCCTACGGTAACTCAAATAACCACTCTGAAAAACTGTGGTCAACAGAAAAGCATCACAGGAAGCACAACACATTGAACTTGAGGCGGATGGGCTACAACAGCAGAAGACCATGTCAGGTTCCAAATCTGTAAGCCAGGGACTGAAAGCTGAGACTGCACAGGTTCAACACAACTAGACTGGAGAAATGTAGCCTGGTCTGATGAATCTCCGTTTCTGCTGAGGGCCAGTATTCCGCACCAACAGCATGAGTTCCTGGACCAGACGTGCCCCGGTTCAACAGCCCAGGCTGGTTTACGTGGTGTAATGGTGTGGGGGTTGTTTTCTTGACACACTTTGGGGACTGGTAATACAAATCAACCATCGCTTGAGTGCCACAGCCTGTTTGAGTATTCTGGCCGATCATGTGCTTCAGTTTACCTTCTAGCGGCTACTTCCAGCATCATGATACACAATGTTGCAAAGCAAAAGGTGTCTCAAACTGGGGGACATTACAGTGAGTTCAGTGTTGTTCTTTGGGCCTCCCAGCTACCGGATCTGAATCAAGTAGAACACCTTTGGGACGTGGTAGAACAGGAGATTCCCAGCGCCTGAGAAATCTGCAGGAGTAATGCAGTCTGTTAATATTTGAGTGTTTCCAGCATCTTGAGGATTGTGGCTGTTCTGAGAGTAAAGAAAGCCCCTATCCAGTATTAGCATAGTGCTGGTGAGTATTGTAAATCTGAAGGCGTGTGGGTTCACTAATAGCTTTAGATAGTAAATAAAATGGCTATATTTGTGTTTTACACACTGAATTACGCAGGGCTTTCTATATATTTCCCTTGAATATGTAGTCACTATTTTATATTTTATCCACCATTTTATTCCATTATTTTTCCATTCTATTTACTCCATTGTTATACTGAATATTGTTATTATTATAGTATATTATAATCTTATCTCATATATCTCATTAACTTATAATCTTATTAATATGTATTTTTATATGTACCTTAATGTGAAGACAAATACCTTACATGTGATATTTGGTAAATAAATCCAGCTCTGGTTTTGATTAAACCAACACTAACATAAAAGGCAGTTCCAGCAGTTTTGAACATTCCTGCAAGACAAAATTATTAAGATGCAAAGCCTGTCAGATCAGTGTGGTATTAATAAAACGTTACTGCAGTGAAAAAGACACAGTGGTGGTGATGGGACCAGAAGTCACACCAATGAACAAATATAGCCAGACGTCTGGTGAACCTACACGTGTCTTCGGAGGTTTTGTATGTGATGTTGATGCTGGTGAAATGGTGTGATGGGAGCGTATTTCACTGAATGATGTTAAAATAATAACTGTTTTTGTTATTTTGTACCTTGTGTACATCTCAGTGATTTAGCTGAGCTTTGACTTGTGAAATGAAAGCCATTCCTCGTTACCATTAGATGCCATACATGTCATTTAACCTACGTTTGGCTGTGAACTGCCCATTGTTATTCTGATGAGGGCATCTGAGCCCACCATCTTCCAGCAGACTGAGACAAAGAAAGCAGATGTCTCTGTTGGAATGATAAAGGGTCTGTCCTTTGTTTTGAAAGGAGTAAGAAGGGTGTGAATAGCCTCCTGTTAGCAAGAGAGACAGGTGCTAGCCACCTCTAAGGTAGTATGCTAGTTATGGTCTGACCATTTGAACACTGCCAGGTCACTCCCCTGATAGGCAAGAGGATAGCGACCCACTGTTGGCCCACTAAGAGTCGGTGCACCGGTGTTTTGCTCAGCGTTTTCTGAGCTGCCCACCGGAGTCTTAGACAGAAGCACGTTTTTCATCTGTCCATTTAGAGTCTAATTTACTTCCTTTATTTCGTCTTCTAAATTAAACCGCTCAATCCTTCTGGTGATGGTCATGGTGGGTGCTAGAGCCTATTCAGTAATTCAGTGGGCGGAAGGCAGGAAACACCCTGGACAGGCCACCCGTCCGTTGCAGCCCTTTGTAAATTAGTTTAGTGAATAATTTCATATCAGACCTAGTTATAATTTTTCCTCTCAGTTGTTTGTAATATTTGTCTTTTTTGTTTATTCTCTAAAAGTAAAGGTGATATTCCTTTCAATTCTGTTTGAGGAGATAAAAACTATAGTTTGATCGTGTGCACAGGACAATAATCTAGGTGGTCCAAATGTGGGCCAGCAGTGGCATTCAGTAAGTAGGGAGCCAAAACTATCAAGCCAGCGGACAGATGTAAGCTGACTATCTGGGTCAGGAGAGATGTATGCGCGGTAACGTCTTCATGAAATGCTCTCCAGGCAGTGTGAAGTGTCCCTAAGCTGCTATCCGGAAGAACATTGAGAAATAGCATGTTTGCTAGGACTAGCCTAGCAGTGATTTTCATCCCTGGTGTTACTGGTGGCAAACATGGCTGAGCAGGGCAGAAAGCGACGGCTGAATACTAAATACACTGTCCTGAATGTGTTCAGTAACATATTCTACTAGAACACAAAAAGTATCGTGATGAGGCACATGGGAGAGAGTTTCTCCCTGTTACTGGATGGCTGTTGTCTTCACGTACTCCTTCTCTTAAAGGTGGGAAGTTTGCTGGTCATTTCAAGGAAGTTCAGAAATTCGTCATTTCATTTTATTCTCATGTCCTGCTTCAGTCCACTGCTGCTCACCAAGAACTTGTTAATTGAAACGAGGGACCCTCATTAAAGCTATGCTCTCATGTCTTTTGTGTTTTGTGGCCTGCTCTTCACTGAGTTTCATCCCTCTCTTTCCAGCCATGGGACGCAGGGTGACCAGACAGTCCCTGTTTGCGGTGGCTTGTGTCTGGCAGGAGATGCCCGTGTTTGTAACTGTGAATTCAAACACAGTGAGTTAAACACACCAGGACTTCTCGTTATGGTAAACAGAGGAGGCTGCTGCTACCTACTAACCACTGCTGTCACTTGCTCGCCTAGTTTTAGGGGATACTGCGAGTGTCAGCAATTGTCAAGTGAGCCTACAACATCACCACTAACATCTTTTTAAGACACAATGGAACCCAGACATTGAAAAACGGGTGGGGTTATGAATCGTACTGCCAGGTGATTGTAGGTCTGGTTTGTATAGGTGTACAATCTACTTGAATGTAGCCACCATGCCATCTACACATAATGCATATATACATAAGGCACATGCTGACAGCAGCCGTCTCTCTCTCTCTCTCTCCAGAACTGTAGCTCATCCACGAGTCTCTCTTTACTACTAATATTTTTAATATGTACATGAATTATGGGCTCACACAACCACAGTATCTTTAGGGGCATCTGTGTCATCCCTGTGTAAGCCGCTAGTGATTTTTGAGACTGTTTTTATTTTATTTCTAAAAAGAAACAAGCAACAACTAATATAAATATTTTATTATTGTCTTTATTGAGTGTTTTATAGCTTGTCATAGCTTCACCCTCTGTGGAGGGACACCATGATTTTCAGAAATGGTTTACACAATTGATAGTTAATAGTTAGTACCAAGTTTTTCAGTCAGCCTTCAGCATAGTTTATTATAGTACACCAGTTAGAATGATTGAAATATGTGAAACTAAACTGTCCCTCCTTTTTATTGTTGACAGATAAAAACTCTCATTTTAATGATATACTGACCGCCGAACTGGAAATGTCTCTTTTCTTTATTTCAGAAATCTGGTCACCCAAACTGGGAGAGTGATATCAGCGCCTTTATACATACATGACTGAGCCTGTTATTAAATAACCAGGTTTAACTACACTGGCTACTGTCACATGCCCTGGTGATACTACCATGTTGAAATAGTTGATAATCAGATATTAAGTGTCTGTAAAAATAGATTTTTATATTTTAGTTTAGTAAGAACTCTAAAAATATCATCCCTACAAACATTAAAATGTTGGATTAAATGCACGTAAATTTTTGTAAGTGCATATTCTAAATACTAGGGATGGGCGGATCGATACCTAGATATTGATACTTCCTATGCTGAAATACTTTGTTATGCTGAAATACTTTGTTATGCTGAAATACTTTGTTTTTGCACTTCTACTCACCATAACCTTTCTTCTCTCTAGGTATGAGCACTGGGTTGGGTTGCCAGGTAGTGCACTTATGCTTTATATATCTGTGTATTATTCTCTCTAGGTATTAGCACTGGGTTGGGTTGCCAGGTAGTGCACTTATGCTTTATATATCTGTGTATTATTCTCTCTAGGTATTAGCACTGGCCCTTGTTCGGGCAGTGTCTGAGCTCAGGGTGAGTTTTAGACTCCTAACCTACTTATACTAGCTGTGAAAAACATTATCCGACGGAACACTAAGCACGGTCGTAAGTCGCTCTGGATAAGAGCGTCTGCTAAATGCCGTAAATGTAAATGTACTTCCGATCCTGCGCCCTACTTTTGAGATTAAATTGTGTTGCAAAATCATTAATATCATTTTTTCCTTCTGCCTTTTTTGACTGTAACTATTCAAAATATAAATATTCAAATGTTACTCTAATGAATACATATTTATAGTCACTGAATTTTCAGTTGACATAAAATACTAGTGTACGTGAACACATCATTTGAACATTATTGAACACTGAATTCAATTTTGTTGTGAAGTGGTGATTCTAAAAAAGAAGCAAGTAGAGAATTCTGATTTCTGAATGTTTATTTAGCAGCTGCACTAATAGTTAATAATAATTAAATATCAGACTTTCTGTTACAGTTTTGTTTGAACGTGCTATTTGTCATTGTTCACATAAAGTACCAATATCAGTATTGGTATCGGGACATTAGCCATAATATTAATTGGTATCAGATTGAAAGGAAATTCAGTAGTATTGCCCATCCCTACCAAATACTTGTAGTCTGTGAAATCCCAACCCTGTAAATGCAGATGTATGAAAAAGTGATTTTCTAGGTGAAACTAAGTTACACATCCTCTACGGAGAGCACACCTCTGCTCATTTCAATGCACAATCACTGTTTATTTGAGCATGTTGGAAATAAGGTACCGTGTACAAAGTTATGGCACATTTTATATTTTATGTTTTTCCAATAAGTTAAAAAATAATAAATAAGTAAATAAATAAATAAAAAAACAAAGTGTTCTACATAGAGAATATAACAACTTATTTTCACTCAGAAAATCACCAGATATAATAAATAAATAAATAAATAAATAAATAATATAAATGTAGAATATATTTATAGAATAAATATAGAATACATATATAAATAAATAACTAAATAAATAAGCAATGTGTTCTATATAGAGTATATAACAGCTTATTTTCACTCAGAAAGTCACCAGATCCTGTAGTTTGACCAGGGGTGTCCAGGTTTTCTCTATGGCTAGATGTGTACAGTATAAAATGAACTCCATTAGTGTGAAGATGTTCATCTCTCAGCCTGTAAATCACCAGATATGGACAAGCAGAGATACACTTATGAAATATAAGCAATATTAATGTGTAATACATTTCGGTTAAAAATAAGGGCAAAGTAAAGAGATGCTATGAGAGATCGATGGGGAACTTTACAGAAGCTCTCTGTGATGCTGTATCTCTTCAGTCTATCAGCTGGACTAGTGACTGTGAGGTATACAGAGACAGAGCCACATTTCAGGGGGTATTTTGTGTTAGGCTATTTGAAGCTTTGTGTTCAGACAGTATATGATATTCATGTGGAAGTACGTCCTCCATTCATACGAGCTAAAAGAATAAAATACAACAGAAAAAAATGAACTTCATATTAAGAGAAACAGTAACAAGACCATATGAATGTGAAGATCTACACAGAGCGACTCCACGTGCACATGGAGGTGAATGACGCCATTTCCGCTTGGTATAAAAGCCTGGTGAGCGCAGCTGTTACCGGCATTCAGAGCACCATCACTGCCGCTGGAGGAAGTAGAAGGGCCGAAACTAGCTTTACTTTAGTTTTATTTTTTACGTTTTAATTTATTACCCTTAGCAACAAGATGCCTGGATATTCAGACAGAGACCGGAGCCGTGACAGAAGGTAAGATTTTCTGCTTTATTTCTTCGATAGCACGTTGAGCCGGTTAGCTAGCTAACTAGCATAGCTAAGCTAACCGGCATCAATGTTGGAACACATCGCCAACCTTTTAATATCGGTTTTTCTAAGATTGACGATTAAAATGAGTCGTAAAAGTATAATGTTGAATCAAATTTTAAAGGTTAAATGTAATGGCACGTCGTCTTGGTGAGTAGCTCGGCTAGTTAGCTAGCCGGCTCTTGATGCTGGCTAATAACGCGATTGGCCGTTTTCGGTTGATGTTCCAGAATTTATAGCTGACTCTCCGTATTTCGGTGCCAGTTGGTTAGATTAACACACATGTAAGTGAACTGGTCACGATGTCGTATCATTTCTAAGCTCATTCTTGGTGTTGGCATCATCTCCAGTGAGGCCTGGTCTCGCCATGTGGCAGAAGCTCATGCCGGTACAAAATGCCGGCCGTTTTTTTCCCTTTGTTTCCCTGCCGGTCCGAATTAAAATGGCAGCGGCTTAAAACGTGACGCAGAAATCGCAAACCAACCTCGCAACCACTTATCCCCCGTTTATACTTAAAAAAGAAAAACACTCGTATGACTTGTTTCACGTTTTGCCCGTTTTTTTCGTATGTACAACAGTCCAAACACTGGTGTTCGGGTTTTGTGAATCAGTGACGTGACATACGGGTTGTGATCTAAAACCTCTACTACATGCAGTTCGTTGGCGAATGTGAACAAACTGTTTTTACATCCTTCTAGTTATGGCAGTGGACCACCGCGTTTTGGAGGTAGTCGAGGGGGACCCCCTCCTGGAAAGAAGTATGGTAATCCGGGAGAGAGACTCCGGAAGAAGCACTGGAATCTCGATGAGCTGCCTAAATTTGAGAAGAACTTCTACCAGGAGCATCCTGATGTGGTCCGAAGGCCTTCAGTAAGTGAACTCCCCTATTGGACCTTCATGTTAGCCATTTTTTGTTGTCCGTGTGGTCGTTCTCATAAATGATGGAGCTTTGTTTGAATTTCTTTTTTTTCCCTTTTTTTTTAATTGCAGCAAGAAGTTGAGCAGTATAGGAGAAGCAAGGAAATCACGGTCAAGGGGAGAGACTGCCCTAAACCTGTTATGAGGTTTCATGAGGCCAGCTTTCCATGTAAGTTAAAGTGCAATACGTTGGTTTAAAGGAACACACTGGCTTAAATTTGCTACATCTGCTCCACACATCCACCCTCCAGTCACAGAGCGCTAGATTATTAAATGCTAAAGACTTTGCATCCCACCAAGTATCTTCATAGTAGAATTTAAATGGTGCAAAGCTAAACGCTAGCAGACTGAGTTGGTCCTCAAACGGTTTGACTAAAGAACTAGCAACCACTTACTGACCATTGTGCTTGCACACAAAGGAATTGGCTCTATGCAGTGAAACACCCACATGCACACCTTGGTGAGCACATACTAGGGGGGGGCAGTGAGCACACTTGCCCGGAGTGGTGGGCAGCCCTTTTGGTTAGGTGCCTTGCTCAAGACGCTTCAGGAGGTCAGGGGATTGAACCACTGACTTTCTGGTCACAAGGCTGGATCCCCAAACTCTGACTGCCAGTTAGGATGTTCTTAATGCTGTAGGCATTCCCAGCAAATTATTTTCCAGGTGCACTTTTCCAGTTCTGGTTAACTATCCTAGTTAAAAATGATCAATTCTCAAACTCATTGGCCTGAGGAATCGAATGTCCCTTTATGACTGCTGTGTTCTGAGTGAACAATTAAAGTTTTGCCCTTATTGTTTTGCAGCTTACGTAATGGATGTGATCAATAAACAGAACTGGACTGATCCAACTCCTATCCAAGCTCAGGGGTGGCCACTGGCATTAAGTGGCAAAGATATGGTTGGCATTGCCCAGACAGGATCTGGAAAAACTCTCTCGGTAAGAATCTGTTCTGCACGTTTCTCTTATTCGCTGTTGCATGCCCTTTGTAAAGACTTGTAATGTAGGATTTATTAAGGTTTGTAATGTGATCCTTTTCTTTTCAGTATTTGCTTCCTGCTATCGTGCACATAAACCACCAGCCCTTCCTGGAGCGTGGAGATGGTCCCATTGTAAGTAACTTGATTTAAATTTTAAAACGTGGTGGTGTCTTTGGGTTGCTGGCTGAGATGCTAACCTGTGTTCTGGTTTTAGTGTCTGGTGCTGGCCCCCACTCGTGAGCTGGCCCAACAGGTCCAGCAGGTGGCAGCAGAGTATGGCAGAGCCTCTCGCCTCAAGTCCACCTGCATCTATGGAGGAGCGCCAAAAGGACCACAAATCCGGGACCTGGAGAGAGGTATGCTTACTTTTTCCATCCCGTCATCAGTTTGAGACTCATTTTCCTGTGTGGGTGGGAGTTTTTCCCCCTCCCCTCTCTATTCCTCCCCTCTTCCCTTGAGCTAATGATCTACATCTTCCCCCAGGGGTTGAGATCTGCATTGCCACCCCAGGCAGGCTTATTGACTTCCTGGAAGCTGGCAAGACAAACCTGCGTAGATGCACATATCTAGTTCTGGACGAGGCTGACAGAATGCTGGACATGGGTTTTGAACCTCAAATCCGCAAAATCGTCGACCAGATCAGGGTATGAATCACTTTGGTAGCCATTTGTGGAGTACTCTTAAGGGTTTCCTGGGTCAGCAAATTAAGTGTTAACCAGTAAGATTCAGGAAACTGAGTGAGATTGTATTTATATTTTTTTATTTATTAAACGTTCTTGTTTGCTGTCTCTGCAGCCTGACAGACAGACACTGATGTGGAGTGCTACTTGGCCCAAAGAGGTGCGTCAGCTGGCCGAAGACTTCTTGAAGGATTATGTTCAGATCAATGTGGGTGCACTGCAGCTCAGTGCCAACCACAACATCTTGCAGATCGTGGATGTTTGCAGTGATGGAGAGAAAGAGGACAAGTTAGTTCTATTTGATATTTAATGGTCAATTTGGCTTACCAGTGGTGTAGAACTGGATGTCATGTACTGGAGTTAAAACTCTACTTGATGGTTTTATAACGTTATAACCTGTTCTTCCAGACTTCTGCGTCTCCTGGAGGAAATCATGAGCGAGAAGGAGAACAAGACCATTATCTTTGTGGAGACCAAGAGGAAGTGTGATGACCTCACTAGAAGAATGCGCAGGGATGGGTAAGTAATTTGAGTAGCGTTGTAAATGCCAGCAGAGATGTGAAGAAGGACCAGTGCTCATATAACTCCTATTTTGCAGGTGGCCTGCAATGGGTATACATGGAGATAAAAGCCAGCAGGAGAGAGACTGGGTGCTTAATGGTATGTGTTCACCACAATGAATTTAGTGTAAGCAAATAACAGATGTTGGCTGTAGCTGACTTGACCCATTTTTTTTCCCCCCATAAATTCCTTCCCTCAGAATTCAAGTTTGGCAAAGCTCCTATCCTCATTGCTACTGATGTGGCCTCCAGAGGTCTAGGTACGTTCCCTTAAATTTCCTTGGGGGCTTTAAACACATGTAGTACGTTGTTGGTCATGTTTTTGCATACCATTTTGTTATAAGCAGAGTGTTAAAGCTGCTTTCTTTAACTGCTGTCCCTCTCTGAGTTTCCCCTCTCACCTGAAGGTGCAGTCTTGGAGGCAGGGCCTTGGCATGACACGTCCAGGTTCTTCGGAGGGGCCTGGAGCTCCATTGCTGGAGTTCTGCCTTTTCTTCCAGCCAATCAAATCGCATACAGAGGTGCTGGGAGGTTGTGCGTGCCAGTGGTGCGCGGAGCCTACTGATGGAGTGCGGCATTGTGGAATAGCCTCGTGTCTCTTGTTTTGCAGCTGCTCTTACAGAACCTAAAACCTTAAACCATCCTATTATGGTATCCTAACATGGAAGGGTTCTGTTGAGGTCTGTTTTGGTTCGTGGACCTTTTGACAGTATATGGATATCTTTTAAAATGAGAGCAGTTGGTTACTTGCACACCTCTGTAATAATGCGATTTCCAGGCTGGTTGAGGAGTTCCCTCTTGTTTTCTGGCTCCAGTCATGTCGAGTCCTGCCAAAGAGAGACATGTTGTCAAGTGACCACTGATTGGTTTGGAGGACTTTGCCTTGATTATACATTTAAACTTGATATGCCCCGTTAAGGGCCGCAGGGTGATTTGGCCAGAACATGACAAGATGCAACACTTGGACCTCAGGTTTCCTGATGTCTGTAGGTAGTCCTTGCGTTGATGTGCAACAAGGCAAAACTACTACTTGAGGCCTGTTGGTGGAAGGCACCTGGTTGTCACTTAAACCTGTGGGGAGATCAGATCAGAGCCATGGAAGTGGTCTAGTGGTCACCTTTTTGGTTATATAGGGACTTTAATTTCCTGTTGTCATAGTAATCGAATTCTTTTCAGTTTCAGGTAAGTATATTCCCTCCTATTAATAACTGCATTTACTAACATCTCTGCCTTTTGCTGCTGTGGCTGTGTGCGCGTACTCTCGCGCCGCCTTCTTGCCACACTGCATTGCAATCATTTACACAGATGTCGAGGACGTCAAATTCGTCATTAACTATGACTACCCCAACAACTCTGAGGACTACATCCACCGTATTGGGCGCACGGCCCGCAGCCAGAAAACGGGGACTGCCTACACGTTCTTCACACCCAACAACATGAAGCAGGCGCATGACCTAGTCTCTGTCCTCCGTGAGGCCAACCAGGCCATTAACCCCAAACTCATCCAGATGGCAGAAGACAGAGGAGGTAAATCCAATTGGTGAGATACAGGAACTGTGGTTTATCTGCAGTCACTTTTTTTCCTGTTTTTTGGGTTTTATTGAAGCTTTTTTCCCAACTTTGAGGGGTTTTCCCTGCACTTTTTGAATTTTTTCCCTAGCTGTTATCAGACATTTTGCTATCCTTTGTCATACACTTATAAAAAAAATATATATTTTTAATTTAAATTTTTTTTTTCCTTATTTCTGTAGGTCGTTCAAGGGGAGGTCGAGGTGGAGGGTATAGAGATGACCGCAGAGATCACTACTCTGGAGGCAGACGGGATTTCAACAGCTATGGCCAGGACAGCCGCAATAGTGATCGTGGTTATGACAGTGGACCAAAGAAAGTCTTTGGCAACAAGACCCAAAATGGAGGATCGTATGGGGCTAACAACTACAATGGTAGCAGCAATAATGGCTTTAACGGGGCTTACAACAACGGACAGTCCAGCTTTGGCGGTAACCAGTCTGCTGGCTTTGGAAACCAGGGTTTTCAGAACCAGCAGTTTGGTGCCAACCAAGGCAGCATGCAGAACGGAATGAACCACAACCAGTTCCCCTTCAACCCCCAACAGCAGCCCCCACAGCCCATGCCCCAGCCCATGGTGCCCTTCTCCATGCCCCCTCCAGCCTTCCCTTAGTTAAACCTGCACACAGCCTCATACGCACAGTGTAATTTATTGCATTTGTCTTGTACTGTATAACTGCTATTCTTTCTATATTTCATGACTGTGTTATGTATAACTTTTTTTCCCTCCAAGCAGGATTTAAAAGGAGTTGTGCCTCCTACTTGAGTCCCAAAGTCTGCAGTGCAGCAGTAGTGATGGTGCACTTCTTGTGGAAATTTTTTTTTTTTCCTTTTTTTTTGTATAGCTATCACAT
The DNA here is from genome assembly GCA_034552555.1 of Semaprochilodus insignis. Classification (NCBI taxonomy): domain Eukaryota; kingdom Metazoa; phylum Chordata; class Actinopteri; order Characiformes; family Prochilodontidae; genus Semaprochilodus; species Semaprochilodus insignis. The sequence goes on along the minus strand of CM067477.1, from coordinate 6,135,030 downwards.
TCCTCAGTAACTTGAATTTTTTATATACATGTTACTCATCAAGGACCTAGACCTGGAAAGTTTAAGTAATATCTTGTCAGGGACATTGCATGGCCCTTAAATAAACACAAAAACCCAAACTAAATTGTCCTGTCGCCCTTTTCTTCAAGACTTCAGTAATGTAGACCTGCATTACTGAATGTATGTCCACAATGAAACATGATGCCTTACCATAGAGCCCTGTTATGTCTTTGTCTTCTTGGCACAAGGTAATCATAACTTCAAACCTAGCAGCAGGCTGCTAAGTGCTGGCCTTATTAACTGTTTATAACCATGAAATTTACAGTTCTCCTTACTATTGGCAGGAGGGACCCAATAAGACCCCACAACTTATTAACTCACTTGTATGGGGGAGGTGGTGGTGGTGTCCAGTATGGCAAACGATGTATTACTTAAAGACCTTTTCATGATATGCATCATATGTCAAGAGAAATGGAACTGGCCGTGTCACTTAATGTGACTGTTGTAATAAGCCAGTAGTTATAGACAGGTTGTAAAGCCCTGCAGCTCCCTTTCCCCCTTTAATTCTGTTTTACAAACTGCGCTGCACAAAATCCACTTTTACATCCTGTTAAGAAGTGTTCTCTTACTTTGTAATAATTGCCATCACCCATGGATCTCTCACAGTGGCTAGGGTTTTGTATGTTGTGTACAACGTGCTAGGCAGAAGTCAGGGCTGCCCGAACACTGGCCATGGGAATGTTTGATTTGGTCAACCCGAAAGTGATCTTTATCCCACCAACATACGTAATGACTTCTGTTTTACTTCGTTTTAGATAAATTATTTATTCTGAAGTACTTTATGAACGAAAGATACATGTCTGGGCAAAACAAAAATGACAAAACGTTAGGCTGTTAATGCTCTTTACAACAAATCTTTAAACAAGCTGATGAAGTGACTTTAGTATCAGAAGCTTTTCTCTTTCATTTCTTTAAGTAGTGAAGTTAATAGTCTGTCTTTTATAGAACCTACATGCGTGTTGTATACTGCATACTGCCTTTTTTTGGCCCTAAACAGGTATTGCTCCCCCCCCCCCCCCCCCGTGCAAAAAGTTTTGCCCCCCTGAAATCATAAGCTTTTTTTAACCTGAGAAAAGTAACAGCTTGATATAACAGGAATCACCCATACCAACACACCATAGAGAGGGGGATGGGAGGTGGTGGAATGGGGATGTTTTATGATTATTACTGTGGTTATTAGTAATACTGTTATCAGTGTTTACTTATCGGACTTATCTGCAGGCTAACTTCTATCACATGTAGATAATAAAGCAATTATTCACAAAAAAATAAAGTTAAGTCAGGGTTGTCCAAAGTCTGGCCCATTAGAACGCTAGATTTGGTCCACCAGAAAGTTATCCCAACTCCACTAACTTACCAGCTGCCCAAATACAGACAGCGTGTTACCTGCCCCACCAGGGAGAGTAACACTTCAGATCACTGCTACACCATATTAAAGGGTGCATATCGCTCTGTCCCCCCATGCTGCTCTGGACCAGTCTGACCAGTCCTTGGTCCATCTTCTTCCAACCTACAGACAGAAGCTCAAGTGTGTTAAACCTGCTGTCAGTACTGTGAAGAGGTGGACCAGTGAGGCTAAAGAAAGGCTTCAGGACTGCATGGAACTGACAGACTGGTGTGTGTTTGACGATGCTTCAAGCACCCTGGATGATGTGTCATCCTACATCAGCTTTTGTGAAGACATCTGTGTTCCCACCAGGACTCGCATTAAATACAATAATGACAAGCCCTGGTTTAATGCCAGACTGAAGCAGCTGCGCCGGTCTAAGGAGGTAGCCTACAGGAGTGGGGGCCAGGCACGGTATAATCAGACAAGGAACACTCTCAACAAAGAACTCAGGGCTGCAAAGAAGAGCTACTCCAGCAAGCTGAGCAGAATGATGTCCACAAATGAGCCATCAACCGACTGCTTGGAGAACTATACTGGCCTCAAAAGGACACCTCACCAGACAATGGGGGATCGTCAGCTGGATCACCATCTTAACACGTTCTACTGCAGGTTTGAAAAGCCCAGCACCACACACCTATACAGCTCCGATTCACACTCCACTAACACTCAGCCACCCATTCAGTCTGCCCTGAAGGTCTGCAAGGCGGACGTGTACCGACTCTTCAAAAAAACAAAAAGTAAAGAAAGCACCAGGCCCTGATGGAGTATCACCCTCCTGCCTGAGGAACTGCGCAGACCAGCTTGCACCTGTCTTCACGAAGATCTCCAACTCAACATGCCGACCTCCACCTGCCAGTGGATCACAAACTTCCTCACTGGCAGAGAGCAGCAGGTGACATTGGGGAAAATCATCTAAGGAACCAAGACAACCAGCACAGGAGCTCCTCAAGGTTGAGTTTTGTCCCCATGGCTCTTTTCACTACATACAAACAACTGTACCTCCGTGGACCCCTCCGTCAAAATCAGAAGTTTGCAAACGATATGACAGTCATGAGTCTCATCCAGGATGATGATGAGTCTGCTTACAGATGGACGGTTGATCAGGTAGTCCTCTGGAGCAACCAGAACAACCTGGAGCTGAAGATGGCAAAAACTGTGGAGATGACAGTGGACTTCAGGAGAAGCCCCCCAGCCCTTCCAGCACTCACCATGCTAGACAACTGTGATGGCTGTGGAGTCTCACAAGTTCCTGGGTACGACAATCACCAAGGACCTGAAGTGGGACTGCAACATCAGCTCCATCACCAAGAAAGCCCAACAGTAGATGTACTTCCTGTGTCAGCTGAAGAAGTTCAACCTGTCCCAGGAGCTGATGGTACAGATCTACACTGCCAGCATAGAATCTGTTGTCACCACGTCCATCACAGTGTGGGGCAGCTCGGCCACCAAACATGATACCCACAGACTGCAGCGCATCATCAGGTCTGCAGAGAAGACCACTGGAGTCAAACTACCCACGCTGCTGGATGTGCACACTTTCAGAACCAGGAAGCGTGCGGAGAAGATCATCACTGATCCATCACACCCTGGCCATCACCTGTTCCAGAGGCTTCCCTCAGGCCAGCGCGTCAGCCAAATGAGGATCAAGGCAACCAGGCTACAGAGAAGCTTCTTCCCACATGCCATCACACTCATGAACAGCTGAACATTACAATGCACATTACAATCCACATTCGGGACACTTTTCTCACTTCCTGTTCTGCTGTGTTACACTATTAATTTATCTCATTTATCTTAGTAACTGTTTCACACATGACTCTGACTGTCTCAGACTGGTGCTCCATCCTCTGTACTGACTGTCTCAGACTGGTGCTCCATCCTCTGTACTGACTGTCTCAGACTGGTGTATCTTCTTGTACTGCACTTTTTAAGCCTTAATCTGCCTCTACATCCGGACTGCTGCACTGAGCACTGTAATATACAGCTACACATAATGTAAGGTTTACAGGTACGTAAGGTGTGTGTGTGTGTGTGTGTGTGTGTGTGTGTGTGTGTGCGTGCACTGTGAGCTAATGTAACCAAAGATAAATCCCTTGTATGTGTGAACATACTTGGCAAATAACGCTTGATTCCGATTCATTTTCAGAGTAAGTATATTTTTAAGTACTTTATAAACAAATGATACATGCCTGGGCAAAACAACAAAAAAATGGACCATGCCTAAATTGACAAAACATTAAGCTTTTAATGGTCCTCATAACAAATCATTAGATCAACAGACAAAGTGACTTAGTACGGGAAGCTTTTCTCCTTCATTTCTATAAATGGTAAAGTTTTCTTCTTTACAGAAAGAAGAGTCGATATTGTTCCACTCAGCACTGACGGCTTCAGACAGCTGAAAAACCCTGCCAGGTTAGTTTGTGGTAAATGTGAGACCAAATATTCTCTGTAAGGTTTAAATCTGGACTCTGAACAAGTCAAAAAACACTGTCCTTCGGGCTTGGCCCCTTTTTTGCTCGGGAATGTAGAGTGATGGTATAAAACACAATTAAACCAAAAACTCCTGTTTGAAGCCTACATACATACTGCATACTGCATACTGCCCTAAACCCCCAACAGATATTGCACCCCCACCCCAACCAGGCAATCAATTATATACTGTAAGGCTTTATACCAGCAAGTAAGTTGGTATCACCCATTAGTGCACTCACACTCTACCAGTGCCAGCCTGAATTTGCTGAGTGGAATGAACCTAAAAGCTTGCAGAACTTGAGATGCTTTACCAGGTACGGTTACTTACTGTTAAAGTCTGGTAAGAGAAAAGCTTGATCTGTGTCTTAAGAAAAAGTGCTAATATCCCAAATTAGCTCAGTCATGGAGCAGGAGGCTCTCTCAGTGCACGTGACTTCACTCAAAGTCGGAGTTTCCTCCTTGAAAAGGACTGTTGTAATGGGAAGTCAACTGGAAGGCCTTGTTCTTTTCTCTCTTACTTCACTGCCAGGATGTGGAGTTTCCGCTTTGATTATTGCTGGATCTGCTATTGCACAAAGATAAAAATTCAAGCAACGTCTGTCAGCATTAAAATTCCTTCTGACCTGACATGTTTCACTCTACCATTCACACAATACTGTTAACGCATACTCAGCCATTTTAAGGCCTATTGTAGGGGGGTCACTATGGCAAGCTGTTTTTGCTTTTAAGCCAAAGTTTGTTGAATTCAGAAACTGAAACTGAAGAATAAAGTAGTTAGTTAGTAGTTAGTATTTTCTAAATGGCTTGGTGGGAGAGCTGCTGTGTTTCTCCACTATAATCATCTCTAGCTGGATTTAATAAGTCTGGATTTAATAAGTCTGGATTTAATAAGTCTCTAGCTGGATTTAACATTTTAGCTAGTTGTCACATATTAGCCCAAATAAACTACAACTACAGGCTTTTCAGCACTCATCAGACCCCTGAGACAAACTTGGAAAGGACTCAAATCAGCCTACGAAGTAGCCGTCAGCTCCTCTACAGTGCAGCCTGTATACTAGTCACTAGTGACCACAGTGGTTCTAACTTTATCTGTGAGAAGTGTAAGTTAGTGTCTTGCCTGACGGAGAGGATTAAACAGTTATACAGTTGTGCATCCGGAACTGAGCAGGGCTAGTCAGCAAGGTTAGACTCTGGTTGCCTCAGGGGGAGTTTGCCCACCCTTGACTTCGGCAGCAGAGCCTTCACAGTTGGGCGAATGGGTGACATCTCGGCAGCATAGTTGCAAAGCTAATGCTAAAGCTTTCCCATGTGAGCACCGCCCCCTGCCAATTCATGTGTCCAACAGGTTTCCTCCACTCAGTGAGACACCCCCTGAGTGGAAAGCTTTGGCTATAGGTGGTTCTATTTTATGGCATGTGAAAATAGCTTCTCCAGCACCAGCAGCAGTTAGCTGCATACCGGGTACCTGGGTGCTGCACATTAGGGGTAACCTTAAGCCACTATCCCGCCCTAGATATTGTAGGCTAATTATTGATCTAGGGCATTTAAGTATGTTAAGGGAAAAGCTTGATATGTCTTAAATCAAAGTGCCAATTTTAAAGTAGTTCTATCTTAAATTAACTTTCACTAATTACAAACTACAGACCAGCAGGGCCCTAATCTGAGTTCCTACAGGAATTTGCTGACTTCTTATCTAGTTTAATAACGAGCTCAGGTAAAGTCAAGTCAAGTCAAGTCAACATTTATTTATATAGCGCTTTTTACAACAGAGGTTGTCACAAAGCAGCTTTACAAAGAATCTGGTGTCCGAGCCCCCAGTGAGTAAGCCCAGGGCGACAGAGGCAAGGAAAAACTCCCTCAGAAAAAGGAAGAAACCTCGAGAGGAACCAAGACTCAAAAGGGGAACCCATCCTCCTCGGGTCAACACCAGATAACAGGACAAGCAAAGGAAAGGAGTGAAGTTAGAGAAATAAAAGTCTGCGTCTGATTAGTCTGTAGTTAAGTAGCTGGTTCATCAGATCAGCGGGACGCAGGCCAAGCTTCCACAAAGTAATAATTGTTGGAAGTAATAATAATTTCCACCTAAACAACCCACGTGATTCACTTAGTAAGGTTTTTGTATCGATTTTAGATTCTTTTGGTTTCACTCAAAATATTATGGCACCCACTCATTACTGCAGCCACACTCTTGACCTTCGGTGTAAACAAAGATCATTTAACCATTCGTCCTCAGACCACACCAGTCTCAGATCATTACGTGATCTCATATGAAATTAGCTTTAGTTGTAATCTATGTTCATCTGCTATTGTGTTAGGTATAATACAACAACCTTTTGCACCTGGTATCTTTATTGAAACCTTATGGATCTGTTAACTTCTGTTAGTTGTCCATCTGAACCTACTGACTGGATATTCTGACTTAGAGCACACGTTTGCTCTAGTGTAGATAATGTGGCTCCACTAAAAGGTAAAGAATAAGGCCTAAAAGAAAGCTCTAAAACAGACTGTCAGACAGCTAGATAACTAACTGGCGCCTGACCAAACTTGAAGTATTCCAGTCTGCCTGGAAGGATAGCCTTATGGACTACAGAAGGGCACTAACTGCAGCACGTTCAGCCTATCCACTCCTCTCTTGATCCAAGATTATTATTTAGCACAATCTCTAAATTAACTAGGAATCAAGTAGCTACTGAACTCCAGATACTGTCAGCCTACAGTAGCAACGATTTCACAAATTCCTTCAATAACAAAATTAAAACAATCTAAAAATTCCAAATGTACAGTTAACAGCTACAAGTGCACTGTCCCGTAACCTAATCCAGATTTAGAGCACAGTATAACTACTGTGCAGAGGTTGGAATCTTTTACCTTACTCCAACGAACAGAGCAGGTCCAAATTATTTCCTCCTCAAAACCATACTAGATCCAATTCCTGCAAGTTTACTTAAAGAAGTTTTTCCAGAAATAACCATGCCTCTTCTGTCTATAATAAACTCATTTCTTAGCTTTGGTTACGTTTCAAACTCTCCTAAATCAGAAGTAATCAAACCTCTAATTAAGAAACCTCATCTTGATCCCTCTGAGCAATCAAAATATAGACCTATTTCAAATCTTCCCTTTATATCAAAGATTTTAGAGAAAGCTATAGCACAACATTTAAGTTCCTACCTGCACAGGAGTGACATTTCGGTCTCATCTTAGCACTCTGACAGCACTAGTGAAAATTGTAAATGATCTTTTAGTATCTTCTGACAAAGGAAACGTCCCTTCCCATCTTAACATAGACAGATAGACCACTCTATCCTCCTAAACAGGCTAGAAAAACTGGTAGGAATAACAAGAAAATCTCTTTCATGGTTCAAATCTTACCCAAAGCATCACTTTCAGTTTGTAAATGTAAACAGTGGCTCATGCAAAAGTAAAGCATGGTGTTCCACAGGGCTCTATCTTAGGACCTATATTATTACCCTATATATGCTACCACTAGGTAGGATAATTACAAAAAAACATGGCATAAATTTCCACATGCTATGCCGACAACACACAATTGTATATTGGCCAAACCAGATAATACATTTCAATTTTAAAAGATGTAGGACTGTGTAAATGACATGGACGAAAAGTAACTTCCTCCCACTCATCTCAGATAAAACAGAAGTTCTTTTTCTTGGTCCCAAACTTGCTGGAAACATGCTGTCTGCATTAGCTGTAAAAAAGCCTTGGTGTCACGATTGATCCTGATCTGGCCTTCGATAAACATACTACCGATATCACTACAATAACTTTCCTCTATCTTTGCAATACTGCTAAACTAAGATATGGCCTGGCCCTACAGGATGCAGAAAAGCTAGTACATACCTTCAGGGCTGGATTATTGTAATGCCCTGCTTTATGGTTGTTCCAGTAAAAGCCTTAACGAGCTGTCTTTATGAACTGACACACCTACTCAGATCGCAAGGTGCAGGCTCGCTTTTAGCTCCTAGCATGAGTAGAGTGACTTCATGGGGCACAGTCTTTAAAAAAAAGCCCCCCAGCTTTGGAATAACCTTCTAGTCAGTGTTCAGGCCTCAGACACGGTCTGAATCTTTAAGTCTAGGCTTAAAACCTACCTGTTCAGTCAAGCCTGTGGTAATTAGTTTTCCTGCGAGATGGAAGGTGCAGATCTGGGAGTGCACTGACAGAGAGTATTATGGTGAACTGAGAGTGTCGGTGTCGTTGTCCCACTTACATGTTTGCTCAAGTTTGTTGACGGTGGAGCAGAGGCGTGTTGACTTCTCAGGGAGCCCTCATGTCTTTGTGACCTTCTGGCTCTCCTTTTTAGTTATGCTGTAATAGCCAGACCTGCCGGAGTCACTGCTTCATTCTTTAAACACCTTACACTGTTCCCAGTTCTTCTAACAGAGCTAACCTTCTGTGTGTCTCTTTGCCTGAGCTGAACAACTGCTCATCCTGTGTGATCTGATGCTGCTGCTTAACTGCCTTGACTGGGTGCTCACTGCTTACCTGCATTTCTGACCAGTTTACCCACCATGGAGCTTCATGCAGTCCCATGCTATGTGGACAGCTTTCCCTGCATGCCACTGGCCCTCCTGAAGATCCTGCTTGTTTAATCACAGACTTTTCTGCTCCTGGTTTCCAAACTAATCAGACATTTCTTCCTCTGCCTCACAAAACACTGAACGCTTCTCATATTCTTACTAATAGAGCATCATTGTAGGCTTTTAGCAGCAGTTATTCAGTTTTCCCACTGTGAATAGCTGCTTACAGTGGTCACTGGTTTCCCTAGTAAGAGTCACTGAGTTTCATTCATTCTTATTGCTATTCTCATAGGACTCTACCAGCCATCTGTTATTATCAATTCAGTATTGCATATTATTGTAAATCATGTTATTTTATATTGCTTTTGTGCTTGTTTTGCTATCCGGTGTGGACCTGAAGAGGACGGTTTCCCTTTTTTATTTTTGGTTCCTCTCGAGGTTTCTTCCTCTTCCTCGAAGTTTTTCCTTGGCACTGTTGCCCTGGCTTGCTCATTGGAGGCTTATACCCGAATTCTATGTAGTTCTATGAGTTCTATGCTTAGTGACAACATCTGTTGTAAATGGTGCTATACAACTAAACCTTGACTTGATTTAAAAATATGTAATAGTAATAGTAAAAATGACATTTTGACAACTTTTACTAGCTAAAATATTTTAGCAGATGTTTTAGAATATAGCCACATTTTTACTAACATGAATGGAATTTTGAATTCTGATCATTCAGTTTTCACAGGTGAAAATTTTACTTGGACATGTTGAAATTTTAATTGTTAAATGTTTTCATTTATCCATTCCTAGAGAAATTTGAATTGTTGTATATGCACATTTTAAGTCTTAGATAATAAAATAGAAAGCTACAATTTTACATTTAAAATTCACTTTTGAGTAGTAATAAATATTTGATATTATATTAAAGCACTTCTAATACAAATAAAACTGTTTTCCATACACCACGGTTAGAGGAATAGTGGAACCTAGATGGAGGGGCCTTATAAGTGTCTTTTAAGGGGCCTGCGGAGGGTTTCAGGAAATATCTTCAGTGATGCCTTTAGTGAGCTGTGTACTTTGTCTTCAGGGAAATGAAAGAGGACATTGAAAAGTCTTTCATTGTTGAGTTTTAGAAGAAGTGCATGTTTCAGCACGTTTTGACGGTTTTTGTCTCAGCTGACTTCAGAAGAGCTGTAATTTGGCCATGGGCTGAACTGCCGGCTCTGTTTATCTCTGTTCGAATCCAGAGTGACTTGAGGTGTTCAGGTACGCAAACACATACTATAAACTAACATACAAAATAGTCACGTGTGGTAAATGTGGTTGCATGTAAAACGCAAACCTCATAATTCATTTTTTTTGTTTTCACCACTCTTAGCGTTGCTAGCTAAATCACCATGATTTAGCCAAGTTCCAGTTGCTGTTCAATTTACTCTACAGACTTAGTAGTTCATCAGGCTGTATGATCTCTCACTGACTGTCTGAGTGATCTGCCTTTCCGTTAGCTGGGATTTGTTATAGATGAGGAAAATGTATGTTTTCATTTTCCGTAATCGGTGAAGACCAAGAGGCAAGAGAAACAGAGACAAGTGCACTGAGTGAAGTAAATACAATAAAATCAATGGAAAACTATCTATTGATTTAGTATACAGTATATTACTCTCAGCCAATGATTCGATTAGAATCCCGATACTGGGTCCAAAATTTGGTATTCTCATGATATTTTGAACAAAATTTGATTGAAGGAAACTTGGTTATATGTCTATAATCATGTTGTTGCATAGCTTACTAATGACAGTACAGCTGGTAGGGGGAAGAAGTGCTGGAGTGAGGTATCAATGGTGCTGATCACGTACAGACATTGGTGTTTAACCAGTGCAGTTGCATTTGATGACCTGAGTAACTGAATGTCCATTATCCACTATGTCACACCTCCACAATGCACACTGTCGCAATTGTGTGTTGCAATATCACAGTTTCACAATGCATTGTTACACCTCTAATATATATAGGTTCCAATATGTATTTTCAGCAGAAATCAAATTGGTAAAAAAATAACTGAATAATTATCTACTTAATATATAACTGGAGTCAAATCAGTTTATAGAAGATCGGAGGGGTGGGACATGAAAGGAAAAGAGTGTATAGAGCAATGAATATATGCATATATTCAGCAGTTAGTTCTTTCTATCGATGGTAAAAAGTGGTTTTCTTTAAAGGCTTAATGAGAATTGGCTAAATGGTTGCCATTCAAAACCACTAGCTTCCTGTAGGTCAGTGGTTCCCAACACCACATTCACTTAAACGCAGGATGGGCTTGTTAATTAGCAAATTCAATGGATCAGGTGCATTGGGAGCAGGCCAAACACTAAAATGTGCAGGGCAGGGTTCCTCCAGGACCAGGGTTAGGATTCGCTGCTGTAGGACCCCTTTAGACCCCATTAGGAAACATGAGGCTGGAATCAGTCTCAGAACGCTTGTTAAACCATTAGAGTCATTTACACTGTGATATTAACCCATCAGCAAAACACTTGACACCATTATTGACTGCTGGACACCACCAGGAACCAACAGACCAACTCTTACTGGTTTCTATCATTTGATTCAGCAGGGCTATGAGATGTACAGTAGGTCACTTTTTTACAGTCCTTGCTAAAATGCTGACCCTAATTACCACAGACACCGCATTTGTGGAGGAAGTGTGTGAAATGCCCCTGACTGCCTGTGGTCAGACCTTTAACAACCGGCACACTTGACCATGGGTTTGTTATGTGAGCAACAGCGTTGCGGTGTATTTTCCAGAATGTACTTGTGCGTTGCTCTACCACCCAGACATGGCGCAATGGTACGGCAGGAGGAAGGTTTAGTGGCACAGTACAAAGTAAAACAGGCCTGATTATACATCCTGACGGGTTTGTTACTGATTAGCCAGCGCGGTGTATATGTTTCAGGGCTACATGCTACTCGGTGGGGTTATGTGAGGCGATGACTGTGTAGGGCTCAGACGCTGTTTTTCAGTTCCTATCACTGTGCATGTGAACACTCAAGGTTCTCCGTATTTGCTTTCCTATTTATACATTTGTGTGCTTGCATAAATGTATTAATAGGAAAGCAAACGCTGAAGGCCTTGAGAGTTCAGCTGTGTGAGGGCCTGTAAACACATGTTCACTCGGCACCTGCCAGTTTCCCATGACATCTATCAAGAAATGATTTTCATAGTGCCTGTTTATCTGTACGTTGTGTTATGCAAGAGGGCGTCAGCGGATGTGAACGTGGGTATAAAAGAGTAACGTGCTGAGAGCAGAGCTGTCAGTGGGCTGTTCCTCGTTCCAAGGCGCCCTCATGGATTTGCACTTCAGATGGCTAGTTTTCCTGCTGGTGGTGGTCGGGTCCTTTGCTGCGGGTAAGTATAGTTTATGGTGGGTGTTTTATTTTTAATGCAGTACTGTATATAAAAGGGATATGAGGAAATTATATCTAAAGGCAAATATTTGCACAGCAAGTTCGGAATAAATCTAAGCCACAACTAACATTGTGATTGGATGTCTGTCAGTGCAGCTAAACCAGTCAGTCAATTTTCCATGCAGTTATGGAACTGAATGAATTATTATTCAACCAAAATCCTAGCACTACAAAATTAAAGTTTGCTTATTTCTCGTTGTGTGAGGACCAGTATAGCCAGTTATTCAACACACCACGCACCAACAAAGACAGAGCACTTTTCATCTGTTTATAAAAACCTTTGCTTTTTACTCAAGCATGTTTTTGCTTTCACTTCAGTATATTTTGGCTCCACTTTTTAATTAAGATTTTGACACGGTACTCATGCTTTACCTTAAATACAGTTTCTCTCTAATACCTGCTTCAGCTAATCAGTATAAAATTGAAATGCATGAAATGGCCGGAGCTGTACTGAGAAACCTGTTTTCTTCCAACTGTATTCTTCAAACCAACATCTTAATAACTGTGAAAAGTCTAATGTAAATAGAAATGTTTACTTGGACAGTGTCTAGAGTTTACCTGGTAAAAACATGCTTACTGCCAAGAAAATACCTTTACAAGTATTTTATGACTGTCTACGACTTATACTCCGAAGTTTGATGGGGTTTCATTTATTCTGATAACACTTAACTGCAGGGAGCTGCCCATGAACCTACATGACACCTACATAAGCTGGTCATAACAAGTGACATACCACTACATACTGTATTCTGTCTATTTATAAATGCGTATTCAATTAGGCAGCATCTTTCGTACATAGCGCTTCAGCCAACTTTGATTAAAAAATCGTGCAGCCTAATGAACAGAACCCTACAGTAAAGAGTTACCTTTATTCTTTACTGTCTTTACCTTGTAAAATCTGACAACCCAAAGATTTTAGTCATATCTAGCTGAGGATAATTATAATCATTCTCTGAACAGGGAGTTTAGGGCCATTTGTGTTTGCACACAGAGGAATTTGTCTTCCGCAGTTAACCCATCTGTGAAGTGAAACACCCACAGACACACACTACTGTGACACGCACACACACTAGGGGGCAGTGAGCACACTTGCCCAGAGCAGTGAGCAGCCGGGGGTTGGGTGCCTTGTTCATGGGCACTTCAGTCATTACCCTCCGGTCACAAGTCTGGTTCCCTAACCTCCAGCCTACGACTGCCCCCATATCGAAATGCGCACTCGGGCAGAACAGGGTCATTTTGTGAAAGTGAATGGGTTTGTTTTCAGGAATCTACTAACATAAATCTAAAATCATTACATGTGCATTTATTAAATACATTTTGCACTGTATTCAACAGAACAAAAAAGGTTTTTTTGTCTTGAATGCATTTTACTTCTTTTATTCCCTCTTATAGTCCCTCTTATGCAGTTTCACTGCTTAATTATAGTATATCAATATGCTCTGTGCACATCTTCATTTCGTCACTGTGTGGACTCAACCTCTAATCCTCTAAAGAAATACCTTTACAAGCAAAAGATAAAAAAGCTATTATTAACTCTGTACAGGACTTTAGTTTAGTTTAGTTCATGACTGCATCACTCCACATGAATCATTCTAGTCCTCCATCAGTGAAACCCTTTAATATGAAACCTTTGTTGAGTACTTTATATAACCATCAGCAGCAAAACCTGTGTGGTATGTTGTATGCTGTTTCTAAGCTGACATGTTAAAGCATGTTTAGGACGTATACTTGAAATACCTCACAGATTTATCCAGTCAGCAAATATGCAAGTAAATCCACTTCACCTGCAGTGCTGCTGGAGGTTTTAAACACCTCAGTGTGTCACTGCTGGACTGAGAATAGTCCACCAACCAAAACTATCCAGCCAACAGTGTCCTGTGTGCAGCGTCCTGTGACCACTGATGAAGCACAAGTAGCAGATAAGATAATTCATAGAGATCATTGAGCGGGTCTCTTGTTTCTGAGTGGTTTTCTTAATAGCAATATTTGGCATGTTGCTCCTGATGTGTCCAGACGACAGTTATAGTCTAGCTGTGCTGTGTTGCCCTTAACCCAGTTACAGTTAGGTTAGATAAGATTAGGAAGTGTTACGGATACAGCTACCTGATAACGACTGAAGTAATGTCCACAGGGCACTTAGGGCCTCTTATTGAATGACTTCCTCTATGGGAGATTCCTGTGGTTTCTGTACTCAGTCTGTTGTGTCTGTGCCATTCAGCCATTGGCCACAGACAGTAACTTCCCTGTTTTTAGAAAAGAACAGACTGCGCTGACTAAAGACACGCTTATAGAAAGTGCAGGTGTTCTGAGTGACAGGAAGCACTGCCCTCTCTCGGCTAGAAGAAAAAATAGCATTGCTTTCCACCACTGGAGATGCTCTTGGCAGGTAAAGATTCTTCAAACTTGTATGCAAATGGGAGGAGGAGTGAAGAGGAAGTAAGAGGGACTGTGTGAACTATGAATTCAAAAGTTTGGGTCATCTTGCTCCTTTCAAACTAATATATCGTCGCTGTCCAAAGAAAAACAAGTACCTCCAAAATGGCAACTTTACAGGAGAGACCAAAAACCTCATTCAGTTTTAATGCAAGTCAATGGAACCAGACGTCTTTCCAAGTACTGTTGGTCCATTCATCATGAAATTCTCACACAGTGTAAACAGCAGCTGATGTGTTCAAATGATGCATAAAAGTAAAAATGGACAAAAATGGAGATAGGTGTTTTTCAACAAAGATATGCAAATTACCTGTGTTCTGATTGGCTGCATTTTATTGCACATGGGCTGGAACAGTCCTTATGACTTCAGCCTAAGCATTTTGAAAGAAGAACAATAAAACATTAAATGTGGCCTGTACAAAGGTTATGGCATATTTTATGCTATACTCAGCAAACAAATGGAAATTGTTGACTATAATTTGCAGGAAAGTGCCGTATTTAAGTGTGCTGTCTGACGAGGATGTGTGACTTATTTTCACTTAGAAAATAAACAAATTGATTGGTGTGTTCAAATGTTTCTCCTGTTTCGTCCCTCTCTGTTTTCTGATTAGACCTCCACACCAAGCATATGAACAACTTCATCAAAGCTGTGGAGATCATTGAAGCTGAGAACCCTGGGGTGGAACCTTTAGCTGTGGTGAAAGGTCTACGCAAAGCTTTTGGCACTGAGGCATCCTTGATCCAGTATTACCTTGGTTCTCCCAGTGATGAGACTGGCCTGGTAATAAAGCCAGAACTTACTGAATTCCTCAGCAGCGTAAGTAAGCACCAGGTGACCGAGCAGCGTGTGGAGGAAGGTGTTGTCCTGACTGACGATGGAATCACTGTGGCTCTAGCCCCTCTGCTTCTGGGCCTCGAGGCTGGTTTACAGTCCACTTCTCCTAATCGTGTGCGTGGCTTGTACCAAGTGACCGTGATCAACAACCTGGTTCGCTCATTTGTGCAACATGCTCTGAGTGACACCCCCTTACAAGTCGGTGCCCGTGGCGATTGGAACAAAATGAAAAATCCCCTGGTGTTCACCCTCTATGATGAGCCCTCCATGGCAACTGATTCTCTGATAAACGGAGGTATGGACGGAGCAATTTTAGGGAAGTATGTTGCCGATCCCAGCAACCGTCCACTAAAACTGAGCGACCTTCTGAAGCAGTACTACAACCATCGTTTGGACGCAGGAGGGCTGGATGCTGCACCTGAGATGATTAGCCAGTTGCGCAGAAACAACTTCAGGAAGCTGGTCACCCTCCCATTACTTAAAAGGCTACTGCCAAGAGGTCTGGCTACATATCAGAAGCTGGAAAGAATTTCCAAGCAACAAAGAGTGGAGATAAGCGACAAACTGGAGGGTGTGGTGAATAAGGGGCTGAAACAGTTCTATCACGCATATGCAGGTAGGTTGAAACTGTGAGCTGATATGTCAGATCTGCGGATATTTAACAAATCCTTTTACATGAAGGAAAGAACAGGGCCCAACCCAACATAGATTAACAGCTTTTCTATGTAGATAAACAGATTCAAGTGTTTTTGGTCATCTTCTTGTACTCACTAACCAGCCACATCTGCCATATCTTTATCTGCAAAGCCTGAATGTCTCTATAATAAAGCCACTGACTGCCTCATAAACAAGCGTATTCCCTCTACCCCCTTCAGTCTGTCCTGGAATCATTACACGAAGCATGTGGGAGGCAGCGCCTTATCGTGGCACCCCGACTCAGCTGAAGTGGCCACTGCCCTACCTGTTTATCCATCACACCTACCAGCCTTCAAAACCTTGCATGACCTTTGAGCAGTGTGCTGCAGACATGAGGTCCATGCAGCGCTATCACCAGGATACCAATGGCTGGGCTGACATTGGATACAAGTAAGAGAGAAGTGCATTTTGTGTGCTAGAACCATTCACTAAAAGTACAACTCCTGGTATGATACGTCATTTGCACCTGTTCACCGTTTAGAATGCAACAGTGTTTGTTAAGCAGGATGAACATTGCTGCAGTCTCAAACGGCCTGCTAAGCCCTCACCCCTCCACCTCTGTGTGCATATTCCTGAAACCCTGTGCCATGTTAGAGTACATCTTAAAAGAGTTAGCACTGGCAGGGATCAAGAAGCAAGCCAAATCCTATATGAAACAGCTTTAGCATTGCAGTGACTGGGAGGCAGCAGGATACATGCATAGACTAGCTGAATATTAGAGCTTCCAATCAGTGGTGTGTGGTGTGATTTTGCCAAATGGGGAAGTGGTGCTGGTGTTTATAACTATAACTGTGGCCCAATCTCGTAGTCGGATTCAGGTGCCTTGGCCTATCCCCACTGATGCTGAGGGTGCTTCTCAAAAAGCTTCCCAGGTCAGTAATTAAGGCCAGCCCAGGGCATTGGCCATTTTCTATGGTGTCTCATTATTAAAATTGTTCCATTGCACTGGAACTTTAGTTTCCTGAACGTTCCCACAGTGCATCATGAAAACCAGTATGCATTGACTGCTCACTATGCTCCCATCTTCATGTCCCATCAACACTGTATGTTTATTTTTTTCACATTGGGGAAAAATAGAAAGCTTGTGTCATTATCAGTTTTCTGCTTACTGAAATGTCCATGGCCATGTGTTTGCTATTTAGCCAGTTGAATTAGTTCCTGATTTAACTTCATTTTAGCTTTACCTATATGCTTTGATGTTTGTTGCTACTTGCTACCTACAAAATAATTTATCACAAGCTCTGCAGATCTTTAATTTCATAACCTGAAAATTTGACCGTAAAATAAGTGACCAGATTTCTGAAATGAAAAGCAGGTACATTTCATGTTGGGCAGTCAGTATATCATGTCTTGTGCCTGGTGTAAGGAGAAAGAGAAAAATACTGCTGCCAGAGGAGCTGCTGACTGTGAGAGCATTAATCAGAATCAGAATCTTTATTTCCCCAAGTATGTCACACATACAAGACATTTGTCCTGGTTAGAGCACACATGTAGGACATGTAACAAGAACACAGACTGTTAACAAGTGTTACACTGAGGGGAAAAGTACAAAGATACAATAAACAGAATAAAGAATAAAAGTACTAATATAGAACCAGGAAAGGTGCTAAAAAGATATCTGCACTATCTGCACTGTATGTATGTGGATATTCTAGATGCACATTACTCTGAGCAGCATTCATGGCAATACATTACAATAGTCCCTTCTCAAAAGTCTTTTAGTCTAGTGGGTTAGCCAGGGAGAGGTCGGGGTACGTTTACACAAAAGATTCAGCCCATAAGTCATATTCATATTAAATATTTTGACAGTAAAAAGAGACCTGTGGATACAAAAAAAAAAATACCCAACAGCCAGAGCCTATATGTATAGGCTTGACTACCTCCAATTCTGAAGAGACACAGATGGCTGCTATCAACACATGTCAAATACGGATGGCTGAAAAAAGTGTAATGTTTTAATGAATACTTGTATATAAAATAATGAATACTTGTAGCCCACAATACAACTTGTTTTCCTATACAAATCAGCCTACCAACCTCCAGGTAGTATGAGTCCCATAACCCCACCCCTGGTGCCCCCACTTCTACCACTTGCTTACCTAAAAATGGGGACATCTGGTCAACCCTCAAGGTAAAAGTAGGCTGACCTGATAACAGGCTAATAGCTAACAGGCTAATTAGACCCCTTCAGAAACATTCAGGTACTGAAGTTGAAATCTTCGCCAAACAGGAGAGATGAGGTGTTGCTGAAATATTTACTGAACGTCTAATCAGTTGACTGTGTTCAGCTAACATCAGTTACGCCAGCAGTGTTAACTGAATGAAGAAAGCCCTACTTGTGTTAAACATTGCTATGTGTGATCGAGTCTCAGCGTACGTGATGAAAGTGTTTATGAAATGACGGGAATATCCCATCCTAAAATTACATGAGCCTTTCCTTTCAGCCAGCTTTACAGACATATATTCATTTTAAAACTTTATTGTAATGTAAGTAAGTGGTAACAAATGTAAGTGGTTACATCTTCGTATTTGCTCATGGTAACTAGCAGAGCAGTGCCCCAGTACCCATATTGGCCCTGCTCCCAACACTCTTTATGACAGGGAGTGGTCCACACACAGACAAGCAGGAAAACCGAGGGAGGATCCATGAGTAGACATCAGATGACACAGATCAAGGGTCAAAACCCTGAATCAAACGGGTAGAAAAGAACAGGAAAACAGTCTCAGGACACATCAATGCTTTTTAATACTTTCAGTAATTCCAATGCTTGACCTGAAAGTGCATACATAGGCTTTGACTGTTCAAGTTAAATTAGCATAGGCAGTTGTATCTGCATGCCAGTGCATTTTCCTCAACAGCACATGGACACTACTGGCAGCACCAGGGTCTGACAAGTCAGTTTTTCAGATTGCTTATGAAAATAATGTGTGTGTTTTTTGGGCCAAAGAAGATAAGGGTTTTTCACATTGTTACCAGCCTAAACTCAGCGTCTGTAGTGGTATTGTTGGGTAATTTGCGAGTTTGTGAAACAACAATTAACGCTAAACTCAATTTGAAACATTTGCTTTCTTCTAGATGATGTCTTTTTCATGGACACTCATGCTTATTTCATAAGCATGACAGCACACATGACAGCACTAAGACACACATATCAAGTTCAAAATATGACGATGAACGCTGAAGATCTGTATGAAATACCTATTCAAAACTGTATTTAGTCCCAAATGTTTATTAAGTGTTGTTACAGTACAACCATAGATATTTGACTCTAATTAATTGAATTGACTCATTATTGGACTAATCATTGTTTTTTGCTTTAATTAGCATTTTACAAACTTTGCAAGACCAAGATGTACCAGTATCAATCTATACATCCTTAGTGTAACTTTGTGACATTGAAACGGTTGAAAGTGCAGATGTTATCTGTTTGAAACAGAATGTGAATTGAATGCAGATGTAATTCATGATACTGTATATAACAATGTAATGAATTACATAATTTCATGTAAGCAGCAATAACTCTAGAATTCCGGTTCCATTAATATTGTTGTCCTGAAGTGAGTCTGTAGCGTATAGCTCACTTTCAAATAACCAAACAAGAAATTTACACCAATTGAACAGAGTCAATTGAAGGTTAGTTAAGATTTGCTTTTCTTGAGTCTTGCTTTAGATTCGGTCTTGCCATCCTTTGGACTCGACTCGGTCTTGACTAGTCAAATTATTGGACCAGACAAATAGGCTCTTGACTTCAGCGATACTAGGAGGACAATACAAAGAGTTTAGAAACATGTATAACAGTCACTTGTTGTCTCTAACTGTCTCTAACTTCCACTTTGCTCTCCTTTCCAGCTTTGTAGTTGGTGGAGACGGGAAGCTGTATGAAGGACGTGGCTGGACTTGGCAAGGTGCCCATACTTCAGGTTACAACTCTGTAGGTTATGGCGTCTCTTACATAGGAGACTTCACCAGTACCATCCCATCCAAGGCTGCCATGGACCTGGTGAGATACGACTTTGCAAGGTGTTGCATTGACAATGGAAGACTGTCCTCAAGCTACACTCTACGTGGCCACAGAAATATGGACAACACCGACTGCCCTGGAAATGCCTTCTACGCTCAAATCACCACCTGGGAGCACTTCTAAGTAAGAAATTAAGTCAGAGAACTTGTGACATGAACTGTATCTCTCTTTACTTTTAATGTTTTCTAGATGTGACGGACTGATTGTATGCACTTGTGTTTGTGTTTTACAGGTGGTTAAGAATGAACGATGGCTGGGAATTTCTTGAGCATTTTGCATTGCAGAATAAGCTTGGAATTCCTAATAACCGATTAAAGAGATGTGTTCATCATCCAAACATTACCATAATTAGTGGTAATTGCAAATACTATATAACACTTAAAACGGATAATCATACAAACGTAGTGGAGCAAAATATGGTTGTTGAATGCTTCTAATAAACCACAGTTAATACTGCACCACTCCTGGCTTTCTATATCTGGAGTTTTCATTGTTTTGCTTCGAGATACTGTTTTTCACATTAACACATTGTAGACACACACGCACACACACACACACACACACACACACACACACACACACACACGTGGTGTATGTAGTAATAAGCGTGAGGAGTGCTTGCTAAATGGCCCTTACAGATTTAGGAGGTTATGATTTCTAGCAGGTCCTCAGCTGAAGAAATGAACTGCAGTAATATGTTATTATGTTCTATACTCAAACAAATTACACTGGTGGACATAAGCAGGGCTAGACTCGTTCAACACACAATTTTGATGTGCACGGTTGCCCCTCAAGTCAAAAGGCACTTTTTGGTCACATCAATGGAAGTTAGTACAACCATACGACCAAAGATCACATGTTATAGCCCTGACCTGTTACCTGAGTGATATAAGCCACATAGCATGTAATATTTGCCTTATCCTTTTTCAAAACACAAGAAAAGAAAAGAAATCTCACTAAATGTAACATGCTGTGCTCAAAGCCCATAACCTGCATTTTCTAGTATTTTGAAATCAAAAAGGCAGTTTTTATTTCTATGCCTTTCAAACAGATTAAATGAAATGCAACCTTTGCATATAACCATATAATTATTTAGTTCATATTTTATTTAGTCTGAATACTAAACTTCTGTGGAATTAATGGACAGATTATATGTATTATATGTAGATTATATATATACAGATTTTATNCTTTAGAAACACAGACGGAAGCCTCTGCACTGTTTCTGTAATTTACTTTGGGTGTTTGGAGAAGGCCAAAATCTGCTGATGTAAGGTCTGACTCCAACAATATTCCTCCGACAATAAATGCAAACTTAGTAACATAATTTAAATGAGGGATAAGACAAAGATAAGAATCTAAAATGGCACCTAACATATGACGCCAAACGACCTAATATTTCACAAAGCAGTTTTCTCTGAGACTAAGTGTCGAGAATCAGAATATCAGTCATGCCCAGATTGAGCTGAAGACAATTTTTAGACATGCATTTGGAGATGTCTGACACACAATCTGTTAGAAAGTCAATAGTCTTGACTTGCAAATGGAATGCAAATGTATAATTGCATGTCATAAGCACAACTATTAAAGTTTACTTTGTGCCTAATGACCACATTTCCTAGAGGTAGCATGTACAGTGAGAAAAGTAACGGTCCTAAAACTGAACCTTGTGGAACTCTGCAGGAAATATTAAAATGTTTGGATGGATAATATAAGACTTTCTGTTCATCAGATAAGATTTTAACCACTGTAAGACAGACCCCTGAGATGCCAACTCAGTTTTCAAGGCGATGAATCAGGATCTCATGATCAACTGCATCAAAAGCGTTGGTTAGGTCTAGTAGGACCAGAATTGATCATTTACATGAATCAACACTAAGTGCCAACACAGTTCTGTACTATGACTGGAACAAAACCCTGACTGAAATTTTTCTAGTGTGTGATTATATACTAAACATGAATTTAATTGTTTAAAAATAATTTTCTCCAGAATCTCTATACTTGAAATGGGTCTAAAGTTACTTAGTACAGTTGGATCCAGGCTACCATTTTTAGTAAGGGCTTCACCAAGGCAGTCTTAAAGACATCTGGGAAAACTCCAGTTGACAGAGACCTACCACAGAGACACACCTCGGTTTGTTAAGAGTCAAGAACCATCTTAAAACTGTTGTAAGGACAAGATCCAAGTCACATGTAGTAGAGCTTAGTTTGTGTGTAACAGTTTGAAGTTCTTGATCACTGATTACAGTAAAAGATGTCCTAGAGGGCAGATCCGGTGGCAGGTGGTAGATCAGGACAGTCATATGAGCTTAGTGCAGTTGCCTGAGCTGTATTTTGTCTCATCGAATAAATTTTCTCTTGAAAATGAACCGCTAACTCTTTATTCATTTTCAGTCGACATAACGTTGTGAGGCAAGTTAGTGTATGTGCTTGGGTTAATTAAGCGGTCAATAGTGGAAAATCATAATGCACTGGCCATTTGCTTTTTCTCCATATGTGCTCTGCTTTATGACAGCTTCTCCTAAATTGTTCTCTTTCCTCATTAATCCAAGGGGTTTTGAAGCATGTAAGATTCTCATCCATTTAACTGGGGCTACTGTCTCAAGCATCTCCTTAAGCTTAATGTACGGGAAGTGAGCTAGGTCACTGCAGCAGGGAGATGGTTCTATGCTTAGTATCTGACTAAAAACATCACTGAACTTCTCAACTGTTTCTGAGTTTATAAAGCTTTTTTAGCATGGCATTCAGGTAGAGACTTCTTGACTTGTAAACTGATGTGAAACAATATATAGAAGTGATCTGATACAAAACCATCTGATATAAGAAACACATCTCTATCGGCACCTTTGGTGAGAACCAAGTCCTGGTAGTGGGGTCCACGCGTTGTTTAAAATGTAAATTCTCTAAGAACTTGTTTATGGAGTTGCCAATATACAAATTAAAATCACCACTGATTTAAAAAAAAAAAATTATTTATTTTTTTTAAGTAGTGGACAGTAATTCAGCACATTTCCCCAAATTTGGGATTATGATGGGGAAGTCTACAAACAGTTACTCAAATCACTGGTGTACCAACATACTCAAAAGATCATAAGTCACAAACAGCCCTGTCTATAGTAGGGATGTCTCAGTCCGATCTTAAAGATTAGTATCTTGGTAGATCAAACCTGATCAGTATTGACTTTATGAGCATGAACCTTTTATGAAGGCCCAAACCTTGTTTTATGTCAGTGGTCACACAGGTGTCATAACACAGAGGACAGTTTGTGGCAGGATGTGGCTAAAATGTCTGCAGTGTGGAAAACCAGTCCCTGCTGAGCTTTGGTTGTCAAGCATACACATTGGATTGATTTTAACTGTAATGTACTAGAAGAGTGCACTGTGCAACAGTATTATCTAGGATTACGCAAGTATCGGACTGAGACTTGATATCAGGAGATACTTGTATGGACCAATTACTTGGATCGGGATCAGGGACATAAAACATGATGCGGGCATCCCTAGGTTATAGTTAAAATCACCACTATATACATGCACTATACTCTACAGAATAGGAAAAGACAATCTGAGGGAAAAAAATAATATTTGCACATTTCTTTTTACATGATACTGTGTTACCATAATGTGAATTATGTTACTTAAATTGAAAAAAAAAAAAACAGTGAAATTGTTTCTAAGAATACACTTTAAAAATGAATTAAAAATCTATTATTCACTCACTCATCATCATCATCCAATCCGCTTAATCTTACTATGTCGCAGGGGGTGATGGAGCCTATACCAGCTCTCAAAGGGCAGAAGGCATGATACACCCTGGACTGGCCACCTGTCCATCACATGGCAGACTCAGATAAACATACACATTCACACACACACACACACACACACACACACACACACACACACACCTAAGGGCATCTCCAATTCACCTGACCACATGTCTTTGGACTGTGGGAGGAAACCCACGTGGACACTGGGAGAACATGTAAACTCCACACAGAGAGGACCCCAGACGCCCCGACTGGAAATCAAACCCAGGCCCTTTTTGCTATGAGGTGACAGCCCTCAGCCCTCATATTATAAAAACAACTGCTGTTATTAAATTCAAAATTTTATACAGTGTAGACTGAAACGCTAGATGGACACCAGAAAGTGTTTTAAGATGGGTTATTCAATAGTTTAAGTTTTCAAGCTGGAAACAATTATTAAATCATAACTAATATCTGTAATCACAGTTATGCCTTGAAAAGTAACATATCTGCCTTCAGATGTGATTAGCACTTTTCAAACACAAAGAGATGCTAGTTTCTAGATGCTAATTTCATTAAAGTGCTATGCAATTTTCTCTGTCCTTTTAGAATTCTGGACATCCAGTTTAAACATTTAACAGCTTTACACAAGCAGAATCATTTTATATCATTCATCCCTGATAGCATAAGGAAAACGGTCCATGGCTGGCCCACTGACAGGCGAAGCTGGTGGCCCACTGGTGTTTCCTCAGTGTTTTCTGGGTGGCACCGGTGGTTTAGCTGAGTATTAGACAAAAGTATATTTTTCATTTTTTCATATCATTTAAATTAGTTTAGAAAATATTTTTTCAGTGTCTGTGGCAACATTTTCAACACAATCGTTTTATACCAGACCCAGTCTTTCTTTTCTTTATCAGTTTTTTTGTATTATTTGTATTTTATTTTCTATTTTCTAGTTTATTTTCTAAAATAAAAGTCTTGGTACATTTGAAATTTGTTCGAGGAGATTTAAAACTAGTTAGATCATGTATGCAGGACAATAATCTGGGTGGCCCGTGTAGCAGCATTGTCAGCGGGGTGCCGACAGACTCATATAAGCTGGCTATATAGTTCAAAACTTTAAAAAGACTTTTAAACTTAATGCGCTGGCTTTTGTGACATCATAAAAAATAAGGAAACGTAAACATGCCGCTTAATTAGCATATTATATAAATTAGGCGGTGAACGGCGCGTTACTACACTTCAACAGTGTTTACGTACCACGTTGAACCCTTATATGTAAAAGTGTTTGTTTTCAGTGATATGGGCGCTTTAATATGCGCCCTGTCCGAGTAAAGACCGGAGGCTGTTCTTTCTTTGGAGTCTTTGAACGCAGCCCCGTGTTAACAGCAGCGTTAGCGGTGTATGGAGGAGTTAACTAACGCTAAACTCGCTAACCTCTCCAGTCTAACCGCTCACTGGCTGGCTGGCTGGGACTGGAGCAGCTGCCCTCTCCGAGTGCAAGAACTCCAGGGTTAACAGCAGCAACTCTTCCCCCCACCCCGCCAACGTCACCATCGCAGCCGTGGCGTCCCTCCGAAGCCAACAACATGGAGTCCGGGCTGCTCTCTGCGAGCTCGGCCGCTTAGCTTTCACTGCGCTGCTCACGGACTCGACACAAAGCTGTCGGAGCCGCCGAGCGCTGCAGCGGGCGTGTTTACAGGAGACGTACCCCGAGCAGAGCCCGGAGAGCCGCTGCGTGTGACCGGACGCAGGGCGCTCCGTGGAGGACTGTAAGCCAGCCAGGCAGGCCGTTTCTGTGAGTGTTGCACAATTTTTTTTTCTCTCTCTCTCTTGCCTTCCCCCGCGTCTGCTTATCCGGAGGGGCATTTAACATGCACGGGGTGTAGCTGCTTTTTTAGCTGGGCTGAGGCTAAGCTAGCCCAACCCTAAGTGGTCTCCGCTGTAGCCCTCCATCATCGTTAGCGAGAGGAAGAAGAAGAAGAGCGTTGTCTCCTCAGCATTCGTCATCACAAGGACAGCGCTAATTTTACCGAAACCAGACATGTTGAAATAGGTCAGACAGACGGTCCCAGATTGCAGCAGGCAGGTGGAATCAAATGTGGCACTTTTCCCTTTTTCCCCTTTCGCTTCATTCAGGTGACAGAGGCCGGTGGGCTACAGTGGTCACTACATTTAAAGACGTCAAGTTGCTTTAAAAAGTGTTCTTGTGTTATCCCTCCCTTTATCTCGCCTCCCTGTCGGGCTACTCAAGCCCACCTTTCCCTTAACCAGCATCTATTAGGAGGAAAGGTCACTTATGTATGTGTTTTGTCTGCATGTATGTGCCCAGAGGAGGAACTATGTAGGTGAAGTGCAGCAGACCAGAGTACCAGACTAATGGAGCCTGGTGTAGGTCCTATCTCCAGCATGGATCCCCTTGATCCATCATCCATCAGTGGGCCATCAGCATCCCCCTCTCTGCTCAACAACAGCTTGCTGGTATGAGGTTGAATAGATCCTTTGCTCATACACATCCTCTTCCATCTCTGTAATACCTGAGAAGCTGTACATTACAGGAGAGCTCTAAATGTCAAGGCTTCTTCTGTTCTCTTCTATGGCATAAACGACAACATTGTGGTACATTCTGCTTCTCTGAGCATATTGTGGATAGCACTGATCAAGTGCAGTACTTTGGACAAACTTTGAATGGAGAAAAACATTATATTAACGACACCGGAGCTGGAAGACGGTAGGAATGGTCAAGTGAGTTGGTTCTGATCATGTTTAAACTTTGGTGTTCAAACATTGCAACTGTACTGGATGGCAAGATTATCCACAATGCATTGCTACATCTCTGCAATGCACATTGCCATGTTTTTGCATTGTGTTATGTCTACGGATGTGACACTGCACCGTGAAATTGTGATATCACTATGCACAACGGTAAGGGTGTGGATTATAAGGGTGTGAATGCATTGTGGAGAAGGGTCATTTCAACACCTATGCCATCTAATGCAACTGGACTAGATTCCTTGCACTAGCACTAGCAATTGTACTACCTTCCAGTTCCAGCACTCCTCCTGCCTCCTATCTCCAGCACTCCTCCTGCTTCCCATCTCCAGTGTCATTAGAAAGTGCAACAACATGATTACAGTCATAATTTTCCTTCATTCAAATTTTGCTCAAAATATTGTAACCATACCGAATGGTGAACCGAGTGTCGTGAATTTCATTCAAATTGTGGATTGATAACCTCTAGTTATCAAAATGTCATGATGCATTGTTCCAACCCTATTTCCAACTCTTCTAAAACTAAAACCTCAAACCTGTTTTGTTAAATTTTACCATACCGTCCACCTGCAATTCATTCTTAACACACATACAGGGGGGATTGCCCCAAGGTGATGGTCTGGAGAGGGGTGATGACGAAGGGGATCCTGGGCTTCCAAGGAGCCTCCTCCCCAGAATTGAACCCTATGGGAACAGTCTCAGAAAACCTCGATCGTCAGCCTTTCCTTCATCTCTAACATGGGACTCAGACTCTGAGAAAGAAACCTTTGACGGTAATTATTTCCGTTATGTCAGTGTACATTGATGAGGCTACGTGTTTGTAGTTTTCATGTTCGTAAGTCTTTGGTTTGTGATGAATCCTAGCATTCTGATCCTGAGCTTAGTTATTATTAAGGAACTTTTAGGCTGCTGCTTATTTTTCTGTCGTGTGAATAGTGTTTCTGGAAAGGTGCTGTTGTCTTAGTGCTGTAAATTTACCTGTGGGTCTGCTCCTGTGTTAAGTCACTTGTGTGCTGTTTGCGTTGTTTCCAATGGTGTGATGTCAGAAGAGGAGCTTCAGCACTTTTCTAATCCACATGGCCTAGCTGCTCACAGTCCAGGAAGTCCCACCTGTGGACAGGAGCAAGATAGGTGAGATGAAGTGGGACAGGGTTTTTTGTTTGTTTTTTTGTTTACAGATATTACAGGTATAGTGGGGTCCAAAAGTCTGAGAGCACCAATGAAAATGCTTGTAATGCTTCTAAAGTATGTTTTCTAAATGAATATGAATAAGATATCCATAATGTGTGTAACGTAGAATATTTGATATATTTACATGAATCTTAAAAATTTTGTGATTTCAAACTTGGACCCCTTTTGCTTTAATGACAATCAGGTTGGCTTAGACTCCACAAGTGCCCAAAGCCACTAATAGGTAGATCGAAGGGATTACACAAGAAAGAAATCTGACCTTTTTGGATTTGGCCTTAACATAGTCAGGGTGACAGATTTGCTTATATTTGAATGGTGACCTAGAAATTGGGGATACTCTTAAACGTTTCTTGTATTCTTCCATATTACTTGACAGCTTTATTGTATTGTTATTTTAATTCTAAAACATTTTGCTGTTATTTTCTAGGTTTAAATAAATAAATAAAAAAAAATCATAGACTAGATTTTTAGTGTGGACCCCACTGTACATGGCTAAACACCATGGACATACACATCAACACTGGCTGTCATTCTGATAGGCCTGGTCTGAGTTTAAACACATATAAGAGACATTGCATAAAAATAACATTAATGGGAAATGTGGAAAAAAGACCAGTGACCAAAAAAAAGCCGAGATCACAAAACAAATCTCTGTTTGCTCTTTTATTAAACTCCTGCTCTGTGCCCCCTTTTTGACTGTGCAGAATTGACTGTGGGGTTTACCCAACAACTGAGACGTCGAAGAATATATTCTTTGAGAAGGACTTGGCCAGTCCACTGGAGTCCAGGAGAGATCAAGGTAGAGATGAAACATGTGGAGAGCCCAGGATGGCACTGTCCAGCACCAAGCAACGTGAGAATTGGAGGGAGGGGCATTTAAAACTCTATTGTTTTTATTGAGGACAGTAAATGCATATTCATTCCACATTTGCTTTGGAGCAGCATTATATGGGTTCTACCGTGATGCCCTTTTGAATTATGAAGTGTTCCATTCTTTTTGCAGTGGATAAAGACAAAGCTGGAAGTGGGTCAGACCAGGCTAGACCACTTTTCTCAGACACAAAACCAAAGGAGGGATGCCAAAAAGAGGAAGAAGAGGCGAAGAAGTTTGATCCGAGGAAGGAGGAGAAACGGAATGTTCCTGAGCGGGACGTGTACACCTTCCCGGGAGATTCAGACCCGGAAAGCCCACCTCCAGGTCCCTGGGCACATTGCACCTTCATCCAGCGTAGGAGAAAGAAGAGGGCCTTACTGAGACCTTTCTCTGGACTGAACCCCTGGCAACGCACAACTGGGACGAGCAGGAAGACCAGGTTAACCCCTGCCCGGGCAAAGGGCCGTGCTAAGATAGTGAACGATGAAGCAGGGGTGTTTGAGTTTAAGGAGGAAGAGGAAGAGAAAGGCCAGGAGAGGGAGAGGCCAGAAGGAGTAAAAGGAGAGCTTTGCCAGGAGATTTTCACTTGTGTGGAATGTAGCATTTACTTCAAAAGACGAGCGCATCTGCGGGAGCACATGCGAGAGCATGCCCCAGATGGCGTGAGAAAGGGGCAGCGTGGTGAGGAAGGTGCAGGAAGGAGACGAGTCAAAAAGACTGGCTTTGAGTGTATGGAGTGTGGTCAGGAGTTCTCCGACAGGTTAGTACTGGTGGATCACCACAGACGCCATCAAGAGTCACGGCGAAAGATCTTGGAAGAGATTGGAAAGCTGAGCGAGGGAGGGAAGGGGACAGCAGGGCAAGCTAGTCGCAGAAAGCCCAGGCGTCCAGCCATTAAGGAACCTTCTACCGCCTGTGGCCAGTTTGTCTGTCTCAAGTGCAACTACAGCTCTGATGTGCCTCAAGAGCTTGCCGACCATGCCAAGACACATACAACTCGCGCGAAGGCTGGTGTGTCTCGAGCCTCGTCCCGTTTCCAACAAAGGTCCCGCAAGAAGGGACAGACGCGACTTTCTGGGAATGTAGCAACAAGTGCTGCTACCACGCTGCCCAACGAGAGGTACCCCACGAGAGCCTCTGTGCAAGCAACAGAAAAACAACCAGAGGTTGACGACTCTCAGCCCAATACCAGTGACCCACAGGCTGAGAACAAGGCTGACCCCTTTCCGGGTTCTAGCCAGGATCACACTGTCTCTGCAACTCCAGCAGAACCTTTAGGTCAGCCAGAGGTGGCAAGAGCTGAGACTGGTGCCACTTCACCTGTAGAACCATGCCTGCTGGAGGAACCTGGAGCAACTCAGGTTGGACTAGCAGAGGAGAACCTCCCAAAGGCCCCAGCTCTTGCACCAGTACCTTTAAATACAAAGGCTGCACCACGACGCAGGGATGTAGCGTTCAAGAGTACAGGGAAACAACGCTCAAAGCGAGTTGTGAGGGACTCAATGGGCCGGACACGAGGAAGCAGCCGACTGGATCCTCTGCCTACTGACACTACTGATGCTAAGAACCAGAACCAAAACACTGAGCAGACAACAGAGCAGGACCAAATAGAAGCTGCACCTCTTCCAGAGCCAGAGGCTGAGCCAAAACTGGCCATCAAAATAGGTATGGCCGGATAATAAATTAGTCAAACACCATATTCTGATTCTAAAATTCTGTTTGTTTCAAATCCAATTCATTGTTATTGATAGCATATATTATATTTGGTGTTCTGGAGCAGTAAAGAATGCAGTGTTGTCGACTACCACAATCAACCACATGATCATATCATCTAATGTTTCATATTTAGTTTTTACATTGGCCATATAATTTGTGTGTGTTCATTGTAATGTCTTATGTTGTGTTAATTAAAGGCGTCTACTGCTGCAGTTCCCCCAACACTGGCTGATGCTCGTTTTCAGCTACTGTTGGTGGAAATGTATTTATTGACTTTAAGAGAAGGCCAGTTAACTTTTAAATTTTTTTTCTAACAAGGGTTTCCATCAGCAGCCCTTCTCAACAAGTTGCAGTCCTTGGGAGATAAATGCCCAGCCTCAAAAGAATGTTTTCCATTTCATGTCTGATACTGTTGGCCACTATTTGGGGTAAGCCCAGGTTTCTTCTCATGTCTGAACCTGGTCGACCCCTTGCTTCTCCTGCAGACCCTTTGGAGGCACCTGCCCTGGCATTGCAGCTGAAGCGCAGTTTCTCAGCCAGCCTTCGGGGGGCGACAGAGAGGCTAGGTTTGGCCAAGGGGCAGCAGGCCCAGCTCAGACACAAGTTACCCCTCGTCCTCATAAACGTCCTCAGCTCTGACCTCCATACTCCCCTATCATACAACAGAGTTATGGGTGAGTGACGGGCTGAGGCTCAGAGGTCTCTAAACAATGCAGAGTAGTATTTGTACTCTAATTGACTCTAAGTAGGATTCATTTATGTCTAGCTTTAGGCAGAATACCGTACATTATTCCTAGTCAGGTTCTCCTTTAGTCAGACCTGTAGTAGACCTAGTTCTCACTTTTTAGTGCATTCATGTTCATTACATCTCTCCATTTTATATGCATTTTGCCCACATTTGAATTTTCATTTGAGTAGGGCAGTCCTGGTCTTGTTTGGGGTGCTTGCACAAGTCCCAAAGACTATTGCATTGTAGGTACTTTCCAGTTGGTATAAGCTTGTTTGGGTTACAGAGAGTCATTTGAAAAAAAGCAAAGTAATAAATAGTGAGATGTAATAAGTAAAGAAATCCTGTGAACACTTGACTGTAGGGTTCTGTTCATGAGGCTATATGACACCTTCATAAGCTTTTAATGACAACTAACATACCATTACATAGATATTCGTAAATGCTTGTTGCAGTAGGCATCATTCGATATATATACAGTATATAAAGTTTATCTGCCAGTTTTGATTTAAAGTTAGCTAAATTAGCCTTTATAACAGATGATGCCTGTTGCTATAAGCATTTATAGGGATATGTCAGTTGTCATGACAAGCTTATGTAGCCTTATGAACAGTACCCTACAGTAAAGTGTTTCTGAAATCCCATGGTTATAACCAATAAGTTGATCCTAATAAGTTGCTATACCTGTATATTGTGTATATTAATGAAAGATATATACAGGACTTGTGCCTTGCATTTATTCATGGGTTATTAAATTGAGTTGCAAATCTGTCAACGCAGTGGTTTCCCTTTCTGGCCATTATTTTAAGAAATGTCAGATGCAAAAGAAAAGCATGTGAGGTTGCAGTCTTAAAAGCGGACAAATTAAGAGGAAATCGGCGGTTTTAAAAGTCTAGCTTCTAATTACATGACAGCAAGCACCCTGTCAGTGTATTCGTAGCGTGACTTCAACACCAATTCCTTGTTAAAAAAAAAGTAAAGGCCATGAGTGAGCAGCTCTTCTTGGAGTTACAGTGCTCCTGTGGCTCCTCCCATTACGTTACTGCTTCCTTTTTCTCTTGTAGGAGAAGAATCCTCTGCTGTGTCCTCAGACCTCAAACCTTCACCTCCACCAAAGACCAGTGAGGAGTCCAAAGAACAGAGCAACGAGAAGACCCTAATAGACGACAGAAAGGATGAGTGTGGTCAGGATGTCACTGGCGCAGAAGAGGACGATCATGCAGACAACGAGGAGCATGACGAAGACTTTGACGAAGTGGAAGAGGAAGCTGTTTTTAATCGTCTTCTTGACGCCTTGACTGAAGAGGAGGATGAGGAGGAAGACGAGGAGGGCGTTTCATTAAAGAGCATGGGAAGGAAATGCCCCTACTGTCCAGACCGTTTTGATAACGGAATCGGTTTGGCCAATCATATAAGAGGCCACCTGAACAGAGTTGGAGTCAGCTACAACGTTAGACACTTCATATCCCCAGAAGAGGTGAATGCCATTGAGAAGAAGTTCTCCTACCAAAAGAAGAAGAAGAAAGGTGAGGACAGACGTTTTGACAGTAACCATCTTTTAAAACATTTCTGTCATTGTTAACAACCTGTGAGGTCCATATGTATTTGGATATCAGCAAAGCTTTTGGTGTTTTAGCTGTTCAGCTCAGAATATTGGAGTTCATGAATATTAAGATCCAAATCAGGTGGACAGTGTGGGAATTACTATGATCGTCATGCACAGCCCCCCCCCCCCGTTTTGAAGGGCTTAGAAGTAAATGGACATGATCATAAATTAAATGCTCTTTTTTAATACTCGGGTTGCAAATTCTTTGCTGTCAGTCACTGCCTGAAGTCTCCAGTGATGCTCTGTTAGCCCTCTTCAGGTACTGCTTGTTCTTGGGGAGTTCTACCTTCAGTTTTGCTGTCAGTAAGTGAGATGCATGTTTGATTGGATTGAGGCCAGCGGCCTGACTTGGCCATTGTAGAATATTCCTCTTCTTTGCCTTACAAAAGTGTTGGGTTGCTTTAACAGTACGCTTCAGGTCATTGTCCATCTGCACCGTGAAGCGCCATTGAAGCATTTGGCTAGATGTAAGCAAATAATAATAAGCCAATTTTGTTTTCTCTGATTTGGTCACTCTGACTTTGGTTTACTTTGGTTTATCTTGTGGCAAACAGTCAAATTTTCACTCTGTGTTTACTCTGGTTTTGTCTCTGGATTCTTGACTTCGATAGTCCGACTCCGTGGAAGTTACTCCTGATTTGGCCGACTGTTGTGTAGGGTCCTTCTTCGCCAGGGAAAGAATTCTTCTGCCATCTACCACAATCAATTAATCTATCAATATTTATTTGTATAGCGATTTTTACAACTAATGTTGTCTCAAAGCAGCTTCACAGAAAAGCAGTTTATATAAAGGAAAAGAAAAACACTGAGTCCATGTACCAACGAAAGGAAATCCGGGTCCAAGCCACCCCGTGAGCAAGCCAGAGGCAACAGTGGCGAGGAAAAACTCAGAGTAAGGAAGAAACCTTAAGAGGAACCAGGCTCAAGGGGAGAACCCATCCTCCTCTGGTTGATCCCGGGTGAGGAGAGAAAGACAGAGCTAACAGGAAAAGGAGGGTAGAGCGTCTATTAGACACAGTCTGATTAATCCAGGAGGTAGTAATGGCAAAGGTAGAGCCCACCCATAGGTTCTCTGTTTAAGTGAGAGATAGAGTTCATGATCAGAGCCAGATGCTGGCGGCTCTATTGCGGTCATTGTAGTGGTTGTAGTCATGTCAGGTGACGAGACCCACGGTGGAGATGCTCTGGTGACTCTAGCAGCTCTGGAGTTAGAGAACACCACAAGTGTTTTCCGTTGTCTTCTGGGCCTTTGTGTTACTGAGCTGACCAGTACATTCTTTCTTTTGAGGACGAAATAGTTGGTTGGGCACACCCCTAATGATTTTGCTCTCTTTGTCTGAAGGCTTTGTTTTGGACATCATGTTGAGAGCTAATACTGTGCCGAACAGCTAAAATAATAACTCTGTCAGCGTCCAAATATTACTTAACTGTATAAGTAGTTAACTGTGTTATAAAAAGTCGGTTCAAAGGTAGAGAACATGATGGATTTGCAAAACACAGAACATATTTGCAGTTTTTGAAAACACGGCTGCTGCCATTGAATTAAAATAGATACAGTTTGGTGGAAAATTAATGAAAATGAAAAAAAACCCAATAATTATATGCAAATGAAACTTCAGAGGAGCAGTGCTACATTTTCACAAACATATCAGTCAAATACTGTTGTCTGTGTACTGTAATTAATTTTCTTTAGCTTAAAGTGGCACTTCAAATGAAATCTTTACCGTGTTGTTCACTTGCTGAAGGTGGGAGGAACTGCTTTGGGGTGGATGCAGGAGGGTGGGCAGTGTGAAACACTTTTTAACATGGCAAATAACATGTTCACGCTGTAAATGCTAGTTTTAGGCCAGAATGTCGCTGTTAAAGTAAAGGGGGTGACTCAAAAGAAATAATGTATTGTATATTAGTTCTGTTGCTTTCCTTTTATTTCACATGTAAAGATATTTTGAAGTAATTGAGCCGACTTGAACTTTATCACCATTTACCCCTTGGAACTGTATTTCCCAGCTTCAGTCCTGCAACCCGCCCTGGACTCTATAGTTTTTGCTGCTCTAACACACTTGTATTACACTGTGGTGCACTAACACAGCACAGGTGTGATGGAGAAGGAAAACACAAAACTATTCAGTGCAGGAAGGGCTCCAGGAGTGGAGCTGTTCCAGCATCAGTTTCTCTGATACTATTTTTGGTGCTTTCCTGCCAGTTGCCAACTTTGATCCAACAACCTTCAGCGTGATGCGCTGTGAGTTCTGCAGCGCTGGCTTCGACACCAGGGCTGGCCTTTCCAGCCACGCCCGTGCCCATCTCAGAGACTTCGGCATTACCAACTGGGAGGTCACTGTCTCCCCCATCAACGTTCTCCGGGAGCTCTTCTCCAAGCGGCCGGATCTCGCTCTATCCACCCCTCCTTCTTGCACCTCTGACGTGCAAAAACAGGACCCAGATAAAGAGAAGGAGGAGCCTGTTTCAGGGCAGGACGAGGAGGGTGGAACTTCAGAAGCAGTGCCGCAGGCACCCAAATCTCCTGCTCAACCTTGGAAGGAGGAACATAATGACAGTGAACCTGAGGGTGAGTGAAGTGGAAGGTTTTTTTCCGCTATGCATGTGTGGTTCCGGACTTTGTGCTCAAAGAGATCTTAGCTACTGAAATACAGCGTGTCAGTGTCTGTTTTTGCATGCAAGGATATCCAGTTGAATTCACCCTGGTTATAGCTAGGTAATATATAGCTAGCTAGTAAATAGATCCGAAGGATGAAACAGTATGTTACCTGAGGTACTATACCTGGGTATGTTAAAGTATGTTACCTGAGGTGCTACACCTGTGTATGTTACAGTATGTTACCTGAGGTACTATACCTGGGTATGTTAAAGTATGTTACCTGAGGTGCTACACCTGTGTATGTTACAGTATGTTACCTGAGGCACTATACCTGTATATGTTACAGTATGTTACCTGAGGCACTATACCTGTATATGTTACAATATGTTACCTGAGGTATTATACCGGTATATATTATAGTATGTTACCTGAGGTACTATACCTGTATATGTTGCAGTATGTTACCTGAGGTACTATACCTGTATATGTTGCAGTATGTTACCTGAGGCACTATACCTGGGTATGTTACAGATTTGAGAAACTTTCTTTTGAATTTGCTCTGTAGTTGGTGTAAACCCGCTTTCACTCATATACTTGTGTGAGTGACTTGTATTGCAAGCTTTCTGGCCATCTGTCTTTGAAATCTTTAGTGTTGGAAGCCTAAACTTTGTCTAGTCTGCAGAGCATATTCATTTCATTCAATTGCTATATTCATTGTAAACAAGCTTACCCACCTCTTAGAGTGGTGCCACGATAGTCTAGAGAGTCAGATAGTCTGGTGTAAAGACTAGGAATACCTTCTTCAGATGGTGTAGCTGGAAGGAATAAGGAAGACTACATGCACTTTGGGGTGGATTTTTTGTGACGGGCTGTTAAAGTGTCCTGCGGGATGGATAATGCTGAGGCACGACAGATAGTTAAGGCTACTGCAAGTATCACATCTGTATTTATGAGCCTCCACATCATTGCATTACTTTATCACCTTGGGGAGCTGTATGGTGTAAGTCATGAATTCCGGAGGAAAGGAGAATATTACATGTTGTGACAAGCAGCATATTAACGTGTTAATTAATAATTATTCATGAATAATTTAGAGTTTAAGTGTAGCTTAAAAAAATTTTAAGTGGACAGAATTTGTACAGTGATGGGGAGCCATTTTGGGTCAGAAGAGACCTGCTTGTTCCCACTCACTCACACCCCATTGCCTAGCATTACAGACACAAAGCTAAAGCCTTCCTTCCTATTCACCATTGAGGCAGCAGTTTCATTCAGGCATCTGAGGGTGGGAATGGGATGCCAGCTTCAGCCGTTGTATTACAGACAGCCCTGCTGCTAGACAAAAAATCAAATCATATGAAAGCTTTTGGAGTTGGCGTCTGGCATCATCGTCCCTGAGAGCTGAGCCAGACAGTGCCGTCAAAGTGAGTCATATTTCAAGGCGTTTTGCTCTCTTTCGTTCTGCAAATGAAAACTAACGTAACGGTTTCGGTAGAAGTCAGAAAAGCTACATAAGCAGTTTCTTCTGCTCTGTCAGAGCAGCGCTGACAGTTTTCTGGAGAAACTATAACTGAGGCTGATCCCAAACAGCCTTCAGATGTCATTCCTCGCCATTTTACCTGCTGGGTCTCTGTTTGAGAATGTGGCTCGTACTGATCTGATCTGTTAAGCGGGTCCATTGCTGGCCAGTTTTCGTTCATTAAAACGTTGGAAACACTTTCAGAGCAGTTCTACTTGTTTAACCTTTTAAATGGTTTTAGAAAGTAATGTTTGGTTCTGTTTTTTCAGGTACACATCAGTTTAGTTTTGTCCAGTATGGACGGAGAGTGCTAGAACGCTGTTTTTGACGGATCACATGACCGGGAAAAGGCCACCACCAGCCATAGACTAATAAAATATGCATTCTCCAAAAATTAGTAAAGCCTCATTTATAGCTCCTTCACATGTGAAAATCTGTTTCAAATGATGTAATCGTCGCTGCCCATGTATTTCCATTTGTTCTTTTCCGTTGGCATGAATGTTATGCAATATATCCACTAGAGGGCAGTCCGAAGTCAAGTCCAAAGTTTCTGACAACAAACATGGTGCCCCAGGCAAAGTAACATCATATAAACGTTTACAAATTCTAATCCATAAGCTTTCAGCAGCTATGCACAAATAAGGATGAAATGAACCCAGAGTACAGACGGCCCCGCCCACATTCATATTTATCATGGTCTGTTTTAGGGTTTATTACTGATGTATCACCCCTGACATACACTGACGCTGTGAGTTTAAGCAATGTGTGTACATTTTCAGGTGGGGAGGATAAAGAGGACGTTGTAAAGATCCCACTTCTGGACAACTTGAGCTCAAGTCCGGGCTCAAATGGCTCCTTCTTACCGCCAGAGAACGCTGGTCCTGTAGAAGAGACAGATTCCAAGGGTGAGGTGGCTCTGAGATTAGTTCAGTCCATTACTTTACTCATATGATTAAATTAATGCACTCGGCTCTGAGAGAACATTAAGCTGATGACCATGATAAGAATTTTTATTGCTTTAATTTATGAATAAGCCAATGTTTGATTACCCTTTTTGGCTCCCTTATTAGTTGTTTTGACCCCTGAAACTACAAAACCCCCATATGTATAAGCCCACTCTTTAGTTTCTCACTCTCATAACTACATACATGACATATGGGTATTATAGTACCTACTACGTAGTCTTGTAATACCTGTCATTTTATACACTGAATAAAAGAATAAGTCTGCAGTTTAGGGGATTAAGTACTACAGTAATGTACTTAATGAATATAGTTGGTTATTGCAACTTTTTAATGTGTCAGTCATCCAGTATTTAAATGTTATAACAATATTTATAATATATATTTAATATTGTGATAATTCTGTATGAAAATGTCCTGCTGTTATCTCATCTATCATAGTTAAAATATTAAATTGTGATTAATCACGTTGTTTTGTTCAGATAGCCACAATTCATTGTGTTTGTCTTGGCCCTAAACAAGTTTTTTTGCTATTTAAAGGTGCCATATAATGCATTTATTCAGCACTGTAAAATGTTCTTTGATGTCTGCGTAGAAGGTGACTTTGGTCGGGGTGAAAAATGCGCAAGTGGAGTTACTTGGCCCTAGAGTTAAATAAGTTGTTTTCCCTTTTTGGGTGAGCTCATGAATATGATGAGCTCTACTCTGATTTGCTGGTTTGCTGGTTTAAAGCTGCTACTCAGTATGAAACTTCCAGATGATCTGACTTCAGCTGTCAAACGGTGGATATAGTCACACAGCACGGCTACTTACAGGGTGCTGTCGGAGTTGTGACGCTAGTAAAGGTGGAACTGCTCCTCTCTTCAGTCTCCTCAGTGTTATACGCTGAGCGAAGCTGCTCAGTATTGTACGAGGTTTGTGAAACAGTCCTGAACAACTGTACAAGTTATGGACGGAAGTTGGCTTCCTATTCTCCAGCTTGCTTTGCAAATGTTCCTTTCCGTGCTGCTGTTATATTCTGGCACCTGTACAAGCTGTGCTATTTAAGGTGGGACAGAACATTTAGTTAAGAAACTGGCGAATGTCATTATATGTTCATTTTAAAGGTCGAAATATTAATGAGGCAATAATGTAACAGTCTAGGATTTTTGGAAATGGCTCATTTTTACTGCCCTTTTTTAAAACACAGCGTTTGTATTTGAAGAGGTAACAGTGTTTGAGATAAAATGAGAAAACAGTGTTTGAGGTTCCGGATCAGTTCTATGTACTGAACTCTCGAAATCAACGATACCAATGTAAATCTAGTTTTCAGTTCTGTGGCACCTTCAAATAGTTCCTTTTTATAAATGTTGAATTTAAAATCTAAAAAAATATATAAAAATATATACAAAATACAGTATAAAAAATTGTTGATATGCATGACTGTTTAGCTCTTTTTTCTGTTACGTGTAATTTTCATGTATTGGCTTGCAGAAAAAATTAAACATTGTGATATGCAGTGTATTGTACATTGTGATATCGTATTTTTGGATGATTGTAA
Source organism: Semaprochilodus insignis (assembly GCA_034552555.1). Taxonomy (NCBI): domain Eukaryota; kingdom Metazoa; phylum Chordata; class Actinopteri; order Characiformes; family Prochilodontidae; genus Semaprochilodus; species Semaprochilodus insignis. The sequence continues at coordinate 6,095,882 of CM067477.1, read as the reverse complement.
CTGTTATGGATCCACACTGTGTTATTTTCTCCAGACTGTGGTTTGCTGAAGTGCGAGGTCTGCAGTGCCTCCTTTGAGACGCGGCGAGGTTTATCCAGCCATGCCCGCTCTCACTTACGCCAGCTGGGTGTGGGCGTGTCTGAGAGCAGCGGAGCTCCCATAGATCTTCTCTACCAGATCACCAAGGAGCGAGCCACTGATGCCCAGTCCCCTGTCACACCCCTCTCACACCCTCCAGCACCATCGCCCCAAAAAACTCTTCCATCGCCCGTTCCCACACCAAGCCCGTCCCTACACCAAGACGTGGAGTTTGAAGAGGACTCGCAGGATATTAAGCCCCCTCTCCCTCTACCTGTCTTGGGCAGTGTAGTAAAAGTTCCCCCATCTCCAACCAGCCCCTCTCCGTGCGGTTCTCTGCCCGCCTCTCCATTCGGAAAGTCCCGCTCTCCATCTCCATCCCCTGTTCTGAGAAAAGCCCCCATCTCTTCCCTACTGCCTGTGTCTTCCCCACTACGCTCCCAGGAGCACAAGGCCATGTGCAGGGTTCAGAGCGCTACTCTGTCCACTCCACCAAGACCATTCTGGGCTCCACAGGACACTGATGCCCCTCTGAATCTCAGTAAGACATTTTTAATATTCCTTCCACTTAGCTTTGATTTATTACCGTCCAATTTATTACCATGTACTCAGTGATGATATTCTAGAGATAATATATACAGTAATGTTTGACACTAAAAGGTAGTTTTTAGATTCTATATTTACATGATAGGAAACAAATATCATTTATTACATGTCAATTAAGATTATTTCATTATTATTTAATTTGAAACTGGCTTACTGCATTTCATATAAGAGGCATGCTGAATATGAATTGTACTGCTGTATAACCTCATCCTAGTTCTGTTAATAATTGTGGACAAATAAATGTCATTTTTTTTTGCAGCTTTCTAGAAGTTATTGTGAATTTCATAAATCACTTTTTTGTCCCCCAAACATGGATTTAGCGTGGTTGATATGTATCATTATTGTGATTAATTATGTCACAAAGTGCTTTTCTGAGCTTATTGTGAATGTCAGTACTTAAAGAATGCTGACAAATAAGAACAGGATTCATGATGACAAATAATATCTGGTTTTAGTGCAGTGCAGGATGTGAAGCCTTGAATAAAATTTGTTGATTAATAAAGTATATTGAGAAAAAATACTGTTTGATTAGATTTTTGCTGTGAAGCCCCAAAAATAATGTCATGCAGCTATGAGAATAAAGACAAATATACAGGCCTTATAGACATACATTCTTCTAGAGGGACCAATTGAAACCATAACTACTAGTAGCAGTAATAATAGTTTGAAAATAAATACATCAATACACATATAGTTTAGTATTCATTTAAAATCAACTCACATTCAGCAGTAAAATTATATGGGACTAGTGTGATAGAATTGATGAATGCAAGTTACTGCGAGTGCTGGCAAAGCAGTTAAATCTGCATTCTTGGTGGATATGTTTGATATTCACATTTATTTCTTAATTCTGGCTCATTATGATTACGTCTAAACTGTTGATCTGAATGAAAATGAAAGCCAAGTTGGTTACTAAATCATAAATCAAATATCAACTAATCATAACCATGCCTACTAATTGTGTAGCGTTCATATTGCATCAGTTTTCATTTGAATGGTTCCTATTGCATGCTTGTAATAACATGAGCCTCAGCCGTAATGCAACCCTTATATGGCTTATAGCTACACTGTCTGCAAATCCGCCCATCAGATATGAATATTTAGCTGCAAAAAATGTTTTGTGGCTGGATTACAGGATGGATTGTGAACATGTGATGGGCTGTATGAAGTTGTTGGTGCTTTGAGACCCCAGGTTTAAGGGGTTAACGGTGTTTGGGTGCTTTGCTGTCTCTGATAGTGTTTGTGCGTTTCTGTTTTCTCTTTGCGTTTCTCTCTCACTCACTCGCTGCCCCCTCCTGTCTCTTGTTGTATGTTCTGTCCCTCTATTCGTAGCAATGGAAGCAGACCCCAACAAAGACATCATATGCAAGTTATGTGGCGCATGGTTTGAGACCCGCAAAGGTCTGTCGAGTCATGCGCGAGCCCACCTCCGACACTTTGGGGTGGAATACTCAGAGTCCAAGGGTTCCCCCATCGACCTCCTCAACAGACTCATTCTCACCGACGACTTCAAACACAGAGCGAATTCCTTACTCCCCGACAGCCCAGAGGATCTGAGGGTCCGGAGCTCCGGCGTGACTCCTCCCTCTCCATCCACGTCCACGTCTTCAGCATCCAAGAGGCCCCTCCTCCCCAGCCCTCTCCTCTTTAAAACTTCAGCACTGGGCAGTGGCGTTGGCTCCAAAGCTACCTCCTCCTCTTCCTCCACTTCGCGCTCTTTGTTAGCTCCGCCCACCAAGAAGCTGAAACCCTCCCCCCAGCATGTCTTCCGTTTGAGTGGCAGGGAGCTGATGCCCATTCCTCTTGGTAACTAATATATATGCTTTTTTTCTTTTCTTCCCTCCCACAAATGCAGTCTTCCATAGTTTCTGGGTTATACTACAGACCATTGGTGAAAATGCCATTCAGCTAATCAGAAATTGCGGCTCACACTGCTGCAGCGCTTGTTTGGAGTTGCTGCATAACATAGTTTCCAGTTTGAAATGCTGAATTACTTGATTGGACTTGTAGCTAATCAAAACTAAGCAGGTTGAAACAACAACATAGAATTTACCATCCTGTTAATTTGACCTTTTTTACATTTTAGGATATGCAACAAGAGAGTGTATTCTCAGTAGTGTTGGGGTTGTTAGCTATTACTCTTTAGTTCTGAGTAAAAGGAATTTTTAATTTACTCTTTATTTTACTTCTATATTGCCTTCTAATAGCAAACACATCTTTATCAACTGGAAAGTAATAGGAAAGGGAGTGATTTATTTAGAAAGAAACAATCCAAAAGGCATGTCAGTATTTGGGCCTTTTAAACATAGAGACTAAAAAAACAAACCCCCAGAAACAGTCCTAAAACAGTCATTTCAAATGAAATGTCAAGCTTACAGAACTGTTCATGAATAAAAGTTGAGTCTGGCCAGCGTATGTAAGCTCAGCTTGATGATCATTTTTACGTTCATAGCCTGATAAGATGCTTCAAAAGATTGATTGCTTGTAGAGTTTAGGGCACTTTCACAAGCTTGCACAATCGGCTGTCTCAGCGCACACATGGAGAAAATTCTGCACAAGGAAAGGAAACATAATGCATTGTGTATTAATGTTGCTTTCTTATAGATGCATAGACAGGAATGACATTCATATTAAGAGGATTTCCACAGATTATTCACATGACCTGCTTAATATATAGTCCTTTATGTGTAATAACTGAGCAATTGTAGTGGTAACAAGGCAGTAATGTAATAGAATAGATTTACCTATTCCTGGGTAACAAGTAGGTGGGCCTACATGTGAAGCATAAGACCATTTTGAACTGGTGTTATGACCTGATGGAGGTGTAGTAATTAAGAAACAAGATGGAAATAAGTAAGTTTGCATTTTACAGCTCTAATACCATTTAGTTTCACTGTAATTACTGCCTGTATCTCACACTGTGTACATAACAGGTAAGAAATAAAACAGAAACAAGTGAATTAGTATTTTACAGCCCTGATACCAGGTAATTACAGCAGAACTACTTCACTGATTTTGGGTTAATAACTCTATTATACATAGACATAAGTATATCGTCGCTGTCCACACAGTGTAAACAGCAGCTCATGTGATCAAATGAGGCATAAAAGTAAAAATCAACAAAAATGGAGATACATGTTTTTCTTTGGACAGTGATGATATGTAAGTACAACTTGTTACCATTATTTTACCATTTCATAATGGCCTTGTTAACAGTCAGTACAATTTCTGATTTATTATTTAGTAACAACTAGGAAATTGGCATTTAATTAGTCATTAAATACAATTTGTTACTGTAAAATATAAAATATAAAAACTTGTGAAGACAAGTGTAGGGTACTATTCAGAATAGTATGTGTCTATGTGTTGTGTACTCCGGGCTCCTATCACCACCACTGTGAAGAATTCTGAGTTGACCTGTTTCTCTTCAAATGAACCATTTCACATCAGACCACTCTAAAAGACTTTAATTATATCTCTGCCACTGAATTATGCACAAATGTTGAACAGCTGGAGGAATTCAGTAGGCATTAACTATGTGCAAGAATTTAAACGGTATGTGTTACAGTGCTGGAAAAAAGTAATCACAGTGCGTGAAGTTGCATTTTAATACTTCAAGAAATGTTCATGATACACAATATTGCACTGCAGTAATTCCAGTTCAACAGCACTGATTATGCTCTCTTTGTAATGAACTATGCAGCCGCTCAGTACTGACGATGCCCATAATATACCCAAAGAAGCATATTATGACGTATTGTGATGTAATTCATCATGATAGCTATAAATATTGTTAACAGTCTTAACATTGCTGTAACACATTACTTTGTACCACTCGGAATGCTGACCCCCTTAACACTTAACACAGGACCCTTTCACATGCATACAAAACAAATATGATTGATTTCTTGATCAGTCATTGGCGATTACTTGGTGCTTTGCATTATGATAATGCTAATTTTGTTTTTTGGGGTGGCAGGTGGAAAAGTGGAGCTGCTCAGGTGATTTCCAGCTCAATGTAAAGGGGATTTCATGCCAGAATCTTAATCATGTCACGTATATACGATTCTGGGATTTCAAAAGAGAAAATGTAGAACCACAGTATATAGTTCTCCAGGTCTGAGAGTAAGAAGCATATGGTGGTATGAATTGTTAATACCTATAGTTGTATGCAAAAGATTGGACCCCCCTGGTCAAATCACATCTTTTGTTTTACTTCTAAGAAAAAATAAGCTAACCCATCTTCTACAGAGAACACGCTTACTGTGTGAACTCCTGTTTTGTCTTTGTAGCTGAACCAATGAAAGACGTGGGCTGCGAGTTCTGTGGTGAGCTTTTTGAGAACCGCAAGGGCCTCTCCAGCCATGCCCGCTCCCACCTGCGCCAGCTTGGCATCACCGAGTGGTCTGTGAACGGCTCACCCATCGACACGCTCCGAGAGCTCATAGCTCGTCGAGGTCTGCCTTGTGTCACGCCCCTAAAACCTTTAAAATCACCTTCATCCTCTCCTGGCCCAGGACCCCCTCGAACCCCCCTCCAGTCCTCTTCCCCAGGGCGCGTCCTTGGCCGCCTGACCTTCCCTTTCACTCACCCGTCTGGCCAACGTCAGCCCACTGCCCGTAAGCTGCCTGCATCAGCTTCTGCCACAAACTCTTCCTCCACAGTGATAATGGTTAAGCCAAAGCCAGAACCTGAGCAGGTGGAAGTTACCGTGACTGAAGAAGAGGTAGAAGGACGTCAGGCTTACAGCTCTGAGCCTCTGCGTTCCAGCTGGAGCAGCTCGGACAGTGTGCAGCCTATCAACCTGGGTATGTTATAAGTGTGTGGTGTATTTATTCAATAGGGGTGTAAAAAATATTAATACACTGGAGTATGGCAATGTTATGTTTTGTAATACTCTTCCTAAAAAACAGCATCGATTTTTAATCAGTAGTTTACATGCAGAGATTCGTGGAAGACAGTGGTTTATTACGTGTTCTGTTTAAACCCCTGACTGGTAGGGGTTTAGATAGCAGTGCTATAATTGATCTTCAGCCATTAGGCTTTTGTACTCCGTAAGTAAGATATGGGTGCACCACTAACGTTAACCTAAGCATGCTACCCTGCCTGCTGTACTGTAACCCCTGTATCATGATACATGCCTTATTACAGGTTATTACAAATACACAGCCGTATTATTCACTCAGGGAATAAATGAATGATAAGCCATCCTAAAAAATAATTACTAGTTTTTCTTATATCCAAATGTACACACGTGTAATTAATCAATGCAAAGCCATGTCCATTAAGGGTATTACTGCTTATTACTAGTGTTTGATATGCTGGTTAAGTTGCTTTCTGTAGTACATGTACTTGGTCTCTTTGGTTTGACAGAATTTGTGATTTGTCAGTCTTCACTCACTACAATACACAGCAGGCATTACGCTAACACAGCTCACAACCTTTGGAAATCAGCACTTAACAAATCCTGACCTCAAGCCAGCGCTCTAAAAGCTAATAAATATTGTACGTCTGTAGCACTAGCAGACTTTTTCTTTGTTAGAGGAAAATTTGGCTAGTAAGCCAAAGTAGTTCCACACAGTCCACCCCAAGCATCCAATCCAGCATTTTCAAAATGTACTTTCACCTTCAAGACACATTATCAGGTTTTTTTTCTGATGTTTAAACTATTGAACCTACGGCGGCACCACTGTTAAGACGCAGGTAGCACGTTTATATCATGTAGTATATATTTTGTCATTTTTGTAATCTTAAATATTCTTGCTTATGTGCTTTATAACACGGTATGATATACTGTTATATATAAAAATGGTATGAAATCAATATGTCATACACAGGAAAGGCTTAGATTTAGGCTTTTGATTGCTTGACAACCCCCTGCATTTTGAGGTGTGTGGTAATTTAGTTTGTCTTATTTAAGTTTCTACTACTTCTTGTGGATCCAGTGCAGAAAATAGAAGTAACTTTGGACGCTGACATGTCTTGGCTAATTTAATAGATGTGACGTAAAGGCTAAGTTGTGCAAAAGCATTCTTTGAAACAACAGATTTGCAGGCTTATTCACTTGTTTCTCTGCCCCCCCCCAGTCATTCCTCAAGAGAGGGAACCCTCGCGTGATATCCGCTGTGAGTTCTGTGGAGAGTTCTTTGAGAACCGCAAAGGTCTCTCCAGCCATGCCCGCTCCCACCTACGCCATATGGGCATCACAGAGTGGTCTGTGAATGGCTCGCCCATTGATACTCTGTGGGAGATCATGCGGAAGCAGGGCACCACGCCTGCATCCGTTGTGCTGGGCGTGAAGGAGGAGCCAAGGCAGGACAGCAGCCCACCTTGGGACGGTCAGGCCTATCAGTCACCCAAAGTCTCCCGCAAGTCACCTCTTAACATGCTCCACTCTGGCTCTCGCCTCCATAAGCATGGATTAGGGGCCACAGGGCTGTCCACCACACCCCCTGCAGGGAAGTTTTTTGGTATGGCACCAGTTGGGAAGAGGGTGCAGGCATCTGAAGGACACCTTAGTGGAAAGTCACCACCGGCCCAGTCCAAAACGTTCTCACCTCCACCACAGGATTTCTCATATAAGGCCAAAGTGTCCACGGACAAGCATGGGGTAGGCCACATGGGTAAGAGTGTGTTTTTTCTGGTCAGGTTGTTTTTTTAAAAAGATTTCCGTAGCACTTTACAGATCGGTAATATGTAGGTAATGATATGGTAATTTTAGGGTAACAATTTGTATTTAATGACTAATTAAATGTCAATTTGCTAGTTGTTAGTAAATAATAAATCAGAAATTGTAGTGAGTGTTAGCAAGGCCATTATGAAATGGTAAAATAATGGTAACAAGTTGTACTGACCTAAAAATTAACTGCTTATTTTATAGTTCTTTATGTATAATAAGTGATCTATTATAGTGGTAACAAGGCAGTAATAGAAACACAATGGTAACAGCTTTCCTAAATATTATATACACATCTTCTAGTCATTAATAAATTAAAATATAGTATTATTGTATAGTTCTTAATGACCAAAGAGAGAATAATAATTAAGTACATACATGTATAGAATATATAATGTTATATATGAATGAATATATAGAGTTATTAACCCAAAATCAGTAAAGTAGTTCTGCTGTAATTACCTGGTATCAGGGCTGTAAAATACTAATTTTATTTCTGACCTGTTATGTATTTAAGTGCTCAGACACAGTGTGAGATACAGGCAGTAATTACAGTGAAACTAAATGGTATTAGAGCCGTAAAATTCAAACTTACTTATTTCCATCTTGTTTATTACTTACTGCATCTCCATCAGGTCATAACACCAGTTCAACATGGTCTTGTGCTTCATGTGCATGACTATCTCTGCTCACTTATTACACATAAAGAACTATAAAATAAGCTTGTTACTTTTAGGTAAGTACAACTTGTTACCATTATTTTACCATTTCATAACAGCCTTGTTAACACTCACTACAATTTTTATTTAGTAACAACTAGGAGTTTGACATTTGATTAAATGTCAGTTGATTAAATACAATTTGTTACCATAAAATTACCATATCATTACCTACTTATTACCGATCTGTAAAGTGCTACCAGGATTTCTTTATAGTATTTTATTAGAGTTTTACAAAGGAGCTGAAAATGGATAAATAAGAGAAAACATCCTGTACGTTTAGTAATGAAATATAGCAACAAGGAAAAAAATGAACAAACATGCATTTGAATTTATTGGATTATTATTATACTATGATTTTCCACTAAAGACAAAACTGAAAGTGCTTTATTAGTGTGGAAATACTACACAATTCTACTGCAAGTTGTGTAAAACTGTGCAGAACAACAATTTAATTAGCTAGACATTTCCTTGCTCAATGTGGCCAAGAACTGCTCAGCAGGAAAGGACCATTTGACTGACATGACATCACAGATCGTTGTTACAGCATAATGCATGAAACAATGTGGCACGCCTGTCGGGGACATGAGAATATCTTGTTTTCTCACTACTAACTGCTTAAAATAAAACTTTTATACATTTTTAAATGGTAAGTGTTGATATAAATGGTATATACTTTGCTGACATTTTCAGGTCATAGTAACTGTATCTAAATGCTCAGTGTTGGTATGGTGTGTAGGGAGAATGGCTGATGATACTTTCTGGTCATTTTGGCAAACACAAGAATGAACTTCTACACACTACTTTTATGTGTGGCCCATTTCCCAAACAACAAAGCAAAGTGTGGCCAACTAAATGAACTCCAGTAGTTTTGTTTTATGAATTATGATTGCCCACATTGAACAGTTTATGTGCATCTGTGGGCAGAGTGCCTGACCGTAAGACTACTCCGGAATACACCTGAAATACTTCGGTAACACACTTCTCCTGCTATATCTGTCCACCTCAAATTGCAACATCTGGTGCTAGCACTTAGTAGGAAGCTACCAGCGAAAAATCTTTTATTGATATTTGGGCTGACATTTTCTGTTCTTCCTTAGATGCAAGCTGTGAGTTGTGCGGTTTCTCCTTTGAAAACCGGAAAGCACTGGCCAGCCACGCTCGTGCCCATTTGCGTCAGTTTGGCGTGACGGAGTGGTGCGTAAATGGCTCCCCCATCGAGACGCTGAGTGCCTGGATGCGCAGTCGTCCACAAACAGTAGCTGAGATACACCGCAGTTACCTCCAGGGTGGACGCAGTGCCCAAAAGAAGGTACTAAAGGGCATTTACATGCTTTATGATAACAGTCTCTATTTACGTGTGGGAACTTGTTTCTATATTACTGTGAATATCAATAGCCGGTTGCTTAATTTGCGGTCTGCGGATTAGTCTTTGAACGGAGCCAGCAGCAGCCTCATAACAGAAATCTCCAAATTTTAGCAAAGATTTTTACCAGTTGGCCTGAGAATTCCCTTTTCATGCCACATTTGTCTTGCAGAGGAGCAGTTCTTCTCTCTCGCCATCATCTGATTCTGATCCCATGACCCATGTATCTCAGAAGCCTTCAGCAGCTCAGTGGGCATCCCTGACCCTATCCCATGGGAGAACAGTCAGACGGGATGCCATGAAGACCTCCTGGGGGTCGTCATCACAGACAGTGGATGTAAAAAATGGACTGAGTGCCTCCTCTCGGCATGGTGTCAGTACACAGGGTGGGGGGCACCACTCCAACAGTACACTTCCACATGCCCAAGTGGCACGGAGTGAGCTAAATGTCCGTGTGCCACGGGGTAAGAGCTTAATTGAACGTTCTTCCAGACTGTTGCTTTACAGATTCTCACACGCTTCCGTTCTTCTTTCTTCCGTTCTGCTTTGTTTATTAAGAAGGCACTGTACCGTTACCCTCCCCATCTATTAGGTAATAGTATGCTTTGTCAGAGTGTCATTACTATTCTAAAGCTGTCCTTTTCCGTTAGGTATTGAACGACGACCACTGAAACACCCATCACATGCTGATGGAGGGGAGAGAGAGAGCTGTCCTCCAAAACCTCCTCGCACCAGTACTGTACCTGCCCTTGTGCCAAAGCCTCCTTCCACCCCTCTTGTCAAACTTGTGGGTAAAATCTACTCCCTCAAATGCCGGTGAGTTGCTTATGCTTTATGTATTGCTGTTTTCACTTAGAATTACAGTACAGACTTCTGTGGGTACTTGTTGCTGTAAAAAAAAAAAAAAAGTGGCCTTAAAATAGAGCCTTGTGGCACTCCATACGGCAAACGGAGATGCCTAGACTGTTGGTAGCTATGCTGATGTTTTTATCTCTCTCAGGTTCTGTGACGTGGAGTTCCATGGCCCTCTCTCAGTGCAGGAGGACTGGATCAGGCACCTGCAGCAACACATTCTGAACCTCAACTACAACAAACCAGCTCCCACTGCAAAGAGCACTCCTGTCAAACCTAACACAGCTGCTCCTCGAACCCAATCCTCAGCTACTACCTCCACTTCTACTACTTCCACAGCTCTGACTACCACCTCGGCCATCACGCCTGTGCCCACATCTGCCTCTACTCCGACACCCGCGCCCACTCCAGCCCCGACCTCAACAGCCCCAACAGTGGCCAGCCCTGGAACTCCAGCCACAGCGGAGCCAATTCTTACTCCTGCCACATAATACTCGCCCTGTTTGCCTCATGTTTTTGCCTTCCTTATTCATCATTCTATCTGCACTTCCTCACAGACTGTTACAGACCAGTCTTTGAATATGTTTCTCTGTCATTATGAAACAGAGCTTTCCAAAAAGCTTTGCCAACCAACCACCCACTCACCCTGACCCACTTAGCATGCAGCAGTAAAGGTAGAGTAAGGCTTGTGATAGGCCAGTTGCCATGACAATTTAGGCTTTCCTGGCCAAAAAAATAGCAAGCCATCAGTCAAGTGCACAGGGGGGTCACCGAATCCTCCATGCTTAATCTGATGCTTTAGTTCTTCAGTGGTATTATTAGTGTAATCAGATGGTGACAGTTCAGAGGTGCTTGTGGAGAAGGAATGTGTGTGGTAACTAACTTCTGTAAATTTGCTGACTTCGCCCTGTGAATGGTTCTTATTGTAGCTCAGTGGGCACTTTAAGAATGTATGGACTGAATGCTCCATACCTTGTAATAATTCTTTTTTGTTTAGTACTGATCAAACTAGTCATCATATAGGTAAAAATACCTAGATGTAATCTAAGGCACAAATATGAAAACACGTTTTTGTGTTCGTCCAATATTGTAGCACTTTCCTCGAATGGTTTTGTTCGGAAGCACTTAAACACTAGGCCAAGCCTTTTACTCTGGATGGTTGTGGCAGTCAGACACGCCTTTGATGGTTAACACAGTCAAACCAGAATAAAGCGTGAACTGACACTGCCGACACGCCATCATTAAAATTTTGACTCTCTTTGCACCTTACTGGGTCTCATCTAAGAGTGAGACACAATGTGGGTCACTTTTTTATTGAAACAGGCCTTTGATGTTTTGTCCTCATAAATTTCCCAAAGTGAACATTGTTATTTTCTTTTCTTCCCTGAACATTTTTATACTTATTATACTTTTTTTTATTTGTCCCAGTAAAGGATCAAAAAAGTATTAAACATCAAGTGATCTAATTCAGACTTCAATTAACATTGCTACAAATGAGCAAAACAGGCCCACCAGGCCTTTTCAGAAGTTCTCACTGCTGTTTGTTTTCTGGGTTCTTGAAGCTCATGACTTTTTCCATGCTGGCACTGCAGAAGGTACCTGCATAAGCTAGAACTTAAACAATCCTAGAATTCCGTTAAGTCTCTAAAAAGCCTAGATTGCCGTTTGCACATTGACTTGCTGCTACTGCAGCAGGCCCAACTGTTGAGGCAGCTTTCTGGAATTGGCTCCTCCATTTGCTTAAAGCAGTTTGTTTTTTCAAGAAATGGCCTTGGATTCATTGAATGGGAACTGGGCCTAAAAATGTTGGGCTCTTAAAAACTAGGTTTTATTGGGATGCAGTTAAAACTGTCTTATTTATTTCCTGCCTTGACTAAAACCCAAACCTCAGTGCTAATTTATTGCACTTTTGAATGTCATAAATTTGAGCTGGTTTGGCTGCAGGACAAGAATTTGAATGTCTTGCAGGAGGGCAATGAGTTGATGCACTTTTACCAGAGGTTGGATAGGGAAGCGTACCTGTGTACCATGTGCGTGTGTGTAAGTGCGCGTGTGCAACGTCAGTAGTAGTTCCTGATTACGGTTGCCTGTATATGCCCTTGCCATGTAGTGGTACACTCTGACCTTGTATACTTTTGAAGTTGTTTTCTATAGCACACTAGTGTCCATGCCAAGAACTCGGCTGCATCACGTCCATCCGCCTGTGGCAGAATGTGCCAAAGAGTCAGGTTGCCTCGGAAACATTTGACATGAGGCAGTCTCAATGGCTAGAGCTGTCAAGCGCAAGCTCCTGATTGGAATGAAGGCAACCTTTCCTTCATTTGATCCTTCCAAGTTGATGAAACTGTGGACAGTGATGACCTGTAAGAGAAGCTGCCTTGAACTTGTCCGGATTGTATTTTCCACCTTAGATGAACTACATGACTGCATATGAGAGACAAAAGGATCGCCATGCTTGTGGTGTGCTGAATCTTAATATTTGAACGTTCACGGTCACTGGTTGGTCCAAGAAGCATTTACGCATCTTGCTACTATGAAGGACTATCAGAACTATGTAGCTTCACATTGCTTTAGTTGGAAATCCATATCTACAAAGTGAAGCAATAACAGTACGGTCCATGCGACACAAACTCTGGGGGTTTGTTTCAACGTTCACTACAGTTTCCTGACTGTTAAATCTTGCAGTATTCCTGTGGAGAATATAGGCCTATATATATTATGTAATTAACAGTAGAGCAAAAGAAAATAATTACAAGTAACAGTTTGAAATGTGATCTTGATCCATTTATCGTAAATTTATTGCAACTTTTTAATGCTGTGTATTTTTTATTGCCATTTGTGTTTCTGTACTTGCAGTCAAAGATAAGTGAAATAGAGTAAGTGTTATTTTTTATTATGTTAGATTCTCTTAAGATTAAAAAAACAAACAACATTGGTGCTCATGAGGTTGAATGGCTACGAATGGATTTTTAATGGAGTTGTTTTACGCTTAGATCTTGCAATTATTGTCCTGAAAAGAAAGGACTTTAAAATTAACGCATCTTATTGGGAGCTGTAATGCGCTTAATGAGGAAATGTTACTGGTTGGTGGCAAGCAGATTCCGTACAGTGCGTTACAGCTCCCTTTCAAGACTTCTTCAGCTGGTTTGACTGGCTGCAGGGTGTGTGTGTTTGTGTGTATGAGTAGCGTAAGAGCGAAAGGCTGAAAATGCTAAGCTGCCATGGAAGAGTTGTACTGTGCACAAGCGTTAGAAAGATTCATGTGAATCAACAAATCATTAAATGTGATCTGAAATGTACAGTAGAACGAGTCACATCGTTTCTGCTCCTTGTTAAATATACAATGTCCTCCTTATACTGGGACAGCAAAGTCAGAATTGTTACTTCTGCTGTATACTCGAGCTCTTTGAATTAAAGATGAGAACAATAATTTATGAGACAGTATCTTTCATTTCTCAGTGTTTTGGCATATAGTTGCTTCCTACAGTACTGTACAGTCAGAGACCAAACATTCATTAATTCAGTTTCCAATCAAAGTGACCATTAAAGGAGTAAAGTAAGATGATGCAACCTGTCAAATTCCTGTCAGAGCCTGTCAAATTCAACTCATATATAATAATAGGGGCCGGCGTATCACCAGAAAATGTACAGTTCGTTCTCCTGTCCCTTTAATTCTTACCAGTTTAGAACCTTTATTATTTTGCTTACCAAGAATGTCTCCAGTGGTGGAAACCAACATCAGTGTTAACTCTTGTTGTTACTGTTAACTTGTATTGATAACACTTCTTTTGTTTCCTGCCAAGCATGGATTCTTAATGGAAGTGGGTGACGACGGTTGTTATAATGATCGCTTGCCAAAAGCTAGGCCATCGTTTATCTTCCTTCACTGGCTGTCTGTCCTCCAAATAATGAACCTGGAGCAGCATGATTGACAAGTGCTATAAATGCACTGTGAGAGCAGCACTACTTTCTCGTTCTGTCATCTCAGACTAATTTGACCTGACTTACAGTGACTCGCTATCACCTCTGGTCTTGCATATTGCTCCTTTAAGTACTACAAATATACAAATATATACAAAACTATATAAACAACAAATATAGTACCATCATTTTCAGAATTGAACAAGCCAGCTCTTTGCCTTCATTTGTTTCAGTAGACTGGCTTTCAGGTTCAGGTTCAAGTTCAGTCTTAGAAGTCTTAGTTGCATTTTCTGTTTCTCACAATTCAGGAAATATGAAACCTCCAGATCTCAGATGTGCAATTTCGATGGTCTAGTGCAAATCCTTGTGCTATGTCCTTTCCCAGCAACCATTTCTTGCCAGCCACTCACAGTCACAGTCGTCTTCTCATAGTGGAAGGAAGGACAATCCTGTGGATTATGTGCTCTCTCTTAGATGAAAATCTCATGGTGACAGTGCTGGTGGCCTACCGGGTCTTGCACAGTTCCCATAATCTCAGTATCTTTCACTTTTATCTTTTGCATTCTTTGAACTCCAGATGAATATCTCGCTCCTTTGACTTTCTTCTTGCTTACGTAAGAGGATTATCTCTTATCCCCTCTGCTCGTTTTAGAAACGTGTGAGGCAGATGGGCTGACTTTGTGTGGTTGCTTGTGTGAATGTTAGTGTTTCTTTAAAGGGGAACATGTGTCGGTGACTCATTCGGGAACAGCTGTTGCTGGGACGAACAGCTATAACAGTGTAACTGTGTGTTTTGAGTTTGGAAGGATGAAACATGTTTGGTTAAATGACATTAAAGTTAGTTATGTCTTTACCTTCTCCAGTAGTTACCCTTTTGAACTTTGGTTCGGACAGCAGCGGTTTGGGTTTCAGTATGGCTTTGTATTGGCAAGAACCTGCTGATACGATATGCGTTATGCTTGGGGAGTTACGATGCAATATGCAATATACTGTGATACTGTAAGCGAGGCGATATATTGTGAATCTAAATGTAGGAAAACTGCATTAGTATAAAAGACACCACTATTTGGTTTTTATTGGAAAGGAAAAGTCTACTAGCTGAAGCTAGATTAAGGGGTTTACACCTTTTCTCTGTTTGGTGCATTTCTCAAGTCATCATTAATATTTTCACAACATTAAGTGTAATTTTAAGCTTGTAACTTGCTCTAAATCCTTAGTAGGTATTTATGTTAATGAACATGTGTCATCAGACGTCACTGATTCTGAGCAAGTCAAAATGCTTATGTTGTCGGTATATCAGTAACTCTAAGTGTTTCTGAATGCTAACATTTTGATGGTAATGATTGAAACGTGCAAGGCTGCACTTTTACTCTGAGGCACATTTCAGCAGTACAAGGTTACACATTACTGTATGTGGGAGATTGAGTGCAAGACATTGGACAAGATTCACATTCCTACTGTTACTGTTTGTACTGTACTTTGTCAACACACTGTGTCATTATGAAACAGAAAAGAAGGAAAATGTTGTTTAACACAAAGGACAAAACACCAAATCTGTAAACATAGGAAACCCCCCTTGTCAGAACTGCACATGCAGCACTGTATGGGGATTAACAGCGCAGTCTTTCTACACCTTGGCAGCCAGCAGGGTCATCCGAGTATGTTTGAATAATTGAGGACATGGTTGTTCAACCAGCCTTCAACCAGCCTTCCCCATTGTAAGGCCATGCCTGAAAACATGGTCCACAATTATTTCCCTTATTTTATCTGGAATGTGCACATGCCCTTGGCCTCTTCCACCTCTTCCTCTGCTTCCTCCTTACCCTTCCACCACACATCCTTACTACTCTACTTCTCTGTTGTACTGCATATACTTGCCAGTCGATGGTTTGTAAGAAGCACCTCTGAGCTATTTTAGAGAACTGGTTGATCATTGGTTGATCCAAGGCTTCACACACACTTCCCTTCATGAGTGAAATACATGAATCACCTGAAAGCTAATCTACAGTTCATGAGACATTTACCAAAGTGTACCAGAAATGTATAACATATGCTTCACAGTTTACAACAACTGGTTCAACACTTTTGAGTGTAATGACTTGGGCAATTAACTAATGCCGAGATGTTTGGGTTGAACTGTTCAGCAGAGAACAAGTAGAATTATTTTTTGATCGGCATGACTTGATTTGATAATGTGAGACAACTGCACGAAATCATTTGCATGATCATGCCAAAGCATTTGATAATTGCCCAAAATGAACAAGAAATGCCTTTTATGGTGGGCACAAGTAATTTGATGATGTGGAGTTTGGACAAGTCATTTTGAGAAATTCATATCTGATCTGAGTAATGCACCAAAGCGACTGAGAAAAACTGTAAGCACAACAAAATTAGCCCCTTGTCTGCTAGCAGTGTTGCATGTAAATTATTAATTATAAATTTAATCTGTGTTTTGAGAATCCAAACAGAATCACAAAGCATGAGATTGGGATACTCAAGTGTAATGATTTTTTCTTACACCCCTAGTTTCAGGATTTAGGAATTATAGCCTCATTTATAATAATGCATCACGAGTTAAGAGCACTGTATTATACCTGTTTGCTTTCAGTTGCAGTTTATAGCTCAGCCTGCTCATTGGTATTGTATTTATATGGCATTAGTGTCTCCTCATAAACTTACTTAATTTGCATTTGGGTCAGATTTATCTGCCTGTTTGGTTTCTGATGAATGTGAGCCCTAGGATACCACAATGGCTAAACTGGAATTTTAATGTCCATGCAGAGGTCTTAGTTATGCGGTAATAAAATTTGGCCAGGTTGCTGTACAAGTACACACCAGAGGGTGGTGCTAGTGAATCATTGATGGCAACGCCACCTTGTAATTTCACTGTCCGGTTCAGTGGACTGTTCTTGTTCGGCTCGCTGCATGTGCACAGTCATACTCTGGACCCCGATGAATCTGATACTCATAAAACTGCCCTCCTTAGTTAAGCTTTATATTGTAGACACATGCAGTCCTGTTGACTTTTCTGAGCTGAAAAGAATTCCTTGCTCAAAAGGCATGTTTAAATATAATTCCCTAAAAAAGACATTACCCAGCAGCTTTCCTGTGGAGCGTAAGACGGAGGGACCCCTGGGGTGTAGGGGATAAAGAGGCAGTAAAAACGTCAGGCAAAAATAACTGGAGAAATAAGCTGTAAAAGCTAAACACGGCTTTATACGGCTGTAGGATCAAAAGCAGAGATGGTATCAGCGCTCTGTGGGTGACAGGATGAGGAAGGAACACAGATATTCCTCCCTGAACCCAACACATAAACTTTACTATCACAGTGGTGTTTCTTTAGACTGGAGAAACAAACCAGTGCAGTCAGGATCTCAGGGGACAGTGTCTGAACTAGGAATACGTATTAAAACAGTGTTCTGCCAGTGAAGCCGAAGTGACCTAGAACCACACTGAGCTTCATTCACCAACATTTCTTCTTAAAACACACTTTCGTGAAGATTCTGACATTCAGCAGGGTTTCCTTATTTGGGGTTTGTTCTTAGGTAAGAAAAGAATCTACACACACTCAAGTACACCAAGGTGCAAAACCAAATGTGGTTTAAGAACACGTCATGAATCTGATATAGACCTTTTTCTTAAGAACTTTCCAAGAACTAATTTAGAAAGCATTATGCTGCTTTCTTAAGGCTTTCTTGACTCCACCTTCAATACGATGACTAAACTGGCTCTAGATATTATGTGAAATTATGTTAATTATTGCTTCCTAGAAGGAAACCAAAACATAATAACATGGGGGTTGGCAGGCCATTTTTTGGGGGCAGGCTAAAAAAAAAAACGACAAATTGCCCTTTTGAGATAGACAGTAATTTTATATATACAGACATTTTGGGGTCATTAAAAAAGCACCATTGGGGGCTTCTGGAAACATAGTCAGGAAAAAAATGAAATGAAGCGCAATAAATCTAGTCAAAAAAACATCTGTGAGGTCAGCCACTGATGTTGGACGAGAAGCCCTGGCTCAGAGGCAACGTCCAATTCATCCCAAAGGTCTTCAGGGAGGTTAAGTTCAGGTCTCTGTACAGGATGCTGGAGTTCCACCACACCAAAGTCATTAAGCCATGTCTTTCTGTAGCTTGCTTTGTGCACACGGGCACAGTCATGCTAGAACAGGAAAGGACCTTCCTCAAACTGTTGCCGCAATGCTGGAAGCAAAGAATTCTCGAAAATGTCTGTAGCTGCAGCAGCCTTCGCGGGAACAAACAGACCGAGCCCAAACATTTAAAAACAGCCCAGATTCTTATCCTTCCTCCACCAAACTCTACTATTGGCACTATTCATTCCAGTAGGTCGAGTTTTCGCGGGATCCGTTCACTAGACTGCCAGAGAATGAAGCTTAATTCATAACGTTTCCACTTCTCCAGCCCAGTGGGGAAAAAAAACTTGACACAGCTCCAGGCAGTGTACAGTGACCTTAGGCTTGCGTGTAGCTGCTTGGGCATGGAAGCACATGGAAGCCTTGTGCTTGGCAGCTAATGGTGTTCTGGTCTAGAGTCACAAATGCTTTATTTATTTTTTATTTTTTATAATTTTCAATACTATAGTGTTGTAAGCTGCAGGAAGCATAGCATTTTAGATGAAAGCTCTTTAACTGGACACAGCATCAGTGCATACCACCAGCCAGTGCTCCTGTACAGCCAGGATAGTGGGCAGGTTATCCCTAGGCATACAACGCTCTCTGACGGTAGGCACCAACACTGCACCACTACCCCCTAAAGAGCCTCACAGCCCAGTACAACACAGCCCCAAACAAATGGACATATATTCAGCTTCAAGCTAACAATTTAAGCTTCAGCTTCAAGCTGACTCAGTTATTTACAAGGTTTAAGTCTGTGTTACTGCATGTGCAGTGTTAGACACCTCACTGTTCCGCATGGCCATGCCTCCCACATGTCCATGCCTCCCACATGTCCATGGCCTAACGAGTCGGTATCAGGGCTACTGATTTCAACTTTTGATTTCAAAGACAGACTGGTATCAACAAAACAATTAAGCATTATGTATATTTTAGAGAGAGGAGGTTATTTAATGTGATTTTCTGGGAGATGAGAGGATAATAATAAAATTATACAATAAAATAATATCATATCTAATAAATCTAATGAAAGTGTAGCAAAGAAATGCAAACAGCAGGGAGGAACAGCAAATAGTTTGTTGCTTCACTCCCAAAGCTAACTTCTGCACACATTATGCTAGCTCCAGTGTTGCTATAATTACAAAATTGATTAAACTTAATGTGATTATGTTATTAATTACTTCCTTGAAAAAAATAATCCCACCAATCATTACAGTACTTCTGCTTTGTTCCTTACTACTTTACCTTACTGTACCAAATTCTCACTCTATTGGCAAATGTTTGTGCTTTACTTTAGCAAGAATATTTCTTAAAACAAGCAAAATGATCTGTCGGTATAATTAGGGAATTTCAATACACTATGTATAATAATTTAGAAATAAGTTAAGATCTTGTATTATTCCTACAGCAATCTGAAAATAGAAATACTAGATATAGTGACTGGATTTAATGTGATTTCACTTGCTAAGATATCATTTTTTACAGTGTAAGCTGTTGTATTGCTGATTTAAAAAATGTGCAGTATTTAACAGGCTCCATTCCTGTCTTTTTCCTAGCATGCCAGAATCACTAACCTCTGAGCTGCACCTACATATTATGTAACTCTGGAGCTTATGTTTGCTTAAATTATGTTGCTTAAATGATGTTTCTGGCGCTTACATTACGTTGTTTTGTTCATGGAATTAATTACTCACCCTTACTGTTGGATTCACCTTGCCATGGTTCAGCACTACTGTACAGAGCCACTGGAATTCCATGGTGGTCATGAGCCCTATGGTGCCCTGAAATAGACGAGAACTCTTAACCAGCTTGTGCTTGCAGTACAGAGTAATGCCGGTTTCACACCAGTAGGGGGGTCATACTGGTTGAGAACTAAATTCAGAAGCTACGTTTTTGGACAAGCCTCAAGCTCAGCGCCAGTACCACACTAGGATGGAGTGGGAGAAGATGTGTGTGTGTGTGTGTGTGTGTGTGGCGTGGCATGCCATCCATCACAGACTGCAACTCTTGTGTGTAATGAGGTCAAGTTATCT
Source organism: Semaprochilodus insignis (assembly GCA_034552555.1). NCBI lineage: Eukaryota > Metazoa > Chordata > Actinopteri > Characiformes > Prochilodontidae > Semaprochilodus > Semaprochilodus insignis. The sequence goes on along the minus strand of CM067477.1, from coordinate 6,075,496 downwards.
TTGGGAAAGGACCGAATAGTCTGTGTTCCGGGGGAACTGCACTGGACCAGCATGGAGAGTGACGAGCAGATTTTCCAGGAACTTAACTCCTTCTCGGGCCTGAAACTGACTTGATGCATCCATCTTTACCTCAGTGTTATAAAGTTGAGGGAGATGAGGAGGCAGGATGCAAAGGCAAGTCTGAATCTTTATTAGGACACAAGATAAAAACCAGAAGAAGGTTACAAATATAACCAGAACAAACTTAGGGAATAAAGATGAAAGAAACAAAAGACTACTGACCAAAAAGGTATCCAAGGAGCAAAACTGAGCAGAGACAGCTAGTGGTATAAATACACAGAGAACAAACTAGAAACAACCGGGGCTAAAAAGAGGACGGGGCTAAGGACTACACACCGGTGAGGGGCAATGCCATGAGAGTCTATATGCTCTAAATGATGCTACCGTTAGATAAGTAACTTAATATCCTGTCAGCATTTCTCACCTGCCTGGATGAGATTATTTCATACCTTAGTTTTCTGCAGTTCTTGCCGCTGCTGTCCATCTTCACGTAATTCATATATAAAAATTGTGAAAACAGTAATAAACTCTGTGGCGTGCCGTCTGTCTATCTGTCTGATGTATTAGCCGGCACCACTTTGCTGTGATGAATTTGATAATCTCTCAAGGCTAGTATTAGCTTCGTACTGGAATATCTGTTCCACCTAAAAGCTGAAATCAGTAGCCCTGATACCGACTCGTTAGTACAGCAGTTACATGCTAGCACCAGAACCGGCTTCTGAACATGCTATTTCTGTTCATCATGAGTGTGTGGGCTATCCATAGGTGCGGATAACTGCATTTTCAGCACCTTCCTCACCCACCCATGTTTATGCAGAAGTTAAATGTAGGTTTGCTCTTGGTGTGGTCCACTGTTTGCACCACTGAAACAGACCTCAAGAGGATTTCACTAAAGACCACAACTCTACTGGTAATTAGCTCATATAAAGCCACGGAAGAACACTTGAACTCTTGTGAACTTTCTGTGTGTGCGGTGGAGTCCAGATGGCTCTGGCATCACACTATCGGTCCAACCACCTTTTCTTTCTAAGCTGTTCTAGCCATTATATGAGTTCATGACAAATAAGGCTTATCAGGGTAATCAAGCTTGCCACCTACAAAATATCACACGTTGCAACCACCAAAACCGTGCATAGTTGTTTTATAGGACACTCATATAATGTTAGCTTCCTTACAGAATTTCTGTTCCACCTTAAATAGTGCAGCAGTTACATGCTAGCACCGGAACATGCTTCTTAATGTGCTATATCATTTAAGGTGGAATGGGAAATAAGAATAACACTCCTGCAGAAACCACTTTTCTGCAACTGCTTGAAATGACTTGTTGGAATTCCAGCTTTATGCTTTAAGGCTTTATCTGATGAGCTAGTTACAATTAGCAAACAGGGGTTGTACCACTTGAGGTGGGGGCCGCTGATCTAACATATAAATCACTACAGATATATGGATATATCATTTATAGTTTCTCTGAGTGTTCTTGTGCAATTGTGTGGCCCAAAACACTAACAGCCCACTGGGATTTCTCCCGACTCTGCCAGTTGTGGCATTGTATCTGTTGGTCATTTGTTGCCCACAAGACCCGGGTATACTAATCTGTATTTCCTGCTTTCTTTAATTTTGCTTTGCTTTGTTCATTTTCTGAGTTGCTTTCACCACTGTAGATCTACCAGCTATGCCAAAAGACCTCACCTGCATGCACCTTTCACCGTGATGATAAGACTGAAAGCCTCAGCTGGTTCTCATGGAGACTCCATTGAATATCCCATCACCTTTACTCACTCTTTGTTTCGGAGGTTGTCTGGCAACCACTGCACTACCACCAAGCCAAACCAAAACTACATTTTGCACCTAGACATTGTACACCTGTCTTACTCTATACTGAGCTCCTTATGTGTGTTCATACTAACATATCTCCATGGCAATCATAGATTTAAAGAGAACCTATTACTTCCATTTTCAATGTTGATCATTTTATTTTTACAGTATAGATTTACATGCTTCAGTTTTCCCGAAAACACATACATCTGTATTCACCCCCCCGAAATGCTCTGTTAGAGCTCCTGTGTCTTTAAGCCCCGCCTGCCATTGAGCCCAGCGTGATTGGTCACTCTATTCTAATTGGTCACCAGAGTGGCCTCCTGCTACAAGTTCACCGCTGTGGCTATTCTTACGATGATGTCGGTTCTGCCATATCAGATTGAGTCCAGTCCCGAAAGCCGATGCGCCTTCACAAGCTAGACCACAGCAGGATGTTTCAGAGGGCTAAGTTTTTACTCTTCCAGCTTTCTGTGTGTTGTGTAAAGGCATGCCAAGCTTGCCGGTAGTCGCCCCATTAGGAACTGTATTGCAACATTATGTCACCTTGTTACAGAGAAAGGACTGGAATTCCAAAGAGGCATTTCAAGCAGAATTTCTGCAGAAGAGAGTTTCTCCCTCTGGCATTTACTGTAGGCTTTACAGCTCTGGAAATAAATAAGAAACCACTCCAGTTTCTTCTTAAATCAGCATCTCCACATGTACAGCAGGTTCTTAGTGAGGAACAGAAGGTTGGGTTCTAGCTTTACTGGCAGATACAGTGAGCGTCTGGTTCATAAGAACAAGGTCAAGCAGCAAACACACAGGACAACACAGCTACAGACTGGCAGAGGGCCAAAACCACTCTCTACTGACCGTGATGAGCGCCACCTCATTCCAAAGTCACTTAACCACCGTAAGATGACCTCAAGTGACCTACAGAAAGACTGGCGAGCGGTGGCTGGGGTGAAATGCACAGCGAGCATGGTTCAAAAAACAGGCTTCTGGAGGCGTCATTAGTGATTTTCTAAATAAACAGATCTAAAATACAATATTTGATCTGGAATTTGGGAGACATGTTTCCAGTAGTGTATAGAAGAAAACAAACCCATAAACTGTAAAACTAGAGAAACTGATCATTTTGAGGTGGTCTCTTAATTTTTTCCAGAGCTTTATAATTGCAGACCGTTTCGTTGCACAAAAAGCTACAAAAGACACTAAAGAAAAGAGAACAAACGGAAAAGCATAAGAAGCCATCTTTAATTCTCATTCTGTTATATAGCCTCTAATGGGAATGTGTAGAACATGTCTGCCCTTCCTGCCCCAGTCTGAAGGTGTGGAGGTGGTTTACTGGAGAACTCACTTAGGCCTTCTTTCAGGCATTAGATTATATTGCCTGAGATGCTGGCAAGATTTTCGTTTCTCTGGCTCGTGGCTATTGGCGAGTATAACTCAGACCACCCACGTTCCCAAGGCCTGCAAAGATGGGTCTTGTTCACATTCTCAAATGTTATGGCTGTGAAGGACTGTGAGCTGAGAGATAAGCAAAGGTTTGAGCACGCTGACCAAATGACACATATTAAATATATGTAATTGCCATGTGGTGCAACCACCCAAACCATGCATAGTCATTGTATAGGACAGCCATAAAAACATATGTCCTTGAATCCAAGGTTATGTGTATATCCGTAGTTTATAATATATAATAATATGGTTTATGGCCATGACTCCAAGCTTCAAGTCATGAAAATTAATTTTTTTTCAATATTAAGTAACTTAGGGGGCTTTTTTTATGATGCAACACCCTGCCCAGTCTTTCTTTAAAGGTTTAGAATAATAGAAGTCTTTCAGCATGGTTGACACATGTAAAAATGAGAATTTATGGGTTTTGCAATGATATGCAAAAGTTTGAGCGCACTGACAAAATTGCATATATTGTTGAATTTTGAAGTGAAAAGAAGTAAATGCAAATTCTGCATCAAATCATTTTTTATAAATGATGTAACGACTTGTTACTGGCTGGCCCTGCCTTTGAGAAGCTCAGGAAGTGTTTATGGTATGCTCTTGTAAAAACAGCAATATGTAATTTTTTTAGTTTAAACTGAAAGAAGTAGCACTTTAGAGAGGAGGAAAAAACACCACAATGAATCTGCTGTAATAATCAGTGCTGTAATAATCAGTGGTGGACAGTAATGATGTAAATGTAATTGTTTTTCTGGTGTTTTAACTGTATTACCATTCTGGGTGACTTTTGACTTTAACTCCATTACATTTCAAAGTCTAATATCTTACTTTTTACTCCATGACATTATGGCCAAATCTGTCCTTCCTTCTGGCCTTTGTGTGCACAAAAACGTAACATGTCAAAACGAAAGAAGCGTGAAGCGAGCCAACCAATCAGGGTACAGTGCGTAATTTGTTTTGGGCTTGTTTTGACCTGTTGGATAGAGCTTGCTTCTACCTAATGGAAACTGTTCACCTTCAGTGTTTTGTGCTTAGGATAATTGTAGTAGACATCAACAGACAGTGTAATAGACAGTGTCAGATTAACTTATGACCTTCTATTAAAATACTGGTCTACACTAGAGTCTCTTCACCTACAGTGAGTTGATTAAGAGTCTTGTTCCGGAAATGATAATAGGACATTAGAGCCATAATAAATCATGCTACTGTCTGTACTTATGTACTTTTACTCAAGTGGAGGTCTAAAGGGAGAAGCTTCAACTTTTACTGGAGTAATATTTTACCTTAGTAGAGTAATGGAGTAGTATCTCTACTTTAACTCAACTACATGGTATGTGTACTTCGTCCACCACTGTCAGTGCTTTTTGGGCAAATCCGTAGTGTTACATGTTAATGTCGTTTGTTAGTTTTAAGGTATTTGTATGTGTTTACTGTGTTTTCGTATTGTGTATTCTGTGTCAGGGGCCATGAGTGTTTAGTAGCCAGCTAGAAGTATACTCATTTTCACCCACTCTTCCTCGCAGACCACTTCTAGTTTTGCAGTATTCTTAGACCGCCTTGCATGCAAAGTTTGCTTAAGATATTCCGTGATGTTCAAGTCAGGGGACTGTGAGTGCCATTCCAAAAACTTCAGTTTGCATTTCTTGAAGCAGTTCTTTTTGAGGCTTGTTTTGGACCACTGTCCTGTTCTAGAAACCTGCCCCCTTTTTAGCTTCGGTCATATTTGATGTTTGAGGTAATCAAATATAAGGCAACTGTGCAATAACATTTGTTAAGTTAATGTGGCTGCTATTTCTGTTCTTCTTGAGTATGCAGGCTATCCCAACACATCCATGGTTATGTAGTCCAGGGTAGGGTTTGCTCTTGGTGTGGTCCACTGTTTGCACCACTGACACAGACGTCAAGAGGATTTCACTAAAGACCACAACTCTACTGGTAATTAGCTCATATAAAGCCATGGAAAAGCACTTGAACTCCTGTGAACTTTGTGTTTGCTGTGGAGTCCAGATGGCTCTGGCATCACGCTAATGGTCCAAACCAACTTTTCTTTCTGAAGTTTTCTCCCTTCTATATGAGTCCATGACACGTATAAGCATAATCAAGTTTACCACCTACAAAATGCCATGTGGTGCAACCACCAAAACCATTCATAATCATTGTATAGGACAGCCATATAAACATATGTCCTTGAACTCAAGGTTATGTATATATACATAGTTTATAATATATAATAATACGGTTTATGGCCATGTCTCAGTTTACCAAGCCATGAAACTTCCAGTTTTTTCAATATTTGTGAAAGAACTACAAAACGTATTACAGCACGAAAGTCACTCAAGGGCTTCTTTATGATGCAACACCCTGCCCACTCTTCCTTTAAAGGTTTAGAATAATAGAAGTCATAGTCAGCATGGTTGCCACTTGTAGAAATGAGAATTTATGGGTGAATTTACTTTTGAAGTTGTACTATTTGGAAGCAGGTTATGATTTTAAAGGAATCAAACATGCCATAATTCCTAACTGCTTTATTTAGGATAGAAATACATATCGTCAGTGTCCAAAGAAAAACATGTATCTCCATTTTTGATGATTTTTACTTTTATGCGTCATTTGAACACAGCAGCTGCCGTTTACATTGTGTGAAACATTCATGATAAATGGACCAACGGAAATGGCCAAAAATTGCTTGGATAAAAGTCTGGATCCATTGACTTACAGTAGAATTAAATCAGGTTTTTGCCCTCTCCTTGTTTTTCTTTGGACAGCATTGATATACAGTATATAATAAAACATCAACTTTTCAACAAATAAACAAATAAATTAACATCAACTTTTAATAGTTAACTTAATCTGCACATATGGTTAAATGATGGCACTGCCTGATGGTTTTCGACTTGACTGTGAGGTGACTGATGAGGTGTTCTGATGCATTGAGAATGGAGGCAATGTAGAATAATGTAAAATGAGGCAAACTTGTTTTGCAGGCGAGTGTCTGTAAACCAGCCAACATTTCCTCTGCATGTGGTCTCTTCTTATGCAGGGCTGTGTGGAATTAGATGACTTCTTCCTAGTGACTTTAAGGGTATCAATCGCTGGCTGTGCTTTGTACCATCTGCATTGGTCAGTAAGGGCAAACATGGAATGTAGCTGTGCTTATAAAATATCTCTTAATGACTGAATCAAATAAACTGAAGATTTGCTCCAAAACATATGCCAGAATGTTACTCACTCTAACAAACACCAACGTAAATACGCAACTGCTGCAATAACAAACGCTTTTTTTGCGTAAATAACAGCATGAAAATATTTGTATTTGTTGTGCATGGATGCTTTCAGGGTAAACAAAACAAACATCAATTGCAGATGGTGAAACTGAATATGTAAACTGCAGTAGTTTTTTGGATGATTCTGATTCACCTTCTCTGCCATTGCTATGATGTCTGGGACTACAGAATTACCTTTTTCAGAAAACCAAAATCTTCTTGGTAATGTAGACCTTTGTTTACATTACAGTTGCTTTTATTTTTCAGTAATAATGTTTATGCCACAATGACGCCATCAGCTTTCGTCATGTTAACGGGATTACTTATTTTTAATTCTGTAGTCATGGATAGTGTTAATGCCATGTAATAAGATCATTCTAAATCCACTTCCGGCTGCATCACAATGCAAAACACTCACAATCCAAAGCAACATAAACAATAACATACTCACTGACAAAAAACATATAACACACCAGGGAGGAGCTGTTGGAATCAAATGTAACTTCATATGTGTGAATGTAATGATGATATACTGTATTGATTACATAAGTGATTACAAAATTAGAGCGAAAGAAGAGGTTTATTATGGGAAGCTGTTCAACTGAGAGTAAGCTCTAGTACCCTGCTGGGCCGCCCCTAGCCTGGACACCAGGTGAGATACGGCTGGGCATGGAGGCGTACAGGTTTCGTATGGCATGCTGCAGCACATTTGCCCACAGATGTTGCAGCTGGGTCTGTAGATCTGGCACAGTTGTAGGTTGCCGAAGCTGGCGTCTCAGCTGGTTCCATAAATGCTCGATTGGCGGTAAATCTGGCAACCGGGCAAGCCAAGAAAGTGTTGCAATTTGGTGTAGACATTCCACGTAATGGGTGTTGTGACACCAGAATTCCTTCTGCTAAACACCTGGAAATGGTCCAGGCAGAACGTGTAATAAAGATCCTACCTGTGTCTGGACGGGGCACAAGGAAACTCTGGGAGCTGCTCATGCTTGTTGGCGGATCAAATGATCCTCTCTACTGGTGGTCTGTCTGGGCCGTACAGAGCCTGTTCGCTGTGTGTGCGTGTGCCCTCATGTAACCAGATTACACCAGAGATAATTTATATATATCTGCCTGAGACATAACTGCATGCTAGCTGCAAGCAATCTGAAATTTCTAACTGGCCGCATTATTTTTTTGTCATTGAGTGTGATAATAATAATAATAATAATAATAATAATAATAATAATAATAATAATAAACCCCATTGCTGAAAAAAGGTATGACACTGTGCAAAATGTAAATAAATACTGAATGCAATGATGTGCAAATCACTTAAAAGACAACACATAACATGTTTATTGTTTTTTGAAAAATTACCATTTTGTATGTGAAAAGTTGAGGCAGGTTCATGTTAACCACTGTGTTCACCTCTTCTTTTAAAAACACATATGGGATTTCAGCTGCTCAACATTTTGTCTTATTTTGGTTTCATAATGCACCAAATGTTATTAACGGTTGATAGATCTGGACCCATGCTGTTATAATGCCTGCAGAACGTGGTTGACATTGCCTACAATGAAAGGCCTACAATGTAGTCATGTTATTGATGTAGGTAAAAGTGACTTGCCTAAACACTCTTGTTGGTATATCATGACAATGATTGTCCAGGTAGGGAATCTAACCCTGGTCTGCAGGGCAGAGGGTAGTGATATTAGTGAATGCTTTTTTTTTTACCTGTCTTAAGGGGAAATTACACAAACTCAGAGTTTGGAGGCAAAATGATTCACTGTGGAGAAACTTACTGGATTTTGAATGTCCTTGTTATGGTGATTATAGGAAACTGGGAACTTCACGACTACAATGCATTCATATGTGTTTTATTTACTGTCATCACCAGTGACTCTACATGAGTATTGGGTGTTTATGCTGGTAATATCAGCATAGTGGTAGATTTTGCTTTACAACACCCTGCATGTACCACTAATACTGTTGAACTGAATTGAAGTTTTAGGCCAAAATCTTCTCAAAACTCTCATACAAAGTCTTTGCATATTCATAAGCATAACGTTCTGTAATGTGGGTTTTAAAGGCATTAAACTCTTTAGATGTCTGTTTCCCATCACCAACTCTGTGAACAATGTTGGGCCAGATAACAAAACATACTGTAAGATTTACAGTGGTATCACGTTTGCTCATTCTTTCTCTGGCTTATTTTATTTGAAGTCTGTTTGACATCCATCAATGTCATAAAGAATTATTTGACATTCAGTGAACTCTTGCTGGCAAGCCATCTGCAGATGCACTCTCAGTATTAAGGATCAATAACATTTCTGGTAATTTCATTCGTTCTTGGTATGTATGTCCTTGTGTATTTTGAATTGAACTCAAGCTAATGATGTCAAGCTAATCCATGTGGGTGCAACGACAGAGTCACGCATACTGAGGTAAACATAGCATAATGATGTCAATAAGGTACATCCTGATACCATGGTGTGGTGCTACTAGTATAACTATAACTTTCGTATTACCTTTACATCCAAAAGTACCTGGAAAAGATGCCCTGACATCCATTACAAGTTAGGAATGTTTGATCCATCTCCTCTAAAGTTACCATTTTAGAAATACAAGGTTTCTGACAGCAACTAGTAGACAACTAAGAGTGAAGGAGCAATACTTACTTAGTGTTTACTTCTTTTCCTAGAGATACTGCCAGATGCTGTTCAGCGGCTAAGTTGAAGAAAAACAACACTGTTGTCAGGGGTGACATGATGGCACCATTGTACATGCAGTTATGACTAAGAAAACAATGATATCAACATCGCAGTCATATCAGCATTGTGAGAAAATTGTTGAATCAATCATTGAACAATTAAAAATGAACCTGAATGATTTTATTCACTTCGGTGATTCAAGTAACAGAAAACACAACAATGTTAATAAATCTGTAAATAATTATTATTACTTCATAATCTAAATACTGCTGTTGGCTGTGGTATTTTACAGCTAATGATCAAAAGGCTTGTATTTTGCAAAATGTAGTATTTGCACATGGATAGCCACTGAGCTGCATAACATTTTAATGATTTGGTTTACATCCTTGTAGTTTACAAGGAAAACATTAAAGAAAAGAGTCAACAGTTAAACATGATACAAACTCAAACTCATTACCAAAACAACAAAAAAGTAAGTAAATAAAGCCAAAAAAGTGGAGTCACAGGACTCCAACCACAAAGTCAAAGACATCTGATAAACCAAACCACATAAACCAGTAGGCACCACTGGTTCATGTGGTCTGGTTCATCAGATGTCTTTAACTTTGTGACCAAATATACTGACACTTTTCTACTCAAACAGCCCTTCAGTAAGAAGGTGCCAATATATTTGGTCAGTGTGATTCTCTGTTAGCCTCCACCAGCCAACATGCTGCTGTCACTACAAAACGTCATTTTATAGCCAAATTTGAGAACTTCATATTTCCCTATGATGAACAGAACAGTAGCACCAGTGTAACTTGGGAAAAGGAATTAGATTAACTTCCATTCCAAGTTCAAGATACTCTCCTGAAAGGTTTTGGAGGTTTTATTTCTAACAGTGATGCATTAAAACACAATTAAAATTAGCATTTGTTTTGTCTAAATTAGAAAAGGACAAGAGATCGCAATCCTCAACACATTCAGCCTGAAACATATATGACTTATATACGTATCAATGTGTCTGCTTATAAGCACATATAAAAGGTTTTGTTATAAATGCCCTCAGGAAATGACTGCCGTGAAAAGCCGACTGTAAACAGTGAAGCTCCCTGGAGTTCATAGAGACTCTTGAGCCATGAACCTTATATTTACAGTGATACTACAGCAAATAGGAGCAAATCCGCAGTGAGCATGAACATAAACTTACACAAGACAGTCACGTACACATGTGTATTAGGTAGAAAGTGCAGGAAGGCATGAAATCCGTCCATTTATTTTCCATGGGTAACAACCCAGTAATGTCTCGACCTGACATAATAGCTTTCAGGCTTAGCAGTGCATGTAATGAAAGGTTCAGTAGACAGCAGTAAGCCTCTCAGAGACATCTACTTTTTGATCATTTTTTTTGCCTTCTGATTACATCTGCTCTGAAAAAAATCATCTTAGATCAGCATGACATTCATGCTGGTCCATGCTGGTTTTGCTCAAACACGATCACGTTTTTCTACTGCTCTTTAGCATCATTATAGCAAAAATCATCATCATAATATTAATAAGGGATGCACTGATACCTGGTATCCAATATGAGAATACCGTGCTCATTTACTTGTACTTACTACCACCATACCCATTCCAGATAAGACCATGTGACGTAAGCTGCATGTAGGCTGGTGCTTAAATGATCAAATGACTCAAGTTGGCAATGAAGGAGGATCTGCTAACACAAAGAGCTGTTACTGAGCTACACTTTAGATATTCCGTCTTGGCAGTTTACTTCAGCCAGGAATACACTCTCCGGTTTCAGCTCGTTTATAAACACACACAAACACAGTTACAGCTGCTTCCTTGATACAGGTGAAGAGACACCGCTGGCAAAACCAAACTCTTCATAAGTGACTTTACTCTGTTGGACTGAATGGAACTGCAAAGTACTGTAGCGTCGACGAACTCCACAGAGTCAGGGGTCTAATCCATACCTGAAGCTTTCATTCCAGAGTTTGAGAGGACAAAACGTGCTAAACGCACAACCTATCTTAGCTTAAGGCTTAAAGCTTACCCCTCTTTCTTTTCCCTCAGCAAAACTCCACCTCCCTCCATTTTCTCAAAGGCCTTGTCCAAACAAACTAAGTATTTTCATACAGTCTTTCTGATATGGATCAAAACCTGCTCTTATCTGCAGCGCTACTCAATCCAACCTAACTAATGTAGCATAGCTAGCTTAAGTACTTTGTTTAAATTGTACTTTATATATACAACAACAAAGTAGGTAATTTGTTACGGTTATGGTAATTTGTCATTGGGATTGGCAATACATCCTTAATAATAATAATAATAATGAGTTCCATTTACACTGTATAGCGCCTTTCTCATACCAAATAAGGCATCATTACAGAGGGAAAAAAAACACAACAAATCTAAAGTGAGCAGAAGAATGATAGAGTTTTGAGCTGGGCTTTGAGGGCTGAAAGTCACAATAAGAGAGCGGTAATGTAATCCATAGTTTGGGGGCCATGACATTGAATGCTCTGACTCCAGTGGTGACCAGTCTAAATTTTGGGACAGACAAATGACCTGTATTTCATTGTCTTTCATAAAATTACTCCTGAATATTCATGAATTCACTTCCCATAAGGTCCCCACCTGTACTTTAAGCACATGTTTCTTTGTTAAAGCTCCAGGGAACCTAAACCTGTGTTTTATTAGTTGATTTTGCTAATTAGTTTATCTTGTTCTTCTGGGCTACAGTATAAATGTACAAAGTCTTATGAATGCCTTTTTCCTGTATTTCACCGTATTTCCCACATCTCTGTGTGAACTGGGAGGTCCAAATCTTGGGCAACGCTTCCATAAGCATTTCCTAACCAATCACAAGGCTGACATCTCTTGCCCCACCCACAAAAAATTGCCTCAGAGTCTGAGAAACTTAGTGAGCTAAAGTTAACCTGGCATAACTAAAAACTAGCAAGTAAGACCACCTGTCTGTACCTGGCGTCACCTGTTTATTTGCTTATCAATACAACATAGCTTACTCCTCTGCTCTTTCATTCCCCTGCTGATTCATCCATCCGTTTCTTCGTCTGCCTGTCCATCTGCAAATCTGTTCGTCTGTTCGTCCCAGAATTTTCTCATCCAATTAGCATCACATGAAAGCTGGTTGATGATTTTAGTTCTGTATGAGTAGGCTAGGAGTGTTGGATAGAAAGCTATCATCACCCTGCTCATTAGCTATGCCCACAAAGTTCTCAGAGAAGTCTGATTTACATTCACGGCATTTAGCTGATGCTCTTATCCAGAGCGACTTACAAGATTAAATATATTACAAATAGGCCAATGTAGTGTTAGAAGTCTTGCCCAGGGGCTCTTATTGGGGCAGCACCACATAGTTACCCAGACTGGGAATTGAACCCCACTCTCCCATATGTAGCTCACATTACTCACACCAACCACTCTGATCAAATTTATCTCTTATTTTTCATTCAAGCTTTGAAACATTTTGTATCATACTAACATGTTTAATTTCTTACTCCATCTTCCCTGGAACATTAAGCCTAAGCAAATGAGCACTATCGATTTTTTAAAATTTTATTAATAACAGAACAATAGTGCTTCCATGGAAGTGAATAAAAATGTAAAGACTTTTGCCTGGTCATTTTTCACAGCTGATCACAGCATGATATCAGTATTGCAGTTTCCAGCTGTAGTGGTTTATTCCTACAGCAAAATATAAAAACAGCCCTCTCTAATGGTTTCAAGAGTTTTTTCCTTATTTAGAAGCTTATCCTGTAACTCCACTTTCCCCTCCAGACATATTAGCCGTGAATAATTATAATTGTTCATATCAAAGAGATGTGGTTTACTCAGAACTCTTGAGTTACAGAGCATAAGAAATTGAGTACAGGAAATCCTATTTGTGGTAGAGCAGTAGTGAACTATGTGCAGTCAGAGTGCTCAGATACAGCTGAGGCTACAAGCCAACAAAAATGAACCCTGGCAATCTGTCTTAATGCTCCCATTTTTAGAAATAGCTGCATTAGATGGTCTGAGAGCTTTGGGTTCATCTTCTTTTGAGTTCATCAATACATTTGTTGTCTTTGTGAGTCGAATCTAATGTCTGCTATGCTCCGTACACAGTAGCTCTTGAACATGTCATAGAAAGGCAGGAAGCAACATATTACTTCAGAATTAAGGCCTAGAACTGTATGTGTCTAGTTATATCATAGGAGAAGAATGTGTATTTTAATTTTGTGTAAAATCATAAGATGTTATGAAACCATAGCATTTCCACCCACATCTACATAATAGTAATGTATATGCTACAGTGAACTAAACGGTGAAAATGAAAAGTCAAGTTAACTGCAAATTTAAAGTCAACCATAGCTTCCCAACTTAGTTTAGTTGAAAGTTCACCAAACTTGCGGTAGAATGGAGTGGATTAGCCCATGGATGGTTAACCCAAAGAAGCTAATTGGGAGGGTTAGCCTGAGGGAGCTAATTGGGAGGGTTAGCCTGAGTGAGCTACTTGGGAGGATTAGCCTGAGTGAGCTACTTGGGAGGGTTAGCCTGTGTGAGCTAATTAACTAGTCATGCATGTCTGTTGTAAGCTTGGTGTAGAGCCGTGGTGTAATGACTTTTGTCTTGTTGTTGTTAGTCGTGTAGCATGCTAACTAGCTAGCTAGCAAAGAAAAGTGATGAAGCTGTATCAGCAATCATGTGTAATGGAAAAGCCCAGTAAATAAAATACTATGACTTTGAATTCCTAAGGTAGTTTCCTGCTATGGCTTAAGAAAAAAAAAAAAACATTTTGGGGTTTGAAAATACATTGGCTTGCAATAAGTTCCGCTGCTAAAGTTGGCACTTGCATTAACCTCTCATCCTCACCTAACACCCTTGACTGAAGCCAATTAAGTAATGGAACAGTCTTTAAGATGGTATCAGGTATTCTCCTGAGGGGGAATGATGAGACCAAATAGGCGAGGGCTTGTTAAAACCAGTATTGAAACCAGTATTACCTCAGGTCATTTTTGTCTAACCACAGAAATCAGCAGTGACTAAACCAGGGCGTTGGGGTGAGAACTGCAGAAATATCCACCCCAAAACAGCCACTTCAGGAAACAACCGTGTTCATTGTTTGTTTGTTTGTTTGTTTGTTAGGGAAACTTTTAGTGAAACTAAAAGGCAGCACAAAATGTTATCATGTTTAATGTTTAAAAAGACAACATTTGAAGAAACTAAGTTTCTTTTTTTCCTTTTTATGGTTTGTTTCATATATCGGACAAAAACAAAACATAAAATGAGCCATACCTTTTTGCACAGGCCACATTTTATGTATCATATATTGTATTTAAGTGGAAAAAAATAATAGCAGTGTATTGTCTCTAAAGGGCTCTGTTCACTTATTTCCGGATAGAAAATCAAGAAAAAATGTAATTTGACTGGGGGGTTCAAGCTTGCATATACCTGTATCAATCACATATGATCAAGGAGATGAACACACCGATTGCGCCCAGATAATTTAGAAACCAATGAGTCATAGAGTGCTGCTTATTGTTCGCTTGCTGTTAAAAGGTTGTGACTGACAACCTGACTACTTTGCTTATTGCTCTTTCACTTTGTGTTAATCAGCTGTTTTCCTGTTTTCCTCTACACTCTGGCACGGCACGTATTCAGATGCTCAGCATTACCTTTTGGAATGTAATTCAGGCTTCATATTTCCTCCTGCCAAATATTTAGAAGCAAAGAGAAATCTTGATTATGGTTGTGCTCTCTCTCCGAGATTTGTAAGACAATAAGTGCTAAAATAGTTGGAACTATAACAGTATAATAACATAGCATTCAGTTTCGTGTAGCTGTGCCAAACCTGTCAAATAAAAACGTATAATTGCATCTTGGGAATTTGAGGAGCCATTTAACCTCAAGAAATGAATGAAAGCGCTGATCCAGCAGATTTTTTGTTAATCAATTCTTGCTCTTTCATTTGCGTTTCCTTCCATTTATATGACAATCCCTAGGCAAATGCTTTCCCCTTAAATGAACGCTGGGATCGCTGGGAATTATGAAAGAAATCTCACAGGGAGCTTGAAGGTTCTATAAATGAGACCACCTCAAACTTGTTCACGACTGGCTGACCACCAGCTTTGTTTACCTTCAAGTGACAGGAAAGCACCTACTATGAGTGCTTTCATGAAGCTCAAATTTTCAAATGTTATTACTGAAATTAATTACTACTGTTGAACATTTTAATGCCACACTCTGAGATTCGAAAGTGCATTCAAAGTTTATGGTGTATTCTCAACGTTTCTTCACGGTGACACCTTCATTTGCCAAAGACAGCTAACTTCACCGGCAATAACTTTACTGTTCACAAACAAGAAGAACATGAAGGATTTTAATGGGCAGCTCTTCTTTATTTCCTTTTGGTCCTTTATTGTTTCTTTGTACATACAGTATATACTTATTCTGGTAACACCTCCTTTGAATCCAGTATTCATAATGTATTACAAATGCACTTAGAAGCTGTTGTATGGCATACATAACACCTTAAAATATTGGGCATAAGCTCATATACTTGGTGTTATGATTACACGCACAACACCTTATAAAACGAGAATATATGACTTCATAAAGTCAGGCTCCACACTAAACACATTCTTTGTTTTGATGCCAGTTAGAATGACCTAAACATGAAATTACTCCATTAAATTCTAACTACATATAAAACTGCTTATTTATATTTTATGAATATTTAAAACAATGATCAAGTGCACGTCACAGAGTGATGACTCATTTTAATCACATGATTTTAACCCCAGGATATATTTAAATACAGATTTTGGCCAAAACCTTCATTAAACATGAACTAAAACAAAGTCTGAGACATTGTGAAGCTAACTTGTACTTTCTGTGAGGGACGTTTTATAGGCATTAAACTTTTCATCACCACCACTGTGAGCAATTCTGGCTCTAAAAGGAATTCGGCTTTAAAGGTATTAACATTTTTTTTGGAACACTGGAATGTTAAGAGAACAACTCAATCCAGCTGCAAAACTCAGTGTCGCTGCCATGTTAAAAATGATCCACCATCAAAATTGTCTGGTCAGCAGTGGTCCTGGGCTCACAAACTGACCAGTGAGGAATGTAGAGGGGTAGAGGATGGCTCACAACTTCTGTGTGGCTACTGATGGGTAATGGCTTCAGAAATGTACATCCGGGGGCCTAACCAGCTAACAGGGAACTTTGGCTGACTTTATGTAAAAGTTCTCCCGATGCTCTTAATATCCTTACAGTAGCGTCAGTGGAAGGTTCTTGCACTGTCAGACTGAAACATTCTAAGTGCAATGTAACATGAGCATTCTTTAATTAGAGTTTAATAGTACAAGTAGGCTATTCTTTAGACCCACATTACTCAACATCAGTTTGTTTGGATGATAAGATGTAAAGTTGTCCATCTGTTGATTGAGTTTGACTGAGTTGACTCCACTTTCTGGTCAATATAATATTTGATACAGTAATGTATTGAAGTGATATGCTGGGAATACCGAGAAAACTGGACAGGTTCACATTCCCACAACCTCAATGGAACATGAAGGGTATATAATTTCATTAGCTGGGTAAAAGGTTGGCTGATGCCATAAAGTGGTCAGTGGGAAGAGGACGTTTCTGATAACATGGACAATACGGTGGAAAAAGAAAGTGAACGCTGAGTGCAAATGTGAATACCTTTGAATTAAAGCTGACATTAACCTTACAGTCACTGTTAGTTCTAAATCCTGTGTGCTGGAATACAAAACAAATTGCTTCGCTGTCCACTAACTTATGGACTGTTTCTTCTCAGTGCTGTGTGTAGAATAAGCCAGGCTGTGCAGGAGCGTGGGCTTGTCTTAATGACTCACGTGTTCTCTCTCTCTCTGTCTCTCTCTACGGCCAACAAGTATAATTTCCGTGTCTCTCTCTAAAGCCCATTTGCTTCATACATACCAGAGCAATAAAGGCAAGGTTTTTGAACATCTCTGTCCTCTCACTGCACTCTCAAGAGAGAAGGAGAGTCGCTTGGAAATGAAGGTCTGTAGCGATTATGTAGTTGGTTAAATTCAACTCTCTGTGCTTCTCGTATTTTGCTAGATTAAGACTGAGCTGTTGTTTTGCACAGATAGCTGGCATCACAATCCGTTTTACACAATGTGTTTGTGACCAAATCAAATTAAACTTTTAGCAGAACTCATTATCTGATGACTCTTTATAAGGTCACGCTGGGTTCTTCCGAAGGAATTTATAAACTTACGCCAAAAGTCTAATTCACTCAGGTTGATGTCTGTTGGAATTCTGGTGACAATTACTTTTTCCTCATTAGATACTTTTTAAGCTTTATGAGAGACAAACAGGAACACTACCGCCACACCCATACCATTTCAGCATCATCTGGCAAAGCAATACACTTCCCCTCCAAAACTGATTTCAGTTCAGTGCATTTAATCAAGTGTTTGTCATTATGCACGTAATGACATAAACAGACACAACTGATAAACAGGAACATTTACCACGTTTCCCAAACAATGCTGGTGAAAACACATTACTAACAATATTACAAGTCCACAAATGTCCTCTTCTTATAATTATTTGACAGTGATCAGTGAGAAATTGTACTACTGGATCATCTGAATAGTTCCAGTTTTAAAGCCTGACTGACTGAACTACGTTTGAAGCTGCTGTAAAATACTCAGCCGATCATTAAATAATCTTTGACCGTTATGTAGCTTGAACCAGACTGCTTGATTTCTTTATTGCATTTATTATTAAATATAAATGACATTGTTGAACATTGGTATTTTAACATATTGCATTTTATATAAGCAACAAATAAGAGCCTTGTTAACAAAGGGGTGCTTTAAGCTTTTACTATGTTTCACGCTTCCGGGTTTCCTGGCCACCTCCGATCTCCTCTGATCTCCCGATCTCCCAGAGTATCTCTCGCTTTTGGATTTACCCTTTTTGGTTTGTTTGCATCTCTGCTTTCTCTCTGTGTTTTGCATCTCTCCTTTGCTCTCTGGATTTCTTGCTTGTATCTCTGGATTCGTTCGCTGGTTACCTGACTCGCTGGTTTTCGACTCGCTAGTTTTCGACTCTGGCCTGTTTCTCTCTCTCCCTCTCTCTCAGCCTCGACCTGTTTCTTATTGTGTTGCGTTTGTTGCTGGACTCGAATATCAAACTGTCTAATAAAGACTACTTGACTTTTAGCTTGGCACGCGTCGAAGTACGTTTGTTCCTGACCCTATGAACTGATGTCAGAGAAAAGCTCAGTTCTAATCTTTGCTCTAATTTTATAGACAAGATGTATTGACATCAGAGCCCTTGAACGAGAGGAAGGCCCACCATTTGGTATAATTGGTCATTTGTACTTTCATTTATTTCAGACACGGATAGTAATAGACTAGTACATTTTCTTAAGTACTGCACCTAAGTACAAATTTTGAATATCTGAATTTGAAAGACAAAGATTGTACTTTTGACTTCACTGCATATTTATGAAAGTTCTCATTACTTATTATCAAAGCACAGCTTTAAAGTCAGCTGACAGTTTTTCTTGTCTAAAATTCAAAAATTGTTGTGTGCCATGTTGTGTTCATCACAGTAAACTCCTCATGCACTGTCAGTCAAGTGCATGGTGAATGCTACAGCTGATGTTTGTGGTTGTAATGATGGCACCTACTACGGCAGATAAAGATGAAGAAAATGATGTCACTTCAGGATCCCAAATCCTCAGAACCGGCTTTGATAAGGTAAAGCTTCAGATCAACAGAAATCCCAGGAGTGGCCAATCCTTGTCCTGGAGATGTACCTCCCTGTAGAGTTTAGCTCCAACCCTAATCTATCACACCTGGTCCAGATAACGTAGGAATGCAGGGAAATCGGAATCTTGAAGCCAGCTGTGTTGGATATGAATTATTGAAGGTGGTAGATCTCAATGGTTGACAATGGTTGGCCACCACTGGTTTAGATCATTATGCTGCGTGGCATGGTATTAACACTCCATTTTTGCACATTGAACCTTGTTTACAAAGTTTATAACATTCTTTCTGACTTTTTTCTTTCAAGATGCTCCAGATGTTTTCCACATCTAGATCAATTCCTGGTGCTAGCAGATCTACATAGCTTTGAAATGCACTTAATAAAAGCAACCGAGCTAATCAAAAGCAAGTAACTCCTATTACACTGTTTCATGTCCATTCAGTTTATACTTTTCACTAAGATACGTCCCCAGTGTGAACAGATGCAATCTGATTTTACTTTCCTCATATAAAAGGCACATTAACGCACACGTCATTTCTATTTTATGTTTGTTTAGTTTTCACAAGTGGACTGGCTTGCCTTGGACACTTTCACTGGCCCTGAGTGCAGGAAGAGTGCAGGATCTTGAGAACTCCAGCCTAAAGTGTTTTGTATTCATGTTTTTAAGATCACCTGTTAGCCAGCACTCACGCACTCTGCTCACGTAACTGAATGCTTGCTTTAAGTGTTTTCAAGGTCCATCTCTGGCCACCTCTGAACGTGTTTCGTGAGACCTGATTGTAAACTGCTCACACTGTGTCCTGAGAGTGTTTGCATGCTTTGAATGCAGTCAGGCCAAATTCAAAGGTGGACTGATCACAGAAAATGGCGTTGGCAGGTGTAATCAGCCCCCTGAATGACTTTCTAAAATTTAGAAAGTACTGTATTTAAAGAAACAAAGCATACAACTGTATGTTTGGGTGTTTTTTTTTACTTGATGAATCATTTTCGGATGACTGCACTTTTTTCAGACTGATTTGATGTGAAATGGTGCATTGTATAGAAATTGACCAACTCCGATGTCTTTGAAGTGGTGGTGATAGAACCACAATGTCTACAACAGGAATATAGCCATTTACTATATAAAACCACCAGTGAATCTGCACAGGATTTGTGTGTAATGTTGATGATAAAATATTGTTAAATCTGAAAAAATAAGTTTTCATTTAAGGCTTCAGGTGGGTGAGGATTTGTAGGTATTAAACTTTTTGGTAATAATAATAATAATAATAATGTTTATTTATACAGCACCTTTCATACCGTTGGCAGCTCAAAGTGCTTTACAGACAATTGACTTCAGTAATAGAAGAAATAATATGTTTTTTATGAGCTAAAGACATAAATCAAAGGTATACATACCATGTTAATGTAGTTTTTAACTAAACGCTGAATTAAAGAGATCACTTGTTCACTTGTTTCTTAAACGTGAGCAATAAACATGACTGTCTAATAGCAGCTGGAAGTGAGTTCCACAGTTTAGAAACATAGTAACTGAAGGAAGCTCTCCATGTTTTCTGTATTTTGCAGAAGGTATTAGCAGCAGGCCAGCATCTGTAGATCTGAGGTCACGAGCTGGAACATAAACAGAGAGACATTCTGTGATGTAAACAGGTACTAGATTATTTAGAGCTTTATAGACCAGCAGCAGAACTTTAAAATCTATTCTAATAGATACAGGTAGCCAGTGCAGCTCTTTCAGAACAGGAGTGATACGAGCTCTTTTTAGTGTTTGTTAGGATCCGGGCTGCTGCGTTCTGCACAAGTTTGGCCATATTTCTCAAATGATAAAAAGCTGCTTTAGTGCTTTTTATTTCGTATTGTGACCTGAATAATTCTACTTAGATATAGGGCACATATGACTGCAGCCCATAGCTGAAATCTCTTACTATTGTGTGAACAATTCCTAAATCAATAGAAATGGTACAAAATGATTTGGATTCATATACAGTTAAATTAACAAACATTAAAATAGGTTTGTGCAAAGTTACCATTTTAGAGGTACAAGGTGACAAAAGTGGTGGGTAGTGGGAGCTGTATCAAAGCAGTAAAGAAAAACTGTAAGACCCCATGTTTCATCAGACATTTCTTTTTGAGCAATTCAGGAAATTATTCACGTATTGAATTATTTGAAGCAGCAACAAGACAAGAACAGCTGGGCTCCTGTACACATTATTCAGCAGTGTGCTGATAAATCATGTCCATTTATCTCCTTTAGAATGCCACAGATGAACCTGAGACCAGTGAGGGTGGCCTGTCAGATAATTCTTGAACTGCTGACTTACCGCAAAGGAATTCAAAAGCTGAACTCCTCATCCCACCGTTATTTTCCGATTCCTTTTCTTCCTTCTCTGTTTATGTCACTGTTATTTTCCAATTCCTTTTCTTCCTTCACTTTTTTATGTCACCCCCAAAAGAACCCTTATAATCAACTCGGGATGGAGATTAGAAGCCGTACATGTCTTTTAAAGTGATCCAAATGTTACAATGTGGTTATAGTTTGTGAACATCCGATTCATAAGGATTTCTATTATCTTTCCGCTCTTGTTGTCTCTTATTATGATAATTTCAGACAGGCTAGTAACAGCTGGAGTTAGACGGTACTCGATTTAGTTTAGTTCTGGTTTTTGTCTGATTAATAATAACTGAGGAGTGAAAAACAACTTGTGGGTTTAATCAGCCGGTGGAGTTATTTTTCCACATTAGGAAATGAATATTGAATTCTCTTAAATAGAAGCATTTATTCCAGTGTAATGGAATGATTTCCAGTGGCATCCTGTAAGAGCTGTACAAACGACTTGTGTATAGTAATCAATAGAGCATCCAATCAACAAAACAAAAGCATTAGAAGATCATACATATATTCATATCCACACATCTTATATACAAGGCTCACAGCAGTTACAGCCAATGTGATATAATGCTGACTGTACAGCAATGGTGTAAGTGCTCATTTCTCCTCCCATCTGCAACATCCGCAAGAAGAGAGGTTGAAACAAAATACATTTACTGAATGAGAAGGTCCTTAACACATTGTTTTTATATCTCTGCAGTAATATTTTATAGTGATTCTCAGTCTCTGGAATCACATAAACATGTGTTTACATGCACTTCAGCAATCAGATAAGAAGAAACTCAGGTCTACATGACTCAGGCAATAATTGGATTTCTGCTGTGCTACCAGCCAATAAACTCACAAAATAAGATGTGACGTAAACTAAACAAAAAACTCAAATTTGATGCTACATCAAATCAAATTTACCTGAAAATATGAACGGATATCATCTACAAGACCAAACATATTATATCCTTCACTTTGTCAAGTATGTAGTTGGTTTTAGCACTGCAGAAGGAAATCAGAGTAAGGGTACACTTGCACTGAGAAACCTGATTACTGAACTAAAATCCAAATCCACAAAAACGTCGTTAGAAATGATCAACTCAGAGATAAAGATTAATTCACTGACATATGCACTATCCTGCAAATTGTTGTAAGTAAGGTTTGCCTTTAAAAGCAAAAGAAATAGACCCCGCAGCTTGCTGAGTAGTTTGCTTTAATATAGAAATACGATGCTGTGTCTCTAGGCTCTAGTTGTGTTGCCAAGTGCTAGTTTTGTTGGTCTATTCGTTTAGGGATGTGATGGTGAACATGAACATGATGGTCTTCTTTGCTTTGCAGAACTCGTCACATGAAGATTCCTCTGCTATTTGAATGCCTCTGCTTTCACACTCACTGTGTTCAGAGTTGTGTTCAAAAGTAAGCTCTCCAGGGGAGCTCTGTAAACAGCACACTGATGCAGACACACATACTTTTGCACGATGCACTTTGGCCCATGTTGGAGGGACTATCAGACACACCACAGTCACTGAAGCTAAATAAATATTTTTTTAGGGAGGCTGAAAACTGATGTGATGCCTCATCTCACATCTGTACCTCTAGAAAATATGACTGAGGAAGAGAGTCTGTATCTACAGTGTGAAAACTAAAATGGGTGTATCACTGGATGGTAATGACCGCTGCAAAGACTGGGTCAGGATAATTGAACCTGATTTTTTTTTTGTTGCTAACCCTTAAAGACTTTCTGTAACTGATTCCTTAATTCTGAGTAACACATAGTGGAGGTGGCTGGAAAAGAACTGGAATGATGGCCCAGCATTACTAGTAGTGACCATAAAAAGTGTCATGTTTATCCACAGTGTCCACATTACGGAGATTTAATGCGGCACACTGGTGGGGTTAACATGCTGCAGCCCTGCTAGAATAGTTTCAGTATCAAGAGACTCCACATACTGACGAGAGCTGTAACCAAATCTTCCTGATGTTTGAAAACATCATGCATTCTTAAATCATAAATCATGGTGTAGGTGGCGGGACACCATAACTCATACAAGAATCTTGGCATCATTTCAGGTACTACCGCAGCAAAGTGTTCCTTATTCGAGAACATGGAATCTTCAGAGTTATATGTATATTGTGTATAGTTAGATTGCGGTGCCTGTATTATCCAGGCCTACCATACTGGACTTGCTACTTTTACTTTTGGCAAATTAAGATAGCCCACCCCAGCCTGGTTAGCTCGAAGCGGGGCTCTCCAGGGAGTATTTGAACCTTTCTTGGACGTAAATGATCCATTTCTGGTGTAGTACTGTTAATACCCAAATTATGTTAAGTAAATGAATGAAATGTGATTTTTGCACACTATATGAAGTCAGGAGCTGCAGACTGCTGTACATAGTGGAAGGGGAGGAGCCATCAGAGTCAATCTCATCAATCTGTTTGAAATTTCAAATATCAGTTAGATGTGTTTGTCTGTCAATCATTGAATTTCTTGGTGAGTTTAAATGCAGCACTGTGCAAATGTCCGTGATCATCCTTCATTTATTGTCCAGTGAAAATAGCCATTTAGTTCAAGTTGCTAATTTTTTCACAAGATTTTTCTGAGACGTAGAGAAAAGGGAACTCCTAACAGCTCCCTGGTAGACCACCAAAACCGTCACCATCAGATAAACAGTACTTAAAGTGTTCATCTTTGAGAGAGTGGGGAAAATCAAGCTCCACTCTTACTTCACATCTGGGAAAAAAACCCTCAGATGTTTCTGTCCATCCTTCTGCTGCAAGAAGACAACTCAGTGCCATGGGTCTGAATGGATGTGCTGTTGCTGAGAAGATTAGAAGATAAACCTATTCTCTAGAACACTGGAAATGGACATCTGAGATGTTGAGTACGGTTTTATGGACTGGTGAGTCTAAATTTGTAATTGGGATCACAGGGCTTGTGTGAAGCAAAAAAGTGCAACCAACTTTTAAGACTGAACTTTGAAGATGTGGAAAAATACCCCGGCAGATTAGATTTTTTTAGAAAAACTAAAAGCAAGTCTTCCAAAAAGAATGTAATTTGTTATGAAGGCAAAGGGTTGGCAAACTAAACACTGGATATGTGATATTATACAAATCTACTTCCAAAGAAGTTGGGAGAGTATGTGAAATGGCAATAAAATTGAAAATGGTACATAAGCAGAGTATTTGTTTTACTTCTCAAATGAATCATTTTAGTAAATATATATGCTCATTCTAAATTTGATGCCTGGGACACATTCCAAAAAAGCTGGGACAGGAGCATGTTTACCACTGTGTTACATCACCTTTCCTAAACAACGTGTAACACTTTGGGGCTGAAGAGAAAAACTGATCCAGTTTTAAAAGAATCATTTTTGTTTGGTTATACACGTCTTCAGCTGTGAAACTGTGAAGTCTTTGTTGTTATTCTGAGTTTAATAAGACACACGTTTTGTTCTGGACTGCAGGCAGGTCATTCTAGCACCTGTATTTTCTGATTACAGAGCCATGCCGTTCCTGTTTTCCTGGATCATTCCTGGATGCTGTTGTAAGGTGCAGAATGTTTCTTAGTGTCATCATGTTGAAACCTGTATGGATATCCCTGAAAAAAGACTACCTATCACTATTAACCAGTGTTAATGGTGCTTCGCAGATGTGCAGGTTACTCACTAATACCCCTCTATACCATGACAGACACTGGCTTTTGAACTTTACACTGGTAACAATCCTGATGTTTCTTTACTTCCTTGGCTCCAAGAACATAGTGTCCAGTTTATTACATAAATAATCTGAAAGCCCGGCTCATCAGACCACAATACACGTTTCCACTGTGCATTAGTTCATTTCAGATGAGATTGTGCCCAGAGAAGTGTTTCTGGACATTGCCAACATATGATGTTCTCTGTGTGTAGTGCAGTCTTAGCTATCATCAGTGATAGATGGTGTTCATTGATAATAGTTTGTCACTGTATTCCCAAGCTCATGTGGTAATACCATTGCAGAATTATGCCATATTTTAATGTAGTGCCACCTGAGGGGTCGAAGGTCACAGGCATTCATTGTGAATTTGGCCTTCGTTTCCGCACAGGATTTCTCTGGATTCCATGAATCTTTTGATGATATTTTGCACTATAGAAGATGAAATACCTGAAAGCCTGGCAGTCGCAACACATATATTTTTAAACTGTTGATTTTTTTGCTATTGTATTTTTGGCAAAATGGCACGCCTTGTCCTTCCTTATTTATGCAGGATGACCATTACTGGATGGTTTTTTTTCATATTTAAGAATAATTGATGTTTTTTGAACAATTTGAACTAGTTCGAAATTGCTTCTGACCCCACTTTTTTGGAATTTACATTTGGAATATATTCCATATAAATATTCCATATATATATATATATATATATATAT
>CM067477.1:6032200-6049445 GCA_034552555.1 Semaprochilodus insignis | reverse complement strand
ATATATATATATATATATATATATATATATATATATATATATATATATATATTACAAAAACTATTAACTTGTTTTTGTTCAGGTAATATTAAGTTAAGTTTAAGTATATTTATAAATCACTGCTTTTTCATTTGCATTTTGCCTGCTGTGTCAAAACGTTTTTTGGAATTGGGTTATGCATGTATTTGAGGCTTCTGTGTAACATTGTCTACTTTTTTCCCCCAACTATCTCAGGAAATGATTGACTTGTACTTAATATCTGTTTTGACTGGTCATTAAATAAATGAAAGGTTGGGTACTGTGGAATCCAAACCCTTATCAACCCAGGGAGCCAGGTGTTTGTAGAAACAATCTTTATATTTTCTGCATACAGTTCTACAGAAAAACTGACCCAAATATTCTTTGACAGATTTGTGGTTACATAGGCTTTAATACATAAGAGTTTGGTCACTTGCCAACAACAGAAGCAACAAAGCACTAGTGTGACAGAAGTGACCATATAAGAAAAGGTTGAAATAGACCTGAGTGTCCTGAATGTCCTGGATGTCTTGTGTACAGCTTCACAGCAAACACATGTAATATTATAGCATATAATACAGCACTACATTCCTTCAGTACTTTTGCATGGTGTTATATGTTCAGGAATATAGCACACTGGAAAAAGTGTTTTGTTGGTCCAACCTAAAAAATACTTCAATTTGTTACAAGAAAATGAATAAGGTTTATTCAACTCAAATAAAAGACACTGAACGAACGATTCTTTCAATCAAAGTGATATTTTGAGCTGGGTAAAACTTATTCAACTGCTTTTTAATTATTATTTTTTTTTGTTTGCACTTTTTACAGTGTTTATATATGTTTTATATGTTGTGGCACCTAAGCACAATTAACTGATGAGCAATTTCTGTTTCATAAAAAACACTTGTACTACCCAACAAATCTCTTGACCCTAGATATTGAAATAAGAATATATTGCATAGTGCACATTGTACAGTGTCTTCCATCACCTCTTAATCAAGAGTCATACAAAGTTCATGAGTGAGGCTAACTCTTGCCTTGGAAGGCCAGCGTTCAGCACAGTTCGCTAATTCCCTAACACAAACATACCCACCGAACTTGGCAATTAAAGATGGAGTATAAGATTATGGAAAACAGCTGTTGAAATTTGGACTCAACAACAAAACACATTTCTCCCCTCAGTGTTCTTCTGAAGCTCCACCCCCCAAATTCATGGACATGCATTCCCAATGCAAACAACACTGGACTAGCAAACTTGTTTTATTAGACTTTTGTGTCACAAAACCCTTCACAAAACCCTTGTCCACTTTACAGACAAATACCACGATATAACTTCAGTGCAAACAACAACACAGCAAGTAAAGTAACTAACATTGTGGGTAAGCAAACTGCCACTACTATTGCTGCTGCAATGATAACCAGTTACTATGATAGTGATAGTAGTAATAGTGATATTACAAACAAGCTATATTCAGTCTCTCTCAGTTTTCTCCATTGTTGAAATGCTTCACTGATGGTAACACGGCTCTTTCTCCCTTCCTTTCTTTGTTCTTCAGATCATCTCCTCTTTGGCTGTTTCTTAGCCATCTATCCTTCTTGACAAGGTATTCAGCACATAGCCTCTAACCTTTCCCCTGTCCTGTGCATGAGTGAAAAGGAAATTAACAAAGTGGCTCGGGTAAAGCAACACAGTACTCTTCCAGCCATGGGGGCTGATACTGATTGGCTGGAAGAGTGTTGTGTTGCTGAGCCATGTTTCCCGTTCACAGTATCCAGGGCTGTGCACTAGACTTGATTTTGAAGCAGCTAGCAGACTGTGAGGAGAAATTTCCTGAATTTGACAAAAAAGCATACTGACTTTTAATCATATCCTGCACCTTTAACCAAATAGAATCGGGTGTGTTTGAGCAGAAAAATCACTGACTTGTGCTGAACAACAGCTCTCCAGGACAGGAGTTTAATACCCCTGCTGTAGAGTCAGTGTTAAACATCTGATGTATTCTTCACTCAGGATTCGCAGAATTTTAAGTATAACCGTTATCGTAAATTATCTACTGCGGAGAAATCTAATAAGACGGCTACTCCCCGCCATCACATCACCTGATTATTTTGGGATTGTACTCTCACTTTTTGGAATGCTGATACATCCTCCCTAAGATTTAACATGACGTGAATTACACATTTGTTGTGAAGCAGGCTGTTCTCTACTTCACATCTGCAGCTATTTCTAGTACTCAAGCCTCTTCAGGCCCATCAGTCAGCAGCTGGGGACACCTCTCCCCTGACTTCCAGGAAGCCCCTCCTTTCATTCCCCTTTATGTTACCAAGCTCCCTCATTCATCTCTCTGTTCATCTGCAGCCATGTCATGTTCCTTGAGCCCTGCCATGTAATGTACATGTGTAGCCAGGACTTTTTATGTCATCAGACTGATGCCATTTGTAGTTTAATATACTGGTGTTGCTGAGGGAGTATATTTATTATGTATAGCTTCTCGTGCATATCAGTGACAAGATGAGGTCATTTGTAAGTTGCTTTTGACTTCACTGGAAGTAGGTCCTGATCAAGCTGTTCACTTGTTAATAGTATTCCACAGAAGTGCAATCAGGAGTATATTAAACTCCACGAGACATTTTTCTGTGGAGGTTTGGATGCTGCCCAAAATCTTAGAACAGGGACCATTACTTAAGGCCATTTGGGCTTATTAAGGAAAAACACTCTGGAGACCCCATAGCTTCAGGTTCAGTGCTCTCTAGCTTAGCATAATGAATGTAAGTCTATGGTTTCGATTACAGGTACTTGTTAAACTAATCTGTTCACATCTAAAGTCAGAGACCAGCCTTTACTTATTCAGTTTCCAGTAAAAACAGTGAAGAGATTAAGAAGAAATAATTAATTGTTAGGAAGAGGAAATAAAGCAGAAAATATGTGTTACAGAAAACTCAATATCTATTTATAATACAATTATTTTAATGTGTCCACACTTGATTACAGCTTCCATTATTCCCGGGAGACTTGCTTCCAGAAATCTGCAGGGATATTTTTCCACACCTCAGGTATTTTCTGCTTCCCAAACAGATTCAGTGATGCTGAGGTTGAAGTCAGTGGTCAGTCCATTGTTCTGAGAACACCATACATCGGTTTTGGCTGATTTGCTAATTATCTTTTCTTTTCTTTTCTTTTCTCGGTAAGAGCTTCTTGACAGCTACACATCCTTTCAGACCCATAGTGCTGAGTTGTCTTCCCCCCTACCCCTGTAGATTGTTTAGGTCTGAAGCAAGAGTGCAGCTTGATTCTCTCCTGTGTCTCAAAGCTGAAAGTTTCAGGTGCTGTTAATCTGATGGTGACGTGTTCAGGGGTAGAACATCAGCAGACCTTTCCATAACCTGCTCTAAACCTCATGGACCCTGCACATGTCCAGCATTTGTGCTAAGCTAGCAAAAAAAGGACTCTGAAAATATCTTCTGTTTTGTCAAAAATACAATTAAAACAAACTGTTCTTACGGTGTGATTTTATTATCTGTTTCAGCTTTCTTTTTTTTGGAATAAATGTTATTTACGAGCCATGTGTGGGTGTTCTACACATGGCGCAAGTGTTGAAAGGCCGCTTAGAATTAGCTGGCATGAAGAAAATCATTTTATGTTTCCCGTCAGGCTCGGTTGTGCTATCCAGCAAAGAGATCCCAGAAACACTGGCCTTCCATCTAGACATGAGCATCTCCCCAGAGCATTCAGCTGTAAAATAAAGACCCAGCGTTGACAGGAAAAAGTGACCCTGTTTTTCTCCGACCGGTTCCGGCAGGGATACCCTCTCCAGTTCACTTTGTGGTTAACGCACAGACTCTGGCCTTGCACAGTGGAATATTTTAAGCATGTTGCAGTGTGTCACGAAGGAGATATTTGCATGGAACTGATGATAGTTCCCCAGTCAGCCATGAAACATACAGCAATCATTTTGGATAGAAAACTGCATATGAGTAGACTTTCTACAGAGAGAACAGCTACAGGAGTCCTTACAGTGACTGCACATCAGTACACACATACACACCTACTGTTTTGTGTCCTACTCATGCACTGTGACCCGTTGTCAATGTACGCTCCTCATTACATAAAAATGTTTTCCTCGTTTCCACGTTTTTTTGGCATCTCATCACAGCTGTTAACACACTCAAACAATAACTGCCGTTGTGTGTAGATTCACTTACAAACACGACGTGCCATAGCCTGCCAGGTTAATGATTTTCAGTTAGTGATGTGTGTTTCAGATTTGTGTTAGCGTATGTTTGCCGATTGTTGTTGGTGAGCTCAGAACACGATCCTTACAATCTCTAAGGGATGGAACTTAGTGGCTTGTTTCAGGGCTTTTTTAAAAGAGCCCTCGCCAGCTTTGACTCACCGCCCTGAAGTGTGCATCACACATGGGTCGTTCTAACGTTATAGTGCCGTGCTCGTCAGTCATAAAAATAAACCATGGAAAATATGCTGCATGTTCTTTGTTCTGTTACTAAATTAACCATTAAACAATGTGCTATTTACTTTTGTGATTTTTAGTCAAGCTGTGCATGTCTGCAGTGACTTCTCCAAAGCTGACGTGTTATTTCTCAGTTTGAAAGCCTAATTGAGATTGTTTACTTTATGTTAAAGTGTGTACACGTGTGTAATTTTATTTTGATGATAATTGATCAAGCAGTTCACTTGTTAATAGTATTCCACAGAAATGCAATCAGGAGCACCTCATGTTAAACTTCACAAGACATTCTTCTGTGGAGGTTTGGATGCTGCCCAACCTATAAGAATAGAGGCCATTACCTAAGGCCATTTGGGCTTATTAAGGAAAAACACTCTGGAGACCCCATAGCTTCAGATTCAGTGCTCACTAGCTTAGCATATTGAATATAAGTCTAAAGGTACTTGTTAAACTAATCTGTATACATTTAGAGCCCTGTGTAAAAGTCTGAGACCAGTCTTTACTTCAGTTTCCAACCTGACATTAAGAACAAATGATTCATTTTCAGCATCAGGAAAGAAATATTGTGATTTTTTTCTCTTTGTTTTTTTATTTAGTGATTTTAGTCATGCTGTGGACGAAAGACTGCATGTCTGCAGTGATTTTTCAGTTTGTAAAATCAGATTGTCTACTTTATGTTAAAGTGATTTTACACATGTATGTAAACCAACAACTGTCCCTGCTCGCCTGGACAAGCTGGTCAGGCGAGCAGGGACAGTTGTTGGTGTGGAGCTGGACTCTGTGGTGAAGGTGGCGGAGAGGAGGACACTGCACAAACTGCTGTCCATTATGGATGATGATGCACACCCACTGCACACCATCATCATGGACAAAAGGAGCAAGTTCAGTGGCAGGCTGCTGTCACAGAGCTGCTCCACAGACAGACTCGGGAGATCCTTTGTCCCGAGAGCCATCAGGCTCTTCAACTCTTCCCCGCGGGGCCGGAAGAGGGAAGAGGACAGCTGAGGACTAATTTCTCTGTTTAATCATAGGTTTATTTATTTGCACTTTACACTTTACTGTATATACTGTACATCTTAACCCATGGACACTCCACTTTACTTAAATGCCAATATATGCACATGTTTATTTATTTATGTTAATTCAGTCATTATCTGCTGATAACTGCGCCCTCTGCACATTCATGCACATTTATTCATTACTATTGCACTGTCTTTCTACAGGTCTACAGCTATTTTTTCTATTTTCTTGTATATATTTCTTGCCTCCTTGCGAGGTGAGATATTTATATATTTATCCATAGTGACCTGTACTATGTATAGTTTATAGTTTATAGTTTAACAGTTAACAATACTGCTACCCATTTAGGTTTTTTTCATACTGCACAACCCTGTTTTTTGTATTTGTTTTAATGTTTAACTGTGCTGTATTGTGTAACTGCTACTGGCTGCTAAATTTCCCTCGGGATCAATAAAGTATCTATCTATCTATCTATCTATCTATCTATCTATCTATCTATCTATCTATCTAATTATTTTTGATGATAACTCCTAATGAGGATTGTTTTTGAATTAGTTCTTGTATGGATCTTGTATGGATGTTTCTGATATAGTTTTTGGCTAAATACTGACAGCTTTCTCTGCCACAGAATCATTCTCCCAGTGGTGTTACTCTTAACACTAGAAGGCAGCATGTATGTAAGAACTGTCATTTTTTGCACTTGGGAGCTCTCTGAACACTCTGGAGTGCTGCTCAGTGTATTGTACACCAATGTTGTGGTTTGACCAACCAAACTGGTTATAGCTTGGTATTGGTCGCTACAGGGCTCCAGTCAGAGAGCACAAAGTCATCAGATGGCTTTAACGTGTTGACTGTGCAGAAAAGACTGTAACAATTCAAATGGTTGCTGCTGTACATTCATATGCATGTATGTAACCACATAATATCAGTAGTTATCAATACAAAGAAAGGTGCATATGGACATTAATGCCACATTTACAGATACTCCTAATAAAGGCAATAAAACAAGCTAAACTGTAACAGAGACCTATTCAGCATACTTTCACCTGCTCTTAATTGCTAAACAGTTAGGTTTCTAAACAGTTTAGGTTTTAGGATAACTCAGGAATGAGCATTAGCATTGGTTATGTATTTGAAGTGGCATACTACGTATTACTCACACACTAAATCTGCCTAAAAGTAGTATGTAGTATGCAGTATGTGACAACAATGCCTTCTTCCATCTTTTTGGAGCTTCTGACATCATGTCCATGCTGGGAATATAGAGCTAGCATTTTCTTATAGCTAGCCGAAATCTCAGATAGTTGTTGGCGTGTACCGTAAAACATTAAGCAGTTCTGGTGAGAGGTCTTGTGCCCACTCCAGAGTTATACAGAGCTACCCCAGCTAGAAATGACATGTTCTAAAATGTTCTGAGAATATGCAATGCAATGTTCAATTCATGTTTTTTAATTGGGAAATTTTCTTTTGGTTCCCGAAATGTATTTCTAAAGGTAGGAGAACGGTCTCTAAAACATGCTGGCTTCTCAGGTCTCAGTAACATCCATAAAACATTTTCTGAATGTTGCACTGAGAATGAATTCTTCTTTTGTTATCATGTAACATAGGCCCTGAGAACATCCCCTGAACGCTGCAGTTCAAACCTCATGTCTTAGTTAACACTTAATCTTGCAGGAGCTTTATTTAATATAACAAACATCTTTAAAACATTCTTTGAACATTAGATTTAAACATTTCCTTTAAAACTTTATCAGGACTTGTAGGTAACGTCAGCCAAAGTTCTGGGAATGTTCCCTGCTAGCTGGGACAGCAGATGTTCTTGGAGTAGGACTGAAATATGAATGAGGCAGATGATGGAAATCTGTCAAATCCCGGTACTCAGAAAAAAGATTAGCTAGCTTGGAAAGCCTTTATTGTGCATTGATGAAAAAAGTTTTGATTTGTTTGTGACAGTGAATCGCCTGGCCTGACTCAAAAAACAAAAAAAAGAGTGATTCACTCACCACTTGGCCGCATGGCCAGTTCCGGAACGCTGTAAGTCTTCACTTATTACATGGCAGTACCAACAATCTTCGTGTTTATGTTTTGTTCAATGTGCGGTGTCCTGCTGAATGTTGCAGAGCCTAGCAACATTGCACAAGACCTCTCGACTGCATCTACATCTTTCTGCATGAATGGCCGTGTGGCTTTATGGACTGCCTCACCGCGTGTGGAGGAGAACGCTAAACACTTGACTCAACCGTGGAATGGGTGCGCGGCCAATTTCGGTCACTGAGGATGCCGCGATGGGATTGCGTAAGGAAGTCCAAGTCATCTCTTGTCTAGAACAGGCAGTTCTAGCTTATTAGCCACTAAGAACGCTCTGAATCAATGTTTCCCCTCTGAATACAGTTAACTCAAGTGAACGGAGAAGAGAAGAAACAGTCCATCATCTTCTTCCTGGCCTGTTTTCCTCCCCCTGGCTTATCTCTGTTTCTCTCTCTCTCTCTCTCTCTCTCTCTCTGACCCCTGTTTCTATCTCTCTTCGGCTCATTCTTTGCCTCTCTCCAAGTCTGGCGTAGTTGGGAAGTGTTTATGTTGGCCTCATGCTGGGTTTCTGACTTATGCTGAAAACACCACAGTTTGTTTAGAGAAAAACACACCGAGAAATATGTTAGGCCTTTTCCTCGCACAAAAGCACATCTGTTTAAGGAAGATTTGCCAGTGTCTAAACAAAAGTGTCGGGGAGACAGCAGGCCTTACAGATTCACTGCTTTTCAGCTTTCTCACTTCTTCAGGCCTGAGGGGGACAGCATATGTGGTTTCTCTCTCTCTCTCTCTCTCTCTCTCTCTCCCTCTCTCTCTCTCTCTCTGACAGTCAATCTGCCTCTCTCTCCTGAATTTGCAATTTTCATTTTCATTTCCTCTCTCTCTTTCTCTCCCTCTTTTGAAGCTGTTGAGTCTTTACCATATCTGATGGCCTCTGTGAACTCTTTTGATGGCGTATTTGCCCTATGAATGCCATAGCTAAGCGAGCCAACCCAGTCGTGTAGGGTTGATGAAAGCATAAATAAAGATGACAGGAAGATACAGAACTGAGTCATCTCTAGAAGGAGCCTCATGGCTAGTCGTGTATAGCAGTTTGCACCTAAAGTATAAACAGTCCATAAATTATGAACATGATGCTGCCTCAGTCCGTGTTGAGTCACGGTCACCTTTACACCAAAACACATGATTACATAACTTATTAGTCAGTTCATGTCAATGCTGCACATCATCAGTGTTAGGCTGAATTGTATCAAAGAGTATGGAATTAATTCCGTATTGTTTAAGGCAGGTGCGGTCTTTGTCCCTGGCAAAGTTAGGCAGCTGTCAAAGGCCCCATTAAAATACTAATTGGATATACTGAGTATGTGGACTTGAAATAGTAGCATTTATATTCAGTAATTTCTATGCAATGGGGTCGTTATTTAAAAAACAAAGTGATTCATTACAGTTTAGTAATTATATCTCTCAAACTGAAATGTGATTACATCACTTATCACTATAAAGTCCCACTATAGTGGCAGATCATTTTGTTTGCTTCAAGCATTGTTTCTTAAAACAAGCAAATCTAACAATATAGTGAGATCATTTAACCTCATACAATTACTGCGGAAGTCAAAAACTTAAAATGAAGTAAATAATGTTCTCGCAAGAATCTCAAAATGAGAAAAACTTAGATATATCAACTTGATTCAGGATTATTTCACTTGCCAAGGTATTATTTTTAGTCATGTAGGGACCTCATTCCTGTCTTTTGCCTAGGACCCCAAAATCACCAAATCGACCCCTGTTTTGGTATTAATATTGCTTTTTTTGTTTTTTCCACTTCAAACTCTCACATATACTTCAATAAGTCCTAATATTTCTTTGGTTTCTTTGGTGTCAATCAACCTAATGAGAAACTATAGCGGTCTTTGTGTGGAGTTGCTTAACGTTGAGTTTTAAATTGCTACGCTACGGTGGACTATGTTGTTGTAGCTAACCAAAACTAGGCAGATTTGTTTGACAGTCATGACCCAATCGATCACAAAGCACTGAGAGAAGAACTAAACTTTGTGCTACAATTTCCCATAATGTTAAACGGAATTTTGCACATTGTTCTGTAAAGCTTGCCCAACCTGGCAACAGTGACTATTAAAGAATGTGTTTAGGGGCGGAGCATGGCAAGATTCTTACTTTTTCTATTCTCAGGTGTTTCAAGATATAAAAATGGGGAGCGCACAATTAACTTTGCATAATATTATTTGGTAAGTATTTGAAAGGGACATGTTTTATGTGTAATCTCACCCTGCCTTATACCTATGGAAAGAATATGTTATCACATCGTCCCATAGTGTTATAGAGACACTGAGTGGCTGGTTATTTTTTGCAGGAATCTA
This sequence comes from Semaprochilodus insignis, assembly GCA_034552555.1. NCBI lineage: Eukaryota > Metazoa > Chordata > Actinopteri > Characiformes > Prochilodontidae > Semaprochilodus > Semaprochilodus insignis. The sequence goes on along the minus strand of CM067477.1, from coordinate 6,039,538 downwards.
AAGATTTCCCCTGCGATTTGTCATTATGCCATTAGCATGTTGCTGTAACGCTGGCATATGTGAAGGAAAAGTTGTCTCCAAGTCCTGTAAAGTAACATCTGCCATGCTACAGTAGATAGTGGTATGCTCTGTAAAAAAGGTAAACAGGTAGAGGACAAAACCCACTGAAAACTGCAAAAGTATCAAGTTTTAAGCACATAACTGCAAATGTCCATGAGATATTTATGATAACTTGTTTTTGTGAATTAACACTCTACTTCTGTAAATAAATTCAACTGCCATATTAAAATACAGTATATACACAGTGCGTAATCTACATTAAACCATTTGTATTACAAATGTGTGTAATTACCATTACATGTGACAGCACATGTGACAGTCAGTGAAAATACGTATGTATTTCAATTAGGGCTGCCCTCTAGAAGTCGACGAGTCGAATCGTCAGTCGGAGACCCTTAAAGTCGACTGAGNCAAATAGTCGAATCGTCGGCCAGGACAGGCGAATCCGATTCGACTGACAAAATTCCGAGTCAGTTACAGCCCTAATTTCAATGAAATACAATGTTAAAGTGGCATTCGGTCCTACAACTGTCATTTAACATATTCTTTTATGTATATTAAGCATATTATGTAACAGCACAGCATGAAATCTGTTGTAGTGTTGTAGTTCACAACTGTGTATCCTTTTCACGTCAAATCATTTTTGCATCATACACCCACTGGGCTGTAGAATGACCAATGTAGAGTCTAGTAAATACAGATCTGACACTTTATAATTATAATCTGGCTATCCAGTTTCCTTCTGCAGAAAACAACCCGCCCTCATGTATCCGCTTGTAACTTTTCAAAATTTCCTCCCACCCAGATTCATCAAAATCCCGATCTCCGGACTGTTGTGGCATCTCTGTAGGAGACGAGTAGGCACAGACGGATACCTTTTTTATTTTGCCCATTTAAAACTGAAGCTACTGAACTCTCATCTTAGCCTAAAGATGTTTACAGAAGATGATACAGATGTTTATCCCTAAAAGCCTACACATGGTACATCCTAAGAATGTGACCTTACACTACAAATTATAATTATGTAAAAATGATCATTTGTAATAAATAACTGTTTTAACATGACAAATTCTTTTTAGTTACAATGAGACTTTTGCCAACGCTCTGCAAAGCTTGCCTAAGCTACAAAAAGCTGTATTTGTGGTTAGACAAAGATATCGGGCTACACACAGGCTACACTACCATTACGAACCTTCTTCTCTTGTTCTGAGACAGCTGGGTTTAAATCCAGACTTTGCAAGTAAATATTGTGAGACTGCTGTGTAATACTAAATCTTAGGAGATGCTGTGTAATACTGAATCTTCTTGTATCATTAGACCACAACATCTACTTGCACTCATTAAAACCAGACTCTAATACAGCGCAAGCAGTGTCTGGCGGAGCTCGCACTGTGTGTACCCGTGCCAAGGCTGTAATATACCAGAGTGGAACGCATTAGTCTCTAAATATGTGCTTTCATTGAGTCGTTATTGTCACTTGTTCCGAGGCAGCTCCCTGGGCCGAGCCCTTCGAAGTCTGGATGGGTTTCTTGTAAGTCTGATTCATGGTTTGGCAATTGATCCAGGTTTTCTATTCCTTTGATGGCCATTTCTGTGCTATTCTTTATCCTCAATCAGACGCTTTAAATCATAAGGCCTTGTTCTTGTTTCTGTTCAGCTGAAATAATGAAGACGTGCAGACCACACAAACAAAGGCAAAAAAAAAAAAAAAAAAAAAAGAAGCCATCAATTCTGTGGAGAAAGTTTATGCTTCACGTTACGAGTGACGTATAATGTGGCTGTGCAATCATAATTATGGGGCCAATACAGATTTTTTTCAATGACTATTTACATGAACAGCTGCAAATACAGCCGTAGTTGTAAATAGTAAACCATATTTGAACATATATTGGCAATCCTATCATCGGGAGATTGTTAGTTTGATCCTTGGTGATGCCACAGCCATCCTGGGAGTTGATCCCAAGAAGAATTGACTCGTCAGTTCCAGGCATTTGGGGAAAAAAAAGCTTTGGACTCGAATCCAGGACAGCATAACAGTGACGTTCAAGACTGCTCGCATCCATGTGTGCACAGAGTGAGAGATATTCTGCTGCCACTGTAAAGTCTGAATGAAAAGTTACAACTCTACAACTATCGCACTTTGACAGTCCAGCCAAAATTTGCTTTACACAAATTGGAAACATTTACAGTCAGACAACACTGCCAGCGCTGAAACATCTACCTACGCGATGGAGCTGACAGACGGGAATTAGGTACCACTCAGCAAGTCAGCTTAATCTAGCTAGCTTTAGGCTAAAGTTTTAAATGGTGTACTCTTTTATGCGTCTTCCATGTGTTGTTTTTTAGAATTGTGATTAGATTGATTCCCAGTATTTGGAAACGGAGTTGACTCCAGAATGTATAGAATCAAACAGTCCTATTAGGAATAGTTGCTGTAGGGCTTATATTACTTGGCTGATTTGGAGCTTGCTCCAAGTGGTCGTGGGTTTTCTCTCTTGTTGTGGCTATGAAGGGTTAGTCTGTGTTGTTGGGACCCAACTGGTGAAAAACTGAGCCACTGCTGCTCCTAAAAAATGTTTGTTATGCTGGGACTTCAAAATTTTAATTCTCTTTTGCAGCATCAATAAATGTGCAGATGCTGGTAGGTTAGCATTGCTGCCTCAACCAGAAATCACAGTGGCATAAGATAAAAATATACACTGGTTTATACTAGTCTTTAACAGAACTCAGTTTGGTTAATTCAAAAGAAAGTACATCTGAAAATGACCTTAAAACACTGTATTATATTTTATTTTATTCTTATTTTTGAGAGATTGTTGCTGCAGTGGTTGTTAGTCAGCCCTGAAATTCACCCTCAGTACCCTACTTCCTGTGTCCTGGGTGCAGCATAATGTGCTGAATCCATAATACCAAACGTGGAGGGAGTGCGATGTAATCTGGCGATGCAGGGGATCTTGGTGGAATTAATGCTTATTCAGCTTGGGCTGAGACGCCTGTGGGTTTGGTGTTTTTACAGCCGTGAGCTAATTTCCTCTGCATGCTTCCTTTGGGGAGCACTCAGTGCAGTTTGATATCACACTGGGACTCTGCTTCCCTTCCAATATGACAAAGCGCTGAAACTGATTTACTGCAGCTGACAGCGCAGTTTAAAGCCCGTGAAGCAGCCCAGCATGGGGCAGGAGATATGCATGTTGGGAATAATATATCTGACCTACAAAAAGTGTAAGGTAGTGCATTAGTACCATCTCCAAGAACTGAGAGCAATGATTGTGTATACATATGTATTTCAGTTCTCCTTTATTGGTTGTTAGAATGAAGTAACAGTTGACCTGTCCATGCTCCACCCACATGCACATTCTTCTGTAGCCATTAACATTTGCTTTTGATAAGCTGTACAGAATAATATTAAAAGTCTCGTCCAACTTAAAGGTGCCACAGAATGCATTTAGTCTGCATTTCAATGAGCATTGTTTTATGATATCTACATAGAAGGTATGTGGCTTTGGTCAGGGTGAAAAAATGCTGATGCATTTTTACATCTCTATTTACAGAATTATGGCATGGCAGTAGAATGAAATTAGCGGTTTTCCTATATCTGGTGAGCCCATGAATAATTTGATGAGCTCTGTGGTGATTTGCGGGCTTATAGTGAGGCACCACAATGATCATACAGAAGCAACATGTGGATTTAGCTATGCTGAAGTTAGTTACTCTGAGCTTGCTGATAGCTCACGTTACCTGTATTATACTAGTATCGTATAATATATTTACTACTTCCCTTTGATCTTGAAAGCATTGCAAAGTAAATTAAAGTTATTACCCACTATGAAACTTTCAATTTAAGATGTTCTGCTTCAACCGTTATGAACTGGATAAAATCACACAACATAGCTGCTACTTACAGGCTGTGGTCGTGATGCTAATAAAGGTGGAACTGATCCTCCCTTCAGTCTCTTCAGTGTCAACCGCTGAGCAAATGCTGTCTAGAACGATATTATCAAAGCAAACTAACAACTTAAGCCACTGAATTAAACCGTTCCAGGGTCCTGTCCCAAATGGGGAAGCTGAAGTTGGCTTCTTAGTCACCAGTTTGTTTTATGATTTCTCCATTCCATCTTAAATGATGCATACTTCAACGGAGTGACCTCCAAACCAAGTGGAAATTACATTTTATGTTCAGTGTGAAACAGTGAGTTACGTGGTTAGATATCTCAGCCTGCACTGGCCAGTCACACGCAGTAAAGTCTTACCAAGATCTTGTACTATATTTCGTCTTTTATTACGTGAGCCTGGCGATGCTGCTGACACATAATTATCTTTATTTAGATATAGCACTATTGATTATTCAGTGTGCAGTGTTGTAGGAAGACTGCTGTTTGTTTAAAAGCAGGACTATCTCTACTCTCAGGCCACACCTGCACATATAGATAGCAAACCATGAGCTTAATGGACATTTATTGATCGTCTATAGGGCTGTTGTTCAAGACTTTTGCAAGCTCATGGCATCCCGGGCTTGTGCTTTCGCCTTGATTTTAGTCTTTTACAGTGAGGTCTCGTTACAAACTAGTAAAAACTAACTTTTAAGCATTAGCCTTACACCCCTGTTAAAAGGTATTTAGTAAAACCATTGGTCATATATAGAACCCTGACAACAGAAAGAACGATCTGAATGCATAAAAGGTTCTTAAATTATTCTTTAATATAATACAAAATCTGTTGCTGTTTCCAAAAAGTGCTTATTCTTAGTGCCCAGAAGAGTTTCCACTATTGAAATCATTTGTACAGCCTTTTGGTACTATGTAGAACTCTTTCTGCTGAGACTGTAGCAGTTAGTGAGATGACAGGTATAGCCTCAAGTAGGTGACTCAAACTGAAGCTAGACAGTCATATGATGGCTATAGCCTTAAGCAGCTGACTGAAATTGAAACAAGACTACACTTCATTCGCAAATATGTCATTTCACTGTGTTCTTCTCTTTCTTTAAGGACATCTGTCACTTTTAAAAATAACTCAGCTGGGATGTTTTTAGGGAACCAAAATAGCTCAGAACTTCCTGTACTCATTAACCTCGCTCTTTAAGCCCATCTGTTCTAAAGGGAAATGAAGACATTTTCCACCATGCTGATTAAAAAAAGTCCTTTGAGCCTCATCACAGCAGATGCAGCTGGTCAGTAGTGGAAATAGAGGACCACCCTCCCCCCAAATATAAAATAAATGCAGATCAAATTGGTACATCAAATTACGTAATGAAAATATTTAATTAACAATGAAGTAAACACAAAATCACCATTTCCCATGTGGAAAATGAAGTTTGTCACCAGTTTGTTTTTGTGAATTTCCTGCTCCACCCTCAATGGTGCCTACTTCAACTCAGTGACCTCCAAACCAGGTGGAACCTGAAAAAGTGAATTAAGTGGTTAGATATCTCGACCTGCACTGGCCAATCACACACAGTGAAGTCTTACCATGGGTGCTGTATTCTGTATATCTGTTACTACGTCGGCCTAGCAATGCTGCTGACACGTGATGGTCTTTATTTAGTTATAGCACTATTGATTATTCAGTATGCAGTATCTTAGGAAGACTCCTGTTTGTTTAATGACAGAACTTTATCTCAAACAGAAGAAATCAGATGAGGGACAAACACTGTTTCACAGCACTGTAGCAGTTTTGCAGCGACTCAGTATTGAGCTCTGATATAGAGTTCCTGCTGATGTTTTTCTTCTATAGTACCTCCCTAATTAAACTGTCACTCGCCAGAAAGCTTATTGAAAATGTGAATCAAAACGAGATTGGTTGATTCCTCTATCACTTCGTAATTATGCTGAAAGTAATCTACTGTGCTAGGGGGTCTCTTCAGCATATGAAGTCCTAACCAATAGCTCACTTAGATATGTCCACCTGGACACCATTGAAAAAAAAAAACTGATTGGCATTAAGCTTTTGAAGGTCCCCGTCACCAGCAGAACTCTAGGGCGTATCAGCAGGCTAGCATGGAATTTACACACACAACAACATTAGCATTGGGACAAATGAGAACAGACAGCAGATGATAATGTTGGAAGGTGCACATACCAGTATTCTAGGCAAGAGAGGAATATACATAACTATACTAAGAATAATCATTCTAAGAGGAAAAAAAGATTTGACCACATATGGATAGTTTTACCTGATGCTCCCTGAAGTCTAGTGCATGATCTCATGTGTATTGCAAATTTGCATATTTGCATATTTAAATGCAGTTTTTAATTTTGATTTAAATGGAATGGTGACGCTTCAAGACCCTTCGATTTCATTATCCACTGGAACCGACATAAGGAGATGGTCACAAGAAGCCTACCCTGGACACAGCCATGTTTGTTTATTCTGCCATGAAAAACTGAGATTATGTTGCGAGATAGAATTTTGCCTATGTTAATGTATTCTATGTTAATAATACTCGCTGAGGCGGCTTTAACATCCATTTCTCACTATGAGGCCAAGTTAGAGTTGGTAGCTCTTGTGGCTCTATGCTGAGTTAAACTGCTGCATGTCTGTGCCATGTCTGTCACAGACCATAAAACATCAAGTGGACAAATCAAGAAGGCTTGTTTTAAGCCAGAAGTGTCCAACATGGCCGACAAAGCGGCAAGTTTTCCTGATGCACGTTGCAGATGTGTTTTTGGTTGCTTGTACTGTGCGTGTGCCCATGCTGTTTGCCGAGCATGCTCGCTGCTTGTGGCCAGTGAAGCAGGTGTAATACACACTTAATGTCACTCTGTTTTGACTGTTTTTGAGTATATTCTGTATAGTGTATGAAGACCAGTCAGCAGAGAGACTTGATAAATATATTGAACCAAAGCTGTTTCATGCATCAGCATTTGAAATAAAAGATTTCTGTAATTCCACCCAGAAAAACTCTGACAACTTAAAAAACACCCAAGTGTTAATGCCTCAGCATTTAGCAGGTTTAGTAGGTCAAATGGCCAATGAGAAGTCTGAATATTATTGTATCAGCTGTGTTTTAACTAGCAAGATTGCACTTTGTTAGAGATCGAGAAGTCAGAATGAATGTAGTTAAGCTATCAGAAGGTGCCATATTTAGAAGATGATGACTCTTATCCAACTTTAAACTAAATGGGCTAAAAGACTGCCCTTCACCTTTGAATAACTGAGGTAGTTCACGCAACTCAGCTTACTCACCTCATCCACTTCACTCACTCACCTTCTAAACTGCTTCATCCCTTCCTGGGTCATGGGGGGGTGCTGGAGCCTATCCCAGCATTCAATGTATATATA
>CM067477.1:5992366-6027264 GCA_034552555.1 Semaprochilodus insignis | reverse complement strand
CAGTCTGAGACAGTCAGTACAGAGGATGGAGCATCAGTCTGAGACAGTCAGTACAGAGGATGGTGTGTTGTGTGATTCTGTTACAAAGATAAATAAGATACATTAGAATGATTCTTATACAGGCTCTGCATTACTTTAGTGCAGCCTGGCTTGGAAGACCAGTGAAAATGCTTAATCTCACTGCTGCATGCATATTTGCAGTCATCATAACTTGGTCATAGATTTTGTGTATATGAAGTCTATAGTATACACACATACCTACAACTGCCATATAACAACTTAACTCTCCATTAGTGCGCCACGTCATAAACATGCTTGTGCTGTTAATGGAACAATCTTTGAGGCTAATGCTGCTTGCATGGACCACCAAGTGTACTGATGAAGTAAGTACACTGGTTTTGTTTAAACTGATGGCTTGATGACACGACAATCCCACAGATACTCAGTTGCGTTCGAACCTGGGCAATTAGGGGGCAATTGTGTTCTTTCAAGCCAACGTTGGACATTTCTAGCTGTGTGACATGTTGCATTGTCTTGCTGGAAGATCCCATCCGCCCCAAAGAAGACAATCACCATGTATCGCCCCTTTTACCCATGACAGCAATAAGGGGTATGTGTGCAGACAGCCTGCCGTACACCTTATATACCCACCAAACCAGTCCATGACACGTGCCTCACTTCATGAGCTACATGCTGCTGCTGTCGAAAGTAGTTCAAGTATGGATGTGGCTAAATCCCAAATTACTATTTATTTTGGCTGTACTATGTACTGTAAGGATGCAGGAGTCGCTATATAAATTACTACATACTACCACCTATGTAGCAGGGAGCCATTTGAGATTTAGCCCCAGGGTGGGAAGGGGGGTGCTGCTATATTGGTGCTATGACTCGCGGTGGCAATTTGGTTACCAAAAAGTACTTATTAAGTGAAGGTATTTGCATTAAACAGTGCTGGTTTATGATATATTCTCTAAAAGAACTATAATTCCTGGTGGAAAACTTTTGCTTATGTCAATTATTATTAATAATAAACTCTTTTTTCTGAAAGATTGTGTATCTTATCATATTTTATATTGGTCACTGTTTTATAAAAGCAGTAAGCCACTCATGGCTATGCAGTGGTATCATGGGAAGAGGGTTTTAACCACTCCACTTCCATGTGACAAACTCGCAGTAACGCACAGCAGTGAGTGGTCTATTGCTTTAGTAAAATACGTTACATAAGAATGCCGCTTAGCTTAACAACCAGCCTAGGTGATGCTAAATGTCGAACAGGCTAATCCAGGAGTTAAGCAGAGTTAGGCTTGAATTTTAATGTCAGTTCATTGGTCTCAGCAGCACGTTAGACCGTGAGAACATTTCATGACGAATGGACCAATAGAAATGTTCCAAAATTGCTTGAAATAAAACCTCTCTATTAAAAATAAGCTTTTCGCTCACTCCTGTAAGGTTGCTAATTTAGAAATTCATAATAAATACATAATAGATACACTAACTGGCCACTTCGTTAGGTATACCTCCTTGTATCTACATTCTCCTTGCATCCATCAGCTGCACCTACCATATAGGAACACCTTGTAATTTTTAAACACCTCAGTGTCACTGCTGGACTGAGAATAGTCCACCCACCAGAACTATTCAGCCAACAGCGTCCTGTGGGCAGCATCCTGTGACAACTGATGGACTAGAGGATGACCAAAACAAACTGTGCGGCAACAGATGAGCTATCGTCAGCAGATAAAGTATTGTAACATCTACAAGGTGGACCAGCAAGTCTAATAGAGTGGACAGTGAGTGGACACAGTGTTTAACCACTCTAGTAGCACTGCTGTGTCAGTGTCACACCAGCACAACACACACTAACACACCACCACCATGCCAGTGCTATATGGTGCACCTGCTCTGTGGCGGTCCTTTGGGGGTCCTGACCAAATGTACAATGATACAGATGGACTACAGTCTGTACTTGTAGAAGTACGTAGTGTATCTATATGGTAAGTGGAGCTGATATAATGGACAGTGAGTGTAGATACAAGGAGGTGTATATAATGAAGTGGCTGGGGAAGGCATATCCTATCAACTAAGATTAGATGGAGTAAAGGGTAAGAATCACTAGCACTGAATCAAAATCAAATTGAATGGTGAGGTGCCTATAAATTCCATACAGTGCGTGTCTGGTGTCTGAAGATTTTGCGGTGAGGGGGGGAAGTTGAAGTGACACCAGGCCTTCTGGATGTGTGATGCGTGACAACAAAACCATTCATCTTGGCGCTGACCACGGTGCCTTTATACATGGATTCTTTGGTTGTCTCCACCAAGACAAAGGCGGGACTTGTCACTGAAGATGACCCACTACCATTCTCAGTAACTCTATGACAGTCTCGTGCAGTCTGCAATCATGGCTGTTGGGTCACTCCGTGCATGTCAGACAATCAGCTGGTTCTCTCTCTCCATGGTTCATATAAATCTCCCAAATCTTTCATGTCGCTGGTGCATGCCATCTTTTATCCACTGCTGCCAACAGTGCGCGATAGTAGTATCCGCACAACCGGCATGGCGCTTAATACATCAATAAGACCATCCCGCTTCCTGGAGCTCCACAATACGACACCTCTCCAACTCTTCCGACTGCTTGAAATGCTTTCGAACTCTTCTCTGAGGCATACTTACAAAGGATGCCACCAACACAACAGCCTGAGTCAGAACGGAAAGCATGCGCAACAGGATTACCTTCAATAGTCAGTCAGGTACAGGTTACATTATCTGCGCGACCAAGTGTGAAACTCGAATCATTTGTATGCCTCATGATGTCAATCCTACCCACCAAGTTTCATACCTATCCGTTGAGTCCTTCTGGGTGCGGCCACCTTTTTGATGAGTGCATCTGAGTTGATATGAAATGTCCACTAGGGGGCCTGCAGAAAGAGTTTAACACTCTAGATCTGAGGATCAGATGCTTTTTTCTTTAACAACAATATGCGCTCATCTTTACTCATCTCTTTGGTGTGCTTCTCATGTCTCGCATCTCTTAAGACTTGGCTGACACCAAACCATTTGTTTGTCTTTTTTGGCTGTTGTCGAATTTCTTTCCTTTATTTATGCAGCCTGGTTGCTTTGCTTATATATCACTCTAAATAATTTAAGTCCAGCTTCCAAATTTGTATGGTTTGCGGTGATATTTGAGTCAGGGGGGAATAGGACCTACTAGACAGCTGAAAATGACAAGCGCTCTCAAGGTAAGGGAGAAGATTTGGTCCCTTCTGGGGATGGAGAAGAACAGCATGTCGCGCCAGACACAAAAGCAGAAAACACACCCGCCCTCCAAGTTCTATCACAGCTTGGCTCAAAAATGTGTCTAAATCTTGTCAGATCCTGCTTTGTTCCCTGCGTGTTTAGCTTCCAGATTGGTGATGAATGGGATCTTATGAGTGTTTGGAAAGTTATCCTGTAAATATGAAAAAGGAGTCATCCTCTCAGGCCACGCCAGCTGAATTTTATATTATATAATGTCACTGTTGGGAGGTGGAGACTGCTCCCTTGTCTCTCAGATCTGCTCTGCTGACAGAGGAGAACATGTATGTTTACTGTGGCCGAGATAACATCTTCCACGATGAAGATGGAATATATTGCTATATGATGTTGAATATATTCAGTAGTGTAGGATGAAGTACTACATTAACAATGGTTGAGTAATGTTAATTAAAAACGTAAACAACTACATGTTTGGATAGATAGATAGATAGATAGATAGATAGATACTTTATTGATCCCGAAGGAAATTTAGCAACATGTTACATTGTTTACATGTGTATTACCTCATGTTAAGTCATGTTAGTTAGTCAATACTTAATGTACAGTGTTGCAGTGATGCAAACATGGTTCAACAAAGGCCATATGATGGTCAGTTTTATAAGAGCTCTTGTTTAACTCCTCAGATATTCATTAACCAAATAGAAAGTTTATGTATAAAAATGTGTGTGTGTATATATAAAAAGAATAGATGCACGAACTGTTGCATCCATGAGGAATCAACCCACAGGAATGAAACTTGGTGAGTAGGTTTGATACGGTGTGATATGCGAATTATGTGATGTAAGCAAAGATGGGCCTTACCTCCTTCAGTGAGCAGTGATGCCCTCCATCAGTCATCCTGTTAGTACCAGCACCATTGGTAGACAGCTGCACTATGCAGGACTACATGCACTCAGACTACTGCAGTAGTACTGCAACTGCTACCCTTAACACCACGTCAGCGTCACCAAAGACTGCAATGGCGTCCATGGAGTGACTCATGGAGTGACTCAGAATGGCAGCGGGTCATCTTCAGTGACGAGTCCCACTTTTGTCAAACGAATCCGTGTGTGGAGTGTCTGTTGTCATGTGTCACATGTCCAGATGGCCTGGTGTCACTCCACCTCCACCCCTACCACAAAATCTGCAGGAAGTGTGCGAAAATATTCAAGCTGCATGGGATGGATTATCACAGGACACCATTAGGAACCTCTACAGCTCCATGCCGAGAGTGGAAAGTTGTTAACTGCAAGGAATGAGAACCATTCACTAGCTGACCATACTACCTACCAATGCCTTCAGAAACAAGAGAACCAAATAAAGAATGCTCACATGTTGTGCTACTGGACAAACAGAACGACAGTGAACATATACCATACTGAGACAAACTTACATCTCTGTAGGTATTTGCTGTCTTGGCTATGTATCATTTCAATATCCTTGCTGTGCAGGGAATGATGCACTGAACAAGTAATAACTGCTCGTTGGTGGTCCTGTAGGAACCCTCACCATTAATGAACATGATAAAAGGGGGCTAACAAAATATGCAGATAGGCTACATTTTATGATGATGGAAATATAGAATGCAGCTATATGGTAACTAGACCTAATAAAATGGAGTGTAGTCACAAGGCAGGTGTACACAATAGAGTGACCAGTGGGTGAGTTCCCTTCCATTAGAAACGACCTCATGAAAAATTACATCATGTTATCGTGAGAACAGTAATACAGAGCATTCATCCAAACAGCCAAATATACAATATGCTTGAAACTGTAATCATGTTCTAAGGAATATTATATTATCTGTCTCTTTATTTTGCCACATCAGAAAGCCCAGGAGAAGGAATGACTCAGGACCTCATGTGAGGGAACAGTCTTTGGATCATATTTGCTGATGTGCTCTTGTGAAACTGCAGCAGCGGTTATGAGTGTTTAGTTAGTTTATGGGAAAATAGGTGGGCATTCAGCCATTTAGTGTCTCTTGACTCTCTTTTGCTTGCGCTACATGTACACAGTAGCGTAAAATCAGCTACAGGCTACCAGTGATAGCTGCCAAAGACTGATTATGATTCCATTAATTACATTTTGTCAACCCTTTACCCACTTTGTGCTGTCCAGCAGCAGACTTACAGGAGCCTGTTGTAATTTCAAGCATTCCAAGGATTAATCACATGCCTAGATTTTCAGTAGTTCCATTACCCCTTTAACCCCATGCTGTTATTACCCCATTGACCCCATTACTGTTGTTCTGATAAATCTGAAAATGTTTTAGAAAATTAAAATGGAAAAAAGAAAAAAACATGCTAATATATGGTGTGCGTGTGCTGCCATGAGACATCGTAAAACCTGTAATGACACTTTAAAAATAGGTGAAGTCATATCTATTTTTTCAGACCACATCATATGTTTTTATGCTTTATCACCACAATCAGTCAAAAAAAGAGTCAAAAAAGGAACGGTCCACTGTTTAGGCCTCAAACACAAAATCAACAATATACTGATGAAGATATGATGAGAATAACACAGTAGATAATTCACTCACATCCTTGGAAGACGCATCCTTCACCAAGTTCTGAATGAGTTCTCTTTGAATACTCTTTCAACATATTCAGATTAATCTGTTTTGGGGAGAAGGTCCAAAGTCCAACCGACATTTAACGTTCTTCCACACTCTGCATGCAGTTGCACATATTCACCAGAGAGGTCTCCAAATGCATACAGTGTAATTTTGAAAAACGATTCTTCAAGGGTTCATTAATGGACTCTTATCACTAAAATAACCATTTAAGTGCACAGATATTTCTTTGTATTGAAAAAATGTTATTTTTTTCCCTTCAAGGTTCTTAGAAGAAGAATTAAAAAGAATTTAAATTAAAAAAAAATAAAAAAGGGTTTGCTTTTGTTACAAGAGCCTTTTCTTGTAGTGCACAGAACCATTTGTGCCAAGATAGTATGCTTATTACATGTAATTACATGATTATTACATAGTAATATGGTTAATTACATTTACATTCTGTATTGACAAGTTTGAGTCTATTATTTTGGCTTTTTTGTTTGTTTCATGTACAGAAAGGACAAAAACACACATACAGATTTTTTTTCTTTCTGCAAAACAAGACTGTACACATGACAACGTTTTCATCGATTGCAAATAATAATAAAAGATCTTTGTTTTGACTCAAATTTGTGGTATTGACTGAAAGTGTCTGTGAAGAGTGTCACGGTTTGTCTCAACAAGCTTTGAGTGAGAAATAATTAATATGAAATTACAACACGCTTTAATAACTAGAGCCAAGTGTAGCATCCAAGACTCTTCTTACCAAAAGAGGAAAACTGAGGATGCTTCCTGGCATACTTCTATCTATTATGTCATTTTGATCCTTGAACTTCTGAGAACACTAGTCTCCACAATGCATCAATGATCCTAAAAACTGTCCAAAGCAGAGCAACACTTGAGCCAATAGCCTAAATATACCCTCAAAGCAGAAGGAGAAAGGGAATAGAGCCTGTTTGTTTGTGCTTGTCCTTTCCTCTTTGTTGGCATGTTGCTTGGGGTCACAAAGTTAATATACAAATAACCTCAGGATAAATAGAGCACAGACCCTGTCCCTCTCGATCGGCCTGTAGTTTAGAAAGAATGTTCGGAACTCCATAAATGGTCTGTGGTGTTTACTTGGATGACACAAAGAGTCCTCCCAAGGGGAGGTCCCTCCCCCTACTGCAAGCCAGACAGGAAATGCATCCAGGAGAATGGATGCAAGATATCATCATGAAGGAAAATCTTTGGACCTTTTTTCTCTTTCTTTGTTTCTCTATCTGATGGTCCGGTAGAGAACTGTTCTATGTGCTGTATTGGAGGTTGAGCAGATTTTTTCCTGCTTGTAACATGCATAGTGTTTCAAAAAGTCAAAATTTCAAGATGTCACATCCTAAAATGTGCCCTGGTAGGAAGGAAAAGTAAGACTAAACAGGCTACCCAGCAAAATATAGCCATTTACATTGTTGCCTTACAGTGGCACTAGGTGTTTGTATCCCTGTTTTATTGGGAAACTACATATAGTTGCATTTCTCTATTACCTTAGGTTAAGTGTGCAGCCCATTTAGCCAATGGTAAGTCCTGCTGCAGCAGGGTCCACCCACCCCTATGTGCCTGGAAGGTAAAAGCAGAAACATGTGCAGTGTTTAATATAAATTCACCCAGAAGTCTCACCAACTATAAATAAGATCACATCTCTCATTTTGCCTTTCATTCTTATAAGAAGACTTGACTTAAACTCGCCATAGAATGCAAAACTGTATTGACATCGGCATCATTGAATAAGGAGAGTTCAGCACATAGAAATGACATACCAAGAACCACAAACACTGTTATCTCCTCATTCAGATGAGACAAATTCCTGATTTACAAAAGAGAGCAGTAAAAAACACGATGATCCCAAAGTCCCCTTAAGCAACGCTCTGGTGTCAGTAATATTTACACCCCCCAAATTTACATATGACAACAGAGCAATGAAAATGGTGGACTACGTGGCCAAATCTAGCATTCCAGGCTATTTAGGGTATATTGTCACTTTTCATACCCTTTCTAAGGAGCGAACTGTCAGCAGGCATGGATGAGGTTCATCTTTAAACGAGGCTGGAGTTGGCTTCCTATTCATCAGCATCTCAATGTTCATCTTAAATGCTACAGTCTGTACAGCTGCCAGAATATAACTGCAGCACCATTCAAGGTGGAACACCAAACTTGCAAAACAAGCTGGCGAATAGAAAGCAAACTTCAGCTCTCATATCTTCAACAAGTTCCTGAGCAACTTTAATTCATAGATGTGAGATTGCTCATTTCAATCTGGATGATCTCTGAAACCCTGGACACTAATGCAGCAACCCGCTACTGGTTGGCTTTGAGAGGCTCTGGAGGTGTGGCTATGCAGACGGCCACACACAAAGGCTCATGGTAGGCATCCACCCTCCAACAGAGGGACTGTTTAGGCTGTTTTCTGTTAGTCTAAGTTTGTGTGTGCGTGTTTTATGTGTCATTTGTGCTGTTCATCAGAATCTGGGGCTATTGTGTGGGTGTTTTGTGCTGGGGGTTGGTCACTGTATGAGGTGTGTGTGTATGGCTAATAGTCACCTCCTCCACGGATTCATGCCTACGTTTGAGCCTCATAGCATAGAATCATAGCCGCCTGTAAGTCTTATACTCTGCCGATGCTACAGTATCAAACTGGCATTGCAAGTGATCGAAGAGGCTGAAGAGAGGAGCAGTTCCACCTTTATTAGCATCACAACAACAACAGCCTGTAAGAAGCAGGCAAGCTGTGTGATTGTATGTACTTTTTGATGGTCGAAGTCAGATCATCTTAACTTGGAAGTTTTACTGTTTCACTGTAAACCAGCCAATCAGAGCAGAGCTCTTTCAAGAGCTCACCAAAAAAGGGAAAACAGCTTGTTTCATTCTTCAGCCAAATCATAGAATGTAAATGGGTGTGTAAAACCTTCCACGCATCAGATAACAATTTAAAATGCTTTCTTTCGTACCTTTGAGTTTTTCCAAAGCAATCTCCAGGCATGGTCTGGACTGGTCTATGATTATAAGAACACAAACAACTTCGTTGTTTCATTTGCACACTTCCATCTGTTTTGTCTATTTCCTTTCCCTATTAATGACGTCTTGACAGCTACACATCCTGTCAGACCCATAGTGGTGAGTTGTCTTCTTACAGTGGAAGGACAAATAGAAACACCTGTGGATTTGCTCGATTTGAAGTAAGAGTGGAGCCTGATTTTCCCCACTCTGTAAAAGAACGCTCTGAGTACTGTTTATCAGATGGTAACAGGTTTTGATAGTCTTCCTGGTCTTGTATACTTATTAGGAGTCTCATTTACAACTCTGTATGTATTAAACAATTGTTTTAAGTCTTATCCCCTCAGAAATTACCCCACAAAGGTGATTGAGAGATGCGTTTTCATGTTCAAACTTCATTAAATTCTACAGTCATTCCTACTTTCATAAACTCTACCCATAAAAGCAGGTGCTACCGTAGTGAGTGCGATCACTTTGCTCCCTGTAGACCTTAAATAATGTTTATCTGAGCCGATAAAGATATTATATTAGATATTTGGATCCTTCAACACACTCTTAAACCACCAGTGTTCCAAAGAAAGACCAAATACCACATACCTACATGCTTTAGCAAACCATAGTTCAGACGTCCAGCAGACAAGCATTTAGTGTGTAACGTTTCATGCTGACCTGAATTTGTTCCACCTTTAATGCTGCGGATCACGCGATCGCACCTGGTTTTAGTTCGGTACAGAGTGCTTCGGGGAGCAACCACAATTCAAGGGCGATAATGGAAAAATAACAGACCTCCCCTCTTTCTTTTTTTCCCTTCAATTCTTCCTCAGTCTCCTTCCCTCCCTCTCTCTCTCTCTCTCTCACACCCCAAGCTCCCTCTCTCTTTGTCTGTTCAACCAAGGATGTGTTTAATGGATGTAGCTCTGTGGTGAGCCCATCTGGTATGAGTTCACCCCGTCCCCTGGACTCCATGTTGGAGGAATGGCCTGGCGTTCGATGAATTGAATTACTGGAAAGTTGGATGGCGTGCAGCAAAAACACCGAGCCGAGGACTCGTGTGTGCACCTAAACTCGGTCTTACATTTGGATTCATACATGCGGACGCACTGGCAAAAATACGAAGAGCCTGGGGCGAGGAACAAGGATTAAATCAGTTTCATACACGTTTTCTGTAACACCACTAATAGGGCATTTAAAACAAGCTCAGAGCTGATGGCTTTTCTTGAATAGAGAGGAAAGCTTACTGTTTGCCTCATGGTTTTACAAGCCGTTGTCTGGCTGTACAGCTAAATTAACATTTTGTGGTCCATTAAATACAATGTGGCGTGTATGTGTTTGTGTGAGAGAGTCTATTGAGTGTAGAAGAGTGCTCACTAAACTAAACTAAACTATGAATTCCTGTAAGAGCCTCCAGCCTGGAAGGTCTTTGTGCCTTCCGACTGTGTACATCAGCCTTTTCCTATTTATCCCTATGTTTATTTTCTATTGTTACCAAAGACTTCCCTCTACCAGCAGTCAAACCAAGCAGTGGGCACTATCTCTTACAATGCAGCTTGTACCAAGTTGACCTTAAACTTTGTACATTTTGTCCAAATGGCATTATTAATCTTAAGGTCACCATCTTCAAGACATGATCGGTTTTCATTGCTAATGGAGCTTTATATGTTTGATTGCATCTATGCATTTACCCGGATTTTAATTCAATAAACAGACTAATCTCATGTTGTTTCGATTATGAGAACGTCCTATTTGGTCTCACTAGACAAGTAATACCAACACAATACTGTAATAAAACAAGCAGCATTCATGCCAATTCCTCATTGTTCAACGTATTTCATGCTTCCTTAAGATAAAATCTAGCTTCTGTTATAAACTTGATTTACAAAGGACAATATTTACATGCTGGCTTCTCTGAAGTGGCTGCAGAGAATTTTCAAAGGAATGGATGTAGCTTCTGGAATGAGTGTAGTTCTTAGGCTATTTTTGGGTCAATAGCGTTCCGCATTGGCTCTGTAATTCATTGGGTCGGGAACATGTGAGAAATGTCTAGATGTGATCAGTCACCTAAGCACTGTGTATACTTTGCAGATCACTGAAAATAATAATGTGCTGGTATTACTTGAAAAAATAGGCAACTTTTTGCATCAGATTATTATGTAGCGCAAGCCCGACTAGTCTTTGTATAAACTACTTATTCTGTTGTATGTAAACAAAATCATAAGTACTTAATTTTGCAAGCACGTTAACGTATTTTATGCTACCTAAAAATGAAATGTTGGATTAACTTAAAAATGTTATGTCAAGTGGTTCCACAAAACTGGGTTAAGTGGCTTTTAAAGTGCCCATATGAATACTGTGTACTCAGTGAGTTCATGCAGCAAAAGCAGTAGAAAAAGAACATTATGCTAATAGGTTTCATATCATATCCACTTAACTTTATGAAGTTGTACTACTGAGCTATGGTAAAATTGCACCCAGTATGTTTTATGGTACACTTGAAGTCAACAAAGTGGCTAGATAGTTAATTGTTGTGCTTAAGATACATGCACACCAAAGGAAAAGTAGGCTGAGACTAACTAGTATAAAGTAATGCATTAGTTAACAAGTAATACTAACAACGGGTAACTAATGTTAATGTATTACTTCATGTTAGCTAATGTAATACTTCATGTTAGTCAGGCAATACTTAATGTACATGTTACCGATAACACAAAGAGGGTTAATAAAGCAAGTAAGAGAATATGCAAATAGATGATGTCAGGAGCCAAGAAAAAAAATGTTGAGTTTTGCTTAACAAGAATGTTTTGACCACATAAACATTCTTTAAATACATATGAACAGTTACTTAATTTCTTTGAAACACCACAACAAACTGTTTCACTCTCTTACATACATTTAAGCAATATCAACAAGAGAGAACTGATTAAAACCAGCAACAGAGCAAGGTAAGTGACGGTTTAATTCATATTAAACTAAGGAGCAAATTTACCAACATTTTGCACCATCACAAGCTCTATTTTGGCCTTAAAAAGTGCCTGTTTTGATTAATTAAGGTCTCATTTTCTCAGAATAACTGCTCTTGATCGGCCCAATGAGTCAATGTTTCCAGAGAAAAGAAAATCTTTTCTACTATCTCATGGAAATCGTCTTTCATACAAATACATGTGGTATAGTGGCTGATTATATATTTACAAGCAAAGTTCTACCGGTGTTCAGTTGCATGGAAATGTTTAGTAGTAACCTGTGAAACTGAGCAGAGGGTTGGTAGATTGTTGGTAAAGCGTAAATCTGTCTATCTGCTAAATTCACCCTAAATTTCCCTAACCCAAAACCTTTGAGTCGGCCATTCCAGAACTCTCCATGTCTTTTTTCTTTCTATTTTTTGTTGAGCCACTCCTTGGTGGATTTACTGGAATGTTTGGGTCATTGTCATGTTGCATGGTTCACCTCCGTTTCAGTTTTGGACAGATGGTGTAACATTTTCCTCAAACGCTGATACAGTAAAGAAGTGGATTCTATGATGGAGAGCTTGCCAGGCCCTACTGCAACAAAGTAGCCCAAACCATGACAATTCTACCTCCATGCTTCACAGTTGGTATGAAGTTTCTGTGCTGTGTTTGTCAAACACGTCTTCTGCTGTGCACAAATCATTCAGCTTTGGATTCATTTGTCCAAAGCGCATTCTTCCAGGCCTGGTCTTTGTCGTGATGTTCTCTGGCAAACTTTAATCTTGCCCTGAAGAGTTTCCTCCTTGCACACTTCCCATGAAAACCAAGCTTGTTGAGTCTCTTTCTGATGGTAGATCCATGTACTTTGACATGGTTGGTCCCACAATGACATTTTAAGATTGTTGGAGATGTCTTCATGCATCATGTGGTCTGCTTCTGGCTTTAACTTGCTAAGATGGCCTGGCCTGACCTGACCTGACCGGTTTAAATATTCTCTACTTTTAAATGGTTTTCCAGACAGTGGAATGGCTGATTTCTAATTGTTTTTAGACCTTTTTAAATCCCTTCTCTGACTCAAATGCATCTACAGCCTTCTTTCTGGAGGCCTCAGAGAGCTCTTTGGATCCTGCCAAGGTGATTCCACTAACTTCAGCAATCAAGAGCAAACCAAAGTAAATGTCTGAGGTTTAAATAAGACTGGCTTCTCCAAAATCCTCTCTGACAATGTTCCAGTTATTTACAGCCAAGGTGATGCACCTGAATCTAATTTTAAGCAAACTGCAATTGAAATAATCATATCTTCAGTTTTATTTGTTTAGTTATATTACTCTTCACCTCTCAATATTGTAAAAACATTGTAAAAATATGTAAAAACAGCCTAATATTGGCTGACATCATCTGTTTACCACTACAATTTACATTTCTCCATAAATGGACAAAATACACAAACTGTTTTTTCTCTCCCTCTCATCTGTCTTTCTATGAGCTGATCGATCCTGATGGAAGGGCTACCAGCGCAGTGGAATCTTCTCCAGGACTCGCAGGATTACACACACTCAATTCATACAACAAGTGGCAATGCCTACCTCAGTCCTCCTAATCAGTCTCTCTCATTCTCTCTCATTCTCTCTATTTCTCTCTCTCGCCCCACATTCCCTTTTCTTCTTTGTTAAACACAGGAACAATATTTCTCCTGACTGACACATGGGAACCCCCAGAGTGGCTAAAGTCACCTGAGCATCATCTCCACCATGAGCCTCCTGCTCTGGTCTCTCCAGTCCACCACCTGACATGAGTACAGCGTCTACAATGACCGCAATAGAGCCACCAGTTTCTGGCGCTGATCATAAACTCTATCTCTCACTTAAACATAGAACCTATGGGTCGGCTCCATCTTTGCAATCACTGCCTCCTGGATTAATCAGACTGTATCTAATAGATGTTCTACACTCCTCTTCCTGTTAGCTCTGTCTTTCTCTCCTCACCCGGGATTGACCTGAGGAGGATGGGTTCCCCCCTCAAGCCTGGTTCCTCTCGAGGTTTCTTCCTTACTCTAAGGGAGTTTTTCCTCGCCACTGTTGCTCACGGGGGGCTTGGACCCGGATTCCCTTTCCTATGTCTGTTCATGAACTCTGTGTTTTTCTTTTTGTTTACATAAACTGCTTTTCAGTGAAGCTGCTTTAAGACAACGTTAGTTGTATTTTTAAATATGTAAAATAATGTACAAGGTTTTTCATGCGGTGTCCACATCTTTTTACACGACTGTAGAGAACCTCGACAGAATGGTCCAATTAGAACAAGTGGAAAAGACTTTAAGAAAAGTTGTCTAGTCATGTAAGAGCTTGGGTTAATGTAGATGGCTAACTTGAGATAACCTCCTGATGAAGCAAAAAACTTCAGTGTGTCAAAGCAATCCAAAAGTAACTCTCTGTTTGTTTGAGGAAAGCGCTCAAAATTTAGCCAATGATTATCATATGGAGACCTCATGTCAACCTGACTCTTTGACCTGGCATGTTTGGTCCTGCCTAGCACTCCTGCTTTTTACCATTTCTTAAACTGAAAGCTCACATTCAGCAAATTGTTCTTGACCACGAAACAAAAATATTTGTGTGCATCATTATTATTATTATTATTATTATTATTATTATTATTACTACTACTGTCCTGTGATGCCTTTACTCCACACATATTTCTACATGCACATAAACTAGTAGTTTATGTATGATATGAAAGTTATTAGCATACGACTCAACAGTCAAGAACCACATCAACTCTAAAAGGATGTTTGGTAATATCAGACTGATAAATTGTGCAGTGGCATAGACCTTTAAAAATACTTTCAGAAAGTGATGTAGTGTACTTACACTTTCACAATGCATACATTTCCTTATTTGCTCATTAAATGAAAGTTTTGTTTTTTTTCTTGGCCAGGCAAAGATATGATTTGTTACATAGTGTGACAGAAGTGACAACATACTCTGGCTATTTTTAAAATAATTGGATGGGCAATACTGATAGCATCTTGAAACAGTAGTGTCGGTTTCACATAATTGACTAAAAAAATGTTCTCAGCACCATATGAAAAAAAAAACCAAACAAACACATGCTCTTCATCCCACTCAAACACAAACACACATACCCACCAGAAATTTGGGTACGTGGTGCTGGAAATGCTGGGCCCCCTGCAAACAAGGGCCTCGCGGCTTACGTCAGTTACTTAAGCAGGACCTTTTACAACTTGAAAACGTTCCACAATAACCCGATTTTGTTAGAGTGCTATCATTCCAACTCTTACTCGCTCCAAGCTGTTGTCTCATTCAAACAACACGTGGTGATTATAACTATAAGCGACACGCATAACAATATACTGTGTTGATTATAATGCTGTGTAAGCATAATGCTTGTGGTCTTTCAAAACTCTATAATGAAGTGTTTTCCATACATTGTTCATACTTCACCAGGCTAAAAGAAGAATGGGGGGGCTTCTCACATAGCAGGTGACACTGATCCATTGTTGAATTTCGATCAGAATCATCAAGTTGATGAAAGAAATTTGCAAATGTTGTTCACCCATTTTTTGAATGGCTACAGATTACAGTGTTATGATGCATATGTGTAAATTACACTTAGTAAACTGATCGCATTTACATTCAATAGCTTCACAAATGATCACAGCTGTCAAATGTTTGAACAGATCAGATGGCCTATTACATAATAAGTCTGCTGAAGGGAGCTTGAGCTTGAACAGGCTACAGGGATGATGGGAAACTTGGAATCACTGAAGTCGTAATTCACTAAAAATGAACCAAACGATTCAACCAGATTTAATATAGGCTGTTAAGGCTGAAGTTGGCTTACTATCCAAACTGTCCGTTCCCATGATGCAGCAACGCAGCACCATTTAAGGTGGAACATAAAATCTGACTAAGAAGCTGACTTCTTCCTCTTTCACACACCGTTCTGTGTTCTGTTTCTATTCAGTTTCTCTTCCTTTAGAACAATTTCTCATTGTTTTTTGGAACTTATGAAGACAATGAGCAGGGTTAGGGTGCAGAGCAGAGCAGGGCAAGGCAGTGTAGAGGCAGACATATTGAATGTGTTCTTGTGAGTAGACTATGCTTACAGCGGCTGGTGGGCTCCACTGGCATGTCATAAGTGTTGGTAATTAAGCTAAAGCTACTTACGCTACTCAGACTCAAACTCTGTCCTGCATTACCCATGAACCCCACCCCCCTGCCCCTTGATATGTCCACAAAGCTGATTACACACATAAAAAAACAACAACAACAACAACAAAAAAAAAACACAGAATCAAGAGTCAAATCTGAGAACTGTGGCAAAGAGCTGACCTGACCTCCCACATGTGTTGGAATCAAAGAATCTAATTTCTTCAGGAAACGAGTCCTCATCACTAGTGACTGCATGTAAAAAAAGAAAGAAAGAGAAACGTTCTTACTTCTGTGCTCAAAAACACAGCTTGATTTCATGCTTATGAAGAATAACATAAGGATTCTAAGAGGTTGTGACAATCGTATTTGCAACGCGGACAAGAAAATGTCCTATATCCTATATAACTTCCATTATGTTGTTGACGGAACTCACAGAATTTTGCTAAGTTGCCAACAGTCTTGATATCATATGACAGGATAACTTAATAAGGAGGTTATGAGAACCTTGTTCAGACAAAACAGCACCACCTTTTGATAGGCAGACAATGTTCAGACAATGTTGCTTGTTTCCTGGGAAAGAATAAAGGAGACCTCATGAAACAAACCAGTCAATAAAGTACTGACAGTTTGAGTGGCCATTGAACAGTTGTTTTTATAGTGCGTTTTTGTCGTTTTGTTCAACATATCTAAATGAAGGAAGCACTGGAATGTTTTGATGTTAAGGCCAGATGACCCTTGCTGTAGATAAAGCAGGGTGGCTTGGACCACATTAGGGTCTAAACGCTTCAAGACCTGGGCCCAGGACGGGGCCTACACCCAAGACTCTTTATTTCTTAAGAACTGTTATCCTTTAAACTGTACACCATATGGATCATTATATATCATTTTCCATCACCTTTGCCTTTTAAGACTTGTGAACTGCGACTTGCCAGAGTGATTGTTCGGAGGGCCAAATGATGCACCTCCGTCTCTCCTGTGAAATGAATGAAAGTCACATTAGCATGACTATGTAGTTACCGATGCCTACATCATTACCACAGCAACCCGTCCAGATATATGTTGGTGATATCCGGACACATAAATCTGATCTGATTACTTACAAATAACAATGCAGACAGTCGTTTCAAAAGGTCAGCTCAACAAATCAGATTTGCCTGCAGTGTAAAAAAAGCCTTAATGTTAACACCAACAGGAAACCTTAACGCAAAAACAGAGGTCACGCTACTGAGGTACGATGGGAGAAAAATGCAGTACATTTGCAGCAGGACATGAGAGTTTAACAGCTCAGTTAAACCCTTTCTATTTAATGCCTGTTACTATATCAGCTGCTACAGCACAAGCTTCCTTTCTATTAACAGCTCCAGTATATTTTCATATCTCAGCCTTACTGTCAACAAACTGGGTGCCACTCTCTTTTTCATTTTTGTTGTTTTTATTTTTTGTTTTTCTTGCTATCTTTGAAATCCCCGCTTTTGGCAGCAACTTTATTTGAATTAAAAACAAACCTTTGTGCAGGGATTCCTACTGAAGGGGTAACAGAATGCAGCTGGTGCTGTATCTCACATTAGTGCTGCACTATTATTTAATAAATTAGATTTCAACTAATAATCCACATCTGGCTCAAAAGATTTCCATTATATGCTCTTAATTTGGAAAAGGAAGCAGTCCCATCACTGTTCAAGTAAAACTTGGGGTGCATACTAATTGCACTCTTAATTCTTCTAATATATAGTTTTTGAGTATGTAGTAGAGTTACAAGTGCCAGCGTTGAGTATATGGATGACAATACAATGCCAGCTGCGGTGTTTTAAGGTCATTTTTATTGACATTTTATTTTATCATTATTATTGCCTAATTCATCAAAAATCCACGCAATAAAAGATGCAGACCCTGGTTTTAACTTGATAATCAATCAATCAATCAATCAATCAATCAATCAATAAATGAGGAAGTGGAGAATGAACATTAAACTGGCTTGATAAAGCAATATATCTATAGCTCAATGGACAAAAAAAATGAAGTGACTGAAATATACTTAATGACCTAATAGTGTGTAATACCTCCACAAGCACGAATAACAGCTGTGCCTAGATTTGGGATGAACTGGTTTCTGGAGATAGGCCACATGAATGTTCATTCACACTCAATTCAGACACAGAATTGCTTTGTTTTGGTGGATGCCTTCCCTGGCACAATTCCGAGGAGAATTTCCTGTAGACTGGGATTTTAGCCACTGCTGGTAGACCCATATGACCGTGCGCTTCCATACCTGCAAATTTAGCTACTTCTTTCACATAAATGAGGAAGTGGTGAATAAACATTGAGCTGGCTTGACAAAGCAATATATCTATAACTCAATGGACAAAATGAAAAAAGATGGCTGTAATTAGTGTGTTAGTGTATTAGTGTGTAATACCTCCACAAGCACGAATAATAGCACGCCCAGTGCAATCATTCCTTTCTGCCAACCCATAGTGACCCATTTTCTGAACAAGACATTCACTGCACTGCACCACCTCTTCTTTATCTATGAACCCCATCACACACCCCACAGGTATTTATAGCCGGATCACCCTAATGCAACATCATCTGCAGGAGCCTGGTGTTACTACCACCTATTTTTTTGTCTGTTGAGATTCTATATACATACATACATACATATATATATATATATATATATATATATATGTGTGTGTGTGTGTGTGTGTGTGTGTGTGTGTGTGTATGCGTGTATGTAAGTCTGTATGTAATGTCTTTGAGGAGCAGTATGACAGATTCCTACATGGCATCGTTTGTGTCAGTTAGATGTTTGAATTTTCTCAACATTTCGTCAGTAATTTTGTATTGAGAAAAAAATAATGTTTGGGCAAACATGATATGACAACTGTATGTATGATTGGTCAAAAAAACATAAGCTCACAATCCCTGAACAGGCTCTGTGTAAAGCTCAGAAACAGCAACATGTGAAATCACTACAAAACTGCAGAATAATAAAATAAAGCACAGCTAACCGGATTGGTGAAATAAGGTTTTGATCTGACGAATACACTATTGTTTCATCTACGCTGTACACTTTGTTGGCATTATTTGGCAGTGTTTTTGCACTGAGTGAGTTTTGTTGTGTTGGCTCTACATTCCAGCCTAGTACAACAAACTGCAGACTGTCATCTCCAATTTAAGTAGCAGCAGGAGCTACAGCAGTTTTTCAGGAGAAAATGTAATTTAGCAGACACGTGGCCAGCCATCTGGTGTTGCATCACTAGTTTGTGCATCACAATGTTTACAAAAGGTCTTAAGTTGATTTTAGATGTAGCGTATGCAGCTGGAGTTGTTGCTGTCATCTCCCAGCATGAGGGGCAAAGAAGGATCGCAAAGATGAAGCTTTGCGAGAGGGACGAAAAGTGTGATGAAAGAAAAGGAACTGCTCATGAGCTCATACTACATAACGCAGCATGCCATCTGTGTAACATGGTAGCGTGGGTTTGCAGGACTGGTTCACTGGTCTTCACTGTTGATGCGACTGCCAGCATTAACATCTGGCTCAATTCTGAAGTGAACAGAAGCGCACTAACTGCTCATGGCTCAAGCTTTCCAAATGACGGTTACTTAAATGGTAGCGCAAGCTTCACTTTCAATGTTCTCTCTACCACCTAAGATGGCTTTTTTTGGAAACTGGATCCAGATCCGACCAAACGTCTCAACTCAACTGAATGGTGTGTCACCTCACAGCAGAACAATACTAAAGCAACTGTGGAGTTATTAAAAGTCGAAAACGGAATCTT
This sequence comes from Semaprochilodus insignis, assembly GCA_034552555.1. Lineage (NCBI taxonomy): Eukaryota > Metazoa > Chordata > Actinopteri > Characiformes > Prochilodontidae > Semaprochilodus > Semaprochilodus insignis. The sequence goes on along the minus strand of CM067477.1, from coordinate 6,007,496 downwards.
CTTGAAAAGCATCACCTGAACTGAACCCTGTTTGAGGACGCGTTTCATTTACTAAAGACACAACTGAAGGGGAAAAGTCTCCTGAAACAAGCACAAACTGAAAATGGCCCAGGCAGAACATCACCATGAAAGAACAAGCCGGGTCAAACTTGGTCATTCCGTTCAATTACAGAATAAACAGATACCCAGCATCTAGTATGTTTACTGGTGACAGAGTTCATTCACAGACAACAAATTTGCCACCAAACGCCAAACATGACAGATTTTGTCCCACTTTCTCAGTTTTTGCCTGTACAACAGCGAGACTATGGATAAGAAACACTGTGATTCCTTCCAAACTAGACATCAAAGTTGGTAACACTTACTATTACCAGTAAGTACAATGATACAGGCCATAATGTGACTTAATACTAATTTGTGCTGAGCGTACACTAGTTAAATGACATTATAATATCTTTCATGGTAGGTTAACATAACTGTCATATTACCAGACATAATCTGTCATGACAACTCATGACAGCATGTCATATAGCAGGGTTCAATTAACATGTCACAGAATTATGTATTTAAATCATTTACGAACAGATTACGGGACAGACGTTTGTTACATTTGTAACATAGTTATAAAGCGTCATTCCCAAGTGATGGAATATATCCACCTTATTCCCATGCCCACATGATGCTCTGAGTGACTTATGGACAGGACTTCTGGCGCAGTGTAGACAGACAGTATGTAAAATCCTTTTATTATGCTTTTATCATGATAGAAATGTGGGAATGAATAAATAAATTATGGATCATATTTATTGCTGGAATGCTCAGACACGTATGCTGATGGTAATCAATTTGTCAACAGAAGTTTGAACCTTGAAGTGAGAGAAATGCTTTAGTCAGACGACCCTAATGCCTGTACGAATTACTTACTCATTAAGTCTTTTAATTTCAACTGTTTTAATTGTGTTTACACTGAGAGGCAGATATAGATACAGTGCTGTCGTAATGCCACTCAAATGTTATTTCTATATTGGATTTTGATGTCATGGTGCATCAGATTTAGCTTGGAAGTTGGATGTCAGAGCTGGGAATGATGTTACACCTGAGATGACCACGTTCCAAGAAATCATTTGGAGAATTAAAAGGCAGACTCGCAGAAGTTGTGATTTCCATTGTTGTGCTTTCTCTTTGAGGTGGGTTGCTCACTAGCCAGGCTAGCCATTACCCCTCAGCCAATGTCAGCAACACTAATTGATAAACACACATGATGTAGTATATTACAAATCCAAAGACTGTGTCAATACTGAATACTGTCCACAGATAGAAGCTGGACACTTTTCTGTTCATGACTAATTTAATGAAAAACAAATTGACAAAAGCTAATAAATGGTATAATACTACCGCTTTGATGAGCAGTGCAGTCATCTTGGATTTTGGCATCAGGGTTGGTAAGGATCTCTCGAGTTTCTGAATAGGAAATCCAACTTGTGTGGGCATTCCAGTTGAAACTTCCTACTGGGAACTCAGAAATTCCAACTTCCCAGTTCAAACAAAGCGCATAAAGTGTAAACCAGTTAAAGTGAGTCTGTCAGCAGCAACCAGTGATGTTCAACTGGCAGTTCATCATGGCTGCATTTTATGGGCATAGATTTCAAAGCTAGTAACTGGGCTTTCTGGCGGAGCCGTTATGAAGTCACATTTACATGTCTGCTGAAGCTCGAATGCTGCACTGTTTATGCTTGTAACATTAAGGCTCTTGCCGTACTTTAAATTTCACTTGGCTGTAGCGGCAGTCGCAAAGTGCATGTTGTCCCAGAATGCCCCCGAGACTTTTAATGGGACAAAATGATAACTTAAAAAGTAAACATCCTATCCTCAAGTGAATATTTGAACCATAATCTCAAAACAGTTGGCCACATGAAGTTGGATAGAGACCTTGGGAACACCATACATGATGTCGGAAAGAAACTACAATGAGAGAATAAAATAATACATATTGCTTTAATGTCAGCACACTGTTTTGTGAATATTGATGTAATACATGTCATAGGCTTCAGTTAAAGTGTTACCAAATGTGACGGTCACAGAGCAGGCTGTACATGAAGACTGGCAGAAGTATGTTCTCATCTCCCCCCTTAAATACAGTGAATTGATAAACAGAGGAAGCTGTATGCAACTGTTAGCTGTTAGGAAATATATCTGGCTAATATTGTGTACTAGGTTATACTGAGTCAGTGCACAATCTCAGATAACTTGACCCTTTTAGGCTTTATAAGGATTTATTTGGTTGCTAGATGGAAGGTGGAGCGAACCATTTGAATTTGACCATAGAGGCCATGTAACAACTACAGAATAGTTGTCTTCTTGAAATATGTTGGTGTCTATTTGACTTAACATGTTTAATGATTAACTAATTTCTTTCATAAGATTGTGATATTGGCCTGTGTTGATTTTTACTGCATCTGTGTTAGGTGTAGTCCCCTCTTGTGTAGTAATGTGTGTCTTGTCTATTCTGTCCGTCCGTCCTGGTGAGTACGCAGGTCTGACATGTCACTGGGAACATGCACGCACGCGAGGCAAAAGTAGAACATTGATAGCTTTAGCTGAATAACAGATTGTGTGGATTTTATTTTATTTATTTATTTTTTAACTTTAATTTGTATTGCGGTTTTTTGTCTTTTCCATTTTGCTCACTGGCTATGAATTTTGTCTTGCTATCAGTCCCAGTTTAATAAACCCTACAGATTTTTGCACTATCACTCTGTCCTTGTTTTTGTGAAAGTTAACTGCTGCTTTAGGCAGTTCTGTCACACCAAACATCCTTAAAATCCTATAAAACCCTGAAAATAGCATCTTACATGCTGCACTTTATACAGACTTGTACAGTTGAATGCAGACATATTCTAACTGGAACCCCTCTTCGATATACATCAGAAGATCTTTCCTGTCTCTTTTTAAACAGGCATGTGCTGTTGTAACAGTTTCATGCCGTGCCTGTAAGAGTTGCTCTGCAAAGTCATTTCTCATTGGTTGTACTTTCAATAATTATCCTCTCTTCCCCCTGATAGAATGAGAGATTGAGGGGCTATTTCTGTAACGTTTTGCATGTGCGTGTGTGGCTATCAGACTATTCTCAAGGGAGAGCTTGAGAAGCAGAGGAGAACCCGCACTCGAAAATGCGCTATCCGTCAGCAGCTTCTACCGCTATTGCGTAACACTGAGATTGCAGTCACAATCCCCGACTGACCTACACTTCTGTATCACTCTCTGTGTACTTTCTAACCTCACCCACCTTAATTGCAGCTTATTTTCTCTCCAAGAGAGAGGCTGCCTATATGTTTTCCCCACTGCTAACTCCCTGGTGAAGCTCAGGGCGGTGAAATTCCATCAGGCTAAGGCAGAGTTTGAAATCTTCCACAGGATCTCTGGACAACTTTATGATTAACTTAGTCAGTCGCATATAAAATCTTATTGGATAGGATGTTGGAAGTGCAGCGCTCCAAGAATATCGGACAGCCCTGCAGTCAAATGGTGATTCAGGTCACAATAAGAGTGGTCCAACTTGTGGAGAATTAAAGCAGAAAAAACAAACTCAGTGTTTAGTCTTATGAGGTAAATGACCCTGTATTGACATAAGGGCCCTTGTACTAAAGTGACAGCCATTTGTATCTTTTTGTATTTCTAAGATTGTTCTTAAGCATTATTCCCAAGTCATGGAAAAAGTGCCACCCACAGCACTGTGGTATTTGTAAGTACGGGATCTCAGGTGCCACTGGACCTCTCCATCTCATCCTATAAATGCTCAAGTGGGCTCATGTGTGCAGGCCACACCTTTCACTGGAACTCAGAGGAATGCTTATTAAACCGATTCTGGATGACTTGGGCCCGATACCACACTGCATTATCCTGCTAGAATATCACATTGACTGTGGAGGTATATGAAGTCCATGATGGGCTGCAAATGGTCACCAAGCAGTGAAACATAGCTGGCACGGGTCAATGACGTGTTTAGGCGGAGCAGTGGATCCAACCCATGCCACTGGTGGTGGTGATAATCATTGGTTGCCAAGAGCTTCAGCCATTGTTGAGTTTACTGATCTTTTCATTGGCTACCTGTCTTTAAACAATCTAACCGGGAGCAGAACCTTCAAGATGACTGATGATTGGTCAAGAAGATGAAAGTGACTTAGACTCAAAAAAGTCTATAAATCAATGGCTAACTGTGACTAGACAAGGAGCTGTCAATTTGGGAGGTAAATGTCAAAACATGAGGGTAAAAACATCTCTACTATAATGCTATCCTCTGCTAGTACCCATATTGAATTCTAGTAGTTTGTTGTTAAGTGCTAAGCTAACAGCGATTTGCATGAATATTTTTGGCTGTTCTACAGACATTACAAATATGCAATTTTTTACTTGAAGCGTGGGACTCATATTTGCAGTGACAGTAGCTCTTTCAGTAGAGAGGCTGCTAGAGAGCCGTTGCAGCTGTTTTCCATTTCTAACTACCCACTGATTAGCCTGCCACACCTTCACAGTCAGTGACGTTTCAAGGACCTCGAGAGGACCTAGAGCAACGCTCTTCTTGGGAAATTGGTCCCACCTATTGGAAGTCAAAACATGACTGGTTGCTTCCATTGTTAGTTTGAAATTATGTTGATGCGTTATGAATTCTCCTCAGCTTTTGAAGTCTTAACCAATAGGAGAGCTTGCTAGAAACATGTGCCTAGTAACCATGAGGGGAAAAACATTTCTGATTGGCCAGTTTTCACTGGACACTTCAACCTTTTGTGCAAATCCAAAACAAAGGTACACGAGTAGTACTGTAACAAGAGCTGTGTAAGTTACAAGTTATAAGTTAGTTAAGTATAAACTAAGTACAAGCATCATTTATTTTTCAGATTTTCAGAAGTTATTGCTGTGTAGGTCTGCTCTCTTATTGAAAACCACTCTGATTTGAATTTGGCAGGGTTCAGAAGGGTTATGGCTGTATCTGTGGAAGGGATCAGCTGGATCTGAATGAAGAGTGTGTGTTTAAGGCCGAGACTGTCAAGATCACACATGCACTGCATTATAAACCAGTCAATGTGCACTGAACGCTGGTGGAGAGAAAGACATACAAACATTCACGTGCGCTCACACAGACACCCAGACAATTTAAATCCCATCTCTATCAATCACCGGCAAGCTCCAGTCGTGTCGGAATGCGGCTCTCCGAAAGGTACGTCGTTAAAAATAGATGCAAAAAAATACATTTGAAGGCTGACAGAAGGCCCGGAAAATTCTGTGCGGTCATAAACAGGGAAAATGAAAAGAAAAGGTCTTGCTTTGATTCAGTAATCAGCTCCCAAAGGCCTGTTTTCCAAAAGAAAATACTAATCTTAGATAGTAGACTCATTACAGTCACTGTAAATAAGGTCTGACAGAGAATAAGTCTCCCAAACGAGAGTACAAAATTAGGGAAGAATTCACAGCTGCAGGTCCATAAGTGCCAAGGGTGAGGACTTCTTCTGAAGGTGCTTTATCTTGATTCGCTCTCGGCATTGGGTGGCGGCAGAAGTGATATATCCCTACTGGGAACATTATTTTGAGCATCATTGACGGGAATGGGGTTCCATTACTTCACAGGAGCTGATTTGTTCATGTTTATGGCCCTTCCTTTCCCCAGAGAAACCTCAAAAAACCTGTTTTGTGTGTCTAACGTAGCCACGAGTGCCCTGGGGTTTTGATAAGTTCATGTTCTTGTGCAAAAACATGCCACTACTTTCTGCTCAATTAAATGAAAAAATGTTTACAATTTGTTTTTGTTTTTAGCTTGTTTCTGTCAAACTGACCTTTAAACATGCTTTACACAATGACATCAAAAAACTCTTTCTTTGGCTATTTTGTTTATTAGTGAAAAAAATGTGTTATTTGACATGTGTCCAATCTCTAATTGCAGCTATGATATTTTGTTAGTTTCTTTATTTCTTTGATTTTTTTATGTTTTTATTTTTTTTTTTAAATTAGGTTTTATGAGAGGCAGTTCTGTGCTACATACAGCTCTTTAAGCTCTTTCTATTTAGAAAGGCTGCCGTCTTTTGTGGATATCTGTCTCTGTACGGTCTAAAACAAGTGGCAGCATTCCATGCAAAAGCTATTTGGTCTTCTCCACAGTTTATCTACACCTCTCCTCCATGCTTTTTGTGGGCGCTGTTCACTTCCAGAAATTCTGGAGTTGACCCCAATTCTGATTCCAAAAATCAAAACATAGGGAATGAGATCCGGCAAAAAGAAAAGTACAATGTTAATTTAATTTAATTAAGTTATTTAAGTTAATTAAGTTTACATAATTATTATATTACATTATATTTATAATATAGTATAATATTATTTATATTATGAATGCCAAGGGACCTGGACATTTAAATGAATGTGCTTTAATTATGTGACCCATATCTGTAATGTTTTCAAATTCCATTTTGTCCAAAGAAAAATAACCAGTCTGTTGATGTTTGTGTTTCTTGGACAAGATGTCTCAGTGACAAGCATCTCACACTCTGTGCAGACAGGGGCAAACTTCACATGAAATTGAGTCCAGAGCTTTGAAGTTGAAGTTGATTCTGCATTCCCAAATGCCTGGAATAAGAAAATTGACTCTTTTTGGGGTTTACTCCCATCCCTACTGTTTGTTTGGATTTGTTGTAAGATGTATTACAACAGTAATTTATTTACTGCATGGATTACAGAACTAATACAATGTGGTCTAATCATTATCTAAGTCACATTTATAGACAAACCCAACAACAAGCACGTTTCCTGTCTTTTATTAAACACATTGAGTAACATCCACAGTGCAGCCTGGATAAAGTAAGTGAACTTCTGTGTTAACAACTTCTACAAGAGCTAATTGGTTAAAGGAGTTTCAGCAAGGAGATGAGGCTGGAAGTGTGGGATTCATATGTGCTTTACCCTGTAAATAAAGGCAGCACACAAAACCCTGCCAACTCACAAATCTGTTCTTCTCAAGAAAGGTTAATGTCAACTATGCTTTAAACCAAACAACTTTCAGAAGACCTCATAAGACATGTTATAGAGATGTATGAGGGTGGAAGGCTGCAGCATCATTGCCAGGGTTGGGTGTACATCAATCAGCAGTTTGACAAACTGCCTACAGAGATCACTCCAAGAGCACAATAGGCTATTCTGAAAGAACTGAGAAAGAACCCAAGGTTAACAGCAAAACACTTATAGTTCAAAGAGGGACACCATAAAGCCACTACTGTGTGCGTAGGTAAAAAGGACACTGCAAACCACCAACACCAAATCCTCACGCCAACTGTGAACATAGTGGAGGGAGCATCATGGTTTGGGGCTGCTTTGCTGCCTCAGGACCCGGGCACTGTCTTATCATTGAGGGGAAAAATGAATTGAAAAATGAAGGTGTATCAAAACATGTTACAGGAGAATATAAGGGCAGCAGTACAAGAAGCTGAAGAGACTTTTGTGATGAAACAAGACAATGATAATCCAAAGTACACAAAAAATCAACAAAAGAATGGTTAAAAAAGAACAAAATTTGTGTTTTGGAATGGGCATAGTCTGACCTTAACCCGGTTGAGATGCTGTGGTATGGCCTGAGGAGGGTTGTGCAAGCAAGGCTTCCCAGAAATACTGATGAACTGAAACACATTTTCAGGGAGGAATGGTCCAAAATTCCTCCTTAGGATTGGGCAAATCTTTTTGCAGCTACAAGAAACGTTTGGTGCAGGTGATTTAAAGGTGCTACACGGAACCTAAAGGTTTTTCAAGTCAAGGGTTTACTTACCTTTTCTAGCCAGCACTGTGTATGTTGATTAAAAGCGCTCAATAAATGACATGAAAGTGGCAACTGTTTATATATGATTAGTTTAACTAGATAATGATCAGAGCACAGTTCATTAGTAATCAGTGGAGAAACCCAGGTGATCCCAAAGCAACTGTAGCTAATGCCTGGTATTGCAGAACCGTCAGTTAAAAATGAATCAAGAAGGTTTTTAGAATATGGTGCCTATAGAGACTATGCTGTGTGCAATGTCTTTCTCCAGACAAGACACTAGTCACTGATCTCAGAGGGCAACTATTCCAACTGCTTTGAAGGTAACCGCAAAATGTACCCATGCCAAAAAGACTTGGCAATACAGAAATAACAAAGAATGAGGGAAAACCCAACTGGAAACTCAACTGCTGTTTCCGATGTTTTTCATTTTTTCCATCACAAAGACAATTAACGTTAAATATACATCAAAGCTTGGAGTAAAAACACTCTTATGATCAACCTTGACTCACTATAACTCAAGTTTCCCCCTCAGTGAACAGGGAAATTGCATTGTAGTTGGAGTTGTGTAATCTGACCCTAATGTTCCAGCTTGCAGGTACATATGGTCCCATAAGTGCGCACAGAGATTTGCACAGTTCCTCTGTAGAGCTGTCGCTAGGCTAGTCTATAAGCTATGGCGAGCTGTGTAATGAAAGCCTGGCCCCATGACAGCACTCCTCACCATGAGGTGCAGAGAATTTACCATCACTTTCACTCAGCACCACATCATTAACTCATGTGGCATGTAACGCAATTCAGCTGAAATGGTGTGCAAGGTCTGTGTCATCCTGCATTAAATGCTAGCACCCAAATGAAGGGCAGATGGTTAAGGAGAGGATGGGAGGATGAGAAGAGGAGAGTATGTATCATAAGTCTCCCATAGTGTACATTCTTTGAACACTTCATTTGACATTTTGATGAATTATGTGTAATTGGCAGCTCATATAAAACAAGTGTAGGAATTCTGTTTAACTCTCTAGACTCTAAACTTTCAGTCTGTTCTGCATTCATGTTTGTAAGATGAGGAGATATTTTATTGCAATGTGAGTTTGATGAATAGATACGGTCACATACAGAGTCTAGTTATGGAAAGGAAAATCACCCTTTCTTTTATTCGGTTGGCTGAAGTGGCAATTCATCTCCTGATTTTATGAAATTGTAACATGAGGATATACAAAACTGGGATACAATTCCACATAGACAGCAGGTTATATAAGCGGTAATTGTAAACATTACCCAGCTGCTACTGTAGTTTCATATTTCATATTACTCTCTGCCAAAAACAGATGCTTTACAAAGAACTCCCAAACAGCTGTTGGACGTTTTTCTCGGAAACTCTGGCGCTAACTGGTTGCTGCTTTTTTTGTCATGTGTTTATTTATTACTCCCATGCACCCAGTAAAGGCTAGTAATAGACTGTGATTAATTCAGATTTAGATACTCTGACTGTGATTAATCCAGGTTTAGATATTCAGGCTGTGATTAATCCAGGTTTAGACCCTCGGACTGTGATTAATCCAGATTTAGATACTCTGACTGTGATTAATCCAGGTTTAGACCCTCGGACTGTGATTAATCCAGATTTAGATACTCTGACTGTGATTAATCCAGATTTAGATCCTCAGACTGTGATTAATCAAGGTTTAGATACTGAGGATGTGATTAATCCAGGTTTACATCAATAGACTGTGATTAATTCAGATTTAGACACTGAGGAGGTGATTAATCCAGGTTTAGATACTCTGACTGTGATTAATCCAGGTTTATATACCCAGACTGTGATTAATCCAGGTTTATATACTGAGGATGTGATTAATCCAGGTTTAGATACACAGGCTGTGATTAATACAGGTTTAGATACTCTGACTGTAATTAATGCAGGTTTAGATATTCAGGCTGTGATTAATCCAGATTTAGATACTCTGACTGTGATTAATCCAGATTTAGACCCTCATACTGTGATTAATCAAGGTTTAGATACTGAGGATGTGATTAATCCAGGTTTAGATACTCTGACTGTGATTAAATCAGATTTAGATACTGAGGATGTGATGAATCCAGGTTTAGATACTTAGGATGTGATTAATCCAGGTTTAGATATTCAGGCTGTGATTAATACAGGTTTAGATACTCTGACTGTAATTAATCCAGGTTTAGATACTTAGGATGTGATTAATACAGGTTTAGATACTCAGGCTGTGATTAATACAGGTTTAGATACTCTGACTGTAATTAATCCAGGTTTAGATATTCAGGCTGTGATTAATCCAGATTTAGATATTCTGACTGTGATTAATCCAGATTTAGATCAATAGACTGTGATTAATTCAGATTTAGATACTCTGACTGTGATTAATCCAGGTTTATATACCCAGACTGTGATTATTCCAGTTTTAGACACACAGGCTGTGATTAATACAGGTTTAGATACTCTGACTGTAATTAATCCAGGTTTAGATATTCAGGCTGTGATTAATCCAGGTTTAGATACTCTGACTGTAATTAATCCAGGTTTAGATATTCAGGCTGTGATTAATCCAGATTTAGATACTCTGACTGTAATTAATCCAGGTTTAGATATTCAGGCTGTGATTAATCCAGATTTAGACCCTCAGACTGTGATTAATCAAGGTTTAGATACTCAGGCTGTGATTAAACCAGGTTTAGACCCTCAGACTGTGATTAATCAAGGTTTAGACCCTCAGACTGTGATTAATCAAGGTTTAGATACTCAGGCTGTGATTAAACCAGGTTTATTTATTGCTTATTGGGCTGAGTTGTGCTGGGCTGTGTGTCTGTTTAGTGGGGTAGCAGTGCAGTGTTAGTGCCTAGTCTCCCTGAGAGCATGGATGCTGATGCCCTACCTGCTATCTCAGATGCTATCCCGGCTGTTCAATAGTGCTGCGTGGGGATCTCCACTGCTGCTGTGTTCAGTAAAGAGCACTCATTTAGCCCAATGTTTCCTATATCTTCTTACCAACACCACAGAACTATAAGAAGCCACTGATGATTCTCCTTTGACCTGAAGAACATGACGTTATTAAAGACTGTTCAGATTGTTACCCGTGTAAAGTTCCACAGTCAGTGTCTGTTATGATATAGGGGTATTAGTGGGAGACCTGCTTATCTGTGAAAGCATCATTAACACTTAAAGATATAAACACGTTTTAGAGCAACATCTGCTGCCTCTCGTTTTCAGAGACGTTCCTGCTCATTTCAACATGACAACACCAAGAAACATTCTGCGCATGTGTAAGCAGCATGTAATCAGAGAGTGCAGGTGCTAGACCAGTCTGTCTGTCTCCTATTAACAACGTGTACTGCATTAGTACAAAATACCATCAGTGAAGGCCCTATAAAGCTGTACAGTTGTAGACAGCTGAAGAACTCTAAACCAAGTGGTGTTTTTTCAGTCCACAAACCTTTATTAAGGTGAGGTAACACAGTGGTAAACATGCTCCAACGTCATAAGATAAAACATCCAAAACTGTCTTTTCAATTTCAACAGAATTTACTAATCACTGCTTTCTGCTTTCATTGGCATTTCACATACTGTCCCAACCTTTCTGGAATTGGGAATGTCCATTCCTGTCTCAAGACTTTCATAAAACAATGTTTCAGGTATCATGCAACACACTAGTATGTGCCAGTGATCTGTGGGAGCTCTTAGAGGTATTAAAAGCATTGATCTGGCTTTATTCAGCACCACTGTGAACAAATCTGACCGCACGTATGCTTCTCTATGACGGAGAAGATCAAGCTACTCTGAGTGACTAGGTTAGCAACCTAATTTTTGAATTATGCAGGAATTTTGAAAAATGAAAGGAATTACTGATTAACCTTTTTGCTCACGTCTCAAGTTCAGGAGCCGCCAGGTACCGCTAATGGCAATGTTTGGAGGAATATGTCAGCAGTATTTTCATCCTCTGAATGACGCTTTATATTTTGAAAAGTAGGTCATAGGCCAACTCTGAGGGGAGAGGATGTTTATTTCGAGCAGTACATGCACGCAGGAAGCTGGAGATTGCCCATTTTCTTCGCCAGACCTGGACTTCAGGCCCCAGTGGGACATTATGAGGAAGGATGAAGAGGAATGCCTTTAGACCTTAAAAAGTGGAAAATCCATCAAGCCTGCCGTTGGCCCCCGAGAAGGCTTGAATCAATGGTGTTTGTGTTTGCATGAACTGAAGTGACATGTTGTCGGGCATGGCTTGGCACCATGCGGGTGTAGAAAGTTTTCTTTGAGAAGAACAGGAACGTGGGAAAACCTCTCCAGAGATTGTGGAGAGAGCTGTGTTTTCCTTTTTCCTTAGTCATTCTTCATGGTTTAACTGGATAAGTGGTGTTTGGTTAGAGATTTGTACAGGGCCAGAGAAGGCAAATCGACATCTCACGGTTGGATCTTTCACAAAATGTGCCATTAAGACTGAATCCAGCTACAAGAATTTGAAGGCAGTTTCTAAATATGCCTTATCCAGGACACGGTACTGAAATGCCACATCCCACGTTTTCAGCACTCCTTCTTTCAAAGAAACATTTTTTAACCTAATCTCTGCCTGTCACATCTGTATCTCATGATGGATAACCACAGACAATAGTTCTGACGTGTTTCCTAGTGCTTAAAAAAAGAACAGAATATTCCTTTGACTTGAAACACAATCATAATAGGAGCCGTTGGGTGGTTACTGAACTCTGTGAATAAACACTGGAGAAAAATATTGCTGTATAATGCAAATTCGCATTACAGATCTAAGGATAAGACAGACAGATGAGACAATATATTACCAAGTTGCTGTCACAGGGTTTTGTCAAACTTTCCAACACTTGAGCAAGACATTTAGAAAAGTAGCTCTGGTTACTTTGGCTTTCCCCTAAAGTCTACCATAATTCATATGTAATGAGGCAGGAGCTGCACTGTGACGCTAGTAACATATTACCAGGGCTATTGCGTTAAAAAAAACTATCACTAAAACAAAAACTGAAAGAAACTGATAAATAAACTCTGATAAATGCAACATAAATGAAAAATAAGAATACAAAGGGGAAAATGTGACAAGTCCATGTTATCCCTGCTTGGAGAAGGCTATTCCAACAGAAGGGCTATTCGGAGAAATGAGTATTAAAACTGACTTTGGAGCAATAGAGGAAGAAGGTTGCCTGTTTTGTTGAGTCCTGTGTTCTTTTACAACACATGAACGGCTGGTACATGTGATGTACAAGAGATCTTTAAAGGGAAATTCCTACATAATAAAGTGATTATGATATAAACATAGATAGGGTGCTTTGATGATAAAGGCAGCACTCTAGGGAAACCTACAGACTCAGAACTGTTTACAGTTTTCCCCTGTAATGTTCTATCAGCATTACACATGAGAGCTCAGAAGATATATGCATGTTAACTGGTAGTTTTTCACTGACTCACTAGCAAGTAGTGCATGAACAGTGATATCTGAACAGTGAAAGAGGGATGTTTTCATAGACACCAGAATGTCAGGGAGACTGTGTGAGTCCTGTCTCCCTTAGTTACACTGTCACTGATATTCCTAAACCCCATCGTGCCTTGTGTGAAGTATGTGCACAACTTAGAGCAGAAGCACTACATATAAATAGACCAATATGTTTGCATTAAAGCAGACACTGAGCTTACAGCCAGAGACTGAAGAGTCCATACCATCATGACTGGGTGGCCGCTGCAGAGACAGGAGAGGTTCATGCTCCAGGATGGTTGAGCGATACGGGACACTAGTGTGTTAATAAAGTGAGACAAACTCACTTCAGCCATGTTGAATTGTGATGGAACAATTCTGTGCCAAGTTTACTGGCAGATAGACTGAACAAGGACGCCTTTCTCCAAGTGATCAGTGATGAGCGTGATTCAGTGATGTAGGGGGAATTTACTTATTATAAAAATTATATTTGCACATAAAAAGTAGGTATTGCTGGAACAATGATGGATATCGCCATTTATCTCAAATCATATCAGCATGTCTGTGACAGACTGCCAACAACTGACAGTCAAATAGACTTCTTAATCTTAATTAAGAAGTCTTTAATATTAAATAATATTTAATATTAATTATTAATGTTTCTTTTTTTTAATGTTTTCTTTTTTCATCTTGACATAAAAACCCACATGGCAGCTTGCAAGATGTACACTCACCTCCTTCAAGACTACGTCAAACATTGTGAACGATCCTGTATTTATTTCAGAAAGGTTTTAATGCTTTGGTTAGTGTAATAGACTTCTGTATTAAAAACACAATCGTTCAGGATTTTTGTTTATTTTGTTAGCAAAATTTTATGTATATTTAGCAGAGACAATACATGATACTAGTTTAATAATAGTATACTGGACACTGGACTCAAACAAACGTTGTTTCTGTCTAGCATGTGAAAGTATGTAATATGTGTAATATGTTTTTATATATGTACCACATAGAAATATATGTAGAATGTAATATAGATTATGTAAAGTTTTCTTACTTTTTCTCTTTAATTACCTTAATTGAACCATTTGTTCAAATTAAACATAGTAATATAAATATGTGTATATGGTTTGTGTTTAAGAAACTCTTTACTTATTATTATTATTATTATTACTATTATTATTACTATTATTATACAGAGATTATCCAGCAGGTCCAGCTGGATTCCAAGAGTTCCAAGAGTTTAGAAATGTTATCATGCAGCTGTACATCAGGTAAACACAACTCTCAAAACTCTCACATTTTCCTAAGTTGAAATGTCCGGTATACTTAAGTTTCCTAGTAAATGAAACAAACAAACAAACAAACAAAAAGTATTATGTTTTTGTATGTAACAGAAAACATGTTTTTGACACATTTGACATATTTCTCATTAACTTAATGATGTTTTTCCATTATCTTCTAATATATATTTTGTTATAAAAATGTATTCTTTTTTTGCACAATTTAAAATCTCTAGTTGCCCATTCAATTGTGTGAACATCCATGATGGACAGCCCAATAGAATTGGTCCAATATAGCTTAGAAAGAAATCTTGTTATATCAGCCTCCATAGCCAGTTAAGAAAGCTGTTTCATCCTTTCATCCAAAGTGCCATTTTGGAGGTGTTTTAAGGTGGACTGCATAATTCCATTAGTGCTATTTTATAGTTTGATGTCTTCACCTTTATTCTAAAGCAAAGCATTAAGCTACAAATAAGGGAACCTTCTATGAGCAGCCGTGTCTAAACTTTTGACTGGTACAAAATATATATATAATAATAATAAAATCTTATTAATCATATATATATATATATATGAAATCATATATATAT
>CM067477.1:5950441-5992009 GCA_034552555.1 Semaprochilodus insignis | reverse complement strand
ATATATATATATATATATATATATATATATATATATATATATATATATATATGAAAGTTTCCAAGCTATGCTAAACCTGAAAATAGCCTGAAAATACATTCTCCCTCTGTGGAACACTAGTCCCATCCCTGACAGACTGAACTATACAGATATACGGCTTAATTTACAAAACCATTGACTGAAACGTTCAGGAAAGTATTCCACAAAAATATGTGTTTTCCATAAATATTTGCTCAGCAGCTACAGACTGGTTTCTGTTATAAGTAAGTTTCTGTTAATTTCTAACTACAGGAAACATAATAAAATCATCATCTGTGGTAATGAACTGCAGGCTAGAGAGCAGACAGAAACGGGTTGTAAGACAGATGCGGTATTCCTTTAAATCTGTGATCAACTATCTAAGCAGGCAATGTCCTGTCTCTGGAAATACGAGCCTTTACAACTCCGATCCATAACGATTTCACTCCGCGAAACTAACCCGCCATCTCCGTACGATTGATCTCAGAGGCTTAGGAGAGGCTGGAATTGACTGCAGCCTTGCGGAAACTGCCCATCTGTCTCGCCGCAAAGGGCCCAGCATTTCGAAATTACTGCTCCCGTCGACCTGACGTCATTTCATTAATCTCCTCGCTTGTATATCGGCTGTTATTTCTCATTACTGTCAGCGGGGCCACTCAAGTTGAGCAGAGGATGGCCTATTTATCAGGGCCCTACAACATGGTCTAACTTATCCGCCTGCCAGCCGCCTGGAGTTTATAGCTGGAGGTGTTAAAAGGGATCTGTGGACGAGGTGTTTGCATTGGCAGTTTCTCTGTGCTGTGTCTTGCATTATAGAGCAGGAGCTCTTTTAGTGAGCGTGGACTCTAAAAAGTAGACTTCTATATAAGCAAATGTAACCTCAAAAGGAGTACAGGAAAATCAACACTATTCACACCAAAGTACAGTGTACAAGCAGGCCGAGGCAACACAGAGAGCAATGTTCATTACAATGTTCATTACATGACACTGTCCATAGAGAAACAAGTATTTTTAAAATGGTAACTTTACAGGAGAGGACAAAAACCTTACTCATTGTTAATGTAAGTTAGGGTAAGGAGACTTCATTCCAAGCAGTTTTGCAGAAGTTGAGTTTTGCAGTTCATGATGAAATTTTCATGCAATCTGAAGTTCAGCTACTGAATTATGATGACACAGAAACTTAAACAATCGCAAAGAAATGATCTGGATGACATGTAATGATCAGTCAGTCACATCAATATTCTCATTCACACCAATTACACTTCTGTTCGACCTCCCATTCATGATTGATGTCAAATGCCATTGTGGGTCAAGTGAGATGCTGATGAAAATGACTTTTGGTCAACGTAATAAATCATGGCTGGACTGAGGAATAAATATATCCCTGTCCCAGTGGTCATGAGATGTATTGCTGCGCTTGACGAAGGGTCAGAGGAGCTGTGTGTGTTTCATGCCATCATGACATACAGCACAGATATGTTTTACAGTACCATGATAACTCTCCCGCAGCTCAGAAGAAAAAGACTGGACAACCTCCATTATTTCATTATGTCAGTGAGTGAAGAAAAGATCTGCAGCTATTTCACACATGACTTGATTTCCTCACACACTGACAGAGTATTGACACTCTATGATGAAACAGATGTACAACCAAAATGTGTCGAAAGCAAAACTCTGCAGGAAGATTGCCAGCAACAGGGACGGTCACCACTGTTCTATAGAGAGTGCACTTTTAGCACATCTTAATGTTCGTTACTGTTTACTTGCTGATTTTCACATACCTCACATTTCACATTAAATCACATAAATAAATAAATTAAATAGACATAAACACAATATGTCCACTAAAATTGACAGAAAATGCCACGTTTGTTCCCAGTAGAGGATGTGTAATGTACTTATTTTCACAATCAACAAAACAATCTGACCAGGGTGGTCCCCCTCATATCACTGCAATGATACACTCAGGAGTACAGTAATCAATCAATCAGTCAGTCAGTCAGTCAGTCAGTCAGCCAATCAATCAATCAACCAATTGACCTTGTTATTATTATTATTATTATTATTATTATGTAATTCCATGTACACCGATAAGTCGCAACATTGTGATGCATAGATGCAAATTACATTATCTCATAACAAGGGCCTATGTCAAGGTTTGGAGTGTGTCAGACAGTCCGCAATCTGTTTGTTCTCATACTTGGCATTTTGGATGTGGGTTATGGGCAAATGACTGGGTCAGTATCTCCAAAACAGCAAGGCTTGTGTGGTGATTTTAGTCAGCAACAGTGAAGTTCTACTGACAGTGGTGGGTAAACAGTTTGTGTGCACAAGAAGGACAAATCACAAACTGCTGACAGGGTGACAGAGAAGGCTAGCCCATCAGGTCCAAACCAACAGAAGGGCCGCTCACAGAAGTAAGCATCAGAACTGGACTTTGGAGCAATGGAAGGACATTGCACGGTTTAACAAGTGATGTACAAGTGATAGACCAGGAACCTCTGTGGGAGAAAGGTAAGACGATGATGGAATGCTGTGCTGGGAAACTCTGCGTCTGAAGACCAGCTGCACTCAAATCAAATCAAATCAAATCACTTTTATTGTCACGTCACATTTTCACAGATGTGAAGGTGAGTGAAAAACTTAGGTGTGAAGTCCCTTACAGTACTTAGATACAACAAAAAATATACATTAGACAATAAATATATACAATACTAAGCACAAAATCTCTTATCCTAATATACATTATAAATTATATATATTTATTTAACAGTAATATAAAGTTATGAATAAAACTCCATGGCAATGGTATTCCCTGATGGCAATGGCCTCTCACAGCAGTATAATGTGCCCTGCCACTCTTCTCACATTGTTCAGGAATGGTTCAAGGAACATAGCGGAGAGTTCAAGGTGGATCCAAACTTCCGAGATCTCAGTCCGATCAAGCATCTGTGGGATTTGCTGGAACAACAGCTTTAATCCATGGCGGGATCCACCTCACAACTTGCAGGGCTTAGGGAATCTGATGGAAATGTCTTGGTGCCAGATACCACAGAGCAACCTCTTTTTGTAGACTCCAAACTTCAGAGGGTCTGGGCTGTTTTTGTGCATATTAAGCACAATGTTTTAGCTTATCATTGACCTCTAAGGGTTAATTCATACACTTAAGCCACACTTAGGGTATGAAATTCAGATTGTTAGATATTGTATCTGTAGATCATTCCTAGGGCATGTCTCATGCAAACACATAGTTGGACATGGCAGTTTGGCAGTTCCTCAGTCCTGTTTATATATTCTCATGCTTGATATCAGTAACTGAAAATGATCTCGTTTTGCGGAATGTTTCGCCAAGCTCCAGCAGAAACACGTGCTTCTAGTTGTGAGACGTGTGTGTTGTGTGATCTCTAAAAGGTCAGGAACTGTTGTATTGTTCCCATATGCCCCTGTTGAGCGGTGGTGACACAATACAGGAACCTGTGGTTTTCTGGTAGCTTGTAAAGGAACACGCTCATATCTCAACTGTTTACCAGACAGTTAGACAGTCACTTTCCCTTCAAGTAAACAAGTAATTAAAATGGATCGGGGCTATTAGGTTGTACTTTCTGCTTGACCTCTGTCTGTATTTGGTTCTGTTTAATGACCTGCCATGCATCTATGGGTGTGCTTGCCTGTGTACGCATTCGTTCGTGGGTTGTTATCAAAATATTGGAGCTACTGAACTTGCTCCAGTTCTGATGAATTGATGCCACCTCCATTAAGATAAGGTAAGATAAGAGCAAAATAGAGCCCTGCCCCCTCGGAGAGCTATTTATTTTACTAAAAACAATAAAAAGTAAACTTTAGGATTACCAACCTGCGTCACCAGCACCAAGCTGAAAACAACTCACCACTAGATGTACATATGAGGCTGTTGACTTCCTAGTGACCAGTTCTTGGAGACAAGACTTACATTTAATTCTTGCACAATGGTTGCATTTTACAATGGTGACCATGATGTGTTTTGCAATTTGATGAGCAGCAGGCAGTCAGTGGTCATCAGCTGGGACACATCTTTTTGATTGTACAGTGATGGTGTTTTTTGCTGCAATGTTTGGCAAGAGAGTCTGATTTGTTTTGCCGTTGTTGGTCAATGTGACCTAGAACCCACAACATGGACAGGAAGGGGATACTTGACATGCAAAATGGCCAAGCACAAAGTTATTACACGACAAGGGGCAGGCAATTGTCAAAATGGTGTAGATAGACCTGCAGATTTTGCAGTAGGGATGGAGTGACACCAGGCCTTCTGGACGTGTGACACATGATAACAAACAAACTATTCATTTTGGTGGTGACCATGGTGCCTTCACACACGGATATGTTGGTCGTCTCCACCATAAAAGCGTGACTCGTCACTGAAGATGACCCACTGCCATTCTGAGTCACTCCATGACAGTCTGGCACGACAACAGTCTTTGGTGACGTTGACATGGTGTTAATGGTCATAGCGGTTTGCGAGAATGTAGTCCTGAATCATGCAGCCATCTGCCAGTGGTGCTGCTACTAACAGGATGAAGCCATGAAGGGCATCACTGCTTGCTGAATCTGTCAGGTGCGGTGAAAAGCCCCGTCTTTGCTTAAGTCACATGCGCGCCCGAGCGTGAAACTTGAATCATTCGCATGTCTCACAATGTCAAACCTATCCGCCAAGGCTTTGTGCACCAGTTTGCAATAAATAACAATGTGCATGTACAGGTATAGAAGGTAAACTAGTAGCAACTAATCCTTGTCGTAGAGGGTATCATAAGCACCATAAACTGAAGTCCTGACAAGAATGTCTGCAGATGGCCATGAGAAAGTTTGTATTAAATGTGGGAAGGGAATGCAGACTTATTAGGGAGGAAAAAACTGGGCATGAAATGTCTGAACCAATCCAGCAACTCTTGAAGGCAGAGCTCCAAGTAGGCGGTGATGAGATACTCGTCAACGCTATTTGATGAACAACAGGCCTGCTGTAGGCCCTATGCTTGTAACATAAGTTAGCATAAAGTCCCACAAAAACACATACTAGAGAGATTTGGGGAATGGGTGTATTTGAGGGGGGTGTACTTTTGCCAGCGGCAGATTTCAAACTTGAAGTTTAACACTGACACGTCTGACTCTGTAAGAGTTGTTTGGGGAACTGTGCTTTCATTTCTCTGAGTGTGCACTGAATACTGAAAAAGGTCTTTGTCCTTGACTCCATATCTCCCAATATGACCCGCATGATTTCCTGATCTATCCTTTTCTCAAGGAAAGGATAAACTGATTTAAAAGTTTTTGCTTTAGAAACTGTGTGACATTGACTCTGTGACATTAGCTATGATTGATGTTCCCCTGTTTATCAGTTCAACAGTATGCAGACAGAAAAGGCTCCAAAGCTCTGCTGATAAAAGCTGCATTCTGAATACTGAGGTCAGCTGCTTTTCTCCTATGCAGTAGACTTGGCACTTCATCATCTGGTTTTGCTTTCACGGCGCACTACATAATGAGCCCTCTGACACATTCAACTCGTGTCCCTTTCTGAAACGTTCCCAGTCAAAGCACTACCACACCGACTGTGACTGTGATTCTTGGCCCTGAACACAAACCGAGTTAATGCTGATAGTTGGGCCTACAGGTCCTTTATAATCAGGAAGGTCTGCATGCTTTGGGGACCCTCAGAAGTGCTAAGGGTGGACAATCAGCATATTCACCATAAAGTTCAATCATGTTGTTCTGTTGTTGAGTAGTGGAGAAACAAAGCATTTCATTAACTCTTCAGCAGCCCATTTAGCCCATTTCCCATCATCCCAGATCCCTCTGATTATTTACTTTTCCTTCTATCTGTCTGTCCTCCTATCCACTTTGACTTCGACAGTGGAGGAAATTATCCTTCCAAGCAATATAATCTCGGAAAGACAGAGGCATTATGTTAATCACACATGATCCTTCATCTCCATTAATGCCCTTCCAACAGAGACACTAGAGTCGTCTGAAGTTCTGAGTTTGACACAGAGACGCCTCACATTCCTTCTTAATTATTTTATTTTCTGCTGGAACATCGACCCAAGCGCCTCCATTTCAACCCCCTGTCTTCAGCTCCTTGCCTTCTGCTCCAGGCCCCAGGACCACAGCGAGCTGAAGAGCCAAACAATGAACATTTTTTCTCACATGCGGTAGACCAAATGCGGCTCAGCGAGTGCCTGCGCAGCTGCCTGGAATCATGTGGTCGGAGGAACCTCAAATGCATCCAAAGCCTGTCCCATCCGTTCTACATCAGTGGACGGAGTTCAGGCTTCATATGCTGCATCAAGAGAAGGCATCATGCACTGAATGACACATATTACTATTGTAATATGTTGAGCGTGTATTTCATGGCTGTTTATTTCCCATTGCATTCATTGCAATTGACAATATCTCCATACAAGTCAAAACGGAATATGGCAGATCGGAGCCAGTTTTCTAATCCAGACTTCTTCTCTGCATCAACTAATCGATTTAAAACCGCTGGAGGAAAGGTGGGAAATCAAATCCATGGCTGCCTCGGAGGGGGAGCATTCTTGCCTCCTTATCATGGGTCAAGACGTTCCGGTGTTCCTTTTCCACAAACAATTAGCAAACAATTCCCCACAGTGAAGAATCAGCACTGTGAAAAAGTCCAGCATGCATTCCAGATGACATGTACATTTCAGACTACTGGGAAGTCTGTGGGCAGTGAAAGACTTTGTATGGTGAAACTTTCACGTAACAAGTCACGTGACTTGTTGCTTACATGACATTTAATTTCACTTTATCAGCATAAGGTAGTGCTGTTAACTTCCGGAAATTCTGATTCCAAGAGTTGATTATAAACAATAATTTAAATTCCGAGGGACATGGAGAGGGATATGTTGCAAATATATAGAGTACAATCTTAATTATATTAAAGGAGCTATATGTAAGATGACGTAACCTGTCAAATTCATACGGCAGACATTAGGGGACAACCCCAGAAAAGGCACAGTCCCTCCAGTGGTGGAAAGCAGCGCTAATGTTAACTCTTGTTTTGCTTCTATAAAAATGATTTTTTTTTGCTGCTGAATGTTAATTCTTGACATAAATTATTTCCTCCGGTTTTAACTGGGTTGGAACCTGATTTGGAACATGACTGACAAGGGCTTAGAAAACATTGTCGGGGCAGTGCTGCTTCTTCATCCTCCCATGTTGGATTGATTTGACTCAATGCTACAGTGACTTGCCATCACCTCTTGAGGTACAAAGTGGTATTACGAGACAGGATGGGCAGGGGCTAGCTGGTTCGCGTGCTAACTTCAGTAAATATATCCTAATACATGTCTTTGACATACCGTCAAAAGTGTTACTTCTTCACATTCTGTTGATACTTTTAGTTAATTTTAGAATGTTTTACACAAAAAACTTACACATGGCACCTTTAAACTTTAGCAATGAAATTTAGAAACTTAAAGTTAGCAAATTTAACTGGTTTAGTGGATTGTATGCCACATGTTTGTTAGTTGTGGAAGGGTGCGTTTTTCTGTGATGGCACAATATCTCTATGTTGATTCTCAGTTCCCAAATGCCTGGAATACAACAATCATCTCCCAACCCCAGCATAAAGGAAAAGACCCTTTCAACTCAGCTGAAACTTGTCTGAAACTGAGCTGCAGCTATCTTAACACTGTGAAACCAGCTTCATGGAAACAGTCAATCAAACCCAGTAACATATCACATGATAAGATTAGACATAATTTCTTGTGTCAGTGTGCATTTGGCTTTAATGGCCTGCTGCATTTTGACCTACATTCTAATTTTGTCTTTTCCAGACATAAACAGTATAGGATAAACAATAGAAATGCTTTTATTGCCAGAAAGATATAATATTTTCCCCTGACAATGGTGGAAAAGGTACAGTGAAATTATACAGCACTTTGTCAAAGTCTTACGTAATTAAAAGTGGATATATAAAGCCCAATACACTAAATACACTTACTGTGAATGTAAGGATTATCAAACTATAAGTACAGAAAATTGTGTGGTGCCACAACTATAGTGTAACACCGATGGCGACTTTACACTAATATATATTTGGATATGAAAACTTTCAAATACACTGGAACTGAACTGACTGGCAAAAGAAAGAGACCTCTTTTAAGGATGTGGATCTTGGTTAGGACACTCACCACTATGCAGGGTTAATTGGGTAACAGTTTGTTAGCTGGAAGTTAAGTAACCTTCACAAAACACCTCAAAAGAGGAACACTGCAATTCTGGCACTACTCTTTCATTCTTTCTTTTACAAGGCATTGCACAGCTAACTCTTTGTACTCTGGCATTGTGCCCAATCAGCTGAACACTGAGGACCAAATGAACTCACAAGTGGAGGGGCAATGCAAAATGTGCCTTGATGTGAGTGCAATATGCATCCCACGGTGCCTGGATTTAGCATTTAATTCCACTCAGTCACTCAAACTGTGTCTCCACCCACCAACTGCTCACTTATGAGGTGCAGGGTTTAATATAGGAGCCACCAACAATCTCGCAACAAAACATTCTACCAGGGTTTCCTTTATTGGGGAACAGCCCCCCAGTCACACTTCAAGCTCATTTTTTCAGCTGCATGTAGTAATGAACACCATGCTCTTATCATCCTAACAATTTTTGCAATCTTGGATTTTTCCTCCTGTTTCCTTATTGTTTAACTAATCTGCAGAAACTAAATACTAAAATGTATAAATTATCGCTGAACCTTTTCCAGCTGGAAATGATTTGTTCTAAAAACGTCCTGAGGATATGCAGTGTGATGTTCAATTAACATTCTGTATTCTCAGGTCTCAGTAACACCCATAAAACATTTTCTGAATGTTGCACTGAGAGTGTTCTTCTTATGTTATCATGTAACATATTCTTTAAAACATCCTGTGAAGGTTGCAGGTAAAATTTTATGTCTTAGCTAACATTAAATCTTATAGGAGCATTATTTGACGTTACAAACATATTTAAATGTTCTTTGAGCATTAGACTAAAACGTTTACTTTAAAACTTTATCAGAGCTTGTAGGTAATGTTAACCAAAGTTCTGGGAACATTTCCTGCTAGCTAGGTTTAGCATTAAGTAGATTTTTTTGCAGCTATTAAACCTGTTAAATCTGAAATTATCTCCAAGCATTTTGTTGCCTAGTTTACAACTAAGGAAGCTAACACTTGTTCATAAACTGGGTTTGTGTAATTGGGTTTTTAATTAATTTGACAGCCTTGCGCAACTATGTTTATTCAGGGCACGCATTTACTTAGCTAGCTAACTAGCTAATGGTGATTATAGTGTTATATTATTGCTAAATTATTATTAAACTGGTTAGTGATGTTACATTGGAACAACTGGGACTTTCTGAGAGGCATTTTTCCCGATCTGACTGTCAGTAAAGTGTTCATTTCATGTCTTATAAATAAACTGTGTTGTCTCTACCACCAGTCTCTAAAAAAACAGGAGACAAATGGGTTCTTGAAGACAGATGGGTGGAATCATTGTTTGTAGCGGTTCACTTTGTTAGTTTAAAGGTTTTAGTGTAGTCTTTATACTTTCCAGAACAGACTCAGATCATATTTTGATATCATTTTAAATCCCAAACTGACAGTCTAAGTACATTAACATAGAAAATGAACTAAGTGACAAACTCAGTACTGTAATTGGACTTAGTTAAGCCACTAAGACACAAACCGGAAGGCTATTAGTTTGAATCACATTTTCATAATATCAGTGCTAAGAACTCTATGCAGTTAATCCAACTTTGGAGATGACTGTGGAAACCTCTGAAGTCCTAGTTTAACCCCTGAACACAGCACGTCTCTCACGCATGTACATTCAGTCCCAAGAGTTCCAGTAGTGTTATTCTAATGGTGAACATTCTTTCAGCACATGTTTGAGGCTCATGCCTCTGTTTAACTGCGGCGTCTGCTGCCATTGTGTGAGGATGTCTCTCAAAAGCACGACGTGAAATGCCCAGTCACCTTGTGCATTGACCAAGTAATATTACATTTATTTTAATGGAATTTGCCACAATATTTTTTGTCTCATACACTTGTAGGGGAATACATTTCATGCACAACATTTCACCCCAGGACCTCAGTAGTGCTAATGCTTTGCTTGTTTTTACCTGTGAAGTGTCGGCCCTTCGTAGCACTGAAGCAACAAAATGGAACAAATGCTAGTTTGTTTAGCACAAAGCTTTTATCATTTCTTCCCTACAGGCTATAAATAAATGCATGAAAGCAAGAATGTGTGATACACAATCAGTCGGGAGAGTTCATTATCTCTACTTCTGCACATTTAAAGTCTGTTTTAAATGAGTTAGAGAGCTTTCTAACTTCAGTGTTGGCTAATTGCAGCTGCAGATAAGTCATCTAGCCTCTAGCAATACCAGTTGTCTTTGCTGCAGATGAGTGTGCAGCACTGTGCAGTGATGAGTGTATTGTTGTCTGGTATAATAATACTGACTTTGGTGTTTGGTGCTAGTGCCAAACTACCTACGTTTTTCATGGGCAGACTCAGTGTACAGCACTATTCTGCCTAGGCATATAATTATCTAATGTTATGTAAGCTGTATGTCTAGTGAGACTGCAGCTTTTAAAAGGTGAGGAAACATTTGGCCTCCACAAATTGCTCAATGTGTCCAAACTGCACCTAGAACTTAGCAATTAGGGATCAGACTTTCTCAGAATCGTTAATCTGGTAATAAGGCATGCATTATGTACAGACTAAAATATACGTATAATTCACTTCCCAGTTCCTACAGTCAATATATGGAAACCAACATGTTTTGAAACTTTTTTGTGTGTTGTCAAACAACAACAATACTTTTACACACACATATCCTCAAAAGAATAGTTACACCCAGAAGGAAGTGTTGGATTGTAATGCTATTGGGGAGGAAGATAAAGGTTACCAGGAACAATAAATGATGATAGATTTAGACTGATATAGGCAATATTTATCGAGCTACACATGCAAAAGTAGTGTCTCTCAGAATGCCCTCAGGCTGCCATGTTTGCTAATGAACATCCCCCGGCATGGAGTTGTAGAGGTTCCTAATGGTGTCCTGTGATAATCCATCCCATGCAGCTTGAATATTCTCATGCAGTTCCTGCAGGGGTGGATTGACACCAGGCCTTCTAGACGTGTGACCACGAAAATCATTTTGGCGCTGACTACAGTGCCCACACACAGATTCGTTGGCTGTCTCCACCAAGACAAAAGTGTGACTCGTCTCTGAAGATGACCCACTGTCATTCTGAGTCACTTCCTGACAGTCTGGCTCGACACCATTGCAGTCTTTGGCAATGTTGATGTGGTGTTAAGGGCCTTTGTTGCAATGGTCTGCATGCAGGTAGTCCTGCGTTGTGCAGCCATCTGCCAATGATGCTGGCACCAACAGGATGACTCTTGGGGGGCATCACTGCTTATTGAATGTCCACAATCGTGGCTGTTGAGTCAGTCAGGTACAGCAATAAAGTCCATCCTTGCTTACTTCACATGCATAGACGAGCGTGAAGCCTGAATCATTCACATGTCCCACAATGTTAAACCTATCTGCCAAGTTTTAATTCCTGTAGGTTGACTCCTTCTGGGTGTAACTATCTGTGGAACTCCTTTTTTGATGATAAGTTTATATCCAACTATACAGTCTACAGCGATTTAGCCCTGCTCATCCATGCTAAAGTTCTAAGCAGTGTTTCAGCCGAGACTGTTTTTTTGAATGCGGCATGGCATGATATGGTGGGCATATGATGTCACAGCTGGCATGATTCACTGTGGTTACGTCCACTGAGTGGCAGAAAGACTAACTGAGTGGCAGCGTTAGCGTTCCGTGTGAATGCAGTAAAAAAAAGAAAATAAAAAGGAGCTGTTGTGCGATTGAGTGTACAAATTGATTCGGCAAGAAATCAGAGCAATCTTTTTATAGAATGTCAAAAGATAAAGCAAAGAAGAGACAATGGATCACACATGGCTGAAAAGTTTCCTATACACTAGCTTCCAGTTTGAATTTTCCCATTCTGGAAAATTCGAATAAGAAGCTGACTTCAGCTTCATGCTGCTGTTCACTGAAACAGCTGGAATCCAGACACGGAAACATGGATTTGCCTTTTTGTATCAGGACTACTGGATTTTGAGGTAAACTCATCCTTCGATACTCATTAATTAAATATTACATTTCTACTTATGTGCTGTGTAACTGTAAAGTTTTTGTCAGCCTTTCAATAAATATTCATGATGATAAATGAGCCCTGTGCTCTATAAACAAAGGGGGGACAGTTAGACAATGCTCGCTAGAACAAACCCAGCCTTCCCTATTAGGGGAACTTAGTCAGATGACTTTGTAGATCTGGACGTTGTATTTGGAACTGAGAATAAGTAAAGATCATGATGACCACAGGAAATTATATTTAGTTTTTTTTTTACCAGATATTTGCTTGTTTCATTCCTGGTTTTGCTGTTTCCCCTAATAAGCATAGTCTTGTTGTGGACTGTTTTGGACTGGGGCACATTCTGGTGGGAAAGTGACATCAGTGCATTCCCCCTATACAGGGTATGGAGCTCATTTAAGTATATGAGTCTTAAAGGCACAGTAAGAAAAACAGTCTGTTTAATTCTAAGGCAAAAGAGAGGCAGGAAAATGATCCTGTGAAAATGAATTATACACTTATCATCAAAACAATAGATGCACCCACAAGCTATTCAGAAGGAAGATAAAGGTTACCAGGAACAATAAATGATGATACATTTAGACTGATATGGGCAATATTTATTGAGCTACACATACAGAGGTAGTATCTCTCAGTATGGTGTTGGGCTGCCATGTTTGCTAACCCAACATGACAGATGTCTCAGCATGGAGTTGCATTCTCAGCATTCTCAGCATTCTCACGCACTTCCTGCAGATGTTACAATAGAGGTGGAGGTGGAGTGCCACCAGGCCTTTCTTTACATGTGACCGTTCATCTTGGAGCTGACCACGGTGCCTCCACACACGGATTTGTTGGTTGTCTCCACAAAGACAAAAGCGGGACTCGTCACTGAACATGACCCACTTAGTCAATAGATGACAGTCTGGCACGACACCATTGCAGTCTTTGGCACCCGTTGGTGTGGTGTTAAGACCATTCATTGTAGCAGTCTGCTTGCATGTAGTCCTGTGTTTTGCAGCTGTCTGCCAATGGTGCTGGCACTAACATGGAGGACCTCACTGCTCGCTGAATCTCCACAATTGTGGCTGTTGGATTAGTCAGGCACAGAAACTTGAATCATTAACGTGTCTCTCGAAGTCAAACCTACCCATCAAGTGTCATTCCTGTCAGTTGACTCCTTCTAGGTGAACTATTCTTCTGACGACTGTGTAACTGCTTTTGCTTCTGCTGTCCCACTTTTCTATGTCACTGCCAAAATTGTTTTCTACAAATAAGTAAAACATTTTAAACATCAACAACTGTTCCAAGCTATGTTTGCTAGTCATGACTAGCATAGATTTAAGTCAAAATTAGCTACAATTGCCACATTACCAAACACATTTAGTAAAGTCAGTAGCGTAATGATTGTTTTGCTAGTGACAAAATGGAATGTTCAGTCTTTTACTGTAATGAGATGAACATAATTGAGGTACACAGTCATTCAAAGCAGAAGAGTTTAAGTCTAAAGTCAGTAAAAATAACGACATGTTCAGTAGAATGGTATGTATAAAGCAGGTATTTAATAGTTGGACCCAACAGTACATAGTGTGGCTGCACTCAGAGTCAGAGTCACTACAGAGGAGCGGAGTGTTCTCTAAGAGCAGCTCTTTCTTATTCAAGTCTTGTGAGAGCATTAATCTAACACAAAACCTGGTGAAGTGGCCTCTTAAATAAAGTACCAGCCTTTACTTAGTGTGCAGCTTAAACTGAAGTGACTGGCATGTGTTAGAGCTCTCCAAAACACCACCCCTGGAGTA
This sequence comes from Semaprochilodus insignis, assembly GCA_034552555.1. NCBI lineage: Eukaryota > Metazoa > Chordata > Actinopteri > Characiformes > Prochilodontidae > Semaprochilodus > Semaprochilodus insignis. The sequence continues at coordinate 5,978,016 of CM067477.1, read as the reverse complement.
TTTTCAGGTTGTGTTCCCTACTATGTACTTATGATAAGCCTTTCTTGCTGCAAGGGAATGATCTCTCTTTCTTACTCAGTGTTGTATTCTGACAGACATTAAGTTGGACCCGTACGGCCGTATGACAGGTTTTTGGATAGTTGATACAGAAAAACATGAAATGAAATGAAAAGAAATTACTAAAGTGTTGTTAAAGCAATAAGCCACAAGAGACCAAGAATTTGAGTCCATTTTCCACAGTTAAGAGGTTTGCGTCATGCTTGAAACCCCCTTAACTGTGGTAAACTCACTGTAATAATGCCCAGACTTGAGTGACTTATTGCATTTTAAAAAAACAACCACAAAACACAATTTGATTAAATACGATATGATGTTTAATAAATAATTTAATTTATAAAGAATAACTATAGTCAAGACCATTTCTGGCCTACGTGGCATCCAGTTGAAAAGACTCCATCTCTGGGCTTTGCTTTTGACAAACAATGTTGAACTAAAAGTTACATACTAAGGACACTCCTGTGGCTTGAGGTCCCTTTACGACTGCTTATATAACTGACTGCAATAAACAATTCTTCATTAACAGTTGCCTATTATTGCTAAGAAACACAAATTCTAACAAAGACCATTTTAGAACTAGAAATATAATTTTTAAAAATAATAATTTAATGATACCATGGTACAAAAATACCATACCATACCAAAAGTCATGGAATGCCTCAACTGGGCTCATGTTAGGTGAATGTGCAGGCCACACCATTTGTCGGAAAACTCCAGAACGCTCCTCTCCGTCTATGACATGTTCCTGGTACACACGTGACGCTATGGATCGAGGAACGTTAAATGCCCACACAACTGTGGAGATGGAATGTCCCGTCCATCTCACACCCACTAACATGCTTCGTTCGAACTCCAGTAGTTCACATTGTCTGAGCATACTAGCCAGTGCTCAACCTCACTCACAAGACAACACCTCACAACCAGGTGTGGGCGTTCCTAAGCCATCCCCTGAGGTAACGCCACTTCATAATCATGAACCCAACCGTTAGTTTACTCTATGCGTATGACTGTCTGCGTTTGACTGGGGAAATAGTCAAAATGTACAATGTAAAATGATGTAAAATGTGACCTTATTATGATCAGACAGATGTGGAAAGAGGTGAACTTAAGTGTGGACTAGAAGATAACAAAGGCACCAATCAGGATGAAGGCTGAAGAATCTCTGGACAGACAAAGTGTAAGGGTGCACTGAATTAAAATGATTTTGCAAGGTTAGATCATGCCTAAAGGTGTGGTGGAAGTATGAGCAAGGTGATTAAAGGAGGGGAGCACACTCTGAGAAGTTCTAGACATCTGGTCGGATCTAGAAGGCTTGATGGATGGAAGACTGACAGATAGAACTGAGGTAGTAGAGGTTGTGAAAACTTTGTAACAAGAAATGGATGCTAGAAATGGTCATTTATAGGGTGTTCAGCTGGAAGGAGGAGCCATTTTTAAAAAAGCATAAGGCATCTGCTGTTCTCTACAGTCTCTCTAGTATCTTCTATTCTCTAAAGTGTCTTTAGTATCTTCTATTCTCTACACTCTCTCTAGTATCTTCTATTCTCTACACTCTCTCTAGTATCTTCTATTCTCTAGACACATACGTTTAAATCCCAAACTTTCATCAAGGTCTTAGGTAAAGCACTATAGCAGTATAGACATGTCTCGCTGCACCCAGATACTCACTGGCAATGTGTTAAATATTCAAAATAAAAGATTCCTCAGAAGACTGATATGTATTCTTCAGCCAGGTCCATTTCAGCTGGTCAAAACAGAGAGCGTGCTCCAGAGGACAGCTTCATGAATAATAACTTATTAGTGTTCAATTCATGCTCAAGTACTTTGCACTGTCGAAATGGTATTTGAAGCTCTGGGGGGAATCTGCTCGAGGCTACTTCTGGAGGCCTGAACAGCAGAAAGTGTCTCAGGGTGGATATGACATGGCAGCAGTGCTACATTTCAAAGCCTTGGCTCCTGGGATCCAGGGTTCGGGAGAAAGAATGTAGGGGTTGGAGACAAAGAATTGGGCTTGGAGGAGCTCAGTGTGAAGGGGACCAAGCAGCTGAGGTTTTTCAATTGCAAATTATGGTGAGATATGGACTGGTGTGGAATGCCCTCAAAGGATCGAGAATGGAAACTTTTAGGAAGAGCCAAGGGTTATGATTTTTGTTCTCTTTGTTTCTGGTAGGCAAGAGTACTGGGTCAGTTGCAGGGGTGAGAATGAGGGCACCCTGTTTAAAAACCTGTCTCTGGCCTTCGTGGTATCCAGCGCAAATACTCGAACAGCACCGACCATGTTATTGGCGTGTGATTATGGATTTTTGAGGCTTTTTCTTTTGAGGGAATGGGGTTTATGAAGTGGCACAAAACAACATCTGCAAATCCTCTATGTCTCCCTATCTGATTTGGCTTTAACAGGATGTCTGAAAATAAGCGCTCGTTAAAGGAGTTAACAGACTGGTATTACTTTACACCAGCAAGGATTCCAGAAGTGTCCCGGGGTACAAAAAAACAAAAATCCAATCGTAACGTTAACCTGATTACACTGATGTAAATACGAACAACTTCCGTGCTCTTCAACAATTAGTGTCACTCTGGGTTTATTTGGGCTGGAGCTGCAAAGACCAAACTGACATGTTTTCTTTGCACTCCGGTTTCCCATATGCTGCTCGAGTTCGGATATGCGGACCATGTTGCCGTAGCTGTGCAAACATAAATTTTCATGTCTGGTGAGAGCACACGGTGTCAGGACCAACGTTTTCTTTTGCAGTCATGTTTCAGGAGTCAAAAAACATGAAGAACAGCCCAGATCCCTCACTCTCTTTTTTATTCATTGCTTTCTCTTTCTTCCTATAAGCAGGTGGCCTCAAAGGTGTTGTTTTTAGCTCTCCTTCAAGTCTAGCTCATAACCTAGTGGACTGGTCAGGTCTGGGACCTGATTAGCATGTGCAAACATTGCGGACACACCTGTCTCCTGCGCTTGGCTTCCGCTCTCTGGCCCGTCTTCTCAATGCAGCGAGCCACATTTCTCCCATCAGCCTAATAGGCCCTCACTGGAATAGAAAATAGGTCTTTTTGTCTCTAATGTCACCGACCTTTATATAATAAAGGAAAGTAAGGGATGATACTGGATGAGGCCTTGGCTTTCTCCAGCTTGCAGGAAAGAGAGAGTTCTGTTTGAAATGGAAGGGAGTGAAATGCATGACGGCGTATGAGAAGCGCGGACGTGGCCGTACATGTCTGAGCATTTGAGTTTGGCTTTAGAGAGCAGTGTCAGGAAAACAGCTGGACCAAACATTGCTTTACTCTATGGTGCAATGCAAATACCGCATATTCTGGAGAGCATAACGACTCAGATTGCAGTCTAGTTTAGTTTATTCAATATCAAATACTTTATTTACCATATACTAAAATTTAAGCTGCCTTTGAATCGTGATCACAATTCCAATGTTTAACATGCTGTCGGCTAGTCCTTATAAAGCCATGTTTGACGAACTAAACATTCTCCATAAGGGGACATGATTCGCAGTCATATCGGTTTTATGCGCTTCATTGAAAGTGGGGAACCCACACCAGCAGGATCTTATGCACATTATTTATACAGTTACAAATTTCATCCATATGAAGTTAGCATGAATGTATGCTGTCATCAAATGCTGTATGCTCTAAGAATCAAAAACAAATATGAAAATGGTGGAAAATCCTGGACAGAGTGGTGTGCCCTCCAGAGGAAGCTCCCAGTAACACGCCTAGCACATAGATAAGTGTGTGAACAGTTACGTTCATGACAAAGTTGGTTGTCTATGCAAACGCATAACCAAACAGCAAATGTATCTCTACCCTTAGGCATTAAGGAACTGTAAAATTGAACACTGCAGAACTGCAATATTATAAAGAATATGAATCTTACATGTCTTTTAAAAGCTTCAAATGCCCCTATTTAAAAAGCATAAGTAATATTAATCTCTATGTGGGACATGTTATGGCATTAACATCACATTGGAATGCTCCTAGCGTTAATGAGCATACTACTATTGTCATAGTTGTGGTACTCAGGCTACTCATAAAGTCAAGTTTTCGATATCAGTAATAAATAGTGACAGCCTTACTAATGAATCTCATATTTCTGCCACGTCACATTTCCACATGATGATAAAACTGAGCACTGTACAATATACCAAGTGAAGTGAACTCTATGTGGGACGTAAATCTAAACCACTGCTAACTTCCCATTAGCATAAAACAAAAGTGCTTTTAGTGATAGTTAGCATTGCCATAGTTGTCTTACTCGGCTGCTCATAAAGTGAGTTCCTCCATTAAACACAGCTATATAATTTGAATTGGTGTAAAAAATAATAACTTGATTTATCATCACAAATAACTTCTAGCTTACTCACAAATTATTGACAAATTAGACACCCTTTCAGCGGCTGTCTGCATCAGTTGCTTCTCAGTGCAGCATTATGAAAACAGAAGCCCAGCAAGTAAGAGGGATGTTATGACCCTGTCATAGGCCCCTTTTCTCATGCAACGACGGTCAGGTCCAAAAGCTGGGCGTAAATGCAGCTGTGGATACAAGTGGTCCACCCACAGATTGTTTTTAAAGGCAGAAAGAGCGAATCTGGTTTGCATTGATCACGACGTGATCTCTACCGTGCAGAAACAGGAGGCATGATTACAGTGAATAAATGACCTCCCCTCCTCCCCTTTAACAACACATTTTCTCCCCGCTTAGTCATAGACAGTTCACTCAAATAGTGATCTCTCCCAGCTGCAGAGCGCACCTCTTTCCCCGTGTGTGCCCAGGGAGGTGGAATAAATGATTTAATGAGGAAATAATTATTTGAATATCGCTATCAGTTCGAGAGAAATCTGTTTCAGAGGGTGTAGTCTTAAACAGGGTAGGCTGTAGATCCACCTTTCTATTTTTTGTACTCTGGAACGTTGCAGCAGCAGCAGCAGCAGCAGCAGCGGGCGGGCGCGCGCAGGAGAGCTGAACGCCTTATATACCTCCGATCTCTGTCCACCTGTACTTCGACAAGCCCCGCCCCCACTGGGCCAAGATTGGCTAGTGTTTCGTACTCACTTGTAAACGACTCGCTAATGCTTGCGCTGGAGGCGGGGCTTGTCGGAATACGGGTGGGGGAACATAGCAGTTTCACCTCCTCCCTGTGGATAAAAGTGAAGCTTACGCTGAAGTGCACTTAGAGCTCGAAGAAGCGAGACAGAAAGATTCTTCACTTGTCTGATGCGGACTGCTCGAAAGAGAACAACATGAGGAACATTTCAGAAACGGGAGAAAGATGTTTTCTTGAGGGAGTACGTGTCTCTCCTGACGGTGGACAAACGATTAAAGGAAAACAACCTGGATATACTATAACTTTTTGAGAGGGGAAGCGTTTCTGTACTGATTTATTTCCTGTCCAGGTGACGGGAGTCGGCTATTACATAACCGAGAAATCTCTCAAATGGTAAGCTGGATGCAGTATGTTTATTATTATTTTCATGAATAATAATTATGTATTATTATTCTTACCACACCTCAAATTAATGGGGGGTAAACTCTTTAGATGATATGTTTAATCGTGCACACTTATTACAGATGGTTCTTCAAGGGTTCTTCAGTAAAGCAAATAAAACAAGGGTCTAGAACCTTTGGTACAGAACCATGAACACTTAATGAAGCCTTTGCATGATGTAAGCGTTATTTGCATCGTGAAAGGGTTTGTCAGACTGGTGGTAATGAGCTGTATATGGTTCTATTTAGAACCTTTTTGAAAAAGGGTTCTATACAGCACCAAAATGGTTCTGCTGCAGTTTCAATATGTACAAGCTTAAAACAGTATGAGAACTCTATATAGAACCACCTACAGCACATTTTCCACAAATCTGAAGAACCCTTTCACAAAGCAGAAATCCCTGTAATCATGCAAAGGATTCTTTGAGTGTTCATGCTTCCATACGGAACTGTTGTCTTTACTGAAGAACCCTTGAAGAGCCATCGTTTGGAAGTGTGTATGTGGCTTTATGACTTTATGTGACAGCCATCAATAAGCAAATCATCAATGTGAAATCAAAAGTGATTTGATTCATTTTTCTGATCTAATATCTGACATTGATTGATCAGGACTTAATTGCCTGCACTGAGCCGCTGTATTAAACGCTGTATAGGGTCCTGAGTGAGGCTGCTGGTAGTAACCAAGATAACAAAATACAGACATCTGTTTGCAAAACCACAAGGAGCCCTAGCTCTGTAATTATGAAATATGTTTTTTTTTTTCTTTCTAAGAGTCCAGGGTGTTCTCCTCTGCCAGACACCACGAGGTGTTGAGACTTGTTCAGCATTTTTGACTCATGTTACATTAGATGGAGGGAAAACATATAAAAGAGGTATATATTAGAAAGGCGTGTACAGTTTAGGGCTTAAGTTAGGGCTTTTAGATGCATGCAATTCTTTATGAAGAACCAAAAAAAAACTGCCTGTGCCTTTGAACCTATCCAGTTTTCTAATATTCCCTGTACATCTTAATGATGGGGTATGAATGGAATGTATAATGCGCAAATTGCTATATTTATGTGGTTTGCCAAGGCAATTATGGCAATGATCAGAAATTATTTATGGCAATTAAGTCAATCCCGCATGTTCAATATTAGGGATGTTATATATAGATGCAATTATTAACAATTCATCCAACAACTTGAAATCGACTGTATTGTCATTCCTTTTTCACCACAGACGAGTTGAGCGAGGCACGAAATATAGTTCCTCCAGACCACAGTTCTACATTAAACATGGAGCAGCAGCAGACAGCAGTGCAATAAGTGAAATAAATACAGACGATACGCCAGACAAAAAACTACACACAGTAGACTATACAGTCCTTAAGTGCAGACTAAACAGTAAATGGACAAATAGGATGGAGGAAAATGATCAGCTGGTAAGTAACAGTGACAATTTAATTTCCAGCACTGATCCAAAGTATTACCAATTAATGCCATGTTAAGAAATTTGGACGTAGGCTGACCTGTTCACATCACTCTAGTTCTGGTAGAAGTTTGGTGCTACATCATTTCTAAAAGGTTCTTTAAATGATCATATAACCACACAGAGAAACATTTGATCACTGGGGTGTTAATTTTGAGCTTTCACTGTTCTAGATATATCGACTGTCTTCACTAAAAAATCCCTAAAGAACCTTTTCTTTTTTAAGTCTGTATTACATTCTGTATAATGAAACGCCAGTTCAACTGATCTTTTACCTGTCTCTCTACTTCTTCTAGCTCTGCATTTCTGTGAAAACCTCCCCCGCTCCCTCAGTCTGGAGATGTTATCCATCCAGCACTGCAACACCTCAACCCCGGCTGCCATAGTGCCCATCTCCAACCAGACGTCTGGGGCAGTCGAGGTTGCAGCCATGGAGAACCTAACAATGAAATCTGTTTTGCCCAAAACCAGCGACCCCACTGCTGCTGGACTCTCCATGACCCTGGGCATCCTGTCTAACATTTTTGCGCTTTTCATCCTGGCCAAGGCTTATGCCCGTCTTCGACGGCGCTCCAAGGCTACCTTTCTGCTCTTCGCCAGTTCCCTGGTGGCCACGGACTTTGCAGGCCACATCATCCCTGGCGCCCTAGTGCTGCATCTTTACTCAAACAGCGACCATCAGAACTCTCAGGAGCCTGATGCCACCTGCCTGTTTCTGGGCGGCAGCATGGTATTCTTTGGCCTATGCCCACTTTTCCTGGGCTGTGCCATGGCTGCCGAGCGATGCCTGGGGGTGACCCGGCCTCTCCTCCATGCCCGGCTTGTCTCTACCACTCGCACTAAGGTGGCTTTGGTGCTGATCTGGTTGGCAGCGCTTCTCGTGGCCTTGCTGCCTATTATCAAGCTTGGAGAATACACCTATCAGTACCCAGAGACCTGGTGCTTCATTAGAGTGCTTGGGAAAACTAAAAACACTGATGTGGCCTTCATGGTGCTGTTCTCCTCGCTGGGACTGGCTTCGCTGGCTGTGTCATTAGTGTGCAACACTGTCAGTGGGATGACCCTGGTGCTGGCCAGACTGCGGAGGAGGACGTGCCAACGCCGCTCAGCAAAATCACATGACATTGAGATGGTAGCACAGCTGGTGGGGATCATGGTAACGTCCTGCATTTGCTGGAGCCCCCTGCTGGTGAGTCTGAGCAAAGCTCAAAGTGTCTGTAATCCAAATCTAAACACTGTAAAAGCATGCTATAATTACCATACAATCAAAACATAAGCCATTGTATTATAACCATCCTGTAATTACAGTACCCTCAGATATTATCCCCTTATTTGGGCAAAACAAACTCACAACCGTCTACAAAGTGAGATCACCACAACACTGTATTTTCTTTTTGTACATTTTCAAAATTTTGGCAGAATTTAGTCATAGTGTTGTGAGCAAAGTAATTTAGAGTGATGTGAAATTACGGAGATGATAGGAACCATCACACTGCTATCCAAAATGACCAATGAACATACATGTGTAATGTTTAATGGCTGATTCTGATTGTTTTACAGCCAAACTGCCCAAATTTTAGACATTTTTACATTTCAGTTTTAGGTCCGCTGCCTGTTCACATACAATAAATCAAATAAAGTTCCACATCAAAAGTAAGAGACACAATAAGTCATGCATAATTATGCAATGACATTTTAGTAATGGTGCAGCAGCAGCACTCAAATACAGCTAAATGCACTTAGCAAGTTATTTACCTCATAAAATTGCAACAAAACAAATTTCTGACAAAAATAAAATAAAATAAAATAAAATAAAATGTGTTTTTTTTTGTGTTGATATTGATTTAAATTGTACATCTGTAGTAATTTTGATAAGGGTAAATAATGCTAAATCTGAAAAATAATTTTGTCATATTTATAAACAATTTGTGGGACAGCTTTCTGAGAGAGAGTCTTTTGATAACCCAGAGCATTGTCAGAATCCTTTATTTTTGTACTGAAATGACTTCAAAATATTAACTCACACAATTCTGATGAGAGAATATGACTTGACAGCTGAACTGAGGAGGATTTCACAATGTAACAACTGACCGTTACTCACTACTCCACATCGTAAAAAGAGAATAAGTTCTAGGAAATAGGTTATTAGACATGGGTGCTATTACTCCTAAGGGGCTTGGAAGCAAGCGTTCCATTGGGTGCACAGCTCGGTTCTGAATTCTGGGGTAAAGTATGTTGGAATCTTCTTTGTAAGAATTAATGGAGTGTTTCTGAATTAGCCTGAAAGTGTGGCTGTCCAAATCACTAAAACTAAAATCGAAAAAATTGAGCTTATATTCTGAAATGCTGGCAAACCTTCCCAACACCATTTACTAGTTAGAACCAAACAAGCACTATTCCAATCCTGATAAGATAAAGACTAATTTGACCACCGGAATTCTATTTACTATATAAGACGTTTCCATTAATGTAATTGCTGTTATTAACAGTGATGAATGAAGACATTTCGCTATGTAGTCCCGGCCACTGAGAATACCTGCAGTGCATCAGTGTGTGTGCATTCCTGTGATTTGCTGGACCTCTCACAAGACAGCCGGCATTAATTTTAGTCATTTTTGGATGGTCTTTTTCCTGTTAGTACTGGTTGCAACTAGATTGCTGCAATAGCTTTAGTGCTGGATGTAATGACACTAAAATTGTAATGATGAGTAATATTCAGTTTTATTACAGTGCTGGATTCCATGCCCAAGTTTAGCACTAATTTAACACTAGTTAGACTTACAGTAAGGAATAAGAGCTGTTCTGTTCCATAGAAGTCCTTGTAGGTCAAAGTGTCAAGATCAGATTGTTAAAATGTAGTAGGTCTTTATTACAGTAACTGTGTGTTGCCTGTGTTACACAGAAAATGGTTATTTTTGTCCAGTGGCTTTATTTAATTCCTCTATTTTAATTTTATTTCTACCTTGGTTAAATACTGTTTCACAGTCTGCATCCTTATCTGGCCTGTTTAGTTTGATACATGCCATACATATGTGCACCCACCAAGACAGGTTTCTTGTATGTGTAACATGTGATTCTGATTCTGAAATGTTTCAAATACACATTATTCTTTAATACTCTATATGTGGTCTATCAGAAATTTGCAGTGGGCAGACATTTGGAACAGAACAGTCAGACTGCCAGTACCCCACATATCTATTTGAGTAATTGGCAGATGATCTTGTATAGAATTTGCCTGAAAATAGAATTTAGTTGAAACACAGCTTTCATTACTTGTGAGCAAAATTAGTCTCATAACCTAAACCGGAAAACTCACCTTTAGACACCAAACATGAATTGGCCGATTGACTTAATGACCACAACTATTTTCCCTTTACCTGCAGATCTTTGGCCTGATGTCACTTAAACACTCCTATAGCGGCTCTACGGAGCACGACTTGTTCTACCAGCGCTTGATGGTGATGGGGGTGCGTCTGGCCTCCTGCAACCAGATCCTGGACCCCTGGGTTTATATCCTGCTGCGACGAGCTGTGCTCAGGAAGATCTACAGGCTCACAACCGGTCGCACTGACACAAGGGGAAGCACCTTCCGGCGCTGGGAGATCAGCTCCTTCCAAAGCTCTGAGAAAAATGCCATCAAACGGATCTAAAGGAATTGCACAAAGTGAAGTTTGATCAACATGGAGAAGAGAAGAAGGACGGAAAAAGCGGAAAGAGCATCTGGAATGTTCTTCTCCTGACTATACTCTGTAGTGTCTCACAATGTACCTGCCATGGACCTGCGTTCAGTGAGGATGGCAGGTGAGGGATGCATATGCAAAAACTGGTATTCTAAGCTGTGCCAATAGTTTGGCCTCATGATGCTTGCCTTTACCAGAGAGGCTGACATGCTCCTACTGAAATGTGAAGGGTTTTGAGATCACAGATCAAGATTCAAAATGCTCGTCATGGTTGGTAAGAGATTTCAAGAGCTCTTAGGAACCACCTTTATATGATGGTCGAGGCTTGGTGGAAAAGACGCCTGCCAAGGAACACAAATGTTCTGGTTAACAAAATATACAGTGTAACATTTTCAAACCATGCACTTACATACAGTAATATGCAAAAGTCGGATACCACCCTTTCTTTTCATGCATTTCCAGGTCAGATGGCAAACAAGCACAAGTTTATCCATTTTCTGTGTCAGAAAAATAAAAGTTTGATGGAAAAATTCACAGAAGCCTCAGCAACTAAATATATATCTCTCTGCAGGGAGGTTCTTCCACACCTCAATTCCGTACACTGAAAAACATGCTGTATTACTTGTAGGTAATTAAATAAGTAAGTAGAAAAAGTAAGTAAGTGAGAAAAAAAGGCAGCCATCAAATTATTAGGTGCCTATTTTAGTGAAAACAACATTTTTACAGTGTAAAATTGAGTCATCTGGTCACATGGACAGAAGTGGCCAGAAACACCTCTGAATGTTTTGTTGAGATCTGAAGCAAGAGTGGAGCCTGATCTTCTCCTCTTTATCAAAGATGATAGCTTTAAGCACTGTTTATGTGATGGTGACAGGTATTGTGTCTTTGTTAAGGGTCCTGTTCTCTCTGTATCTTGAAAGAAAGAAATTTGTGAGCTGAGGTTGCAGTTGAGGTGAGTTTGTGTAGTTGTCTGTGTGAATGTTATGTCTATCATTGAAGAAGAACATAATGACTCCTTCAGGAATAATATAATATAATTTACTTACATATTTAATGGCTGTTTTGACTGGAAATTGAATAAATGAAAGGGTGGTCTCTGGCTTTTGCACAGTACTGTATCAGGAAGCTCAGACTGTCTTGGAAGTTGCTTCTGCAGCCTGTCAGTCAAGACCTTCTTACACATGACCGAGTCATGGACTATATGTACATATGCCATAATGACGCAAAGTAAAGGCAGAGCTTTTACTTGTACTGTACACATTTCGCTGTAGCCAGATGTTCATATGTGTCCTCATATCTGTGTATTTATTGCCTGTTGTGTCTCCCCAATTATGTGACTTGAATTTAAGCTATTTGATGTAAAAGCTATTGAATGTAAAAAAAAAACCCAACAACAACAACAAAAAAAAGACCAATAAAGGTTAAGTAGCTTATTGTGTTGCTGCTCCTTTTATGCAGGGGTGGGAATGGGGGTCTATTATATTTATCGTCTTGGCTTCACAGAGCCCTCACACACATACACACAGCAGTTAATCCTTCTTCTTGGGAATAAGAGGAATGGAAAATCCTTTTATGGCAGCAGGATAGGTTTGAAGTGATCACATCTGGTCTATTTTAGACTCTTTAGCTACGTGTACATTTACAGTAGTCTTCATAATTAAGACAACCAAAACCTGTTTTGTCATAGCTCTGACACCACTGGGTTAGACAAGCGCAAACACTGTGAACTTACTCATCTGTATACATTTCTCGTATCCAGAGGGCTGATGGGAGGAAGTTCCAATCATGGCTTTCAAGATAGATAAACCGGTTGTGAGATTATCCAGGGCCAAAATCAAGTCATGGAATATGCTTTCATCTCTTAAAAGCAACTCACATGGGCCAACTGACTCCGCAACCTTTAGAGCGTTAATATTTAGGCCTACTGGAAGAGATTAAGAGTTTTTCAAACAGGGAGTTTCTAAGTAGCCTTCAGAAAGGTTCTGAATAACTGAACTGAACAGTATCAAGGACACAATTTTCCAATTACCTGAGATTTAGTTGAGATGTTTGCTGCCCAGATTGTCCTTCTTTACTTCAAAGCTGGAGCTAACATTGGGCTAACACTGCTAACAAACATTAGAAGTCAATAGATACCTGAGTCTTTTCCGTAAATGCCTCCCCAAAACCAAGTCAAGTTTAAAATAGCTGACCACAGTGTTTGGCTAAACTGTGAAGCTATTTTTATAGTTTACAGTAAGTAAACTGCCCTAAACCGCTCACAACAAGACTGGGCGACCCCAACGAAAACCTGGATGTGATTTCATCGGGTTGAGAGAAGTTTTGGGGTTGTATTTACAGGAAAGATTTGGGTCACTATTGAAGTCTAGTGGTTGATACAGCTGAGGAAGCAAACTGTAGACTCCAAAAATGGTCTTATCTGTATCTGGGGTAAGTGGACAATCGTGCAAATTTGATTTTTCCCCTTTGAAATTATACTTGGGATTTCTACAATTTTCATACCACATAAGACGTAATACACAGGCACATTAATTTTTTGTGTGTTGTTTTAATTAAAACACAATTATTTAAACATAAGCCTTTGGATCAAAATGTCTTTATGGAAAAACACATATTCAGTTTAGATTTTAAGTTCATTGCGATGAGCATCTAAAATAGGGTGGTGCTCTAGCCCAATTTAGCCCCTGCTTACTCAACAAACAACTCAACTCCGTTTATAATCTGCTCATACCTAAAACTAACCTGGAAACCTTCACAAATCAAACCGACAATGAATTCTCAAACTGGGCATCACTGTAATGGGAGGACGTTTCTGTTAAAAAGTAAGCAATTAAACATTCTCACCAACGAGTGTGTCACAGTCCCGGAGTAGGTCCTAGGTTGAGGTCTAGGGTAGCCTGTGTATTACTCCCACTGGGGCTTGTGTGGGGTGCATCTGTAGTCTAATGTCTCCATGTGGTGCAGCTGATTCTATTCTTATGTGTGTATGTGGGGGGGAATTAACAATATCAAAGAAATAAAAAAGGAATACTTACTATCTAAAATAATATCCTGGCAAGCTAAATTATCTTATTTCTAGTCATGATATCCTAAAATTCTCGGTTTGAGTTTGTTGTAAGCTAATTTTAAGATCATTATTTCACACCTTATTTCCAGATATTTTGTACTTGTTTTAAGTGATTTTAGTTAGACTTTTGGCTTACTAAAATCACATAAAAGCTCAAACTACCCCACAGGAAGGAATACAAACTTAACAACATTGCATCACACTGTGTGAGTATGATATTTCAGGATTGGCTTGTTAGAGGGTTGAAACAGGTTTGTTTTTTCCACCCAAGACACTGATACCCCTCGATACTGACATGTCATCTCTGTTTCAGTTATGTGTGTTCAAACGTTTGACTGGAAATCAGGGTGAATGAAGGTAACCAGGGACCCCTAGGCTTCAGTTTGACTGGAGCCCCCACTGTAAATGAGAATATTAGTCAAAAACCAGCCAATACTAAATTAGCTCCATAAAATTATTCAGCTCCTCAGTGTGGCAGCGGATACCATTAGGATGCCATACGTCAGGTTTAACGAACCACATAGCAAAATAATCTGGGTCACATAAAGGAGGTGGCATAATGAACACGTCAGTTTAGGTAAAACATCATGCTCACAAGTTTCCGAAAATCTTAGAATAAGAGAGGGACCTGCTGCGGCAAAAGCAAATGAACTACAGTGGCGCACTGGGCGGCAGGGGGTCTGCGAATGTAACTGATTAGAGGTAATCTCTCAGTGCAGTTTACTACACTGAATATTTCGGAAACAATTTGCATTTCCATCAAATTACAGCACCGGAACTCAGCTCCATTTACAATTCACATGACCCAAGAGTGGCACTCAAGCCCAATTTAGCCCCTGCTCACTCAACAAACAACTCAACTCAGTTTAAAGTCTGCCCAAACCTAAAACTGACCTGGAAACTCAAACCAATAATGAATTCTCAGATTGTGTATCAATGTAATAGAAAATGGGAGGAAGTTTCTGTTATTAAAAAAGCAATAAAATGTTCTGACCAATCAGTGGGCCGCAATCCCTGGGCGGGCCCCTAGGCTCCAGCCTAGGATAGCCAGTGCATTAGTCTTGCTGGGGCACTTGTGGTGTACATCTGTAGTCTAGTCTATTCTTAACTGAACCAAATGCTAGGAAGGTAAGGACAGTGTGTGGGAGGAGTTAACACTGCAAAAAGATGCTATCTTGGCATGGTAAATTATTTCTTACTTCCAGTTGGTACATCTTAAGATTCTCAGTTTGAGTTTGTTGTAAGTTAAGTTTAAGATAATTTACTTCATCTCCAGACACTTTTAATGACATAAAGACAGATGACATCGTTGGACAGATTTTTCACTAAATTTGTAGATAATTGGGCTTGTTTCAAGCAATTGTTTCAATTTCTTAAAATAAGTCAAATTATCTGACAAGAAAGTGAAAAAAAATCTGGCTTATTAAAATCACATAAAACAGGTACAAATGTCTGGAAAAAAATAAAATAATCTTATAATGAACAACAACTCCGAAAAGTGAATATAAGCTAATTAAACTTGCCAAAATTATTTATATCAATCCTCAGCAATCAATATCACAATGATGTCAATGAAGTTATTTCAGTAACTAAAAGACAAAAGGTGTCCGTCTGTACCCGAGTAGTACTGTCTACCTGAAGGTCACTGTAAACCCACAACTTAAAACAATGTCAAGTTGCCAAAAGTCAGTAGCCCTAATATTTTAAATTCAGAAAATCAAAAGTTAGATGTTTGTAGAACTGGCAGGTTTTGTGCTAGTAATCAACATATGCTTTATTTCATTAGAACTGTGTAGCCAGTGTCATTACATTCAAATGGTAAATTAATCACATATCAAAACAGCATGAGTGAACACTTAATGTGGTGGTAGCTGATCGACTTGAACTGCAACTGCAACAGCAAGGTTAAAGTAATAAATACCAGAGGCATACAAACCAAACCGATAGCATGGAGATAAGATGTTATTACTCAACATGTACTTTACTTGATGAGAACTGATGTAAAATAAGAAAAATAAAAATCTATTTCATCAACAGAAACAGACTGGTAGGAATACAGGAAGGTTTAGTAAATCTGTCATGGACAGTTCTTTAAACTTAAAATCTGCCCGCTCAATATGTTTACTTTGGTACAACTTACTATTTCTTTACTCATTCAATGATTCAATGAATTTGAACATCAGGGTTTACATGGGACCAAAAATATATGATGCCGATCAGATTACTTACTAGTCTCACCTGGCTGTTTGCTTGTAAAAGCTGCCAATGAAGGCACTGTGTCCATATTTTATTATGCTACACTGCCCCCTACTGCATCCCAGTAGCATAAGGTCTCAGCTCAGAAAAGGTAACGTCCTGTAAAAGCTTCAACAGGAAACAGAACCTGCATGTACAGAGCTTCTTAGAGTAGCAGCACTTATTTAGGATCAGCTTCATGCTTTATTTACAGTGACCTTACTGACAGGAACTAGACCAGCCCTCCCGTTCTGTGGTGCTTCCTGAACACGGGCCCAGATGTTCATGAATGCACTTTCAGAGACTGGAAGAGAACCACACTGATCAACAATGCTGCACGTCTCCTCACTGCATTGGTGACAGTGTCATTTACCACTGCCACTGGCGCATGGTCAATTAGTATGTGATGTGACATGCTCACACAGCTCTGAGCTGAGCTCTTATCTACTATAACACTGTGTTCATTTATACAGCACACACACAGGACAACACAGCTACAGACTGGCAGAGGGCCTAAACCACTCTCTACTGACCGTGATGAGCGCCACCTCATTCCAATGTCACTTAACCACTGTAAGATGACCTCAAGTGACCTACAGAAAGGCTGGTGAGTGGTGGCTGGGGTGAAATGCACAGCGAGCGTGGTTCAAAAAACAGGCTTCTGGAGGCATCATTAGTGATTTTCTAAATAAACAGATCTAAAATACAATATCTGATCTGGAATTTGGGAGACGTGTTTCCAGTAGTGTAGAGAATAAAACAGAACTGCTCATTTTGGTCAAACACAAACCCAGAAACTGTAAAACTAGAGAAACTGATCATTTTGAGGTGGTCTCTTAAATTTTTCCAGAGCTGTATATACATTTGTAACTTATGTCATCACTGGTAAAAGCTTTTTCCCCAGTCAACAATATATTTCAACATTTAAAACCATGTTAACAGGGATTTTAAAGCAGTGGCAGCAGTTTCTGGCTGATATC
Organism: Semaprochilodus insignis; assembly: GCA_034552555.1. NCBI lineage: Eukaryota > Metazoa > Chordata > Actinopteri > Characiformes > Prochilodontidae > Semaprochilodus > Semaprochilodus insignis. The sequence continues at coordinate 5,961,030 of CM067477.1, read as the reverse complement.
CTTCCTCCTTGCTTGTGGCAACCATGGGTTAAAGTGTCTCAATCACTTAAAACCACCTCATCAAACTAATGTGGAATGTTTTGCCCTGAATTGTAAAAGTTGCATTTGGCACAAATACACAACAGTTCATTAAGTAAAGAGCACCGGACCTTTTGTTTGATGTTTAAGGGCTGCTTCACTTCAGCAGGAACAGACAAAAACGCTGCCAGAAAACTGAAGATGAGAAGTTTCACCTTCCAGCACGATAATGATCCAAAGTTCACTTCCAAGACAACCAAAGAACAGCTACAAAAAAGGAACATGAACGTCTTAAAATGGCTCCATTAGGGCCCAGACCTGAATTCCATAGAAAAGCTGTAAAACGACCTAATCAGACTGTGCACAGGTCACTGCGTCTGGCAAGAGTGGGCTTGAAATTGTCTAGATGTGAAAGGTTCATAAAGACTTACTGCAGTAATAAAAGTGAAAGGTGCTTCAACAATATATAAGTTGTGGTGGTTGTGTGTATACTTCTGCAGGGAAGGTACTGTATTTTATTTTTAGATGCATTATCCCATTAACTAAGAAAAAAATGTCTGCCAAAAACCTTCAGATTTAATAAGGGTGTGTAGACTTTTATATTCCCTCATACAGCAGAGGCATGACTTGTTGATTTAAACAGGCAGCCGAAGTACAGTTGAGTATACTGTAAGGAGCTGTGCTGACTGCAAGATCCATGTTAAATTCCTTGTCCACTCTGTGATCATCTACGATACACAATGCTGTTCAGTTTATTTGTTGAATTTTTAAGCTTATTTAACAGGTAATGATATACACAGTAAAAAAAAGTGCGACCTAAAAAAATACTTTATATTGTTACACAATTGTATAAGTTTTACTCAACTAAAAATGACTTTGATTGAATTAATTGTCCTTTCAGAGTCTTGATTAAACCTGATTTAATTAGAGTGTTTCTTTTAGCATGGACCAACGAAACACTTTTTAGAGTGTATGAACACAGAAGATTACAAGGAATAGCCTGATGCCTCATACCGTGACCTTTATGGTCAAACTTTAATTTGCAATGCATATTGCTCAAGTAGAGGTCTCTGCCAAACAGAACATGTGGGCATATTTCATCCATCTAATGATAATGGTGTGGGTATTTTTCAACCACCCAGTCATGTTTAAGGCTGTGTCATAAATCTATATAACTAGTAACTCCTGCATAAAGGCCTTAAAATCTAGAAGCCGCTGTGGCTAAACTGCAATGCTTATACTTGATCGTGCATCGTGCTTACTAACTGTTGCAGTATAACAGCTAACATTAACCCAGTAAACGTTTGAACTGTTGAAATCACGTGTCTAAACACGTTTTAGACGTCCACGGACGACCATTGTTTACTGGAAACACTGTAACTCAGCACTAAACTGTAACCAGGCGAAGAAAGATTATCAGCTCATTACCCGGCCATTGTGTTTTGCACGAGATCACACCACCCTGTATCAATCAATGTATAACTAGGATTAAGTATGATGTCATTCCTGACGCCTCGTTTGCGGCGGAGATAAACTCATGTGTAGCGGGCCGCTAGCCGAGAGTGTACCTGCGACAGTCGCGCTCCGGGTCACTTGTGGCTCTGTGATGGAGGAGGTGGGTGAAATGCATCCGGGACTTGGGGAAGAAGCAATTCGAGGTAGGCTGAAAACTCATTGTCGCTGGCCCACAACACAGGGTTGGTACGTGTTTGCTTGAGCTTATCCACGTCACTAACGGGGTGGTGAGGGGTGGGAACTTTTCTGGTAGACAACAGAAACACATCCAGTGATTATTACACTTTCTGCTACAGTACATTCAACACCCAAACACAACCTTTAGCAACCTGTATAGTTCTAGAATAATATAATATAATATAATATAATATAATATAATATAATATAATACAAACGTTACCAAATACCGTTTTCTAATAAATATCTTCATGTCATCTGTTAATCGGACGTGGTTGAGTAGCTCCCTGTTGATCTGCACTTCCCTGCCCTATAAAGTGCCATCTTCCTACTGCACTTCTTGACCTGTTCTTGCACGGTCTGCATAAGCCTTTCTTTTCACTATCTCTTGAAGTCTTACTCCAGGTTTATCCTGTTTTATCGCCTTGCAGAGAACAAACTATTTGATGTGATCTTTACCATCGTCTTTCATGTTCTTCCGCCTCTCCAGTGACTTCTTTGTGTGCTCAGAGATACTTTCTTAGGTTCCCTTTGGACTGGCAACCTTCGCCTTCTTCAAGCACTCCTTCAACTTGCGGATCAGTGACTTGTAGTTCTTATCTGTCTCCCGAAACTAATCCCAGGTTTCTTTTCCGACGTACTCCCTCGCTCATCTCTTCCAGATCAATCTTCGTCTGCACACAGCATCATGACTAAGCCGTCCTGCAGGATTTGTCGCTCATTCACCAGGATCTTTCTTAGCTTTCTCTCTGTCTCTCTCTCAGTGTCTGTGAATGTTTATTTATCCATTTTGAGCACCTATTCTCCTCTCTTCCTCTTTTATTGCTGCCAAACAACCAGCAAATATAACAAACAAACAAATAATGAGTATTTGTATCTAATAAGAGACAAAAAAAGATCCATATCAATTCATTGCATTTTTCTCATTGAATATTGAGCTGTTCTCTGTGACCATATGAGACTGAGCGAAATTCAGGACAGGAGAGTTGGATGGGTGTCCTGTCAGAAGAAGTAGAAGAATTTAGGCTGAAATCAGACAGACTAATTCTAACAATCTATTATCAGGATTCATATTAATCAATAGTCAGTACTACAGATTAATCAGTTACTCTTTAGGAAAAACGAGACAAGAGTTCAGGATTCGGGACAACCACTCAAAACTCAGGACTGTTCTGGATTTTTCAGGGCATGTGTTCACTAATGATTGTGACCTCACTCTCACTTAAACCTGGCTGGCCACACCCCCTTCACACACACAGGGGAAGTTAGGAGTTAGGCATCATCTATCCTCATATCTTCTATCATTCTATAGCATTCACTAGCTGATTCACATTCAGACAGTACTAGTCGAGGACCTTGGCTTTAATATCAACACACAGGCCTACCAATGGCACTGTCATTACCCGATATGAACCAAAAACCTGATTTGGACTATGCATGCACAGCACATGTGTGTCATTTCCGGTATTGTTTACAGTGTGTTTACAGTGTGTTTACAGTACCGGTGATCATTAAAACCCTGATGTTTTCATCTCTTCTTTTTCTGCTGTGTTTTGTGAAAAGCTTGGTGTTCTACTGTGTCGTATTGTTACCTTGACTGCGCTGTTGGTGTTCAATTCTTTCCACACTGTGAGCGAATATGAAATTAATGAATAACCTGCACCCCCACCTCCTTTCTCTTTCAGAGTGGGTTTAAATGTACTCAGCATTTCTTTAACTTGGGTTGTTATTTTAAGTATTTGACTCTGATGTTAAATTCTATTTTTAAATGTGCTCATTTGAATGAACGAGAAAGCCGTCTTGGTCCTAGAGGGCTGCAATGAGAACTCTACTGGTGTCCCTGCATGAAGTAGACCTTTGAATTAAGTTAACACAATGATGTATATGTTAGCACATAGTCACAGGCACAGCAGCTAACTTCTCTCACTCAAATTCAAACAGTGGACGGAGGCTGATTGACAACGCGAAGCACTAGCTTGCTAGATAAAAAACCTCAGCTAGCTCCTCCTACCCAACAATAACAACATACAGAGTGATCTGTGATTCAGCACTGACAATGACTGTAATGCGTTGGTGCTAAAGAGTGATAGAGTAAAGGAGTCCTCATCTGCACTACTTACTGGAGCCACTGAAACCAGGCTTCCCTAAACAACTTATGAAGGTATTAAAACTAATTTCTGAGGAAATTAATAGTGTGATTAATATTTTTATTAATATTAATATTTTATATTAATATAATATTAATATTTTTATGTTATTCTTGTTGAGATATTACAGCAGTTATTGTTTGAGCTGATGCATAAAATAGTTTGTTTTGAAGCTGCTCCTGAAACAAAAATACATTGTTTAAATAGAAGACAGAATGAATAATATTACCTCTATCATAGAATAAATATAGGACCTACATAATATAAACGTCACCTGTAAGGGAAAGCACTGGTTTTACTTCAATGCTTTAATAACTAGATTTTATAGTTGTTATTATTATGGGAATTATTATATTTTCACCTGTTTTGGCTTTTAAATATAATGATAACAGAAAATGTGGCTCTAATAATAACTTACTGTAATTAACAGAATATGGTTCAGCACCCTGGACAGTTCCGGCCCAGTCCTGGCCCGGTTTCCATGGAGGTCCGTGGACCTGCACGACACTTATCATGACACAATGAGGGGAGCATTAATGGAAGCCTTATGAGTATGATGTCATAAATGTAGAACTGCGCAAAGTTCTTGTTGGGGGTGAGGGAAGTGGCGCTGCATGTGAGGAGGCATTTTATTCCATACGGAAGCAGCTGTTTAAGGTCACAACTATCTGGAATAACTATCCAGCAAAGCTGGTTGACCAGCAAGTTTAGTTGGTTTAGTTGGTCAACTAGCATTCATGCCCAAATCCTTCCTGGTGAGGTTGAAATGTTGGTTAGTGCTGGACTGGTGTTGGTTTAACTGGTCGACCAGTATGGAAGTGCTGGTGAAGCTGGTTGACCAGCATGGCCTCTGCTGGTTTAGCTGTTGACCTGCATAGTCTTTGATGGTTTAGCTGTTGACCAGAATGGTCTATGCTGGTTTAGCAGTTAACCAGCATGGCCTTTGCTGGTTTAGCTGTTGACCAGCATGGTCTTTGCTGGCTTAGCAGTTGACCAGTGTGGTTTGGAGATCAATATATAGTCACATAATTATTATCTCTCACATATACCATATGTATTCCATTAGCTTCACTGTATTAGCACATTATATCCGGACTCACATACTTACAGGCTTAGGCACTTAATCATAAATTTTGGGTGGACTTTTACTACTCCATGTGAAAGGGACCACAAATCAGCTACTTCCTTTCATTCGAAGTGTAGCAAACTAGCTACTCCTCTAGTCCCAAGTGTAGGCCTTATCTGTTTTCTCTATGCTGGCCACAGTGAGTTATTGTTCAAGTGACCTTGGAGTTGCAAAACAACTCTTCTGGAAATCTCCAGGTGTAAGGGGACTCTGAAAACCATATTTGAGTTTCCTTCCTCTTCATTAATTATGCATGTATGTTCACACTCTTTTGTTTATTCATATCACAATTAGGTGTAACCAATGGGTTGAAACTTCTTTGTCGTCTGTTAACCAATGGAAGGTGACAACAGCCCATTGGGGAGATATATAACCTTTTGTAACTTGGTCAACCTTTGGAGATCTCTGGTTATTTGCCAGGAACTTCTCCCTGGCCGGAAGTTTTTCAATAACTATATTACTTTGGAGCATTAATTATGACCCTGTGCTTTTACTGATTTCTGCTTATTTAGAAATTTCCACCACACCAGGATGGTCTATGCTGGTTTTGGTGCTGACCAGCATGGTCTTTGTGGGTTGATCTGTTGAACAGCATGGTCTACGCTGGTTTAGCTGTTGACGAGCATGGTCTTTGCTGGTTTAGCAGTTCATCAGCATGGTCTTTGTAATGTAATCATTAGAGGATTACAGGTAAGTCACGCCGAAGTGAACTGCAGTGGCGGTGCTGGCCTACCGTGATTAGAGCTGGGTTTTAAGATTGCTGTGTTATCTTTTCTCTGCTTCACACACCAGCTGCTTGTTGTAACTGTCGTGTCCTCTTTAATGTGTCTGTCCACTGTGTGTGGACAAGTAAGCTGTGTGTGTTTTAGTTTGTGCATCTTCAACTTTGTGGGTTTAACTGTCTAATGTTAACTCTCTTGTGGTTTTCAGAAGGGCTGCTGTTAGGATTATAGTATGAGGCAATGATCCCCATTGCAGGACATGAGCAGTGTCAGTGTCTGTGTGAAGTTTGGGGTAGGCTGGTGTGCCTTATGTAGCTTCCGTTCTAATGAGTCCCACTCCAGCCCTGGGCTTACCTGAAGGAATCATCTGATCTATTGTTCAGTGTTGACTGCTAAAATAAAAATCAGCATTTTTATTCTTAGTAGAGATTCCAATAATGTCCATATTCAATTCTTGTAAAGGAAATGGAAGATGTAAACGTGACTGGGTGCTCTATATGAGTGGATTTTTATGGATGATGCATTAAGTTCCAGTATAAATGACTATGTATGATCAGTTTTACAGATATGCAACTCTAAACCTTAATGAAAACATAATATTTAAAAACTAAAAAATTTGAAGAAGCACTTTTACTTTTTGCTCGAAGTACATTTTTGAGCATGTGCTTTTATATTTCTACTGGAGTAAAAGTCATTCTTCAACTTTTGCATAAGTATTTCTTTTACTATATTACTTGGACTTTGACTTAAGTGAGGGACTTACTTTTACTCCCTCTGTTCCTTATTCACGGCTTCTAATTCGTTTGGCTCCTATTGAAGATGGGAGATTTGGACCACTCCGCAATGTCTTCTGTCTTCTCTGTCTTCACAGAAGAATACAATCACTGTCTTCTCCAGCACATCCCAAAGATTCTCAATGGGGTTCAGGTCTGGACTCTGTGGTGGCCAGTCCATGTATGAAAATAATGTGTCATGCTCCCTGAACCACTCTTTCACAATCTGAGCCCAAAGAATCCTGGCATTGTTACCCAACCCCTTGAGTTCCCTTCGCATTGTGCATGTGGAGATGCTCTTACTTTCACTATTAAACATGTCTCTGAGTTCTACTGTCGTTTTTCTATGATTTGATTTCACTAAACATTTAAGTGATCACAATCATTCAAGATTTTTTTCTGACCACATTCCTTCCTCGAAGACGATGTTTCCCACTGTCCTTCCACTTCTTAATAATGTGTTGGACAGTTCTTAACCCGATTTTAGTAGTTTCAGCATCTCCTTAGATGTTTTCTCTTCTTGATGCATGCCAGTGATTTGACCCTTTCTGAAACAGATTAACATCTCTTCCACGACCACAGGACGTGTCTTTCCACATGGTTGTTTAACAAATGAGAAGCTACTCACTGCATCAGTTAGGGTTAAATAACTTGTTGCCAGTTGAAACATAATCACCCATGCAAAATTATCCAATGGGAGGCTCTTACCTATTTGCTTAGTTAAACCCAGGTGGTGACCTTTTTGTGGCCAGGCAGTGTAGAAGTAATTAGTATGTTGTCATATCTCGATAACAGAGTGGATAAGGTCATGTGCAGTGGGCCGGAGGTCACGAGTGTGCTTGCACCACTTGTGTTCCGGGTCACCAGTGGCTCCTCTGTGATGCAGGAGATGGGCTGAAAAGCCATTCTTGCTCGCCCACAGCACAGGTTTGGGAGGTGGGTGGCTTAAGCTTATCTACACCACTAACTCTATATGCTTTTCTTTCTGTCTCTCTTTCTCTGTCTCTCTATATGCACATATTATTTATTCCCTCTGTCTCTCTCTCTGTATATATAAGGAATGAGTATGATGTCATTCCTGGTGCCTTGTTAGTAGAGTGAATAAGCTCATGTGTAGCGGGCCGGTGATGAAGGAGGAGGGTGAAATGCATCCGTCGAGACTGAAAACAAAGATGGGGTAAGCTTGAAGGTATGCGTGCTAAGCTTAGACTAAACCCGCACCGCCCTACGCTACCAAGCATCTTCCTCGCAAATGTGCAGTCTCTGCCGAACAAGCTTGACGAGTTAAAGATCTGGACCCTAACACAGCAAAAGCTTCTGGACCGCAGAGTTATGTTTTTCTCGGAAACGTGACTAAGCAGTGATGTTTCTAACTGCGTGGTTGATTTTTAGAGCCAATATGCCTAATGCATACAAAGCCACAGCCCTCCCCCACCCAGGACAGTCTGACCACCTCTCTGTTCCAGCCATTGAACGTATTAGGCCAACTACAAAATCTGTCAAGATCTGGATGGAAGAGGCTGACTTCTCTCTCCAGCACCAGTTCTAGCACACAGATTGGAGTGTGTTTACAGCCCAGGCCACCACAGGACTGTCATATTAACATTGACATTCATACAAACTCTGTCCTGGAACATATCAATAGCTGTGTGTACAGAGTGACAACTCATAATATAATAGTTCCCTAATCAGAAGCCCAGGATGAACAGAGAAATTGGCCTCCTGCTCAAGATGGATGCTACCTGCAGACCAGGAAGCCAACAGCTTACCCAGAGCCAACCTCAGAAGAGGAAACTCAAAAGGCCAAACACTGTTACAAACAGTGGATTCCTCTGACCCCCATGTATGTGGCAGGGCATGAATGCAAGAAAGGCGTCCGGTCCTGATGGAGTTCCTGGCTGTGTGTTTAGAGCCTGTGCTAAGCACCTGGACGGGGTCTTCCCAGACATTTTCAGTCTGTCACTGGCCCAGGCAGTTGTCCCAAGTAGCTTCAAAACCGCTACTGTTGTGCCAGTGATAAAGGACTCGACTTCTTCAGACCTGAAAGACTTCCACCCTGTCGCACTGACCCCCATCATCTCCAAGTGCTTTGAAACACTAGTCCTTTCTCATCTGAAATCCTGTCTGCCTGCCACACTGGATCCACACCAATTTGCCTACCGCCGCAAGAGGTCAACAGAGGACGGCATTTCTACAGCACTCCACACTGTACTGATTTGTCTAAACTCCTACATCCTAGTCAGAAAGGTGCAACAGTTACTTAACTTTCTGCAGAGCCTCGTGGAAGCTCACTTGTGTGCTGGGCTACTGGTGGACTTTTACCACTGTACCGTTGAGAGCATACTCACAAACTGCATCTCAGTGTGGTATGGCAACTGCTCCGCATCTGACCGCAATGCGCTCTAATGTGTGGTGAAAACTGGCCAACGCTTCACAGGCACCCAGTTAGCCACCATCGAGATCATTTACCATAAGCGCTGTCTGGGCACTCTGCACTCTGCATGATGACAAAGTCGAATCTAATCTAACCTAATGTAATATGTAGGTGTTTATTTTTCCACCTCTCTCTCTCTCTCTCTCTCTCTATCTATCTATCTATCTATATATATAAGGAATAAGAATGAGTCAATTTTTCTCTTTACAGGAGTATGGTAAATTCTATACATATGGTTAGTACAAAAATGTCCTCTTTTTTAAATAAAGTATTACAGTGACATAATTGTCGGAATCATTATTGTGTTACACAGCATATTTTGGTAAAGACCACCTTAACATACATATTCATGATATCAAAAACAAAACATTTCCGTTAAACAATCACTGCCATGGATCAAACTTAGGGTTATGTGATTTACATATTGCATTTAGCTTATTTGAAAAGTCCAGTCTGTCAGTTAATTTAAAACAGTTCCCAAATGCAGAAAATACCATATTTGTCAAAAAACACCCAAGTTCCAATAAAAACAATGGTACCTTTTCCCCAGTGTAAGTAAACTAGACTGAATGATTGGCTGGTGAAAGGCTAATTAGTCTTTATCATGGCAAAGCTAGTGAAAGCCTCGTTTATAGCTCTAAAAATATAAATACACCTCGTAAAACCAAATAAACATCTCAAGTAAAATAAACAACATCTGTTAACACTTTAAATCTTCAAAATATATTTCACAAAAAAGACAAGCAGGCCAAACCCTCTTAGTTCCGTGATGAATGCATTCATTTCAATGGCTCAAGTTAGCATACATTTCACTCAGTTTTAACTTCAAATTTCGTCTTTCAACATGGCAATATAAAACCATAATGACGTCCTACACAGGGTTGCTTTATGATTTCTAGGCTGTTTGTGCACTTTAAACATTTAGCTACTTGTTAAAAAAAAAACCTACAGGAATTAAGAAGTCGAAAACAGGCACGTCCAGCGCAACTATCACGACCTCCTGTGCAAGAGTACCCTCTAGAGGTAATAACCGGTATGAATTATATTGTATATATGAAATAGATTAGATATATTATACATGTATAGTGACCACATATTTTTATGTGCGGGTCACACCGGCCGTGAGTGCTCATTTGTAGCAGGCCGCTAATGCTAACGTGGCTACATGGAGGTGTGAGGCTCAGTATGGCTGTGGATTAGACACAGAGGTGTGTGGGTCAGTATGATTGTGGATTAGGCACATAGAGGAGTGTGGGCCAGTATGGCTGTGGATTAGACACATAGAGGAGTGTGGGCCAGTATGGCTGTGGATTAGACACATAGAGGAGTATGGGTCAGTACGGCTGTGGATTAGGCACATAGAGGAGTATGGGTCAGTAAGACTTGAATAGACACATAGAGGAGTGCAGGTCAGTGTGGCTTTGGATTACAGTTTGAGGATCTGCGCTGAGGTACAGTTTGGTGGCTGTTGGGCAAAGGAAACAATAGGGCCTTTGTAGGGGCAAAAAATAATGAGACTCTGGAAGGAAAGAGGGATGAAAAAAGATAAATGATAAATGTGTGTGGGTCAGGACAACACTGAATCTGTGCTTGGGGGTCTGCCCTGAGAAGTCTTTTGGTCAAGTGCACTTTCACACCCTGCTATATATATATATATATATATATATATATATATAT
>CM067477.1:5913618-5947683 GCA_034552555.1 Semaprochilodus insignis | reverse complement strand
GCAGGATCTAAATCCTAAAGCTGTCAATCTAAGATAAATATCTAAGGTGTACAGCTCTGTAGCCTCTGAAGTCGCACAACGCTGCCATTATGGTTTCTTCACCACAGTAGACCCGGGGAAGCTTGAGACCGAAAGGCCTCCGATGATTTGTTCACCAGTACGGTCACGTGTCGCTGGTGACCAATCGTGTGCTTGGTCTGCAGTATCTCCTTCACTGCCTGTGTTCTGCAGCTCAGCGGTGTCTCTTCCTGCGTTGAGCACACATCTCTCTGCTGGTGAGTTACGAGGTCTTTTCTGACCATTCTTTGTTGATTTTTAGACAGGATTTCCAAGACAATAATTTCTCTAATCAAAATTAAATGGTCTGACGTTGCTAGTGAAAACATTAGAAGATGGAATTTTAGCAATGAGGCGCAGTTATTCAACAAACTAAGATAGCTAATTAGCGAGCACTGTGCCGCTAGTCTCGTTGCCTTTGTTGCATCTGCCCCGTTAGCTTAGTTTGCTAAATAGAGACGTAGACTTAGCTGAGGACTGCGTAAAACAACGCATTTGGAAAATTCTGTAGTGTTTATGCTTTAAGCAAATGTCGCCAATGTAATCTTCGTGTATCAGCGTCGAAAGTCGAAATCTGGTTTAGTCATTGGCAGCTGTATGTTAGCTAGCTAAGCTGCGCGTGTTGGAGGGGGTTGTTGTAGCAACCATTTTAGCTAGCTAGCGACTGCTTTGAAAACCGTTGTATAACAGCGTGTTTAGATGCAGTCGATTACACAGTAGACGTTGTCTTAAAACAAACAAACAATCAAACGAACAGTTAGTTTTCAGTCTGAGTTTGGTTATGTATTTTCCATTTTAAGCGCTTTCGCCGCTGTGAACAGCGGTGGTGGTGTGACTGTTAAAAATGGCCGCCCGTGGTTATTCCTACATCTTTTAACGTCACGAGGTTAAACATTTTTGGTTTTCAGAAGATGTTGATGTGATTCATGTGTTATATTTTGGAAATGTCAGTCGACTTGGTGTTCGGTTCTGCCCAGTCTGACCGCTTCACTCTTAAGATGTTAGCTAACGTTATTTACTGCTGGGATGAATATACTGATGCAGAGAGCAGACCGGCCTCCATTAAAATGTCGTCAGAGAAGCCGGTCCGAACAGGGGAGCTCGAAGCTGGCCTGTTTGTCCTGACGAGGTTAGAAAATGACCGATCTAAGAAACTAAAAAGGCGTGAAATTGTGTAAAACATAAAACCTCAGGTGTGTTTCTGGTCCGAGTCAGTTGCGTTGTTTTTGTCCTCCGGCAGCAGGTCTGTTCCTACAGCAGTGTCTCTGTCTGCTGTAGATCTGATTTGTTAATTAGTTTTTGCTTCCAAAGCAATGAATCAATAATTAATTGTTGTTTTTTAAGGAGAAGTGTTTATTGGTTAGTTAGCTAATTGTTTTAACAGCTAGCACGTAGTCAATCACAGGACACCAGCTGCCTGGAAAGGCCAGTATAATTCCCAATTTCACGCGCGAATAAGAGAACCTTATTTTTAATAAGCCTGTACTGTATGTAAGAATGAATATCATTTACATGCATGGCCACTGATTTGACCAACCAAAGGTGGTTCAGTGCTCTGTTGTGTTTTTTTGTTTTTTTCGACATAATCGTACTTGGAGCATACTGTATTCCTAGATTGTTTTTGTTGAGTAAAATTCACAGTTTGTTGTAAGGGTTAAAGGGACCATTTCACAGCAATTTTAGATTTTGTCATGCTTTCAAAATAAAAATGTGCTATCGGTGTGTACACTGATGCTTCCAAATTTACCCCAAATTTACTTCCAAGTTTTCCCCCTTTTCCATAGTCTTTTGTGGAAAGTAGCTGCAAAGTGGTCCCTTTTGAAATTATGTTAATGCTGCAACTACAGACACATTTACATATCATTAGCCATTCCAGCTACACCCCTTTAGCCCTCCCATTCACATTGAGATTTGATTCTACACACAGTCTGTAGCAGCCGTGTTTTATAGGCTTGAACAGTTATTCTAGCAAGGAAGTATTAGGCCTAGCTGGTGCATGCATGCCATAGTACTTGTTTAGTCTGAGTGGATAGGTACTGATGTGTTGTACTATAGATATGGATAACTTTATTGGGCAAAGTTGGACAAAAATGGCAAATATATAACCATGATACTTTTACAGTACGTCTGTCAGACATTTGTTGTTTGAAGTAGTGGCAAACGAATCAGTAGCACAACAAAATAAAAATACTATAAAAACTGAGCACAGTGGTTTTATGCGGTATTTGACAGTGTTGCTCTCAGTTACACTCAGTTACTTTGCTTTTGTCATAATGAAACAAGTACTGATGTATTCACTAAAGCGTAATGTGTGGTTACATAATTTATCATAACGATATATAGTCTTGTTGTTCAGCCATAGGTTACAGTGTTGTATCCAGACACAGTGACGGAAATTGTGGCTTATACAATGGATTCCACTCTTGAATTGATGTTGTTGTTGTAGTAGTAGTAGTAGTAGTAGTAGTAGTAGTAGTAGTGGTGGTGGTGTCTGGTTATTGTTTTGAAAAACTTGGAAGCAGTTCAGAGGTTATGGGGATTTTTCTCTCGTTGCCCCTATTGTAAAACCAGACCAAAGACTAAGTTAAATCTTTGTTCCCTTCAGGGATATGGAGATAAAGTGTCTATGAACCATTAACCACAACAGGCTGGTTATTTTTATCGTGTATTGCTGGGGCTGGCTGTCTCTAGGAGAATATCGAAAGAAGGGTTGTTGCTAGAGGGGGTACAGCAGCATTCTGAAGAGTGGCATGCAGTCTGAGTCATCAGCGATAGAGCACCTCTCCTGCGCCTGCTTACACCACTCTTTGCCAAGACCGCACTAAGCAGCTTTTAGGCACTGGAATATTTGTGAGATGCTGCATTTCAAGAGATAGACAGACTGAAAATTAAGCACAGTTTGAGACAAATTAGTATTTTTTTGATTTAACATGTTTCACTAGTAATGAAGAAAACTGTTTTTAGTTCAAATTAAAGGTAGCTTGCCTTGTGTGCAGTTTTTGAACTATATTAGGCTGTTTATTTGGATGTAAAAAAAGATATTATTCACATGTAATTTGGGAAGTTCATCAGAAAGAATTAGCTTCTAATCATTGTCCTTTCTTTTCACAGACAGGAACAGCGGTACTCTGCCACCTTCGATATTAACACTGCCAGCCGCCAAACTGAAGGCCCACTTAATTCCAACCATGGTAAAAGCCTATTTTATGGTGTTTTTGTTAAAGGTTATGAATGTGTAATGTTTTCGACAGAATTAACCCATAGTTGTGCACGTTAATTGGAATGCACAAATCAACTTGCACTTATTGCCGTTAGATGTTGTTTCGCCACTCTTCATCTTTAAATGTATCTGTTCCTCCCTGTCTTTCTCTCCCCTTTAGCCTCTTCCTCTTCGTCATCGCTCAATGCGCATCTTTGTGAATGATGACCGTCACGTCATGGCCAAACACTCAGCCATCTACCCTACCCAGGAAGAGCTGGAAGCGGTGCAAAATATGGTGTCTCACACTGAGCGTGCCCTCAAGGCTGTTTCTGATTGGCTGGATGAACAGGAGCGGGGTACAGGAAAGCCAAATCCAACTGACTCTGATGGTGATGGAGAGAAAGAGGGGTGAGTAATGTGAAGTCATGTTTCCCATCCTGGCTTTTATCAGCATTTCTTCCCATTGAGTATGTTCTCATCTACATGACACCCATTTGTTTCCCCTAATTATTTTTTTTTGGGTGTTGTTTTTATGTAGTTGTAGATTTTTTAGATTGTTTACGCATTTAGAAATTCACCAATAGATCTTTGTGCTGTAGTTAAATGCTCATACACGTTCTATGCTGTTATTTAGTTGCCCATTAATATAATAATGTCCTTATTGTATGTCACAGTGAGCCTAAGACAGTGGAACAGCCCACACGCTCCTTGCGTGGAGTAATGAGGGTTGGCCTGGTGGCCAAAGGCCTGCTGCTGAAGGGGGATTTGGGCCTGGAACTAGTGTTGCTTTGTAAGGACAAGCCCACAAGCACACTGCTAAGAAAAGTGGCTGAGAACCTCAGTGTGCAGCTCAAGGTATGACAGCTTAGCAAAATTTTCTTTTGACCTTTTCTGTTCTTTTTTTTTTTTTTATTATTATTATGTTTTATTGTTATTATATATTATGTTTTATTGTTATGTTTCAGTAATTACACAAAATTCTAAAATGAGAATTTTCTTTACGCTTATATCTGCTCCTCTTCCAGCTCATTACAGAAGACAAGTATGAGGTCACCCAGTGTGTTCGTGATGCTGCCATCGTAATCAAAAACACCAAGCAGCCCCCTCTCACTCTTACCATCCATCTCACTTCACCCGTCGTCAGGGAGGAGGCCGAGAAGCAGGCTTCTGGAGGTTGGTTTGCTTGTCAGGACCAGTGGTTACGCCCCCCTTAACAGCAAAGAGATGGGCTGTATTAGTACAGGGACTATCTAGCTAGATATTGTTTATTGGGCCTTCAATGGAGCTAGGGGATGTTATATGGAGCCGTCAAGTACAGAAAGCTTGCTATGTTTATAGCCGCTTAGAGCCTCATAGTTCCATGTAATGTGATGTACATTTTTGATGGCCCAATACACAGTAAGTGAATTAAAGGAAAAACAAGTAAAGAAAAGATTAAGAGGTGATTAAAAAGCAAACTTTCATTTCCCTTTCAAGTGCAACAAAAGAGTTCAATATAATGAAGGCTTACTGAGAATTAAGAAGAAAAAAAAAACAAACCTTGTTGTTTGCATGTGTTTTATATACTGACAAATGGAACAGTTTGCATTGCAGCAAAAATGAGTAGCAAGGATCGCAGAGAGCTCTGGTTGGTAGGACCAGCAGTAGTCTATTGACTGTGCTTTTCTTCCCATCAAGAAAGCAATGGGGTTATAGGTAACGCTAGGGCAGTTTGACTCTACGGCTGCACATTAGTTCACCCCAATTACAGTCAACAAAAATAATTTGTCTATTAAAGGCAGACTTACAGCAAGCATTTTTAAATATCATGTCACTTGTACTGAAACCTGATTACTTGGGTGTAATAATCTAAGGAGCAAGCTTGGCCTAATTTAAAGCCTAGCCCTATCTGTGACCCCACTTTTAGATGAGCCTATTTTGAGGCCTGAGAAGCCATCAGTTTTGCTGCAGTGTGGACTCGTTTTTTGGATAGTACCTTATGTGCATCTCACTACTTTTGCCTGTGGTTCAAAATCTGATTCTCTCTGTCAAGCCTTCTAGTTTGTCAATTTTAGGGACGCTGGACCTTTGACCAACTGGACGCTCTCTGTCTCGGAAGGGGCAAGGCAGAAAACACCCAGAAAAAAAATAAAAGGGGGTGAAGGGGAGGGGTTCTGCCCCCCATGGCACATCATTACACTTAGCCTTCCTTAACTCCACTGAGGCATCATGTTATGCTTTTAGTCAAACCCCTTGAAACCCTCCGTTTAACTGGCATCCTCTCACTCTCATTAACCCCCCTGCATGCTTCCATTACCTTAAAGGCCCTTTTATAAATACAGTAAAAGTCACTGGGAGTGATCGAGGGGATGCCACATCCTGTTAGAATAGGGAACCATATCCAGTCTTTTGTCACTTTAGCTTCAGTTTTTGTTTTTTGGGAGGGTGGTGGGCGGGGGGGCGGGGTTGAGCTTATTAGCTTAGGGAGGGTTAGTTTCTTGAGTTGTTTCCAGTGGGGGAGGTCCCCCTCCCCTTCCCCCCGCTGCCTGTGGTAGGGGTCACTTGGCTGCCTCCTCCCCCTGGCCGTGAGACAGAAAAAAACCCCTTGGTCAAACTGTACCTTGTCTTCTTATCCCACCCGCCAATAGAAACGCTATCAGTCAACGATCCCCCGGATGTACTGGACAGGCAGAAATGCCTGGCTGCCTTGGCGTCTCTTCGCCACGCCAAGTGGTTCCAGGTTTGCATCTTGTCTTTATTTGTCTTCTTGTAGTTGAGATATATTTGTTGTTTGTATTTAATGTTCTTTTATGCTGTTATCAAATTTATTTTTTTGGTTTTACTTTTGGGTGTGAATATTTGTCAGGCTTTCGTTTATTCTGTATTGCCTGCTGTAGAATGTTTTAAAGGAAATCTTTGCTAGCAATGCTTGACTGATTTAAACTAATTTTGTCACTTTAAGCAAGGTGTGAAGACACCTCATCCTAACTGTCTCATGGTTTGAATTTTTCATATTAGGTTTGCAATATATTGGGTGCAATATTTCTGTTATTAAATTTCTTGTCTTTTCTTTCTGGATGTTGAAGTGTTTTAATACAGGTTTCTAGTAGAACACTTACTTTTCAGTATCACCTGATTATCTTAATGATGGTGCAAGCCACACATTTAGTAGCTGTTAGTTGTATGCAGTCTGGCGTCTCTTGCTCTGTAATCATAATTGCTTTACCTTTTTGTAATCTGTTCTTCACTATGTAATTTCAGTCTCACTATGCTCTGCTTGTGCTGTAGCTCTTTGTGCACCCAAAAACAGAATATTGCACCTAAGCAGTATTATTTTTTTTATTATTATTTTAAACGTATTTATTTTTTGTTTTTCTTCTTGGTGAAGATAATACTCTGCCATCTGAACACCAAAAAAGGGAATTTAAACATACTGAAAATAGTTTGGGAATTTTTTTTTTTTTGGCACAACTAAACTTTACTACTTAGGTGGTGTGGATTTTTTTTTTTTTTGTTTTGTTTTGTTTTTTTTGGGATTTTTTTTTTAAATAATCAAAAAAGTAATTGGTTTTGGTCATATCAAACTGCAGGCTCTTTTTGTCTTGCTGCCTGAACCACGTTAATTTATTTGCTATAAGTGTAACTTGCTCATTCAATCAAAACGTTTTCTTTTTTTTTTTATTGGGTGTCATTTAACAAGTGTATTGCTTTACTACACGTTATTAATGTTAGATATGTTGTTCCCTTTTGATGTCTTATGTGTTGTGTAATGTGGTATTAGTTAATGAGTAAGTGACTAAGCCAGGATCTGCTCCGCCTCCTTCCTGCTTGTGTCTTTAGGCCAGGGCCAATGGGCTGCGCTCCTGTGTGATCGTCATTCGGATCCTGAGGGACCTTTGTGCACGTGTCCCCACCTGGGCCCCCCTTAGAGGATGGGTGAGTCACCATGCCAGCTTTCTCTCATTAACCTTGAACTGTTTGTTTTTCTAGAAATTGCAAGCATTCGTATGGATTTGTGTTTTATATATTGTGATGTTTTTCTCTTTCAAGCTTCAGCAGCAATATCTTGACTTTGTACTATGAGTAGAGACTCTTCTGAATGTCAGAAGTGCCCAAATCAAGATTTAGCTTAATTCAGTGAATTAAATGGATCAAAATGTTTTCAAAATGCTAAAACCATTGACATTTAGTGTTGCTGTGCGTTTCTTTCATTCATTCATTCATTCATTCATTCATTCATTTATTTATTTATTTATTTATTTATTTATTTTCTCCTCTCCCCTCCTTGGTAAAGCCTTTGGAGCTTTTATGTGAGAAGGCAATTGGTACAGGGAACCGACCAATGGGAGCAGGCGAGGCTCTTAGAAGAGTTCTGGAGTGTTTAGCTTCTGGAATCCTGATGGCAGGTAATTTGAAATTGTTCATCCGGTAAAGGATAATTTCTTGTCTGCTTAAAAAGGTAACTGATCCTGATCACGTTTTGTTGTGCTGTTTAATAGATGGTTCAGGCATTTTTGATCCCTGTGAGAAAGAGCCAACTGATGCTATTGGTCATATGGATGAACAGCAACGAGAGGACATTAGCCAGAGTGCCCAGGTATTGTATTAATTTATGGTACACATATGACTGACTTTGTGTATGGTGTGTCTGAATGCAGTCTAAAGGTTTTCGTTGCCATTGCGTTTGTTTTATTTTTATGGACAGCATGCCTTAAGGCTTTCAGCATTTGGGCAGCTTCATAAAGTGCTTGGCATGGATCCTCTGCCTTCTAAAATGCCCAGAAAACCAAAGAGTGAAACCCCCATTGACTACACAGGTTTGTAGCAGTTCTTTAAAGGATCAATTATGTATGGCTAGCAATAATAATATGTATTTTTATATTGTGCATTGTTGGTAAGTGTATTATGGCTGTTTGTAGCGCTAATTTAACTTTTTTTTCCTCTCTTTCCCCCTTCTTCCCCTCTCTCTCCACTGAACACTACAGTTCAGATTCCACCAAGCACAACTTATGCTCCACCCATGAAACGGCCAATAGAGGAGGAAGAGGGCAGTGATGACAAGAGTCCTAACAAAAAGAAGAAGAAACTGCAAAAGAAATGTAATCTCAGTCAGGATTGTCATTTTGTTAGGCCATGGCCAGTGAAGCTTTGTAGATGCTACAGGTGCACTAAAAACCTATGGTCTCTAATACCGAAGTCTGTTGTTGCTGTGTTGCAGCTCCAGAAGAGAAGTCTGAGCCTCCTCAGGCTATGAATGCTCTGATGCGACTGAATCAACTTAAGCCTGGACTCCAGTATAAGCTCATTTCACAGACTGGACCTGTTCATGTGCCTGTCTTCACCATGGCTGTGGAGGTTGATGGAAAGAATTTTGAAGCCTCGGGTCCCTCTAAACGTACTGCAAAGCTGCATGTTGCAATTAAGGTGTGTGTTCTGTCTGTTCTGGAATAGAATGCAAGACAAAATCAAAATTAAAATCGTTGACCATTTGTGGTGTGACAGGTGGTGGCAGATTTTTGGCCAACTATGAAATGGGGAGTCTTTTGCTTGTGAAACAGTGGTAATTATGCCAAGACTGTGGCTCCACAAACGTTATTAAACCATTATGTTTTTGTGATAGGTCTTGCAGGATATGGGTCTCCCCACAGGGGTAGAACAAAAGGTTGCTGAATCAGTGAAGCCTGATGAAATCGCATCCACTGCAGAGGAGGTCATGAAACAGACGGACACACTGACGGAAACTGATACCCCGTCTGCTGTGGCTGCTAATTCTGAGCCGGCCGAGAGTGCTGAGGTAATAATGGTCATGCTTGAAGTGGACTGGCTATGCATGATGGAAAAATATTAGCTAATTGAAAGGGGCGGGGGCATAACATGTATGCTTTTGTTAGAACCAATCCGGTATTAGGTATGGTTATAAGCTGTCAGTCATGTGGTGAATTAATCACTGCAGCCGTTTTATTTTATACTCAATAATACCTGCTGTATATGAATTTATGCTAGCAAACGTTATTTTTCTCAACTTTGACTGTTACTAATGCCGCTAGATGTAATTGCATATTTGCTTCTGATTTAACAAACGTTTTAATGATACGTTGCGTACTGACATGAGTAGCTTTTGAAGTTTTTCATGGAATCGTTAGTGTTGATGTATTTAGTATAACTACCCTTTCAGATATTTCGATGCCCAGTGGACCCACTGGTAGGCTTTATGTTAATACTTTGTGCTCTCCTTTTCTTTCAGAGTGCTCGGCAGCAGGGTCCTATTCTGACCAAACATGGCAAGAACCCGGTGATGGAGCTGAATGAGAAACGTAGAGGCCTCAAATATGAACTAATCTCTGAAACAGGCGGAAGCCATGACAAACGCTTTGTCATGGAGGTGAGACCATGTTTTATTTGAGCTGGAATAGAACCATATAACCCACACAATTGTGTGATGTGTATAACAGCTTTCTGTTATATGGTACTGTGTGCATCTGTTGTGGTTTCTCATTGTTCTGTTTGCTTTTTAGGTGGAGATAGATGGGCAGAAGTTCCAGGGAACAGGCTCCAATAAGAAGGTGGCAAAGGCATATGCAGCTCTGGCTGCATTAGAGAAGCTGTTCCCAGAAGGCTCTGTCTCTGAGGCAGCAAAGAAAAAGAAATCAATGGTAATGATACGCCATCTTTTGTCTTCTGTGCTAATAATGAGTATAGTGAAATTTATGAAGGTTGTATGTGGTGAAGAGAGATCAATGCATAAATATAGCCTAATAATAAAAATAGTAATAAAGCCTAAAATAAAGGAAAGCTTTAGGCTGACTGCGTAGTTAGCGATTCAAGCAGGTGTGGTATCTTCAGTGTTTTTAGAAAAAGACTGTGCTTGTGGAGCAGGAAAAAGGTTCTCATTTCCCCACTGAACTACATTGATTAGTAAACTGCACACGTCTAGGTGCAATTGCTTCCGTAATGGAAGTTATCTTAAGTTATCATAACTTCCCCTTACTTGTTTATATAACTTTAATGTTTTTTTGTGTGTGTGATTGCGTGCTTCTTTCAGAATGCTCCAGGGTTTGGAATGATGAGTGGACCAGCTGATGACCCAATGATCAATCCCAGGGGTAGAGGAAGAGGGCGGGGCCGAGGCAGGGGGAGAGGTTTCAATAATAGTGGATATAATCAAGGTATGAAACTTGTCTAATGGCATTAATTCAGGCTTTTGAAAGCTTGTTTCCGATTTGATGAGTGTCTTGATGCTGCTGTCTCAGTACTGTGTTTACTGTTTTGTTTTTAATAAATGAAACAATATATACAACTTAAATATTTTTCTCCCTTCTTATAGGTGGTTATGGAAGTTATGGATATGGGAACAATGCTAATTCTGGCTACAGTGAGTATTTCTCTGTTTCACCCTGGGTATATTAAGCCAGTATCCTGTACCCCCCCCCCCCCCCCCCCCCCTATTTTTTTATTTTTTATTTTTTTTTTTGGTTGGTTTGTTTGTTTTTGCCCCCTGCCCCTTTTCCTTTCCACAAGACCAATGGCATACCTTGGGCTTTATTGCCCTGTACTACCTGTATGTTTTTCTCTTTTTCTACTGCTTATTTATTTTCAGCTTCTTCGATTTTCTTAGCAAAATGGGCAATTTGTTCAAGCATATCATGGGGTCTGCTATTAATGTATTTTGATTGGTTTGAGATTAAGACTGTAAACATGGATTTTTTTATTTTATTTATTTATTTTTTTTAACAAAGTGTCTGAACCGAAAAGGCCAGTGTGAAATGTTTTTTCAAGTTTGAATGATTTTACATTTCTCTGCTTTGTTAAGTCATGGACTGCAAACTCTTTGACTTTAACATTTCCTTGATGAACAAACATGTTGTCAACCCCTAGTGCCATTTTCTGAGGAAAGATCTCCTTGAGGGTGACAGGAGCAGAGAAATCTAAAAAACAAAAAAATGACTTAAAACATTAAAAAAGAACGAAAGAAAAAGGAAAAAAGACTAAGACGTCATACTTAAACTCACTCAGTTTGATGGCTGATTGAAACCATTGACTTTTGCCATTTTTATGGCAACACAAAAAGCATCTAATACTGTGCTTCTCTGCTCTGTCTCACTCTTTAGGTGACTTTGTCTCAGACTGCTATGGCTACAACGAGTTTGCGACAGATGTCTGATGTTGTCAATAAACACTTAAAAAATAAATGACAAAAGATGCAGGAATGAAATTGTGGTAGGCAATATGAACGCGATCCATGACAAATTGTCCATGTACTTGAGTCCCCTTACTATTTCCTTACTCATCCCCAAAAGACCTGCACCCAGCAATTGCCCAACACTGTGGAGTCAACTGGGACTGAGCTGCTGCCCCTGCCTGCAGAAAATGGAAGAACAGAAAAATGACCATTTGCTATTGTCTGCTGAACCTGTTTGTCACATTGCGGCAAAGCATTGAAGCTTTTTTTGATTGGGCAGTGGCTTCAAAGGCAGCAATGGAGGACATGGACAGATTGAGCGTGCTGTATTGTCCAGTTTTTGGATCTGTACTGCAGCACTGAATCACTATTTTTAAGCCTTTTCCTTTTTTTAAATTGATTTTGTAATTTTACAATGATTTTGTCACTTCCACACATTGCCATACATTTTAAATTCAGTGTTATGCTTTTTTTTAAAAAAATGTGGTATCATTATGTGGTGAAAATTCACTGAACTCTTATAAACTATATTTTTCATGTACCATATGAACTGATGCTGTGAAATTGTGGAAAGGAGACCTAATACCTGCATATAGAGTGTTTGTTTATGGAGATGTTTTGTAACTTCTGTTTTTGGTTTGTTTTTTTTTTTTGTTTGTTTATTTTTTTTTAAATAAACATGAGGTCCCCTTAAAAGCCATGCAATGCTCATGTAAGCTCTTTAATTATTCATGAATGTTAGGATAAAGAATTAGTTTTGTGGTCATATGGATATGATTCTGATTGTCTTGGTGCTGCTTCTGTTTAAGTTTTAAAAAGCTTTTAATATGAGCAGTGTCTTCTGCTGCCGTGTGTTTAGTAGTTGTTAAATTGGCTTTTGAAAAATCATGTTCATGCCACCATTTATTTAAAATGTGCAAGTAACTGTTTCAGAACACAGTCCAACCCGGACTGTGTATTACTCTTGCCTTAAAATAGAATTTCTGATTATTTCCTGTAAGCTATGCTCTGGTTGAGATTCCAGAAGCAAGACACTTGCGTTGTGTGCCAGAAACCACTTGGTTATTCCATGTTCTTACGGAAACATTCCGTAACATTTATACATCCAGGGTAATTTATTTACTTTATTTATTTATTTATTTTTGCTTATTCCTTTTTGTGAGATGTTTAGTTAAATATCAGTGCCCTTGGCTGCTTGGCTTTGTGCCATCATCTTTCTTGCACAGCAAAAGTGAATGAACATGGATTAGTTTCTGGGATGGTACAGTTGCGGACAGGACATGGGTTTAATATATTTGATGACACGTGACCCGCTGCTCACTTCCATAATGCTCACGTCTAATGGCCCAAGTGACTCTGTTGTTCTCCAGATTACTACAATAATGGAGGAGCCAATGGAGGATCAGCCGCTCCGGCTCCTGGAACTGGAGGCCCAGTGTCTGGCACCCCAACTGGTGGAGCTCCAGGAACAGGTGGTTTTACCTCATATTACCAGAGTGATGGAGGCTACTCTACCCCATCTTCAGTGACCAAATCCCCTGCTAAGAAGCCTCCAATGCACCAGGGAACCAAGCCTCCAGGAACAGGTGGAGCTCCAGGGTCTTACCAGGCTGCCCCACCACCAGGGCAAGGCTCCTACAACCAGTATAACCAGGGCTATGGGCAGGGAAAGAAGAATTTTGGCCAAGCTCAAGGTGGCGCTGGAGGTGGGGGTTATGGCAACTACAGTACGGCCTACCCATCCCAGGTGACAGGTGGAACAGGGGGTCAGGACTATAGCTATGAAGGTAAATAGTTTGTTTCCTCAAGGATTTAGGAGAGTACCATTTGGATTAAAATTATTATTTTAGACAAGTGTCTATGAAGTAACAAGTACAATTTGGAATAAGCTGTATGAGTTAGAGTTTTTTTCCTTATTTATTTGATTTTTTTTAATCTTTTGGGTGTAGACATGAACATTGTACAGTTGAGACTAATTATTAACATCAGTTTGCACAGTATTATACAACCAGTGGTAATGCTGTCTCTAAAGTTGTTATAGCTACACCGCTATGTTTAAAAATAAATAAATAAATAAAATAGTCATGTTTGATTATTAGCATTATACAAATGATTTTTAAAAAGTCATTTAAAATGGATCTTATCCAGCAGCTCTAAATAACAAATTTATTTGCTTGTTTCTGTTTTTTAGGTTATAATAACCAGTCAAATTACAGTGCACAAGGAAACCAGAGTTACAGTGCCAACCCTGCCCCATACCACAACACTGGAGTTGGCTACGGCCGTGGCGACCCCAGCATGAACTACCAGTACAGATAGACTGAGTCCCAGTGAGATGTGCTTCTATCACCACCCTTCTTTGCTTGTTTGTCTTTTCTGAAGTAGCAGTGGCAACTGTCCTCACGATCAGCTTCTCTGTTCATTTTGCCCAGGGGCACAAACCGAAAAACTGGACTACGGGGAGGGGGGGACCTTGAAGAACCTTAAGTGTTCTAATGTTCTGTGCTGAATGATCTGTTCTGTGGTCTGTATGTGTGCTTGTGTTTTTCTTACACTCCCACCCCCACCCCCCGACTACTGCCCTATAGGGAGAGAACCACCCCAAATCACATGCATGTCGAAGACCTGATGTTTATGAAAACTTAAGTTAACACAAATGACCTGTTTTATTTTTTCAGCTTGTTTTTCAGTCGCAAAGTTTTTTTTTTTTTTTTTTTTTCTTCCTTCCTTCAGTTTTTAGACTTTTTAGGGTCTTTTGTCCCCTAAATATTTTCTTAGTCTGTCCTAACAGTGTTTTGATTTTCTTTTTTGTGGATATATTGCAGTGCTTTTATTTCTACCAGTCTTTTGGACAAAATTGTGAAAGATGTGAAGCTTGAGTTCAGGTCTTAGTAGCATCCAGTGTGCTTTGGGACGGGGAAGTGTTGTGTTTTTTTTTTTTTTTTTTTTTCAGGATATTGTATAAGAATGTATGTGATTTGTATGAATAAAGGACTTTTATTTTGGAGGAGATCCATGCTCATAAAATGAGGCGTTTGTGTAATGCAGTCCCTGTAGCTTGTTGTGAATCGGTCTTCAACTCCAGTGTTACACTAATGCAGTCTACGTAGAAAAACAGCAGGTCAAACTCAGCTAATAAGTACTTTGCCATTGCACAGATTGTCCAGGTGTTTAAATAAATTAACGGCTACGTGTAGGCTTAGCGCGCTATATTTTTATTTTCATGCCGTTTTCGGTTTAGCTGGTAGTGAAATGTGGCAGCGAAATCCATTAAAAGAGGCAGAAAAGGAAAAACTAAGGGCTTCAAAAGGGGGAAAACCGCACTCCACTTCCAGACTGTCACGTTGAGCTGGAAGCTGTATGTAATCTGCCAGATTAACTAGCAACTTGTGTTAACTCTTTGGACCACCAATTGTCAAAGAACCTTTGATGACTTGGCAGCTTTTGAATGCAATCAAAAAAGGGGAAAAAGCAATTAATATCAAAGAGATGATCAATACTTCTGATTGTGACTAAAGAGTCGGTCTACACATTTTGTTCTTCAAATAATATTTTTAGCAGAAAACTGATTATCTTTCTGGGTATGAAGCACCTAACGTTACTTGCTCACAGTTACTTGCAGTAGATGGTCCACGAGAGAGTGAAAGACCCCCCCCNTGTAAGGACTATATTAATCACATATATCGTCTATGATCATATATATCACATATAATCATGATCACTATGTATCCTTGTCAGCTTGCTTGCTAGAACATAACCAAAGTACAAAAGGTCACGAAAAGGGCAAGATGTACGAGACTGATCGAGGATGTATGCGCTTATCATCACGGCTAGATTTGGAGGCAGGGGCGTTAAGGGGAACTAGAAAGCGGAACAGGGTCTCGCCTTGTAAATGTCGCAGACTATCAGGATGCTCCAGACATGTATGTCGAAAGGCATGACCTCAGTCTGGAGGGTCAAACGGGCACAAGTTTCTGAATGGCCTCTGGCATATGAGGAGATAGGTCCTGGCCTTGTGATTGGTGTACACACCGTCAGGACAATGCTGTTTGGTACTATATATATCAAGTTCAATGTAAAGCAGATTTCAGATCTCACTGGTGTAGTGGGGATCTCCGGAGCTTCGTGAATAAAGCAGCTGTGGTGTCTCTCGTCCCTTGATTTTCCTAAAGGATCAAACGAACACAGACCTGGCCTAAGGGGCCAAGGTCAACAACACATATTTCTGAACCAGGTACATTTCCCCTCCAGAATGTAGCTGGATTCGAATAACGCTACATACATGCTACAAGCAGACGTTACCACTCCTGTGTGCTGTAATGATGTTGCACCTATGAAGGTAAGTCTATTAGTGCAAGTTCCTTCGGGATCAATAAAGTCTTTATTTTATCAAAACAACATTATTATACCCGAACACCAGCTACTGAAACTGTAGATTACTGCCAGGTTTGACTACTAAGGTTGCTGGTTTAGGGATATAATTGCAGATCATACGCAGTTATATTCACTCCTCCATAAGGAACCTCTAAGGTGTTGTTAGAAGGTATGGCCACGAAATAATACTATAATAATACATTTTGAGTCCACAAGTTAGAAGTTTATCGTAAGTCGTGGCCCGCTATTGGCTAGCCCTGATAGCCCCTAATAGACACGCAGTAAGAGAGAAATAGTGGGGCTGTTCATTTAAAGATGTGTACAGGTGTTGGACGGCCATTCTGCACCGGCCTCTTTAGTGGGGTACTGGTGCAGTGTTGATGCTCACCAGCGGGGAGACCTGCCTTCTATGCCGGCCCCTCAAAATCGGTGGGCGGTGGTCTCTCCGTGCTATGTCTCACTTAGAACAAAGGAAACATCGTATTCAAAGCACTGTTTTCATTAGTGTACAACTACAAACTACAGTGTTTTAATTAGTTTAAAAAGAGTCTTTCATGTCGACATAGCAGCGTGTCATCTTCCAACAGAAGTAGAGCCGCTCAAGTTGTTACGGTAGCCGGGAACGGACACACCGCACACTGACTGCAGAGTGCCTTCCGCGCGTTTACGTTGAGGCGGCTGCTTGCGGATGGGGGCGCTATAGCACCGGCTGGAAGACGCAGGAAGTATAAGACGAATCCTCGTTGAAATACCTACCGTAGCGCATTTATCGGTAGTTCCGTGTATAAAACATTATCCGGGTAGGATTATTATTACTCCTTATTACCAAAGCTGAAATTAGCTTATTGTTGAATTGCCCCGTTCCACCTTAAATGGTGCTAGAGTTATTATAATAACTCAAATGTAACTGCAATGCCATTCAAAGCGGATTGGGAAAATTTGAACAATAAGTTGGCGAAAGTCCTTGTCGTTAAATGATACCGACATCAAAAGAATAATTAGGATAATTTAATAGACTAAAACAGCACATCTGGGAAGCAGTGATACTAAACTGAGTCTGAAATGACTCAAACCACAATGGTCCTGTAGGCACCCTGCCCGCCACATTTTAGCCTGTGTTTCTTAGGGGTTTCATCCTAGTTTCTTAGGGAACCAGCCTTGTGACCGGAGGGTTGCTGGTTCGATTCCCTGAACCGACAGTAACGACTGAGGTGCCCTTGAGCAAGGCACCTAACCCCCAGCTGCTCCCCGGGCGCCGTGGATAGGGCTGCCCACCGCTCCGGGCAAGTGTGCTCACGGCCCACTAGTGTGTGTGTTTCACTTCACGGATGGGTTAAATGCGGAATGCAAATTCCTCTGTGTGAAAATCACAAATGGCTCAAAAACTCTCTACTCAGAGAATGATTGGCCTCCCCGATTTGATTTGATTTTGTTTGGGAATTCTGCTGGTTGCAATACATAACCTCACCGCTAGCAAAGCCACATATAAACCCTGTATTCAGTCAGTATACATATCAGTTTATTGAATCGTCTACTAAAGCTAGGGGTTTATAAATAAAAACATGTGAAAAAATAAAAACTAAAAATAATATTTTATGTCAGTATGTGGCATTATTTGTACAGAATCCATATATTCCCCTATCTATTAATCCCCCTATTAAGTATATATTATATACAAATATATGCATTAGTATGAGAATATTAGCTATTTACTTGCCATCTCATCGAAAAATGAGTGTAGTGGCGTCGCCCGTCTCTAGAACCGAAACACGCGGTCGAACAGTTCTAGTTTTGATGCGCTTCTACACTGGGGTTTAGGGTACTCAGCGCCGCAGACGTCACTTCCGCTTTCTTTCGGCTAGGCGAGCAGAGCTAAGCATGGCAGACAGCGGCGTATTAGAGTCGGTTTTAAGGCTTGTGGAGAAGGTGGACGGCGGCATTGACAGTCAGGATGTGGCCAGTAGTCTCGGCGTGGACCACCAAGTGGTCGTCGGGGCCGTGAAAAGCCTCCAAGCCCTCGGAGAGGTGAGTTCTCCTACCGGCGTTGAGGGGGAAATGCTAAGCTAATGGGAGCTCATCACTCCGGCTGGACTGATGCAACAGCAGCGAAAATGTGATTCATTAGCTGCAGGCGGACGTTCACAAGAAATAGGCTGTTGTTCGTGAAAACACGGACAGTGTACATTTCATACGTGAAGTATACTCGACACTGGTTATCTGTTGTAGATTTTAGCCACTGTTTTAGCTTCGATTTGTGAAAAGTGTTTGTTGCTTCATGAATGACGGTTTATGTTGTTCGCAGATTTACAAATGATCTCCACCAGCGTCAGTGTGAGAGCTGACATGTCACGTGTTACTGATATTGGTATACACCATGTGCCCAAATGTAGCCAGACAGCTTTCTAGTTAGTAAAGCGCAGGTATTTCTGACACAGTCGCTCAGCTTCTGTAATCTTCACAGAAAACCATTGTCTGAATGGGACATATTAGTGTCTGATCGAGCATCAGTGTCTGATCGAGCATCAGTGTCTGATCCACCATCAGTGTCTGATCCACCATCAGTGTCTGAGCTCACTAACGCTCTCCGGTTAAATGCAGCCTGATCCTCACTCTGGAGGAGGGATGGATAGAGCAAATGTATACATACTGTTATGTTTTGTGACCCGTTGCATCCAGCTTATGTTATACCTTCATCTGATATCCACAGGTGATTGAGGCGACGCAGCGTTCCTCCAAACACTGGGAGCTGACTGCAGAGGGGAATGAGATAGCCGAGCAGGGAAGCCATGAGGCCCAAGTGTTTAACGCCATCCCAGAAGAGGGTCTGCCCCAAAACCAGCTCATGGTGAGGAAGTGGAAAGGCTTGGCCAAGCCTTCATGACATCTGTAACTGGTTCTATGAGCTGGACTGTCTAGGCTTACCTGACCATGTCGAGGTTTTTTTAGCCCTATCCCTAAGATGTGAGGTATTTTAGGCCTGCACAATATTGTAAATAACTTAATGTTCTTTTTTTCTGCGGTATATATTGTGAAATAATACAGGAATTTTCACCAGATGACTTGAAGAGCTCTATTTGGAAAGAATGAACCAGTCTGAAATGATCGGGGTGATCTGTGCTAAATCCAGTGATCTATCATGTGGTGATATTAATAGTGCATGTTGCTTACCCTAAAATAAGGTGCTCATCACCACATCCACTTAAGTTAGGGTTGAATTATGACTTACATTATTATAGATCAAAAGGTCCTTATCTTATCCAGTATTGCCAGATGAAAACAGCAGATAACAGAAATATCCTAACATACTGTAATACTAAATACTGTCCTAACTTTAGGATAAACACCAACAGGGTCCTAACCTCTGCTTTACTTGTACGTTTCTACAGGCAGTGCACTGTAACTACCATACTTATGTTACATTCATCCATATACATATTGTAAAATTGTATTTTCACTCGTGAGTCTCTCTGCTTTTTTTTATAATTCTTAAAGAATCCCAGAAACTGTAAACGTGATCTTGACCATCCCCTCAAGGATGTTTAAAAATATTTCCCTTGCTCTGTTAATGTTGATGAAAACTAATCAGTTAAAATACTACAGTGACGGTGGTGAAATAATGAGGACACAAAACTAAACATGTTCTGTTTGGCCCCAGGGAGGGGTTTGTCAAACTCCAGCTCCTCTTTGCATTCATGTGACACACAGGCATACAGAAACTACAGTTCGTAGTTGTGATTTTGGTTGTTTCTGTGTTTAAATTATGGCTAATCTTTAATTGTCTTTCACAGTCAACATCAAAACAGGTCCTAAAGTCAAACAAAGAGTCTCATAAAGACTAAAGCATTTGGGAAAATGAAACTGAAACTGCAAAGCTTGTAAAGACAGCACAGGGTGCCTGTAATACTTGTAATTTCTAGTTTATTATACATTACTTGAGCATTCACATAGCAAGTCCTTCGACACAATGCACACATTGCGATGATGAGCTGAAACGATATATTGTTCAACTCTAGTAGGCCTACAATTAAATTTTTAATGTGTGCTTTAATAAAAGTTGTTATATCTAGTGGTTAACACTGCAGCAGAGGTCTTTAAATCCAGACCTTGTATGATGGTGTAAGATGGTGTAACAAGTCAAATTCATACTTCAGACAATAAGGAGGCAATATATCACTAGAAGGTTACGGTGTCCACTCCTATCATAAGAAACACACAGTTCCTCCTTGTGAATTTTAGCCTACAATTGCCAACCATTGTAACCTTCGGGGGTCTCAGGGACGACTCAGGGATACAATCCATACCACAGCTTTAGGCGGTAGACATGTTAAGAAGAAGCACAGCCTCCTCAGCGTTAACAGCTAAAAACACAGCCCTCTGTTCTACTCTGCAAAACCTGTGAAAGTACAGATGAACCTAACGCAGCCCAACATTAATATTTCTTTTCTTTAAAAAACTGAATTAGATTGTGGGTTAGCAAGCAGTCGCTACAGTAGCTGCTGAGATGCTAACCAGTCACCATCACAAATATTAGCAAACGGGACAAAGTAATATTGACCGATTGGTTTTGTGAAACGGAGCAGCCTCCTCATCCCCCTTTCATACGTTTCAACTCTCCCTGCAGCTAAAGTCAGCATCTTTTTCACCAGCTTCTGGTTTAAGTTTTACCTTTCCACCTGAAATGTTGCAGCTGTTGTAATGCAAATGTTGCAAATGTTTAGCTTCTTGTTTGAATTTTCCCATTCCACCTTAAGTGGTGCAGCAGCTAGATTCAGGCGTCTCACCTTACGGTCAAGCTTCAAGGTCCTGAGTTTAAAACCTCTAAATTATGCTGATGATGAAGTAATGAAAGAACCAATTAAAAAAAAAAAAGTTCTTGTATATTATAATATATAATAGGGATGCGGTAACAGATACAGCAGATTATAATATGCATTGGATTGATACAGGGAAGCCGAGGATTGATATTTTATCATACACTGTAATACAATAAAAATACACTGTAAATACAAATTAAGTTTTGTAGCACTAGTGTAACTGAAACAATGCATGTTCAGTCCACTAGATGGTGGAAAGGGCATTTTGTGAGTTCAGCTGAGGTGACCGTCAGAGGAGGAACACAGATGGCGGCTTCAGAGAATTAAAGCCGCGTTTAAATCAAACATCTGGACTTATTTTGGACTTTTTTACAAGGAAGGGATATAAATCATGGATAAGACGCATGCGATTAAGACTAAAAGATGAATCGATTTTATATCCAAATCGCAGTTTAAATAAGTGCAAGATTCAAATCGCAAGAGCTGCAGTTTTAATTATAGGCTATTTTATCAAAACCGTGTCTCGTATGGAGAGCGTTGACATATCAGAACTTAAACTGACTGTAGATGAGTTCGACGAATCAGAGGCAGTCAAACAACTGTAAGCTGTGACATCACAACCACAGCTAGCTGAGAAAGGGGATGCTCTTTTCTTACTGACCACATAACAGGCCTGGACTTCATTTCCCAGAATATAATCGCAACTGAAATCGCAGTCGCAGTAATGATCAGAACAATCGCAATTAGATATTCTTCCCAAGTCCTTCAGCCCTACATGCTACTTACAAGGAACATCATATAAAATACAACACTCTGGGAATACTACAAACATAAAGGCTCACCATACAGGGCACCATCGAGAGACAGTGTTACGGTGTTGCATCAGATTCAGTTTCCCTTCAAATGTATGTACCTATTCATAAATCAGGTCCTCAGAAGCTGCATTCACTGCACCAAACTCTGCATGTGTGCAAAGCAAAAGGGTTCAATAAGGATGTAAATCTGCCCTTTGGCACTGATTAGATTATTAACTCGAGGCATAAGCTTTTCAGTGTTTTAGTGCTGCATGAATGGGATGGATTTGAGGGGGCGCTGAATAAGATGCAGCTGTAGCAAACTGTGTTGAAGTGAGCTAAGAATAGTTTAAAGACCTGTTTTTATATGATGAACACTAGAACTGTTTTTTTATGAACACAGCCGTACAGTGGTGTCCCAAGCTCTACAGGGAAGTGAAAGTCAAAGTTGTGGAATATTTGAATACAGCAGAAAATAGTATGTTAACTTGCGATGTGTGGACGTCAGGGCTAGTGGATTCCTATGTGACTATAACAGCGCAGTACTTCGCAGAGGACTGGTGACTCCTCCTAACTAGAGCAGTACTCAACAGTCACACCGGGGCAAACATTGCAGACCTCCAGCACAAATATAGCAAATTATGGGGTATTTGGCAATTCTAGCACCTAATAATAATAATAATAATAATAAACAACCAACAACAAAACATTTGATTTATAACAACATTATTGCTTGTTGTTGTTGTTGTTGTTATTATTATTATTATTATTATTATTATTATTATTATTATTATTATTGTTGTTGTTGTTATTCTGCAGGATGCTGCATGAATTCTATTAGACTGATGAAAGGCTGAGAGATTGCAGAGATGCAGTTCTGCACCACACAATACCATGTAACAACAAATAACATGCTCGTTTTTGGCTGGAATCCCACTTGAAATACCTGTAATTTAAACGTCTTTCTTGTTCTCTAGAAACTTCCCAGTGGTAAAGTGGGCTTCAGTAAGGCCATGTCCAACAAATGGATTCGTCTGGATAAAGGCCATGAAGGAGGACCACGGGTTTTCAGAATGGTGGGTTCCTTCATTAATATACAGTACAATGAAAGTAATGTCCTTGCTCATACGATCAGAGAGAGACATATGATTTGCCGGTGTTGTACGGTTGCTGTCCTGCAGGTAGACAACATTGTGGACACGGTGAGGGAGAAACTGCAGCAGGTGAAGAACGCTCAGTCTTCTGAACTGGAGGAAAAAGAGAAGAATGAACTGAAGAAGCGAAAACTGCTCACGGAAGTGTAAGCCGTGCCTTTGTTTTGCAGCTCGTATTGGAGCTTTTAGAGCAGCATCTTTGATGGAGATGTCTGCCAAGAGCCTTTTACAACATTGCCTGAAGCAGGAGTGCACAACACTGGTCATGGGGCGGCGGTGTCTACACTCAAAAACAATGAAATCGCTCTGTTGTTGGTCATTATCAGTTTTCTCTCATGTAAGTTAATTAAGCTTGAGTTTACAATGTTGTACGTTACATCAAAATCGAGACATGACAGTGAGTGCCCGACGGATGAGATATCAGGACCAGGTTGTCATGAATTGGTTTGAGGAGTATTCTGGAGAGTTTCACCGAATGATAAAATAAAAAATAAATAAATGTTGTGGAGTCAGATCCTGGCATTAGCCACTTTGTTGTTGGCTGGAAGTGGAAGTCACCACGTAACCTACTGCAGTTCTATAACAGCTCAGTAACGTAATAATAACCAAATTATGTGCGTTCTACTTGAACCTTTTTAACTTTATGTTCTTTTCTAGTTAATTCAGTGTACATTACTCAATTGAGTATCTTAAAAGCTACTTAACAAAATTGCATGGAACCACTTGACATTTTAAAGTCAATCTGATATTTAATTATAGTTATTCCATATTAATAAGAATTTACTTAGATCGCTTTACTATGATTTCATTGAATACATTAAGTACATATTACTTGATCAAATATGCTACTTAAATGCTAAATAAGACAACTGGCACTTGACAGAGGTAGGTTGAAACGAGTTGATGCCTCAGGCGCCTCTAAGTTAGTGGACTGCCCGAATAATTGCCAGGTTGTGTTGGACCAGTACTGGAGCTGTGCACCTCTAATCTAAAGCAAGATCATGTCAAAGCGATTGCATGTACCTCCATAAATCCCAGAGCCCGTTATTCTTATTATGGAGAGTTTATTGTGGGTGAGATTGTAAAGGAGGGTCGGGCTGACAGGGTCAGTGTGTACTTTGTTGTATACATCCTTTGGCCAGCAGATGGTGCTCAATGATTTGAACGCTTTGGTTTAAATGATCAATGCAAAATGCACACAGACAGGTCAGCTAAACACGTCTGTGCATTTCTGTGTTGGTGGGTGCCACTTCATATTCAGCAATTTCTCAACTGTCCTAAATGATGTAATATCAGAACTGTCCTAAATGATGTAATATCAGAACCGATAAGACTATGATCATTCACGGCATTAAGCCTCTTTTGCTTGGTTTTGGAATTTCAGCAATAGCCAAGTCATTTGGATCAAGAGGCATTAAGACAAACGCAAATGAGATTTAATGTACCACAAAACAGAGAACATATTCTGTAATCTGATTGTACTTTTGAATTATTACAGCAGTTTACGAGTGAATTACAGTCTGCTTTAGCTTACCCTGTTGATTCTGTGGCTGTTGCATGTATCATGATTTTCATTGTCATTTTCTTTAGGTTTAGGAGAACAGCGATGTTTGGACTTGTTGTAAGCCCAGAGCAGAGATAGCCCAGACCTGCTGGTGATAGAAAATGTGTGTGTGTGTGGCCTAAATGGCTGGGCTCCAGCCGAGGAGCTTTGGCCAGCATTAGTGAATCATTTTTTTAATATCACAAATGGATGTGGCGTTGTGCGCATCAGGGGCCGCGAGGGTTCAGATACGTAGCCTAGCCGATTGCTGTTTGGATCCAGTTTGTTCACATCATAACTGATCACTGTCTTACATCAGTGTTCTGTCTTTCAGCTAAACCCCTCTCAAAGGAATGAGGACTGAGCTTTGTATGTGCTGGCTGATGCACAGTATTAGGATTAGGAGACTTATCAGGGTTTTTCGTGATGCTTATAGGAAACATTTGGGTTTTCCAATTTTGGTGCGTGTTATGAATTCTCTGAAGTCTGTCTTTAATGTTGGTGGGTGATATCATAGGTTCAGATACAGCAGTGTGCAAATACCAGAGACCACCATTTCATTTATTTAATTTCCGGTTAAAGCAGCCATAAAGTATTCATTAGTTATTCATTTTCAGGAGATTTGCCTGAGGAGATTAAGTATAAGATAATCCACTTGCATAAGGAAAGAGGGAAAGTCAACGGATAAAAAGTTGGAAAATAGGACTCCTAAAAACCATGCAAGACCACCAAAACTGTTACCATCAGATAAACTATGCTTAAAAGTATCATCTTTGGGAGATGGAAGAGAATCAAGCTCCAGTCCTGCTTTTGGACAGAACACAGAATCCACAGGTGATTCGGTCTATCCTTCCACTGGGAGAAGACAGCTCGACACTATGGGTGTGAACTGGTATAATGTGTAGCTGTCAAGAAACTGTTACTGTGATAAGGAAATCAAACCAATGAAGCTGCTGGCTTTTTCCAAGTGCAGCTCAGAGTCCAGACCTCAGTGTGTTTGGGAAACTTGGATTGTAAGAAGCAGAAAATACAACAGACTTCTAAGACTGAACTTTGGAGGTGTGGAAAAATATCCCTGCAAATTTTTTTTGATAAACTGGGAACAAGCAGTGGAAGGCACAAGTCTTAAAGGCAACGAGTGAACACAGACGTATTACAAAACATGTTAAACGTATATTTTATTTATGTATTAATGGCCCTTTTTGACTGGAAATGAAATACATTAAAGGTGGGTTTTCCCCAGGGCGGTAATGTCAACTCTGAGTTTTTCCGTACACCGTCGGTAGGTATCCTGAATGATTTTTGGCACGTCTGTCCAAGTAAACGGAGCTTTTACAATTCCCTGAACATGCTCTTGCCTGGGGATTTGACGCTGGCAAACCAAATGAACTACATCTAGGCTGAGAATAAAAGCTCAGTGTGATGGGAATCTTACAACTCCTGTTTCCACTTGTAAAATATGTGAACGTGTCTGAGCTATACGTTTCCCAGTATGAGCTGTCATCTGTTTTTGGGGAAACACTGATTGAAATCAGCTTTCAGGTTTCAGGGTAAATGTTTTATAGGTTTCCTGTTTGATGTTTTCAGTACGGTAAAGTCCTACTGGATCACCAAGGGCAACAACTTCAGCACCACGATCACCAAACAGGAGACAGAGCTTACTCCGGAGATGATCGCCAGGTGAGCTGCAATCTCTAATACTTCTGTCCTGTTACACCACCAGGCTGTTATTGTAGTATGAGATCTCCTCTGCTGATTACTTTGGAAATAGAAGATGTCATCAGGTTAATGGACATTAATTTTTAAATATTTTAATACAAGGTACCAACCCATATTATGTCAATCCTTGACCCTATTTACCCCAGCTACTGTGATGTGAGTTCTTGAATGAACTTCATTACTCAGTGACTGGACTCATTGTTCATCTGCATCTGCAGTTTGAAGTCAGGGCACTAGCCATTTAAAGATGAAGGAAAGAATGTTTGGTATAATTGAAGAATTGATGTAAAATGGTGTAATATGTGAGAATTATTGATTTAGTTTTATTTGGGTTTATTTATGTTTGAGCAGTTCTCTTCTAGATTCATCTGTTTTTGTCCCAAACAACTGCTCATTATCTGTTCACATTTAGGCTAATTGCAGCCCTGTAATGTTTGTCCTGGTGGGTCGGTGCCCTGAACTCAGCTTTACCCAGGATGCCACCTCACAGGGCTGACCGTGGACATGTCCAGGTCAGCCTGTTCCAGAACGTGATGGCTGGATTGGTCGTTAACTTGTCAAATTAAAAAGATACCGCCAGTTCTAATATCATGACAAACCATTTGGCTGCTTTTGATTGCAGCTGTTGCTCAGACCTGATCTGTCATGAGCTCACAAGCACTGTGAATAAGCATGAAGTAACAGGGTGGGAGTGGTTCTTGGACCGTGGTTCTTGGTTATGAACAAAGCACCAGTAAAAGTTCAACTTACAATTCATGTCCAACTTGGACATCTCTGTTTCTTTCAGTGGGAGCTGGAGGGAGAAGAACTTTAAGCCCTATAACTTCGAGGCCATGGGCATGACTCTGGACTCGGGCCACGTGCACCCTCTGCTGAAAGTGCGGACACAGTTCAGACAGATCTTCCTGGAGTTGGGGTCAGATTCTTTCACTCACAGCTACTATGACTTCTGTACTGTTTGTCTTCTAAGGCATATGGTGAAGCCCAAACACCATCTTACCTAGAAGTATCTGTTTCCAATGTCTTCTGTCTAGTTTGGAAGAGTAGTACTTCCAGCAGAGCTGATGCTTTCATGGGTTCTTTTGACGTTTATGGAATTTCATATAGACAACTGCTGTCTCACCCCCTTTGTAGGTTCACTGAGATGCCCACCAATAACTTTGTTGAGAGCTCCTTCTG
Organism: Semaprochilodus insignis; assembly: GCA_034552555.1. Taxonomy (NCBI): domain Eukaryota; kingdom Metazoa; phylum Chordata; class Actinopteri; order Characiformes; family Prochilodontidae; genus Semaprochilodus; species Semaprochilodus insignis. Next base: position 5,920,689 of record CM067477.1, on the reverse strand, counting down.
GAACTTTGACTCTCTGTTCCAACCTCAGCAGCATCCAGCCAGAGACCAGCATGACACTTTCTTTCTGTCTGGTAGGAAACCTCAACCTCTGGACTGTATGACATAAAATGTGCTGTTTCAAAAAACTTCTCGTTTAAGCAAACAATAAAAGACAAAAGTATAAAAGCACCCTTTACTATTGTCCAAAATATAAATAATGAGAGAGAGAATTAATAGGCATTTAATTCCTAAAATGCTCCATATGGTGATGCAGGTTTGTTCAGATCACAGTATATACATTTTACACGCAGTACTGAGAATGAGAATAGTCAGATTGTGCACCCCTGATTTGCGTATTGGTTATATAGAGGCAGTTGGATACTTTGTAACAAGTTTCAAAATGAGGTGTTAAGATTTGTCATGTGTTGCAGATCCTGCTACAGCTCGTAAGTTCCCCATGGACTACATGGAAAGGGTAAAAAAGGTCCACTCTGAAGGAGGTTATGGTTCACAGGGGTGAGATACATGCTACACAAGCACCAACAGACGTGCAGACTACTCTTTATGAGAACATACATGTTTACTGTTTTTCTTTGCCTCATTCAGGTACAAGTATGACTGGAAGATTGAAGAAGCTGAGAAGAACGTACTCCGCACACACACCACAGCTGTGAGCTCACGCATGGTCTACAAACTCGCACAGCAGGTAAAACACAAAAACCAGACTCCTCTGCTGATTGAAGAGTTTACTACAGCTCATTGGATCACTCGATACATGATCGCGATTTGTTTTCCTCCTTATTCAGGAGAAGTTCACACCGGCCAAGTTCTTCTCTATAGACAGAGTGTTCCGCAACGAGACCCTGGACGCCACTCACCTGGCTGAGTTTCATCAGATCGAGGGTGTGATGGCCGACTATCACCTTACCCTGGGCGACCTGATGGGGGTTCTGCACCAGTTCTTTACCAAAATGGGTGAGATTTTTCCTTCATTCTTTCTTCTTGCCAGTTAATGGAACATAAAATACCAAGATAGAATTCCTAAAAAAAATGTTAGGTTGTTATTTCTTCTTCTTCTTCTTCTTCCTCATCTTCTTCTTCTTCGTCTCATTCTTCTCCTTCTCATTCTTCTTCTCATTCTTCTTCTTCACCTAAATCAAAACACAATCAGAAATTATCTCTTTTTGTTTTTAGGAATCACTAACTTGCGTTTCAAGCCCGCTTACAACCCTTACACTGAACCCAGCATGGAAGTGTTCAGTTATCATAAAGGTAAGTGAACGTGGGGAAAAAAATATATATAGATACAGTGAGCGTCTGGTTCATAAGAACAAGGTCAAGCAGCAAACACACAGGACAACACAGCTACAGATTGGCAGAGGGCCAAAACCACTCTCTGCTGACCGTGATGAGCGCCACCTCATTCGAATGACACTTAGCCACCGTAAGATGACCTCAAGTGACCTACAGAAAGGCTGGTGAGCGGTGGCTGGGGTGAAATGCACAGCGAGCATGGTTAAAAAAAAAAAACAGGCTTCTGGAGGCGTCATTAGTGATTTTCTAAATAAACAGATCTAAATACAATATTTGATCTGGAATTTGGGAGACATGTTTCCAGTAGTGTATAGAATAAAACACAACTGCTCATTTTGGTCAAACACAAACCCAGAAACTGTACCAGTAGAGAAACTGATCATTTTGAGGTGGTCTCTTAAATTTTTCCAGAGCTGTATATATATCTAATATTTTTTTTATTTTTCTTGTACATAAAAGCTGTTGTGGATACATAAAGATTAATAAAATTTAGACATTGGAACATGATCCACCTTGATTAGTGAGAAACGTGATACTTGCTTGTAGTGGAATAAAACACTGTGAAGTTTATTAAAACACTGACAGTTTTAGGCATGTATCTGTTGATATTGTTATATATCCCTAACTGGGTCTCTAAGTGCTCTGCTAATGGCATTATGCAATAGAGTTTTAAATTTGTAATGATTTCAATACAGTATCAACAAGATTAGAGACGTTAGAAACGGTCTATAGAAGTAATAATGGATTGATACACCTCTTATTGTCTTCTCCTCGTCTTTTCATTTGCTGTCTTTAGTGGAGAATGACCATTAGGAGAATCTGGGGCTTGCTTTGTTATGGGGCTGGCATTGCAGGTCTCTGTGTAGTAGATAATTAGAATATATTTAAGGCATGTTGAAACTCAAGTCACAGCTGACCTCATTGATCGAAAATCATACTGAACCTGGAATGTATTGTACCTTTGCTCTCTCTTTCTGTTTTATTTCCATATTTTTCTTTTTCTTGCTTTCATTTTCTTTTTTCATTGTACTGATGCTCTCTCTTAGGACTGAAAAAATGGGTGGAGGTCGGCAACTCTGGGGTCCTCAGGCCTGAGATGCTGCTGCCTATGGGCTTGCCAAAGGACGTGTCCGTCATTGCCTGGGGATTGTCCTTAGAGCGGTGGGTCTGGCAACCATTGTTATTGTAATAACTCTGTTCATTGCTTCATTGCTAAGATTCTGATAAGAGCACACTTTATTGTATCTGTCAGTCCAACACTCCTACGAAGTTAGGTTTTTGCTTGGTATTCAGGTTTAACACATTATGTTTGAGCTTGATGCGGGTTGTAATACATACGCACACGTTAAAAAGGGAGAATTTGGAGTAATTACATTAGTCATTTATTGAACATTAGAGCATTATTCATATGGGAATACATAGTACTTGAATATTGTTCGCCTGCAGAGCAAGATTATCCTAATTAGAAAGAAAACACAGTTTTTAGTTCTCCTGGGCTTAAATTATTCCCTTCATTGAGTTGAGGACACCTGCATTGCAGCAGTTTGAGTCATACGTGTTTCACTGTGTAAGTTAAGCTGTGAGCTTTGGGATCATTCCTCATTGCCTCATTACCAGAAAGTTTGTGGGACTTTTTAACCAGGAATTAATCCTTTTCCTGAGTGTGCCTGACTTAGTACAAGTGTTGCCTCTGCCCCTGTCTACCACCCTGACAGGAGTCTGGACGTTTCCAGCTGTGCATGATTCCACTCCCACCTACTGCTTGCTTTAGACTGGGATTACGTTTTGCTTATAGCTGACATGATGGAAAAATAATCCAGTAAAAGTTACTCATGTTATTTATGTGTTTGGCCTGCAGTAAGCTGTAGTAGACTGTTCATTTATTTGCTGTGACTGGGTGGGGGTTAAAGACAATCTTTTATTTATTTTATTTTAAATTGAAAATGGCCATTAAGTACAAGCTATTCATTTAAGTGTATATTCTTCCCCCTCCAATATTCAGGATATCTAGCTTTTGCCATTTTTACTTTTTAAAAGACTTGTGTAGTCTAGAGTTAATTTTTAGAAGTTGGTTGAATTTTTTTTTTTCTTTTCATGAGTTTCTCACAGTCCAAGTAATCCTGAACACATTCAGTGATGTTGAGGGCTGCATTCTTTGGTGGTCAGTCCGTTGTTCTTAAAAAAAAAACAAATAAAACAAGATCAGCTTCTTTGGACATCTATAAATAGTATGTGGTCGTTTAAAATAAAATCCTATAATCTGCACTCTTTTTTTCCCCCCACCACAGGCCCACCATGATCAGGTATGGCATCAACAACATCCGTGAGCTTGTGGGGCACAAAGTGAATCTGCAGATGGTTTATGACTGTCCGGTATGTCGCCTGGAATGTTAAGTTGTGCTCTAGGACCATTACAGGCAGGCCACCAGCCGAAGAAAAGCCTGTCTCTTCAGGACCCTTTGATACTCTGACCTCATGGATTCATGAGGCATTCTGGATTGTCATGCTCTTCGTAAGCCTCACCAATAACGCACACTCGACTAACGTCTCGATGGTAAAGGGTCAGACAGGACATGTATGATGCAAAGTAAACAGAGTTGTATGGTAAATGTTTTGCAGGTGGACGCTTGTCTTTTAATGCCGGATTATTTACTTCCATTGTTATGGCATGCTTTTGATTAGCTGGAACTGGTGGCTATAAAAAAAATTCTATTTTATCCCAATACCTGTACACTGTTGCACCCAGCAGATCTGCATGTTTTCTGAGCTAGTGTTAGAATGTACTAGTGTTAGTATTCTCACATGACGCTGTCACTTGCAGTTTTCAACAGTGGATCTGTTTCATGTATTACTCCTCCGACCAAGCCATTATATTTAAAGAACAACTTCTGCTATCATGTCTCACAAAAATGTCTCTTCATTCTCCTGGCTCACCTCCGTCTTTCAACTCCAAATGCAGCCGAACCATCTTAAAGGGAACTATTCACGCTGTAGAACTAATAAATTAAGCATTTGAACTCAACAGTGTGTTCTGGTGACCCTTTCTTTTTACATGCTGTTGTGCATTTAAAGTCTGGTTTTCTCTCGTACAGCATGTAGCGCTAGTTAGATTCTTTTAAATCCATTTGTTTTTTTATGTTTGGGTATAGAAAGATGTTCCTAATAAAGTGTGCGGTGAGTGCTGGGTACGTGCTGTAGGTTTTCTCAACCCTTCAGATTTAAGAAAAAGTTGTACAGAACAAAGTTTCTGTGACATTCATAAAATGATACCAGTGATTTCAGTTTCTTCAGCCTACACTGGCAAACGTCTTGAAGCACCTAAACAGTTTTTTTGTAAACTCAGCCACTGTTGTGGCTCCCTGTGCCAGGATTGCGTGTGTGTGTGTGCTTGTGTGCAAGATGTTCTCTTGGTCTGAATGGAATTTCCAAGCACTCAGCAGGTTGACCCAACTACTTACAAGTTAATTGTGTAATTCCAGTGAAGGCACTGAGCTTAAATGTCACCCTCTAAATCTGTCACACGGTCAGATAAAGGTGGAGGCTCAGCGTGTGAGCGTTTGTGTGCGAGGGATGTTAGTGTGCACAGTACATACAGGGTTTTCGATTTAGTAGAAGTCTAACCCTGCCGTGGATTCTTATACGAAGACCTGAAGTGATATCAGATACAGTATTGTGCAAAAATTATAGGCACCTGAGAAAAGTACATTTTGGAACTTCAGTGAATTATTCCAATTATTTACATGATTGGAACTTCAGTGAAAATATTTTAACCACATTAAAAGGCCATGTCCTACCAGCAAAGCCTACTCCTATAGCCTAAGAATAACCTGGCCCTTTTGCGTAGCACTGCTTGTAGTTACTAAATAATAAGTCTGGGATTTTAAGGGGACAGTTGGAGGGGTAATTGTGGTCATCATGTGGTAACATGTGGTCATCAACCAATACAATGTGGTTATTCAAATGTTTTTACAAGCAAACACACAGTTATTGGCCAGATGAATGATTTGAAATAATGTGCTTCTAGGTGCCTAAAGTTTTTGGACAGCATACAGTGAGTGACTGCTAGCTTGCACAATGGTGACACTTTTAGTTGCACCCAAGAGTTGGTCGATGAATGTAGTACAAAAACTTTTAAATAGTGTTTATGTTGCTCAGTGGTATTTTATTCGTTATGCTGTCCGTATTTGTGACATATATATGACCACTTCACTTCTTTTCAGCTCTACCGGAAGCTCTTTAGTTCAGCTGAGCAAAATCCTATTCCATGTGGGCGCTTGGCTAGTCAGCACCTACTACGCAACAGTCATTGATTGGCACGCAGATCCTTTGGCGCGCCAGCCGTTTAGTGCTGGGGATTGAGGGAATCCTCTGTGACGGGGGAAGGATTAGGCCTACGTCGTGCGTAACTTCTTAAGTCGTTCTGTTAAAGTAATCCACCTCCATCGTCTGAACGACTTTTCTTTAACCCACTTTCCCTGTGGACTGTACAGCGACGGGACAGTTCCGGCGGTGCCAAGGTTTCAGAAGGTTTCAGCCTTAGCACGATGTGATTTGTTGAGAAGCCACTTACTCAGAAAACTGTTTGGTGATGCTTTAAACAAATGTGTACACAAAGAAATTATGGGATATTAATTAAGGAGAAATTCCACTGAAGCATAATTCAGTGGTTGAGACGTTAATCCAGAGTGGTTTGGGGTGAAATGGTTCATTTGTGGTGAAACGTAAAGACTCAGATTTCTTTGCGGTGGTGGTGGTGATGGGAACCAGGGGTTGCCATGTCTACAACACAAATATCTTTTTTTTGCTGTCATATAATTTTCTATCCAAACCCACCAGTGAGCCTGCACAGCCTTCTGGGTTGTCATATGCAATGCTGATGATGGTAATATAGTTATCTTTGGAGACTGTTTTGTCTTACAATACCCTTATTGTATCCTTCCACCATAAACAGAGTGAAATAAACTTGATTAAAATATATTTTAGATTAACCTGATAAAAAAAAACTACTGTAAAAAAAAAAAAGCTCTCGTCATCAGGCAGTGTATTCATACCCTTTGGTGTGATAACTTTGTGAAGGAGCTTTCTGAGGTAGACCTTCCTATCACTGTGAACAATTCTGACTCTAAGCTTCTCTAGAACAAAGCATTTCACACCAATCCACTCTGAATTTTTTTAACCGTTTAATAATGCAGATGTTTTGAAAAAGAGGTTTCCCTTTAACAGTACAGTAATACTCATGATTACACATGATTTCTAAAATTTTAGTGGTAGTAAATTAATATCTGTTTAGGGAATATACAGCCTGCTTAAGAGAGAAATCATGTTCATTATGGTTCAAAGTGTTTATCAAAGTATAGCATGTACTGGATTTAGACAAAATGTATGCAAGTTACGATACCCACTCATGTATGAGGTGTAGTGGTCATGAAGTGTAGGGCAATAATGTAATGTTACTTGGTGTATCCTGGTTCTGCAGTAACGGTGCGTTTCACCGAGTTTTAGTGTGGTCTAAATGAGGGTAGTGGCTCCACGACCCTCCAGTGGCTCCCCGGGAGAAAGAAAAAGTACTCTGAAGTATACTCAATCCTAATTAACATACTGAACATGTGCTATTGTCTATATACTAACTATGTACTTAGTATGCTAAATGTAATCATTAGTGCTATTAAAAATATACCTAAATAGAACTAATTGTACTGAACTGTACTATTTGACCATGAAGATTCTTGTAATTGTGTATATATATATATATATATATATATATATATATATATATAT
>CM067477.1:5881678-5904532 GCA_034552555.1 Semaprochilodus insignis | reverse complement strand
TCTCTCACTCTCTCTCTGTCTCTCTCTCTCCCCCGCCACATCTCTCACTCTCTCTCTCCCCACCACATCTCTCTCTCTATCTTTCTCTCTATCCCACCACATGTCTCTCTCTCTGTCTCTCTCTCTCACCCAAAACATTTCTCTCTCTTTGTCTCTCTCTCACCCACCACATCTCTCTCTCTGTCTCTCTCGTCCCCACCACATCTCTCTCTCTGTCTCTCTCTTCCCCACCACATCTCTGTCTCTCTGTGGCTCTCTTTCAGTATCTCCCTCTGTCTCTCTCACTCCCCCACCACATCTCTCTCTCTCCCCACCACATTCCTTTCACTCTATCTCTCACTCTATCTCTTTTTCTCTCCCCACCACATCTCCTCTCTCTTTCTCGCTCTCACTCATGCATTATCTTCCTCTCCTGCTACCTCTCTCCCTATCTTCTCTCTTTCCACCCTTCCTTCTTTGTTATTCTCTCCTTCTGTTTCTTGCTTTCTCGCATTGTCTATCTCTTTCTCCTTCTCACTGTTCTGTGCCTTATCCCCGTTGGTCTCTCTCTTCTTTTTCCCTATTTTGTCCCTCTGTCTTTGCCTCTCTCCTTCTGTTTTTCACTCTCTCCCTTTGTCTCTTTCTGTTTATCTCTCTCTCTGTGCACTCCTCTCTGTATATCCATCCTTAAAAGGGAAACACCTACATTTTGTCCACATACAGGGTTATTGTTATGGATTGTATAGATTATTGTAGGGCATTTATTATACTGTAAGTTTTGCATTTTGAGGGTCTTTAACATTTAGCTTCCTGACTCTCTGTATGGTTTACCCATTTAGGCTATATCTTTTTGTTAGTTGTGATATTTTTCACCCTGTCAAAAACTGATTAAGCTACAGCTATGCTAACAGAATTCCTCTTATATAAGCCAGGGTTTGAGCATGCACAGGATTTGCTGGTTTCATAATAACCCACATCCAAAAGCACATGCGAAGAGCCTCGACTGAAGGGAAGCAGCCTGCTTTAACTCTTAGCTTTAGCCATGTGGAAAAAAGGTCATTTTTTCAGACCATTCTATTTCCCTGATGGATTTTCCCTGTGTGGAGGCGGAGTGGACCACTCCAGAGATTATCAAGTTGCTCATCTTACATTTCTTATGAAAGCAAAGGTAATAACAGTGTGGAACAGTAACAGTCTCGACTCTTCTGGGATGGCAGAAGAGCATCAATAGTCAGGTACTGTAATGTTTGATGATTAGTCACAAACACCACCCCAACTCATCCCAAAGGTACTGGATGGAGCTCAGTCACTCCAGAGAACACAGGTGCACTTCTCCACAGACCAGCGTTGATGATACACATTATTATGACCAGCTAATATCCAGAGTAACCGCCGTTTGCAGCACAGCAGCTAGATGAGCTGGGAGTGACCCAGTAAGGTCCTGGTCGGCTGTGACAGGTATCTGGATCCAACCTGACTGCAGTGCATCCTGTAGATGCTGGAGGGTGGGTGGAGGAGGATCCATAGAGCCAACACAACGATCAAGGTGGTCCTAAAGACACTTAATTGGGTTCAGGTCTGGGGAATTAGGGGGCCAGGGTAGTACTTGGAAGTCTTGGTCATGCTCTTCCAACCAATGCCGGACATTTCTAGTCATGTGACATGTTGCATTGTCTTGCTGGAAGATCCCATCTGCCCCAGAGAAGACGATCAGCATGTATGGATGTACATGATCTGCAAGGAGGGATTCATACCCAAATTGCTTGAGAGTGGCTTCCACATGGGTGAGTGGGTCCAGAGAATGCCACGAAAATGTGATATGAAATTTAATGAGCTCCGCACTGCCGCCATTGAGGTAGGAAGTCATCATAATAATGTGATGACTATGTATTTATACAGAGATGTAGCCAAGGGGTGGCCAGAGGTGACCAGGTCCACCCTAGAATAAAGCATGGTCACTAGACATGGTAGGATTTCCCCAATCGGGTTGGTGCAATGGCAGTTTAACTCAGGAGGCAATGTTTCTAATATGTTTGTACCAGTAAAATTTCATTTGTTTATAAAAACTTACAGACCATATGGCTTTATTATTTAGAAATGTGGCCAATAATGTATGACCAATAACTTCATATTTTGATTCAGTTTTCTTTTGTATGCAGTTTCTCAAGCATGCCCTCTCATTTCCACTGTCAATGACTCATGAAGTCTCTCAACGAAGTCTGAGGCAGTGACAGATTAACAAGACACATGGCTTACAAGGTTATATTACTCAGTATGTGCACTGGGTCCCTTTAGCAGTGCTGCTCTGTGATGTAGTTGACATTATGCAATGCAATTCCGTTTAGCTCGATTTCTAATCAGAACATGGACCGACCTCTTCATAAAAACCACCTCTTTATACACTTGTTGTCCATTTTATTAGCTCCACTTACCAAACAGATGCACTTTGTAGTTCTATAACTACAGACTGTAGTCCATCTGTTTCTCTGCTTACTTTACCTTTTACCATGTCAGAACCCCCACAGGACCAGCACAGATAAATAATATCTGCTCTGTTTTGTCTTTGTCAGGGTGCCAACCTTTGAAGCACAGGGTGAAATGGGGCTAACAAAATATGCAGAGAAACAGAAACTACAACATGCATATAAATGGCAAGTGACGGGGGGGGGCAGTCAATGGTATCAATTATATCAATCCTCCAAGAACTGCCTGCATACTCTTGCCACATGAGGCTGGGCATTGTCGTGCACCAGGAGGACCCCAAGACCCATTGCACCAGCGTAGGGTCTGACAACGGGTCCAAGGATTTCATCCCGATACCTAATAGCAGTCAGGGCGCCGTTGTCTAGCCTGTAGAGGTCTCTGCTTCCTTCCAGGTTTGTGCCTCCCCAGACCATCACTGACCCACCACCAAACTAGTCATGCTGAATGATGCTGCAGGCGGCATAACGTTCTCCACAGTGTCTCCAGACCTTGTCACGTCTGTCAGATGTGCTCATGTGAAACCTGCTCTCATATGTGAAAAGCACAGGGCGCCAGTGGCGGATCTGCCAATTCCGGTGTTCTATGGCAAATGCCAATCGTGCTCTACAGTGCTGGGCTGGGCAAAACCTGTTATGGCTTGTTCATTTTGAGCATACCCAATAATTACCCAAATATTTTGGCTGTGCTTCATTTCTAACATTTGCATTGGCACCAAAGTAATATAGGCAGATGGAAACTTGCATACAATGTTACAGCAGGGTGGGGACTTGAGGCGGCATTATTTTCTCTATAAAGCCAATAATAAAGCAGATGAATGTGTCTGTGTAGCGTCTCGCTCTGGGTGGAAGGTATTGCATTGCTCAGTAAGAGACACTGAGACTGCAGAGATACTGTACAGCGCATCTGCTGCTTTGCAATAGCCATTTGCCATTGACTTTGACACTGCTGCGTTTCCAATATCTGACCTCCAGCTGAAACTGGAAGATGACACCACGCTCAAATCAGCCTGTGGCTGTAGATGCTCCACAGGCATGACTGTGTTCTGAATTGCTCCCAGTTAGAGAAAAAGACTACTGTAGCATATCAGCCATGTAGTAGAGACGTTTGAATTCTCAATGATGAATCTTTTGGTCATTATGTGGTCGTTGTCCAGTCTTTTCACTGTATAGCAGGGGAGCCCAGACATTTTGTTTCGTGGGGCAAAAGTGCACTGCTTTTGTGGACCCAGGCCGAGAAAGACAACACAGTAAACAAGAAAAAAAGGTAGAAAGGTTTCGGGTTTATTTAAACAAACAAACAAAAAAATGACACTAAACAGTGACAATAAACAAGTTTATGTTTTGTTGGTTTTCTAAGTGAAAACACATCTTCCACAAGAACATAGCTTAAATATTTGCAAAAATATGGAGCTGCTTCTCGGCAAACACTTTACACACATTACACATCATCAGCAGAAACATAAAACATCTTGGCTAATATGTATGAACAGAAAATCTAGTTATATTTACTGCAGAATTAAATGAATAATAAAAGTGAAACTCTATGAAAATGGATATGCTGTGCTTTCCGCTGATATCAGTGTGGTGTTATATAAAGCTTCCTTCACACATTTTTGTGGACATTGATGAACCAGCCGTTCTAACGGACTTGACGTCTGTCAGCACTGAGGTGAATCTCAGGTTTTGTCTGTTCCAACATCCTTTTTGTGTCACGCTGTCCCAGCAGCTTCCTGTCCTCCTCTCTTTCAGCTGTTTTCTATTTTGGACTTTGTATTTTAATGCAATCTGGCCCCTTGTTTGACATTGAGTGCTTTTTTGGTGTGAGTTTCAAGCAAATCTAATCCTGCAACCTTTAATGATTCTTAGAAGAATCTAGTAAATCATTTGTGATTTATTGTTAGGATATATATCAACCCATCATTTCAGAACAATCATTTCAGAACCATCATCTTTTTTGTATTTATTTATTATTTTCATATTTGTGCTCTTACTCTGAGCACAAATATTTTCAAATCACTCAAATTATACTGTTTTTACTTTGGCAAATCTGCATATTTATTAACATGGGACCACTGATTGCTAGATAATCCAAATTTGGGTTCTGGTTAAAAATATGAAAATTCCATCTAAATCAAGAAAACAAATCTAAACAACATTAGATTGGGAATAAAGGCATAAAAATAAACACACAACTGATCATTCAAGACACACCAATCAGCTATAATATTAAAACCACCTTCTTGTATCTACAATCACTGTCCATTTTATCAGCTCCACTGACATTGCAGTGGACTACATTGTAGTTCTACAATTACTGACTGTAATCCATCTGATTCTCTGTTTACTTTGTTATCCTCTTTCACTCTGTTCTTCAATGGTCAGGACTCCCACAGGAATATTATGTGGGTAGTGGATCATTCTCAGCCCTGCAGTGACACTGACATGTTTTGGCTGATTGGTGTACACAATATTCCTTTTTTTCGACCTGTGGTCCATGGCCCCCCAGTGGGTTGTGGTGGTACTATTAGTGGACTGTAACTACAGTTGTTTGTCACAATATAGACATTTAACCAAACATAATTTGAATGTTAATTATGTTCCTTCAAATGCACAGGAGCTGAAATTGAGCAGTCGCTGCTCCGCTGTTTGCTGAAAGGTCTCTTCAAATGTCTTATCACGTCAAACAGTTTACACCATCACTTGGAGACGTAACATGATGAGCATGTATCAAAACCGAACTGCATAGAACCAAAACTGTAACAACAGAATCAAATTGTCTCCTCTTCAGCCTGACATCCAGCACTTTACAGCAGTCGAACAGCATCAGCCATTAGAGAAGTCAGCTAAACAAGACTGGATCGAGTAAATCTTCTTGTGGGCTGTGGAAGATTTTGTGATCATTTGTGTGGCCTGTAAACTGTGACACCATGTATCTCCATTTTTGTTGATTTTTACTTTTATTCATCATTTGAACACAGGAGCTGCCATTCACATTGTGTGACAATTTCATGATGAATGGACCAACAGAAATTGCTCAAAACCGCTTGGAAGAAAGTCTGGTTCCATTGACTTACATTAAAGTTAAATTAGTTTTTTGCCCTCTCCTGTAAAGTTACCACATTGGGACAGCGATGACCAAACAGAACAAGTGGCATTTTTCCTTACCATACTAGCTGTTAGACATGAAATCCATAGAGATCAATCAATCAATTAATGAAATATGAAAACTTGTACATTTTAATTTACTTGCAATTCAGCAAGAGGAGAAAAGAAACAGCGCAGGACCTTTAAAAATGCCCTCTCTGAAAATGGGCACCAGTGTGTTCCCTCACCTCAACCCTCACTCTTCCACTCACTTTTACTTTCATTGCTTGCCCAAACTGACCGAACAGCAGAGAGGATTAACTGCGTGTCTCTTGCACAATCTCATTGTTATTACCTCTGTCCATTAATGTGCCCACGGCCAAGCACAAGGCTTTATCCATTTAGGGATTACTGGGTGCTGTACTCCACAAATGCACATCAGGGGCAACAGTGCGTTTAATATGGGGTCGACTCTCTCTCTCTGGGTATGTCCCTGTTTTGGCAAAAAACAAAACAACAATGATGTGGATTTTAAGTGTTTCAAATTCCCAGGTAAGCATCTTACTGTGATTATGCAATACAGTGTGGATTGTAGAACCGCTGGTCTAAAGACTCCATGTCCCCTTTTTGGATGATATGACAATGTTAGATAGTTAGTTCAGGCATTAATGACGTTGGACCATAGAAAATACAGAGAGAAACAACGGTCATGGTAGGACACTGACAAAGAACGAATGAGTGAGTAAGTAACTTAATTGTATAATTAATCCCAAGATTAGTAATTGAGAGTGGTTTGATGTGGAATTGTGCGTTTTAGAGAAACCTACACTCTCAGCCTTCTTTACAATGGAAGTGACAAAGCATAACACAGACGTTTTATTTACTATCCAAGATGACCAGTGAAACTGCACCTGTATTCTGAGTTTTTACAGTATAAGCAATACTGAGAATAGTAATAGGTTTTCTTCAGGGCTGTTTTGCCTTGCAACACCCTGCATGCATCTCTCCACCATGGACAGTAACAATATCATTTTAAAACTATGATCAATGAACGTCTCAGGCATCAGGAAATGCATTTGTAACCATTTCAGGTAATAACTTACTGTGAGCGACTTAGAGGCATTTAATTTTTTAATTTTTTTTTTTTTAATTTTCATTTATGTCACCTTTAACATTGGATAACTTGGAATGCCCAAAGAAGAAACACATCATAAAAAGAGGGAAGACAATAAACAAAATCACAATAGGTTTTCTGAACGCTGCAATTACAAAGTTTTGTGTATTTGTTTTAGCCTTCAGTTTTCTGTGATACGGAGGTAGACATTAATATTTACGAAGCAGGCGATTCAGTTTCGAACGATTCAAATAAAAGAATCGATTCGATCGTTTCACGAACATCAGTCCGCCGTCGCGTGCGGAGACCGTTGGAGCTGTCACCGTAAGCGGGTCTGGGAAGGTTTGTAGTTACTGATAACCTACAACTATCCCCAAATATAGCGTGGAAACTGCATTATTTTGATGAAATGTACAGATGAAAACCGGACAGCTCCGAGTTAAAGACTGACATGGCGCTTCATTGAGATTTCAGCTTAGCCAGATAGCTTTATGGAGGTTAACGCTATACGTCCGTTAGTTAGCATAGCTACCGCAAATATCCAGACAGTTAGCTGTGTCTAGTCTATATTTGGCATTGGTTTACATTTGGCTAGGTGAGCAAATGATTTAAAAACCTCTTAATTTGTAAATGTGAGAAATAAAGTATCGTAGCTAAAATAACTTTATTGCTGTCTGTATTGTTTGTGAGGTGGCTCGTAACTTAACGTTAACGTTAGCGCCGTTATCTGACCTGAGGAGCTCGGTTAGCCTCGGTGTTCGCTACAAAGGCTGTTTAAACCTGTTAACATGTATCTACATAACGTGAACCAGTTGCATTTGGTCTTGCAGGTCATGGCTCAACATTTCTTTGGATATCCGGGCGCGGCAACATTTCAGTCGACACCTAAAGCTGCTCCTCACCGTGCGCCAACGAAGGTAGCTAAAGATTTGACCTAAGGATTTAAGGGTCACAGCAGAAAGGTTAAACGGATAGTGTCAAAAACTTACAAGAATAAACTGTCATCTTTTGCTGTTTCCTAGGTGTCAGAAGAGGAGGACATTGTAGACCATGAGACTACAAGTGAAACACTGTCTTTTGTAACCCTGGGTGATGGCCACGACCAGCAAAGGTGAGTAACATGGTACGAAGAAGTTCCAGGTTATGGAGTGTTTTGGTACTTGAATAGAAGAAAAGGATTAAAGTCGCTTCAGGCACTCTCTTCATCTCTCTCTCTCTCTCTCTCTCTCTCTCTCTCTCTCTTTATTGAAGTGAGGACTCAGGCATCAATGTTTCAAGCCTAGGTTCACCTGTACACCTTACTGTGGATGATGGTGTCGTTGCCAGCCCTATTAACTCAAGAATAGATGAAATTGGGAAGAAAGCGCAAGACCTTATTGAACAGATCAACCAGAGAAGGGCCATGGACCAGAAAGTCTTAAACGGCTTTGAGGAGAAGCTAATGGGGAAGGTATTGTTTGCCATTCAGTGCTGTAAAACAAACACTTTAAAATAACATTCAGATGATTGCTGGGAAAACGCCTCTTGCTTGGTTCAAAAGTGTATATGATGAAACAAGACACTAAGGAGACGCACATACTCCATAAGTTCCACTTCTCATGAGAGTTTGTAAGTAATCATTGGAAATAGAGGAAGCTTTCTGAATCTTAGAAGATCCAGCTCTTCTGAAAGGTGTCTGGGCTTGGATATTAGGTGGAGCAAAGTCTGTTTGTCTCTGCACACTGGATACTCTATTTTCAAACTTAGGCAAATGTCCTAGAAAAGTAGAGAAGGGAGGTGAAAACATGATCAGGACAAGAGGAAGTGGTACAAGTACAGAGCAAAACCAGAATGTATTTATAACATCAGCAGTACAACAAATGAAATGCGTTTTTATTTGTGTAAAAATTTGTCTATGCAATTTTCTCCTTGTCCCAAATGTACTATATTCACCAGAAATGTTTAGTAACAGAAGTTTGTTTCTTTAGTTTTGTACTGGAGGTCTGAAGCTAGTAGCTAAGCAATGGAAGCTTATTTATACAAATTTGCAAGCACACAAACTACATCTAGTTGTTAACTAATTTCATATATGCTTACTTTTATGATTTCCTCTGTGGTATGTCTGCCATACTGTTGTCCAAAATTGCCAAAAGTGCAGACAAAATTCAAGATTGGCCCATTTTATTTCATTGATAATAGTATGATCATTTAATGTCACGATTATAGTGACTAAAATTAGCATGGTTATGGTCATCAGTATTATTGTCTTACAAATGTGCTGAAAATGTTCAAAAGCTACGGATACACAAACTGAAATAATTTCAAGTTCTTTATATATTGAAAACCTCAAATAAAATTAGCAACGCTATACACTTTTGTGTTCGCATAAACATTATAATAATAACATAATACCTTGATACTGTTAAGATGGAACCATGGAGAACAAACAGTTAAGACTTGAGACAGTTCAGACTTTTGCCAGAGTAAATTTACTGGATTGGACCTGAAGCTACCGCACTGTTCTTAATAGTTTTAAAACATCACAACGTCCTGTGTGGTTTATCTTGTTGGACCAATATATCAGTGTCTGGAAATTAGGATGAAAACCATACAGACTGTAATTAATTATTCTATAATCATTAAATCATATTAACAGTCATCTTTTGTTGACACAGGTACAGCTAATTTGCCTTTCTGCATCATTGTGTATGCTGTTGTTTTGTTTCTGTGTGACCGTGAAGGTGACTGAGATGTGCCAGCAGTTGAAGGAACAGATGTTTAAGTACTATGATGAGCACAGTCGAGTGATGGAAACTAGACTCACTGAGCTCTCTGAGGTCTTGGAGCGTAGCAGTCAGCTCAGCATGGAGCTACAGGGAGCCAGCCAGACACTGGGAGCCATCAACAAAGGTCTACAGCAAACTGGCCAGTAGATAAAGGGTCACATATCGCAGCACTTTCCCATAGTGCCAGACAACTGAATGCCAGTTTTTGCTTACAAGCAGAGTAGTACAGAAAGGATAGAAAACACAGATGTATGAAGAAATGGAATCCAAAACCTTCAGCATGTAAAGTTGCTCTGTTAGTGGAACAACAAAAAGGTTAATTAAAAGCATAAAGTGTTGTTGAAAAAGTACTTTATGGCACGAGAACCTGAGAGGATGTAGTAATGCTCTGTTATTAAACTTTGTTTTATTAAAGTTATCTATTAAAGGCATCAAATAACATGTTATATTTTCATAGTTATTACTGTGTACATTTTTTTTCAACGTTACTTTATAAAAACTTGATTCAGTTTAATTTGATGCTAACTGTCATAAAATCCTGCAACATAATGAGCAATTCATTAAATGTAGGCATCCAGACCATCATAAAATGTTGACTCGGTAAATCCAAAACGCAGTGGACCATCAGGTAATGAGGGGTTTGTTTCATGGTGACATGCACACAATCGCCATACAACTAGGATGATCGTAGAAGAACAATGGAGCAATACGTAAAGAGCTTAGAAAATGTGACCGTGCATTATTCTGATTGCTCAGTATTTTGAAATACATGTGTCACGTAGGTCAAAGTTTAAGTTGAAGCCATGTGAGATTATATGTGTCATAGCTAGTACAGAAAGATGAAAAATGTTGTGTCAGCTTAAGTGCTGAAATAAAACATTGATAATAAAATTACATATGAATAAATTTATAATTTTTCATTTTTGGTATTCCCATTTTCCACCATAGCTCAGCTGCATGTGCTTTGAGGATTACCAGGCATGTAGGACTGTCACAAAATTTTAGCTGACGCTTTCTTATATAAATATTTTTTATTAATTATTTCTCTCTTTGTTCATCGAATGCCACTCTTAGGGCCGTGACGGTGTGGATTTTTTTTTAGTATGTTGAAAAGGCAGTGTTTATCAGTCGATTGGCAGTTTAACTGATCTCAGCTAACACTACAGCCTAGTCCTTTAGCACACCAACAGAGAGTTGTTAGTAAAGGAGTAGAATGATGCCAAGCATGATTAATGATAAAGAACAAACCTTCACCAGCCAAAAAAAGGTTTTAAAAAAAAAACGGCAGCGATTACAGTAATTAGCTTAACCCCGCGGTAGGCATCACATGATCACAGTAATGCAGTTATTGTCAGAGCCCTAGTTGCCAAATTACCAAATTACCAAATTCCCAGCCATGTTTACTCAAACAAATGTCTACAGTTCCACAGAAAGATTGGTTCTTGAAAGTTAAAATAAAAAAAAAAATAAAACATTAATTCTGTTACATGCTAAACATGTTAGAATTACCTACATAGGCAACATATTAAACAAACATTATTTGCACTACCCTCTAAACATGTTGGAGCACCACGTTAGAATGAAGCATGTTTAGAATGCTTTTACTGGTTTCTGTTGTTTTTTTCATAATATATATTCTAAACTGCAGTCCTTGACATACCCATGTTCACACGTGGTCTGTTGTGAAGCGTTATTGGGGGTTTGTATGGTCAAAAAGAAGAGTTTTTGGCATAGAATGGCAAAGGCAGATGTTCATGCATTTGCTATTGTCATTTAAAATTCAAACCAGTTTTGAAGAATGTATAGGCAGTTTTACATGCATTACACATTTTGGCTTGTCAGGGAGTCAGTGACCACAAAATGTGAGCACTGTCTTTTCAAGGACAGACTAAAGATTTTGGAAAAAGACCACAATGGTAGGTGTGACAACTTTAGATTTAACTTAAGCTTCCAAGATGGTATGACTTGGTCCCGTTGCACCATGAATCTCAGGCACATAGCACCGAAATACAGTGCTCCCATTGAGGTGCTTTTCATTCAAAAAGAATCAAATTCCCTTCTCTTCAATGAAACAGGTGTAACAGTTCAATTTTAAATATTTTTTTCCAGTTATTTTACAAAAGAAACATGTCAGAGCAAGAGTTAACTTGAAAGGAAATACTTCTAGGCAGGTCAAAAAAGCAAACATGAAATGGCAAACATTATACTCAGTTCAGAGTTTATTTACTTGTTTTTAAAACAGTGAGGAACACACGAATAACATGCTTCTTTGAGTTGGCTAGGTGCATTTTTAGCTTCAAACACTTTTGACCTTTATTTTAGTGTTGACATTCTACACTTTCTCTCACTATGCTTTAATTGTACATTTAATACTATATACAAACCATGTAATGAAACTACAGTTCATTAGGTTTAACATGTCCAGAGTAGAAAAATAGTTCTTTGCTTTGAGATCAAGGGCTAGTAATTACATGGTAACCTTAAATAAAAGACTTAGAATAGTCAGATATTCCCTCTGTCTTTAAACATCATTTCTGGACAGTTTCTAGACATGTTTGCTTTTATAGACTTGTGGGGTAATGCTCAAAGAAGACCCATTGCAGTAACCGTAGACCAAGATAGGACCAAAGCAGCATTCTGTGTATTATAGATCATGTCCTGTTGGGGCAGCAGGAGTCAGAATTTATTTCTCCACAGTAAAAGCCTGTAGTCCTGTGATGGCTCTGCCCAGTATCAGGGCGTGGATATCATGGGTTCCTGTAAAGGCAGAAAAAGAAAGTGTGAAATCTGCAAGTGCAAAATCTGAAGAAGTGTAAAAGTATGCTGGATTTCATGTAATAAGACAGAGGGAGTGGCGTTTATGAGGATATACAGAGATTGTAGTCTTAAAACAGTGTATGTGCATATGTGTAACATCATATGAAGGTAAAATCTGAATGTATAAAACAGATCTGTTGTAAAACACTCAGTGTATGCACACATGCCACACATCAGTTAAGTAATCTTTACTAATAATTAATTGGATTATTTGTAGTAGTTTTATTCTCAATTCCTGCTCTTTTGCCTGTGCCAACTGCTCGTTATTCTACCTTCATAAGTGTTGACAGCCTCCAGGTTCATGACGTGGCGGATGATGTGGTACTCATCAGCAATGCCGTTGCCGCCCAGCATGTCTCTGGCCTGCCTGGCAATGTCTAGAGCTTTTCCACAGCTATTTCTCTTAAGCATGGAGATCATCTCTGGAGATGCTCTAGAGGAAAAATGATCAAATGTGATACAATGTGTGAATATGTACACACAAAAATAAATAAATAAATAAAAATATCACAAGGCAAAAAATACAACGTTCCACCTAAACTGGAAGGTCATAATCCAGCATTAGTTAAATTGTGCTGGCCTGATGTCCTGGGACCCCAACTACAGGCTATATTTAAAAACCATCCATCATGCTGCACATTAGAACAACTACCAATCTTGCAATTCATAGTACAGGCCCGAAATTCTCAAAGCATGGCATTAGGCACGAGTAAAAACAATGCATTTGCAAAGATTAAATACACTAAAGATATAGTAATCTAATGTAATGTTCTGTGCTCACAGTTTTGCAGCAGGTTAAAAACAAAATTCTGCTGCTGCACGTGTTATATAAAGGTAAATAAATGAACTAAACTACTTTACAGCTGTATTCCATCCCACTAAAGCAGTTTTGTTGTTGTCTAACTAAACACTACTGACGTTGTCAACTTGCTACATATGATGAGGAGGTCACTCAGTATAGAGCTGCTCTAAATAGTTACAGAGTTATATCATACTTCTTTTGATCAATAAGCCTGCCCAGCTGCAGGCACGACTGCAGGCCGAGGGTGATCTCTGTCAGCATGTCAGCCATTTTCTTCTGCATCAGCTGGTTCCTGGCCAGCGGCACCCCAAACTGTATCCTGGTGTGAATAAAAGATAGAAAATAGAAAATACGCAAAGATGCAAAATAAAGCCAGTGAAAGGATCTGTAGTTCTGACTGGTCTTTACTCCAGCATACATTTATACATGTATAGGGAGAGATTGTGTCAGCCTTCAATAAGCATTGTCTTATTCTGGCACACTTTTTCCAGCTTGTGTGTCATAAACTGAACTCTGACACCAAGGTTTGGCCATAATGTAGATTAGCTTACAGTAGACTGCAGCACTAGTCTCACCTGTCTAGAGTGTACTGGCGAGCTGCGTGGAAGCAGAACTCTGCCGCTCCAAGTGCTCCCCAGGCAATTCCGTAGCGAGCATTATTCAAGCAGCCAAATGGACCCTGAAGAACAGAACAAAACAATCATCGGTTGTCTTAATTCAGAGGCAGATGGCAAGATTGCAGCTCTTGTTAGGGACTCATGGAAGAATATTTACATTAAAAAAATGATTCTATATGTGAAATCACTGAATAAAAATAGTCTGTCCAAATATAGCAAAAAACTTTTTAACTGTAGTTGAGTTAAACTGCTGTGAGGACAGGGACTCTTAACATAGCGATACTTAGATACATCATTTATGTATTTACAGTGGCTATTTTGTGCGTGGTAGCATGTTTTGCACAAATTAGCTAAGACATGTTACTGTACCCTACGTAATGGTACCACCCCTGAATCTTTTCTGTATTAACAATTTTAAAATAAACATTTCCCCCAAATTTTTGCTTAGAATTTATGCTTGGTGCACTGACTGTTTTGAAAATTTCAAACTGAAGCAGCCTCTGGTTGTTTCATATCTTCTTCTGATACAACTGGTAGGGGAAACTAATTATATGTGCTCATTTTTAACAAAATGTACAGTTGTAAGAGTACCCCAAGGAAATTGGGATGGAAATAAATATATTCTCAACAGAGAACACTCACCTGCACATTCTAATGTTTCTTTACTGTTTATTAGCTCAGTCTGATGACATGGGCTGTGCAAAAGGTATGGCACATTGGCACAAGTTTTCCTCCAGTCCATTAAACTCAGCAAATAAATAAACATTGTGCACTAGAATTTGCAAGCAAACGCCAATGCAGAATGACAAAACATGTCATTTAACCAGGCATACTCAAACCTTCGCATATTTTTATAAAACTTCCAGGATGCGGATCCTTTAAAAGTACACTGCATCCCATACCAGTGTCAACACACTATCTGCATTAAAGAGGCAAGTACCCTACGGAAACTCTTGATTTAAGGCATGGCTTTATTCTACTGTGCTCTGATCCACAGCAGACGTTTCTCACCCCCAGGCCAGAAACGTTGGGCAGCAGGTTCTCTTCTGGCACCTCCACGTCATCCATAACGATCATGCCTGTGGAAGATGCCCTCAGGGAGAATTTACCCTCAATCTTGGGTGTGCTGAGACCTTTCATGCCCCGCTCCAGGATGAATCCACGCACCTTGCCATCATCACACTTGGCCCACACCACACAGATATCGGCCACGGGAGAGTTTGTGATCCTGACACAAGAGAACATCACTCACACAGTTTAAAAGATGTTTATGAAATGTAGATATGTGTAGTATGATATTCTTCTGATACCAACACAATTCCACTCCTTGGGTGTTTCTTTTTTCCCCTGTGAAAGCTGATGCACCTTTATTCATCACTTCTACTTAGACCACAGGAGCAAAAATAGCACTGAAAGGTGGAAAATGGTGCCCTCAAGTGGACAAGTGGTGTATATGCCACAAGTCTCTGATTTTGTAATTACCTGTAATTATTACCTTCTCTCTCATATAGGTAGAACACACTAAGCAATAATATGAACAATTGTCTATTTATAGGCTGAAAGACCATCTTGTAGAAGTACTGAAGGACCAATAGGAGATGGGTTAGAATGCTTTCAACAATTTGTCAATAACGATATATAATATAACATATATATTACATCATATTATCATTATCATATATTTCTATATCTCTGATGTTGTCCGATTTCTATTTCATTTAACCATCCTTCATTCCTTCCTGTGTGTGTTTTTTTGGGGAGAGCGATGTGTATAATTGTTGGGATGTAAACAATGTTTACAACAACAACAAAATGCTACATGTGCACTATGAATACAATGTAAAAATTAATGTGGTATAATGTAGCTGCAATAAGATTTAAAGCATACAGAAGAATATCTGCATATAATGATGGGTAAGTAGATGGGTTCTGTATTCTGCTGCTAGTATAGGACAGGACTCACCAGGTTTTGGAGCCAGTGAGGGTGAAGGTGCGGCTGGACGGGTTGTACTTAGCCCTGGTCTCCATGCCACCAGGGTCACTACCATGGTTGGGTTCAGTTAAGCCAAAACATCCCAGAATCTCTCCCCGTGCTGTTGGAGAAACAGCAGGTCAAATACACCACAGAGGCAAAGCGATACCGAAAATCTAACAACTTATCAGATGAGGCTAATTTCATTTAGTCCACAACTCAGCTAATTATCTGAACCTAAATTACATTTAGTTACATTGTTCTGAGAAAATCTGGTATATCTGACACAGTAACTTTAAGGGAATTGAAAAATGGTGCCCTCATGTGGACAAATGGTTTATATGCTACAAGCCTACAACATTTTGTAGACTTGCAGCTCTCCGTTGATTTTTTTTTATTTAGAGAATCTGATGTGTTTTTTTTGTTTGTTTGTTTGTTTTTTAAATATCCACACATATAAAGTGTGTTTTCCAAATTCAGTTGATAAGAAGTGGCGAGAGGTTTGCTTATGACAGCAACAATGCAAGCAGTTTTATTACTATGGACACTGTTAGACAATAAAATGGCCTCATGTTAACATAGTAGATTTATCAGAGAACAAGCTTCATAGAAAGTGCTATTCTGAAGAATGCTGCACGTGCTTCGGCATGATCTAGGAGTTTCAATTTTGGTAGAAACTCAGAACCTTGTGATGGTTTATTAGTGAGTCTAAGGGAGGATAATTATTTTTTAGTGTTTGCAGTGTTACCCAGTCTGGGGAGGTATTTCTCCTTCTGTTGCTCTGTGCCGTAGGCGTTGATGGGGTGCATGACCAGAGAGGACTGCACACTCATTACTGACCGATAACCACTGTCCACACGCTCCACCTCACGTGCTATCAACCCGTATGCCACATAACTCGTACCAGCACAGCCATAGCCTACATCAGTGAGAGAAAGAGAAGTCAGTATGTGTAGTGTTAAAGGAACACCATCATTTGTAACAAATCATAGAATTATATAAGGTAATAAAACAGTTTCATCTAGCCAGATTTACTGGTCATGGACAGTCTTTAGAGGCTTGTGCCATTAACAGAGCAAATAAAACTTGCACATCGCATCAAGAGTAAACTTTAGGAAGACCTTTAGTCACAAATGAAGAGAACAGAGTCCATTTCTCTAACAACTTACTGAGTCACGCTACCTTCAATCTGGGTCACTCATACACATGCATTGTGCTTCTGCCATGTTTTGGCACCATCAGTTAACGTACCTTTAATGGTTGGGCCTAAAACACCCAGCTCACCCATCTCATTCAAAATCTCACGGTGGAAAACTGAAACAAACAGAACAGAACTGTAATCAGGAACCTAAAATGACTGTATATGAACATGGCATGTATATGAACACAAAACAAAACAGATAACATAAGACTGAACCAAGACATTCACTATTCACTTTCGTTTCTGTTGGCCATCAAGATGCGAGGCATAAGTTTTTCTTGGCAGTAGGTTCGGAAGGAGTCTCGGATCATGATCTCCTCTTCGGTGAGCAGCCCCTCCAGGTCCAGAGCATCTCGCCAGTTAAACTGCACTTTAGCTGAGAGGTTACATAGTGAAGCATTAGGATGTTACAGCAACAGCAGAAAAACAATGATGGACAATACAACTCAGAGATCACTGCTGTATTTTTAAGAGACTACCAATAACAACATGTATGCTGTGTCATATCATAACATGTATATGAAATTCTCAAAGCATACAAGGTCTTCTGACAAGGCAATTGTTCACTAGACTGCACAGATCACTATTTGGCAATGTTTTAGCCTGACTTTCATGAAATGCCCGTGTCTATTTTAGCCTGAGACACATCAAGAATGGAAAGCAGCACATCTCAACACATTTCCTACTGCACTCACACAGCACTGGCACAAGCTACAGGAACAATATGCAGGTGCAGTATAGGATTTCAATCCAATGCACTTTGAATATCTCTTCCTGTCTGCTCTCAGTCAATACTGCGTGCACATTGGAAAAAGTGGCTCGAGTAGAGCTTCACAACATTCTCCCTGCCACTGAGGTGCCTGAATATAACTACTGCACCATTTAACTGGAAAATTCAAACAAGAAGCTGGACAGGTAGATTGAGTCACCAGTATGAAAGTGCTGCACCTTTTAGGGTGGAATGAACTTGAGGCGGCTGAGAATTAGCGGGCGGAGCTTCTGAAGGAGAGTTAAAGGGAGGGCTGTATTTGTTTTTCAACTATTAACAAATGTTCTCAAATCGTATACTGCACCTTTAAGACTGAACTGTGTCTGTTCAGTGTGCAGCACTGAGCCTTCTGAAGATCACCCTGCACAGCTGATTCCAAACTTAATCCAACACACCTATCCAGGGTTTTCACAGAACAAAGCATGATAGACTAGGATTGTGAAGTGTCAAGCGAACACAGATTATGACACAAACCTACTTTTGGCACAACAAGGCCTGATGTGAATAACTAGTCCCAATAAAGCTCATTAGTAAAATCAGACTGTGCTGCACATGATCAGAACAAAAACTGTAGCCTCTTCATCCATAAAGCACATTGTGTGTAGGCAATAAAGAATAATGCTCACTTACGTGCTTTGACCTGCTTCTTCTCTCCACCCTTCTCTGCTTCTTGGAAGCATAAGACATGAAATGCAGAGGGTCAAAATAAGAATTTATTAACAATATCACTGTTATAAACTGATTACAACCAAACGTTTAAACACAAGTTATAAGAATTAGCTCTGAATGAACATTATGGGGCTGGATTCAATAATATAAGAGATAAAGTTCACAACATTATATGAACTATTAGTATGTATGAATATGATGATATGAAATAAAAACACTAAACAAAAGTATCAAACTAAGTAAATGACAGTCTCACCGTACTGTGCAGGTGCTGCAGTGCCCTGAGCTCTGAATGCTGAAGTGAATGCACATCTCAGAGGTCTAATGAGAAGACGGCACACAGCGCTTCTTATAGCCATGCTGAACGGAGCTCTGAAACTGAAAGACAGGAAGGTGTGGTGAAATGACAATACACTGTAACATGACATCAAATTCTTTACCTTTTATGTTTTAAACTACCCGGAGCCCTACAGCGTTAAAGGGAACCCTGACTGCTAAGATTTAGATTAAAGCCACCTGGAACCTAAATCTGTGTTTTCTTTATAATAAATTAATCTTAATAATCAGTTCCTCTGGGCCAAAATACACCTGTTTAAATCCTGCTGAACACCGTCCCCAAATCTAATAAATGTCTGCTGTAGTTCACCATATTTCTCTCCTAATCTTAAGTATCGCTTCTGTAAGCATTTCCTAACCCATCACAAGGCTGATGTCTCTTGTCCTGCCCACAATAAACTGCTTCAGAGCAAGCTAAAGTAAGCTAAATATAACCATCTTAACTAACTCTTAGCTAGCAGGCTAGACCACCTGTCTGTAGCTGCCTGTAGTTGTCCATCTGGACATGTGGTTGTCCATTCATTTGCACATTGCTATATCTGTTTGTCCATTTGCACATCTATCAGTTCCCTGACGTTTTGTTCAGTTACCATTAGCCGGATAATACTTTTAGTTCTGCCTGAGTGGCGGGGCAGGACAGGTACAGACAACTTTCAATCGAGCTGCACATTAGCCATGCCCACAGAGCTCTCAGATAAGTCTGATCAGTGCTTTAAAGTTGTGTTTTATCATTTACATCCTATGTTTTTTATTTTTTTATATTCAAGTTTTGATGGATGTTTAGGATAACAATCAAGTTTAGTATAGTTCAAACATTTTAACACTTCATTATCTATTTTCTGGGACTTTCAAACAGTGTATATGTCCAATACTAATAAGTATGACAAATATCAAGTGGCAAATGTTTTGCTTATTATAAAAAAATTCCTCTACAAGTAGGCCACCATCGTCGCACTGTGATGATGTCATTTGGTTGTCAGTCATACAGAAAATAAGACAATCTAAAAAGCATTTCTCTTGAGTTACGTTGCTCTAGCTAAAGCTGAAACGGCTCAATGATACATTAGAGGTGAATAAGATGTTTAGCTTGATGTTCCTCGCTCAGTGGACAAGAGAGAACAACTATTTGATGTGGCAACAAAAATGGCAGCTTACTAGTAAAAGGACTTCATCTGTTTTTAATAATGAGTAAAGTACTTTGCTGGGTTTGTACAACATATTTGAATGGTATGGACCATGTACACCATACTGGGGCCTGTATGTCTAAACAGTCAGGTTCCCTTTAAAGGTGACACTTACTGGGTTAGTTCCACATGGCAGTGTTAGCTGGGAAGCCCAGTCCCCAGACTCTCTTGCATAACCTGCATAACCACACGTAAGAACATGGTACCTGTCGAAATCAGCGTTTAATCTGTTTTATAAGTTACTGACCAGAAGCCACACTAGTGAACCAGCTAAGATTAGACAGTCTAACCTTATTCGACACAATCCTTAACAAGACTTAGGTAACAGTGCCAAGTCAGCTAACTTAGCAATGTAGCTTAGCGATATTGCCCTCTGTAAACATCATTCACTGCCAGATAACTAACGTTTCTTTTACAACGCAAAGAAGTACATACATGTGGACACGCAAATGTGTGTATTATTAAAGTCACTTCTATATAAATTGGCTTAAATGTGCCTCAGCATGCTTAACTTGCCTCCTGCACACACAGGTAGACATTAAGTAACTGAGCTAGCCAAGCTAAACGTAGCTGACATTTACTCGACTACGCAGAAGCAGTGACACGAACACAGTTACACTATTAACACAGTATTTAAGTTCAGACGTGACCTGTAAACTCGCTCCAGTGTAAATCCAGTTACCTGCTGTAGGACAGTCACACTGTGCTCCTGCTACTGTCTTTACTCTGAAACCGACTCCAGAGTCCAGACTGGCGGCGTCAGCGGCTCTCAGTGACGTCAGGTCGGGTCACTCGGCCAGCTGAAGGCGCCATGTTGAGAGAGGCAGGTTTCAGGAAGAGGTTTAAACTGCGGGTCTTGTGGGCCTGAAGAGTGTAAAATTAAGCAAACACACATCATGTTTTATGTCCTATGTCGCAGTGCTATATGTTACGCAGGTCTTTTAAGAAATATGGATGTGTAAAATGCCTCTGTGGTGACGTTAACTCCACCTCCTATTAGGCTTCTGGGAAGGGGGCGTGGTTTTAGGGTGTGTTGGAGACAGCCAATCCGGTGAAGGCGGCTATTTTCGGTTCGTTTCCCAATAAGTTTCCACAGGCAGCTAATACACAAGAAGTGAAGGACTTTACTTAAACAGATTTTACCTGAACAGATTTTTTGATATTTCACTTTTTGCTCTATGAAATCAGAATCATTACGTCATTTATTGTATAAGTGCTCATAGGTTCAACGTTTTTGGATCAATATCTCACTGTTATTGTTTCCAGCTTTCAACAACCTTTTAAACATCCAAGAACTCAAGATTTATTTCTGATCTATAATATATCCAACAAAGAGCTTAAAACATTTCAGGTACAGATACAGATATCGAATTGCGACATAATCATATTCATGAAAGTTTCTTAGTTCCAAGGTATGAAGACAATATGTATTCTTAAACGAGTTTTAGAAAGTAATGGACTGTAATATTATTTCTTTAAAGATCCTTTTTTGAAATTTGTATTTGAGTATATAATCTTTAAAAGATTATTGTGGGTTTTTTCTTGGGGGGGGGGGGGGTCGTTTTTTTCTCTTTCTTTAGTAATAAAAAAGTTTCCACAGCGAGGATACACGTTAACGTTTGTTTGTTTATTTATTTATTTATTTGTCCACATACGTCAATGTCAAAATACTTCCGGGAACGCAGTCACGTGCTTTAGCGAGCCGGAAAGTGTACTCATTGCAGACACCCGAGCCACCAAACTTTGGTTATTTTACCCTCCTGTAAGATTGCAGCGGACCTGTGGCTGTTTAAGGAAATATGGAGGGCTTGTAAGTATTCTGAGCCTACACACGCATTTTTAGGATGAGCTGTCTCTAAGACAAGCACTTGACCCCCCACTGCCCCCCACAGGCAGCGCTGCTATTAAAAATAAAAGCCACCACAATCACAGGGTGCTTTTGAGCAAGTCCTGTATGACAGGGTTTCACTGGAGGTTTTGTTTGTAATGTTTAATTATTTGCATACATGGTTTTTTACAGAACATCATCATACAGTATTTCAACACTGATCTCATATTTTTCGCCACGCCCACTTTCAAGAGCTTGTTTCTTCCGCCTTTGTGTTAGAACTTCCGGTTAGCTACTTGGCTAGCTAGCTAGACAGGCAAATTAACAACAACAAAACCCAAAATGAACAAAGTTACATGGGAGGAGACCAAAGAAGCAATAAGGAGCTCGAATGGGACAACATTACCTCATCCAAGGATCATAACAGAGTGGGTGGATGCGATGAAAAGGTGGCCTGAGGTTAGCTATGGCGACATTTTCAATTACTTCTCTCGGTAGGCATAGACGGCTCGCCGATGAAAAGCTATAAACGTACAGACGCGTATCGGTCCATACATAATGGGAAGGTCGGCACAGCGGACACTGATCATACAGTAGCTATGCTAACCCAGCGTTCCCACAGGTTGTTTAACGTTAGCTGTCTTACCTGACAGCCTCACAAGCACCCAACGTGTCCGCTTCACCGGAGCGCCATAACCCAGCCATTTCTCTGTGTAAGGATGTTCTGGTGTCGGCTTCCCCTCCACAAATTGGTAAGAGCAAGACGTACGGACGTTTGGGTGGATATTTTAAATTTAGCGCTTTCAACCACAGACGCAGGTCCTCTTTGGAAGGCGGTGGATGGAAGTTGTATGGTGCCCCACAACACTCTGATCGTATTTTGTTGTGCTCGTAACACAGCTGTTCAAGCGGAATTCTCCTCTTCTTCCAGTTACAGTTACCCCCTCTAACTGAGCATATTATACTACTCATACTGTAGGTTTGTTATCGCTGTGGTCGTACTATAACAATGGATCAGCAGTCGCACCGGAAGTTCTAACACAAAGTAAACAAAGATGGCCCCTCCCTTGTTGTCATGGAAAATAGCGCGAATATTACTGTATAACAACGTGTCATGTACATTCATGACATCAGCCAGTGCAAACCTACGGTGGCCGAGAAAGCCCAACGCACTGCAAGTTAAAAACGCGCTGCAAAGGCTCAAAACACAAGCATCAAAATGACACGACTTGCA
>CM067477.1:5842218-5877473 GCA_034552555.1 Semaprochilodus insignis | reverse complement strand
CTCTCTCTCTATATATATATATATATATATATATATATATATATATATGTATATATATATGTATATTTATATATATTTTTTTTTTACTGTTGTTGCTATATTAATCAAATAACAGTCTTAAACATGCTTTTAGACGGACTGTTATACTGTTAGATATTGATTTGATATTCAGTCAGTGCAACCACTGAATACGACTTTCTAATTTCTAAGCGTTATAAAAAGGCAGAAACATATCGTCACTGTCTATAGAAAAACATGTATCTCCATTTTGATCACATGAGCTGACGTTTACATTGTATGATGAATGGACCAACAGAAATGGCCCAAAATAACTTAAAAAGTCTGGTTCCTTTGACTTACATTAGAATTAAATTAGGTTTTTGCCTTCTCCTGTAAAGTTGCCATTTTGGAGATACATGTATTTCTTTGGACATCAACGATATATTAGTTCTATATGCCCTGACTGGCTGTGCTGTTACTGCGGCTCTATCACAGGGAAGGGTGTTATTAGGCACATTGCATAGCAGCGGCCAACATAAAATATGATGAAGTATGAATTTTTTCAGAAATAATTTTAATGATTGTGCAGCATAAGCTTGTTGCTAAGTGGTTACTGTGCTGTAGTGCTGTGGTTGCTAGGGTGCTGCTATGACTCAGTATTACGTGTAGTGTTTCTGCACCAGTCAGCGTTATGCAGTATTTCGCTGCAACTTACCAGACAGTGCTGCTAGCCTTTAACAGTTCAGTCATTCTGTCTGTAGCTGAATTATTACCTTACAGATACCCACACTGGCTAGAATCGCACTGAGTGATGCGGGGAGCGGGATGTTAATTGCAATCTCATGGTGGGAGCCACTCTTATTCTCTCTGGTTTATTTGAAAATCATTCTAAAGAATTTACTGCATACAGAATATTGCTCACATTACACATTCAGTAAACTGCAACACATTGGGAGTGACAAACCTGTATATCGGTACTCTTTCTGTAGTTGCACCTCTCTTTATCCTCGCTGTTCAGTATCTCTGTTGCTTCCCATCCCAGAGTACCAGCTCTTCTCGTGCACCTGGAGCTCACACCTGTGTTTAGCCTGCGGCTTATGCCAAAGTCAGCCAGCCGTGCGTTTCCTCTCACATCTGTGAAATGGTTTTAAAGGCTATTAGAAATTAATTTGAGTATTGTATGTGAACTGAATGTAGATACTGTCTTTATTATATTATGACTGTGATGTAGATACTCACTCTACTACCGCAAACAGTTCGATTGACAAGGGTCCGCAACAAGCACTTCCTGCGCCTTAAACCTCCCCTTTCCGTCAGAATTCGCAGTTTGTAAAAGTGTTTCGGTACTGGTAAAAGTGTTTCACGTCTTCTAAATTTGTTTTTATTTTTGTAATTTTGTTTTCTGATATGTACATTTATTTTTTTGCCCTTGTAATTTTTTTTGCTTTTGTAATTTTGTTTTCTGTTTTCTGTTTTTTTGTTTTCATTTGTTTTGCACTTCTCGGCCACTGTAGTTTTGGGACAGATGGGTCAAATGCATGTTGTAAATATGTGGGCCACCTTTGGCGCACAGCGGATTGCCAGTGCCCACATCTGCTTGCTATCTGGGATTTAGCCTATTTATGCAATGTAGAAAAAGTGGCAAAATTAATGAAACACTGTGATCGGTAAAAACACAGTTCAGCCTTCAGCCAAATGTTTCATTGCGGTCCATCCCTAAAACATTACATTATAAATGTCACGGATTTCTGTTTTTCCATGTTTGATTATTGAACCACAAAGTTACTCAAAATGCCCATCCGTAAGGGGCCCAGCTTTAAACAACGGAATCTCATTAAGCGTAAATATAAAGGCTTTACCTATGAGAACATTCCTGGGTTTTATATCTCGGTGGAGCACACCAGCCTTGTGGAGAACCTCTAACCCAAGGAGCACATCCCTCGCCACTTTCTTGAAAGCTGCCATTTTGTCCCCCTCTTCCTTTTTACGAAGGTGCGTCATGTATTCCTCTAAATTGTATTCACACAGCTGGAGAGCAAGGTAATAAAAGTCCCCGTCTTCTTCGACATCCACGTACCGGACTGTGTGGACGCTCTCAAGATCTCGTAAATGTGACATCTCATTTTTCAGTTTGTCATGCTTGGCCTTGATCATTCGTTTAATGGCTACCTCAGTACCATCGGCCTTCATTCCAATATATACTCGGGTCCCGTCCGCTCCATTTTCTATCTTGTATTTCTCCTGTGTGGACAGGAACAGCTTCCCAATCCTCCTCAGATCAAAGTCTTTAAGCAGAAGGTTTAACTTCTCCTGCCATCTCTCGCTAGTTTTATGCCATCTTTCTTGAAGATCTTTTTTGTCCTCCAAATGTGGGATTTCCCTAGTTGGAAAGCAGTCAAGCAAATGTTTATCTGCACAGAACATTTAAAACAGCCAGCGTCCAGCTAAAAAGCTAATTTGCCAAAATCGAACAATTGAAATATGATACAATCACATACAATAACATACACAATCTATTTAGGGGTCTCCATATGCTAATTGAGCTTTCAGCGTAGATTTATAAAGAGGTACCTGCCTGGTAGGTTGGCTGGTCATTAGTCTTCGGGTCTTTGTGGAATGGCCATCAAAAGTGTGAGGTCGTTTATTGGGTTTGCCTGTGAGTAGCACCGGAAAAAGATCTGTATTCTGAGGTGTTATCACAAACGCATACGCAGGGCACTAAAGACAACTGTTAACATGCCATCAGATATTATTGTTACACGTGAACTGTTCATTATAATCAACATACTGGCCTGTAGTATGTACAGAGCTGACTGTTTTTCCTTCCATTAAAATGACAGAAGTGAGACCGAATCACATTTATGCTCTGTTCATCTCATTTCCAGAGTATATCGCAGTGTGTCATTTCACAATCACAGACCTTTCAATATTGCAACACAATCATATCATGGCTCACGTATCCTGATAGTATTGCCATTCCCACCCCTATTGCTTAGGCTACAAATGAACAGTTACTCACCATCTCTATCCATCTTATGTTCTTAACTTCTGCAAGAAAAGAAGAATTACATTATGAGCATGCTGTTTTAGAATATACTGAAGACCACAGTGTTAAAACTCATTACACATGCCCCTGAATACCAAGCAGTATTTCACACACGGTACTCACATCTTTAACAAAGAAAAAGTAGTCCAAAGATCAATAATAGTGTAATTAGACAGCATAGAAAACCATTAGCTTTACCTTAAGGAGGCTGGGAGGGGTTAATCTTCTCGAGGAAGTCAGAAACCAGCAGACAGAGCGGAGAGATCTAACCAGAAAGCAGCTGGTAAAGCTGGAGAAAAGTTCTGGGAAATGAAAGTAAGTGTGGAAAGGGTGGAGCCATGAACACACAGAGCCCTGTTGTCTGTTCGTAAAGCATGCTTGCTTCATATTCACTCGGAGTCTGACGTTATGGAAAGCCATTGTGGCCAAAAGGTGTGTACATGTCATGGAAGCATGTGTGGTAGGTAGATAAACTAACATGAACACAATATTTAAATTTAGAGTTTAAATGTGTGTGTTTCTTTCATTGTGTATAACGTCTTTAGGTTTAACTTTCTTATTTATTCTCTCTATACATCTAATTGGACTGAATGACCATACTAAAACATAACAACGTGTAGGTTTTGCAAATGAAAATGAGGGAGCCGTATTTTGCATGAAACGTATTTACGTAAGGAAGATGAAAGGTTCTGGATACTTGGTTCTAATACTGCACTTAGCACAGCTATTTGCAGCAGAAGTGCCACAGCAATGGTCAAAGCAGACAAACATGGACATTGGTTAATAAATGTGCCGCATCTGGATGATTCCTTTTTACAGCTGCAAGAGAAAGTAAGTGAACCCTTTAGAATGACCTGGATTTATTACTAATTAAAAGTGGTCTGATCTAAGTGGTCTCATCTGGTCATCTAAGCCACAATTACAGACAAACCCAATGTAACTAAACTAGTAACACACAAGCAGCTGTAGCTTTCATGTCTTATATTAAACATATTGAGTAACATCCTCCGTGCAGCCTGGATAAAGGAAGTGAACTTCGGGGTTAATGACCTCTTCAAGAGTTAATTGGTGAAAGGTGTTTCAGTTAAGGAGATGAGACTGGAAGTGTTGTTTTTACAGGTGCTTGGTCTATTAAATAAAGGCATCACACAAACCCTGCTTACTGACTGGGCTGTTCCTCAGTGTTCAATACAGTCAGGTATTGTCTGTATTTCGTCTCTGTTCAAAGAAAAACATGTGTCTCCATTTTTGTAGATATTTTTTAATGCATTGTTTGATCACAGCAGCTGCTGTTTACATTGTGTGAAAATTTCATGATAAATGGACCAACAGAAATGGCCCAAAATCGCTTGCGGGTAAAGTCTGGATCCAATGACTTACATTAAGAGCAAATGAGGTTTTTGCCCTCTCCTGTAAAGTTGCCATTTTGGAGATACTATTTTTTTCTTTGAACAGTGATGATTTGCTTCCTCATGACCCACAGCTGTATGTTTAAAAGTTCTCTTGTAAGTAAAAGGTGCATTACAATGTAATGGCAATGACGGGTATAGTAGCTCTTTTCTGCCTCTCTGTTTCTCCTACTGTAACTCAGATCGCTCCATACGCTGCACATATACCCATTCATTAATCCAGCAGTTTAACCAGCTGTTGGCTTGTGAACATTCAGACAGAACTACAGCCGATGTCACAGTGGCAGCTAAAGAAGTTTCACTTTGTAAGCAGTGCTGAGGTTTAATGGCTGGACGTGTCAAACAGGGTACCTAATGTAATGCACCTGTGACCCCTAAGGTGGGGGTTCCCCTCCAGACCACTCGGGAGTTCCCTCACGCCCCAGTGTTAGTTGCAAGCCCTTTCAGTCACTTCCCCTGTTGTATCAGATTCGCTGGCTTTTTGACCTTTGGGTGTGTTCCAGAATATATTGTGCATGTTTGCATGTGATGTCCTGTTCTTATGTTCGATTTCTTTATGTGTTGTTTTTCAGTAAAGTGATCAAGCAACATGAAAAAAACACTTAATCATGTGTTTTTTATTTTGGCACAACTTCAGCATGTTACTATGGAAAACAAGGTGGTAGTGGAAACAAATGATTTACATTGTGCATACAAACTGGAAAACGTACAATGCCCGCTCCCAATCTCCCTACAAATGTTTTAACATGGTTTTTTTTTTTGCTTGCAGTCATTTTTCAAACTATTACAGTACAGTTAACACAGAATTCATTTTTACATTAATATTTTCCTATCTCTTTTTAACTTAACTGAAGTAAACAGGCTGTTTTTGTTACTGTGCCTTTAAGAGTGATATGTAATAGCTGTTTAGCCAATGTTTTCTATTTTTACTTTTCCACATTATTTGAACACGGCCGCCCTTCACACAGTGTAAAAAACCCATGATTAAAATCTCTTTATGTTAATGTACGCTGAAAGTACCATGTTTGGCCCTTTCCTGTAAATCTGACATTTTGGAGACAGTAGTGTTATGCAAATTTAAAAAAAGCTGAACGGCAGCCTCTGTGTCATACATTTGTGAGTCTGGGCAAAAACACTCCTTATTACTTCAGTGTGAGCGAGTGGGGCGAAACAAACAAAATGAATTAAGAAAAACTGTATGGGCTGGAGAGTGACCAGTATTAATTTTGGAGAGTGACCAGTATGTTTTAAAATTTTAGCCATTATTAAATGCTACTGTACAACTGACTTGTTTATTAAAGAAAACTGAGAGAAATCGGCTATAAGGGCCCTAAAAACTTAAAAAAGATGGAAATGACACTCAATTTCATGACATATATGCAAAAGAGGAAAAAAGAGGCCCAACATTATTAGTCAGTAAGAAGAAAGAAATCCATGAATATATGACATAAAATGTAAAAATGATATCATAACAAAAAACAAAACAAAAACAAAATCAGACATTTCTAAAAAACGCACGTCACGTGAGGGGCTCAAGCAGAGTACAGAACGTCTGCCAGCACAGAGAAGAATGAAACTGCGTTTGCTTAAATTTCTGACATTAATGAACTAAACAACCATGAACAAAAGAAATGACTAAGATCCCTTAAAACCCTGCATAGTCTTTCTATACTGGCCTCAAATAAGCAGTGTTAAGCACGAGTAAACCATTTCAGTTCTTATCTGTTGAAATAACGAGAAGCTCCATCGTTCATGGCGATAGTCAGTAGTGGCCATGTACGATAAATGCAGGACTGTAATTGAATTTCATGTTGAAAACCAGTAGATCATAAAAACATTAGCATAAGGAGATTTTCTCTATGGGTATCCTCAAGCTTCCCAACCCATCTCCTTTGCCAACTTGTGCGCACTGATGAAGAAGTCCGGGAACAAGTCCTTAAACCTTTTGTTATTCTTAAAGATGTCTTCCCTGTGGAATAATGTAACAGACACGTAAGTCATAGTTGATAATGAAAAAGAGGGACAAAGAGAGAGAATATTTCTAAGGATGTCAAACTTACTTGTGCACCAGTAAGTTGCGCAGAAACCGTAGCAAGCCAAGTAAATCATCTGGAAGTTTTGGGTCAGGCGATAATTCTCGGGGAACCTGCAAATGCATATTACATGTATTTACCCAAGTGAACTCCAACAAGTCTTCTACTTCATGTCTGGATTTTGTAATCACTGGTAGGTAATCAGTTACACAAACAGTTTCATTAACTACCGGCACTTACAAAATCCAAACCCAAACACTGGATTCAAGGTCCAGAGTTGAGGACCTCTCTGAGTAACTGATATGACAGAAAAGTTTAAAAAGATGCTGTGAAAAAACAACACTGAGCTCAAAGATCTACGAAGTTCAGATGGAATAGTTGTTGTGGTGGAAGACCTTTTCTTCTGAGGGTCCAACTTGGAGTGCTGGAGTTTGGCACTGCAACTGCATCTATTAAGGCACAATCATTATTTATTACATAATTTGACA
Source organism: Semaprochilodus insignis (assembly GCA_034552555.1). Classification (NCBI taxonomy): domain Eukaryota; kingdom Metazoa; phylum Chordata; class Actinopteri; order Characiformes; family Prochilodontidae; genus Semaprochilodus; species Semaprochilodus insignis. The sequence continues at coordinate 5,870,497 of CM067477.1, read as the reverse complement.
TATTAGAAAAAATCAAATATGCAATGTGATGTGTGGCATATATTTGGGCACCACTTTTGATTGATTCACTAGTGCTATTATTTTTTTAGCTTTTTTGACTCATTAGGCCTTAATCCATGTCTGGTGTTCCGGTGTATAACTATGCGACTCTTAAAAACATCTCATTATCTTGTGTTTACACTCAACAGCCATGGGCTCATTCAGCTGCTGACTGTCAGAAATGTCATTAAGTAATAGAGGTTACGGAGAAATTTAAGGACGTCAAGACAAGCTGTATGACAAAGATGCTTATTCTCAGCCAACTATTCTTAGTCAACCAATTATTTTTTTTCATCTATGTAATATTTATAATGAAATGTTATCAGTTCTATTTAAAAGTAATGTGTTTCATTCAGAATGACAGTATGACAGTTAGGTCCAGCAAAAATATACAAACAGAAAGAAAGGTCAGTTTAGATTGCTGCTCTCTCCTCATAGAAACACTCATTTTACTGAATAAGCAATTTTAACTCACCTTAGATTTCCACCCGGAAAAGGTTTTTCCTTCAGTGTATTTAGCCACAACACTGCAGAGCTTTTCATCTGGGCTGCTGAACTTCTGGACAGCTTTCTCATCCCCGACTTGCCTCAAAAATGCATCTCTCCTAGAGATTAATGCAAACAATCCATGGTTATAACCACTTACTGATTTCAGAGTACATTATTCCCTACAAGATTTAAGTCTGCAATAATTGAACTACTAATATCTACACTATAATGTCAATATTTATTACTACTTTATTATAATAAAGAGTTTTTGAAGTTCCAATGTGTCTGACACATGCTATTCATTTTTGCATTTTTACAGTTACAGACAAATTTTAAATGGTCACTGATTTATGAGCCAAAACATTATGACCACCAGCCTAACATGCTGTTGGTCCTCCACATGCTACCAAAACAACACAGAGTCATGGATTCTACAAGATTTCGAAGGTAACCTGTGGTACCTGCCACCGAGACACTAGCAGCAGATCCTTAAAGTCCTGTAAATTGCAAGGTGGACCTGCTGCAGATCAGATTTATCCCATCACATCCCACAGATGCTGGACTGGACTAAGATTTGGGTAACTTTGCAACCAGGGCAACAACATGAACTCTTCATTATGTTCCTCGAACCATTCCTAGACAATGTGTAGTGTGGCAGGGTGCATTATCCTCTGCCATCAAGGGATTCCACTGCAATGAAATGTAGCACCTTGTGTGCCACAATGTTCATGCATGGCCTGGGTCAAACTGATGTCTACATGAATGCCAAGAACAGCATCAAGCGGCCATTAGACATTCCTCCTTTAATCTGAAAAAAAAAAAACATTCTGTGCTCTTCTGTCAGTTCAAACCAAACAGGATAGCCTTTGCTGTCCTTACATATAAATGAGCCTTGCATTACCAATACCCTGTCCCTGTCATCGTTTGTGGTACATCCCTCCATGGACTCCAGTGCAACGTACACACCACTGCTGACCAGGAGAACCCCACAACCCTTGGTGTTGTGGAGATGCCCTGACCCAGTCATCTCACCATAACAATTTGGCTCTTGTCAAAACTGCTCAGATATTTACCCCGACCATTTCTTCTGTATCCAGCATGTCGTATACAATAACTAAATATTCACTTGCTGTTTAATATATCCCAGATCTCGACATGTACCATTCTTATTCAATTATTCAATTCACCTGGGAGTGGTTATAATGTTTTGGCTCTGTGCTGTTCTTTCACTGGACAGTAATATTTATACTGTTGCTGCCACTGCCTCACTGGGACCTTTTAAACACGGCTATTTACCTGTGTTAGTGTGCATGTTAACCTCAGCTATTCAAAAAATATTTACAATAATGAATGTTAAAAGGTAGAAAAATACAAATAAATCAAAGAAAAGGCAAAGGCAGTAACAGGTCTTCTGTAGAAGGGAATGGTGAGGTGAGGGAGCTGTACTTCACTGTATGCATCATGAGGTCTGATATATGCAGTAAGGAGCTCACCTTTTGATGCTTTAAGCTCTGTTCCCAAACAGGAAAAGGAAACAGAAAGTGGAAGTCAAATGCCAGAGCCAGAAACAGACAGAGTCTTGCAAAAAGCTAAAGCTAAAGATCAGAGTCAAAAGCAGAGGGCAGAATCAGGACAGGTTAACAGACTAGCAGCCCATGCTGATTTGCGTGCATGCATGAAAATACCGTTGCAAGGCCAGAAACAGAGACAGCTTTACTGCAGGCTGGCATCCAAATCAGTTCACAACATTGAAACACTCATTACCACCATTATCCCTGACTCAGCCCACCAGCCAATACACCCTAAATGAGTTTTAAGCTACACTCTGTATGTAACTGTTTGGAGCGGTGGTTGCGTATTTATAGGGGTAAAATTGCAGGTTTTCTTTGTTGCACAGAGGGCATAACTATAGACATAATGTTTGTAATATTATCCATGGGTTGGGGTGTACTGTTGTAGAATACAATTGTTCATAAACTAATTATCTGCATTCAGTCCTAAAGCCATCGTGTGATGAACAGTTATTAATCTCAGTGATACTGAGCTCTGCTAAAGTCTGAGTAGACTGATAAATCAGTGTGATGATCAGTTATTAATCTCAGTGTTACTGAGCTCTGCTAATGTCTGAGTAAACTGATAAATCAATGTGATTATCAATTACTAATCTCAGTGCTGTCTAAATTCTTTCCAGGGGTTAAGTTCTTCCTCTCCAGCAGGTACAGCATACCTTACTTTTGCACAGGCAAGCATCAGCTTGTAGCAGCTTTAGTCATGTGTACTGTACACTGCACATGCAGTGCACTACACGTCTGTTTCATTACACTAACAACTGTAACAACTGATTCAATGCAATGTGTATGTCCTCAACAATCCTTGTTAACTTCACTGCACTTTGCTCCTGAACTATTAGATTTGTCAGTGGTCAGTTTCTCTCTGGATGTGACTGTAACTGTAGGCATGTGTGTGGGTGTTTAAGGAGGGGTGTTTCTGTGTCCCTTGGGTGAAAGTAAGTTCCATTTCCTGTATCTTCCAGGTAAACACTTTTGACACTTTTATTCAGTCTCACCTGACCAATAAAATCCATTTATTTGTGTATAGATCCATATAGTTCCATTTTACCTTTCTCCCTTTTTGCTTCATTTATCCATATTTCACACTACAATATATACACCACCTACCACTATGCTGTGGTATAACCTAATTCAGATCCATAACTTTATGTATAGTTAGATACACTATGTATGGTTGTGCTCTGCCTTTAAAATGCATGTTAGAGCAGAACATTAATATGTGGAGCGTGGGGACGTTACTGCGCAACAGTAGAGACCTTGTGTTATTCATAATGTGAAATGAAAAAATAACTTCTACAATATTTATCCAATTCCATTTGTTTACATTAACACAAATAAGAAATAGAAATTCTAGCATTCCCAAGACAATCAGACTAGTAGAAACAATAACAGGGAGCTCAAACTAGTAGTCTTGTACAAACTTTCCTTTTTTCCTACCTTTTATCATCCCAGAAATAAGGATGACCTACGGCCTCTTCAATCGTCACTCTCTGTTTTGGATCGTTCTGAATCATTCCTTCAATCAGATCTTTTGCTTCCACATCTGTTATTTCTTGCAGTGAGTAATTTCCATCCATAATGTTTACTTCTACACGAGCTTTACCGAAGGGATGATCCCCACCTGAGAGAATGTAATGCACCAACATTCCAGCAACCTGCAACCAAAAAACACATCTTCATTCAGTAACTCTATTACTTAGATCAAACACACAATACAAATGAAGTTCACTGTTTTCCTATCCAATCCATCAAACTCTTATAAAAAAAAGCACCGTTATGTCTATACAAGACCTTATGCCAAGACATACATTAAATGTCAATTTAAGACACCACGGCAACGTTCTTATACATGTTTTTAAAAAATCTCTCTTTATCCCCCCAAAGTGACAACTGTTCTTTCCTACTGAAATATGCTTGTTACCTGTAAATACAATGATGAATATGCTTCAATTATGGTAATACTTCTTTCTGGCCACAAGGCAGGCTTGGCTTATGCGTCCCAGTGGTCAGTGAAAAATTACACATCTGTCTACGCCTTGCATTGAACAGTACACAGAAGCAGGAGATGGGAAAAGAGACCAGAACAAACCTGTATATCAGAGCTCTTTTTATATCTGCACTGCTCTTCACCCTGGCTTTCACTATCCAGTATCTCTGCTGCTTCCCATCCTTGAGTCCCAGCTTTTGCGGTGCGCCTGGTGCTTACACCTCTGTTTAATCTGCGGCTTAAGCCAAAGTCACCCAGCCTTGCATTTCCTTTCACATCTGTCAAAGTTTTTGAAGGTTACTTGCATGCTGTATATACCAATGTTATAGGGCCTATTCACACCTGGTTTTAACATCTGCAACATCTGATCGGATCATAAGTGGACAGCAAGATGTATGACGGTTCACACCTGGTACTTCCATATGTCTGGAATATGTCTCTCCTGACCATGTAATCAGATTTTCTGGCTGGAAGAAAGGTGCTACATTTACTATGTTAGTCTACCGACACGTTTGTTGTCCGACAAAAAGTCCCATGAGTCCTTGTTCCTGTAAATACATGGACTATTTCAAATACTATTTCTATATATGTATAGATTGCTAATACAACTTGCGAATAAATAAGTGGGGACGAAATAATTAAGTGTACAGAGCTGCTTTCCTATCTGCTATGATAGCGTAAGGTTGTTCTATGTCGACTAGTATGAATCATGTAGTCATATGCGCCCCTGACCACCTCTGAAGTTGGCTTACGTGATCAGATCACACTGTGCTTCCGAGACACAATGGACTACCTTCACAACTGTGCTTAGTGCTGTCCACATATGATCAGATCAGTTAAGACATATTAATACCAGCTGTGAACAGGGTAATAATCATAGCACTCATACCTGTATAATACACATGAACAAGAAAAAAAAAATCACGTTAAAACTGCACTTTGTAAGTTTTGGGGATTTGGATACCTCCCTGGTGGAAATATGGAATTGCTTGCAATGTGAGGAAGAACTTTTTGCCTGAGCAAAAGATTCAGAGGCTGCAATAGAATCATATCTTGGGTGATGTTAATATTTATAGATGTATAGCATGGCCTGAAAATCACGCACAAAACCAACCTGATGCCTCTGGCTTACAGTTGAGTACAGTTTTTGGAATTACCTGGATTTCTGCTTTAATTACTAATAGAATTTGGTTAACAGCAAAATACCTATAGAAGCTGCAAACGTGTCCACTATCAAAAAACACTGAACACTGGACAGTGGAAGGACACCACTAAGCAAGTCACTGATGTCTAAAGAATTAGTTTGCCCATGACAACATCTGGATGTTCCACAATGCTTCTGGGAAAATGTTCTATGAACAGATGAGACAAGGGTGCAACATTTTAGCACAAATGTACAGCACAACAAAAGGACACTACACACCAACACCAAAACCTGTGAAGCAAAACTGTGAAGCATGGTGGAGGCAGCATCACGGTTGGCTGCTTTGCTACCTCAGGCCCTGGATACTTTGGAACAGTGTCTTGACCTTAACTCTATCAAGATGAGGTGGTATGATCTGAAGAGGGCTGTGTAAACAAGGCTTCCAAGAAATACTGATGATCTGAAACATTTGCAGGGAGGAATAATTAAAAATTCCATCTCAATGTTGTGCAAATCTCACTTGCAGCTACAGGAAATGTTGGGCAGAGGTGATATAAATATGCCAAAAGGGACCCACGGGTTAGTCAGGGTTCACTTATTTTTTCTAGCCTGCACTGTGGATATTTATTGGATATTAACAAGATATTTATATTTAAGTGCTCAATAAAAGACAAGAAAGGTTATTTAGTTAGATTGTGTTTATCTGTAATTATGACTTTTCATTAGTAATTAATACAGAGATCCAGGTCATTTTAAAGGGTTCACATACTTTTTCAAACTTAATTCTAACTTAAGTTAATATTTCAGATTTCACAGAGGGATTCACAAACACACCATATTCTAACATGTTTTACCAAAAGTAAAAACATAAATGTAATACCTATGAGAACATTTTTGGGTTTTAGATCTCGGTGGAGCACATCAGCCTTGTGGAGAACTTCCAACCCAAGGAGCACGTCCCTTGCCAATTTCTTAAATGTCTTAATTTTGTCCTCTTCGTTTTCACGATGAAGGCTTTTCATATAGCCATCCAAATTATATTCACAGAGCTGGAGAGCAAGGTAATTAAACTCTCCCTGTTTTTCAAAATCAACATATCTGACTATGTACTTGCTCTCAAGATTAGGGTCTTGTAAAAGTGACATCTCATTTTTTAGTTCTTCGTTGTTGGTCTCGATCATTCGTTTAATGGCTACCTCAGTACCATCTGCTTTCATTCCAAGGTATACTAGGGTACCGTCTGCTCCGTCTCCTATTTTGTAATCCTTTTTCATGGACAGGAGAAGGTTCCCCACGTTCTGCAGATCAGAATCGTCAAGGAGAAGGTTTAATTGCTGCTTCCATCTCTCGCTATTACTTTGCCATCTTTGTTTAAGGTTTGTTTTCAGAGTTTTCTTATTGTCCACATTTGCTTCTCCTTCCCGAGTGTCAGGAAAAGGGTTCTTTCTTTCACGTGACGTATCTGTGAACGTTGGAGCTAAAAACAAGATTTTAAAAAGCGTAAGTATATGCCACACATGACAAATAGACATAAAGTATTTTGTAATCTGGTAGACTGAAACTCATCTCTAATATGTTTAAGAAATCTAACCTGCATCTTGGTATTTGTTCTCCGGCTCAGTGAGAACAGACTGGTCATCCAGCTCTTGAACGAGATATGGATTCTGTTCTTTCAGTGCTTCGTAAAAAGCATTTTTTGCTGCCAATCCTTCAGCATTCAATGCCGTGTAAAGCTCTCTCATTTTCCTTTGGGAGGTCTTTTCTGCTCTAATCTCTGAATATGCCTCATAATTTAACATCTTCTTTGACAGCAGCACATCAGCCAACGGCATTACTAACGAAACACGCTGGATGAGCTTTTCTCTGTTTCGATCCACAAAATGTGAACCTGTGGAGATGATATCTTAAATGTCATTAATAGAATACGAGGTTATATGATTATAAGATTAAGAGTTTGATATACAAGCTCACAACAAGGCAGTAGGTCATCAAATGTTAACATGACAGTAAGCATACTGTAAATACAATTTTTGACTTTCTTAGTTACATTAAAATAGTGTGGACGGCAGTTACTGCAGGTTTACAGCCTGCTTATGAACATCTTACTCACCACTGGCCATCTTTTGTGCTCAGCTTCTGCAAAAAGACAAAAACACAATTTAAGTGAATGAAAATTAAATGCAATTTATAATGTCCTGAAAGCAAATTCTTTTTATGCCTGCACTGCACATTCGTGAAATGCTGTAGATGGTCCGTTAGTGGTAACAATTTACAGTTAGGTCCAAAAATATTTTAGCTGTATACCACAACATATTGGAGTTTAATTTGATTTGAATTTACATTTAAAATGAGTGAACGGTTTAGGAATTACGACTAGAAAGGTGCATTTCTTGAAAGAAACACCGAATGGTTACGTTTCCACTTCCTGCTAGGCTGTGGAATGAGGAACGAGGGATGAATAAACGACACGCAGAGGAGTGCAGGTCAGTATGGCTGTGGATTAGAGTTGCCCTGAGTGAGTGCATGCAGTTTGGTGGCTGTAGGTTAAGAGAAACGGTAGGGTTTGGCTAGGGTCTCAAATGAATAGGACTCTATAGGAAAAACAAGGGATGAAAAAAAGACAAAAAGACGAGTGCGGGTCAGACCAAAACTGAATTCATGCTTGTGGGTCTGCCCTGAGATAGCGTATGCGAACGGTGTCTGTCGGTCGAGCAGAAGTACAGTAGGTGGGAGTGTACTTTTCTACCCCATTCATTCCTAATAGGGAAAAAAAGTTTTTCCAAACGTTTTTCCGAAAATTCAGAGATGGGACAGTTTCAATATCTCAAAAACTGCAGGACTAGTTAGCGGACAAAAACATATTGACTAAGAAGAAGAAGACCATGAATACACACTGATCAGCCATAACATTAAAACTCACTCTTTGTTTCTACACTCATTCTCCATTATATCAGCTTCAATTACCCTACAGATGCACTTTGTAGTTTGACAATTACAGACTGTAGTTCATCTGATTTTCTGCATACTGTGTTATCCCCCTTTCACCTTCACTGGTCAGGACCCCCACAGGACCACGACAGAGCAGGTATTATGTGGGTGGTGGATCATTCTCAGCACTGCAGGGACACTGACGTGGTGGTGGTGTGTTAGTGTGTGTTGTGCTGGTGTGAGTGGATCAGACACAGCAGTGCTGCTGGAGTGTTTAAACACTGTGTCCACTTCACTGTCCACTCTATTAGACAATCCTACCTTGCTGGTCCACCTTGTAGATGTAAAGTAATAGACGATGGCTCATCTGCTGCTGCACAGACCGCTGATATAATGGAGATTGAGTGTAGACACAAGGAGGTGGTTTTAATGTTATGGCTGATCATTCTAAATCAGGTAATAATATACTGCGAAACAATGCTCAACATATTAGTTTTCTTAGCTAGCCCATTGTTTTTATGGGAATAAACATAATTGGACACTTGGCTACACAGCTGTTCCGTGGCCAGTTGTGTGTTGGTCCCACACTTCTATTTAACTTCTAATTAAGCAGATATAAGGACAAAAGTTGATTCCAAGCAGACATGTCTATTTTGCTGAGAATCTCAGTAAGCCCAAACAATCCAAAGTGAACAATGAGATTGAAGCCTCTGGAGCAACATCTTCTGGACAGAAACAAAGACAACTTGACCAGAACGATGGGAAGAGAAGGGTATCGCTGTCAAGCATGGTGGAGGTAGTGTTATGGCGTGATCATGTATGCCTGCCAATCAAACCGATTCACTTGTATTTGCTGATGATCTGACTGCTGACCACCGCAGCAGTATGAACTATAATGCACATAGGACTTTTTAATCTGCTCAGATTCAGCCAAATGTTTTAAAACTCATTGGGCGGCGCTTCACATTACTATCAGACAATCCTGATATCAATACTTAAGGCAAAACTGAAGGTAAAAGGCTCCAAGAACAAGCAGGAAGTAAAGGTCGACAGAGCATCACCGGTAAAGAAACCTATTGTCTGTACTTGCAAAGGATTTACTGATGTGTTTAAAGTGACAATTCAATTTATGATTGTCAGTTTGTCTGAGCTGATCACAAGGTCAAACATGCAAGAAAAATATAAATAAAAAGCCCTTGAATAGGCAATGACTTAATAAGTGAAACACAAACACTCTTCCACTATATTTAAGATCATTAAAAGCCCTCTAACCTCTTAATGTAATCCTCAGTCGAGTTTAAGATGCTGGAGAAACAGGACTGGAGTTTCCTCTGTGCCTAATAGTGGAAACTGATGCTGAAGGAGGTTTAAATTAAACCACCGAATCAGACCTAAATGCAGGTTCGGTGAGAGGAAATGAATTAATAACGTCTGATTTGATTAATAGAAGCGGTTTGGTTGTATTTCAGTTGTGTTACGCTATAAACAGTCCGCACTCCGTCTGACTAATTTTTCTGCTTACGTGTCAGTCTAAAGCTAACCCAACCTAAAACGCGACACTGTGTAGTATGTGTACCTTGCTCGGAGGAGTTAACCTCTCCAGTGTCCGGTACCGAGGAGATGCTAGAGCCGAACACGGCTGAAACACGGCGCTCCTGAGGAAACGGACGGAATTCTGTTGGAGGAGAGTGTCATTAAAGAGAGAGAGCGCGGGAAACCACGTAAAGAGGCGGAACGTCAGGTCATGTGCTCGCCCACGCTGTCATTATGGAAAGCCATCAAGGCCAAAAGCCGTTAACTGTATACGTTAAAGCGTGAATATACATTGACCCATAACCTAGTGATGAGTTTGCATATTCTACTACTACTAAAAACTACTATAACATTCACAAAATGAAAACACAGTTTACTGTATACAATACATTGTAAAAACATTCTGCACTAAGCATCCTCACAAATTAGCTGGCGTTATAGATATTGTTACGACCCCACATTTAGTCTACTACGCTGTGGAATCAGTAATATGTATCATTAATAAGTTGAACTGATGAAGAAAGAGTAAAAGGAAAGAGGAACAAACAAATAGAACTTTTGAAGCTGTTTTTATTTAAAATGAACCGTAATTAAAACACTGTGTTATAATATTTAGTACCGGTCTCCAGAATCAAACTGTGTACAGCACCATATAACAGAACATAAAATATAACCATGCTTCCCCTCTGTGACCAATTAGTCCTCAGCCACAACACCAAAATAAAACAACAAGCTAACTACTCTATTGTTCACTGGCCTGTAATCAAAAGTACATAGGATGGTGCCCGTCCTCTAACCGAGGGAACTAGACAGACTTTGTACAACTGGACAGTCATGTCCCAATTATGGGTTTGAAACCCCTGCTTGGACACATGATGTAAACAGACCAGTGCACTGGCAGGACAGACCAAACAAAAGCTTACCCTAACACAAGAGACAAAGTTCCCTGCAAACAAAGTTAGGTAGTGTGCTGGTAGGGAGATCAGTGTTCACCAAACTCGGGTCTTGGGGATCCACCTTTAGCAGCAATCACACTCTCACACGCATTGGTCTCAGGTAAGGGGGAGTGTTAGATAAAGGTTGGAACAAAGCTCTTCAGGAAGGTGGATATCCAGGAGGAGGGTTGGTGACCACTGATGTAGGCTCTACCCTGAGAATCTTAATTCCTCCTACGTCATCCTCTGGTGTTGAGAAAGGCAGCCCATGGCATATGATCTTCCTGTGTGAAAGAAAATAATGCATAATAATAATGCATAAAATATAATGCATTTAAAAGATTCCCCACAACTGGCCAGTGATTGTTAAAAGGTGATAGTACTTATAGTATTAAACAACAACAAGACAAACAGAAAATACATTTAAATAAGAAAAAAAATCTATAAAAAATCCCTGGCACTCAGTTTTTATACCATACATAAAATGATAGGAGAAAATATTCTATATATTCTCAATCAGCTGTGACAAAGAGATGTAAACTCACGATTCAGAACTGGCTTGGTACTCTCCATAATAAAAAAGTATGAAAATGATGTTAATACTAAAAACAGGAAATCACATTTCATTCAGGCGACAGGTTCAAAACAGAGTATGAGAATGACGCTGCATTTGTTTGAATTAACAAACCCAGATGAATTTATAACTCATTATAATGAGTCCAATTAATGCCTAAAATCCCTTAAAAAGCTGCTATCTAGAATGTTCAATATGCTTAAATTGACTTCCTTTATTGTGAGGTCCAGTTCTAATAGCCTTTCCCCGGAACCCTTTTTCGTACGGGATCCTTCAAATAATCAATGCCAAGTAGATGACTAAAAATGACATTTATATTGTAATTTTATTATTATTTTTTTAATTAGTAGGAGGTAAATATCCCTTATTCAGAGCAACATTCAGTAATGGCTATATAAGCTGAAATGCAGAATTCTAATTGAATTTTAGGCCGAATATCAGCAGTTCATTAAAAATCAGGGTGAGAGTATCATCTCATTGGGTATCCTCAAGCTTCCACCCCATCTTCTTCGCCAACTTGTGTGCACTGATGAAGAAGTCCGGGAATAAGTCTTTAAACCTGTTGTTCTCCTTATAAACTGGTTTGCTGTGGATTGAAATAACAGGCAAATGTTTCAGGTATTTATTTAACAATTATTCATGTATTATTTGTTAATAAAAAAAAAGAAATCAGAGTATTTCCAGAGACGTTAGACTTACTGGTGCACCAGTAAGTTGCGCAGATAACGTAGCATGCCAAGTAAGTCATCTGGAAGGTTTGGGTCAGGAGAATTTCTCTTGGGAACTCTGGGAGAAATCTGTAAACATATATTAGGGGTTTATACTGAGCAAATCTCCTACATTTGTATGATTGTATGACAACCATTAGAGAGATGCAGTGTGACTTTCAACATCACCACACAATTTTCTTTTACATACTTTTACATATGGATCATTGCATATATAAAACCATCCGCAGTTTGAAGTAATTCAGTAGAATGGTTCCTATAGCTACTGTCAAAGCTCAAAATAAGTTGTTGATATAAATATAAGTTTACCCATAAAACAATAAGTACAGGATGTAAATCTTAAAAACTGTTATATGATTTCATTATCAGTTTAGCTGATTTCCTGAAAGGATAATCAAGTTCATATTCCACTGCTAACTTCCATTGCTATGTTCAGTACCTAAGAGATCACTTCGGTGGGCGAACATAAACCTTGTTCAGGACTGATGACTCTTAAAGTTATTTCTGTGGTTTTAGACTACATTTGTGTAGAGTTATTACAGTTCAAACATTAAAGGGATCAGCTAAACGATCAGCTAACCTGTTATCGCTGTTTGTTTCCAGCTCTCAGCTCAGTGGCTCTCTACTGATAAACAAGTGCCATTTAATTATTTCAGGATTTTTCTTGCTTCAGCCATTTAAAGTAAAAGTGTTACACTCCAATAACGCTGACTAGACTCTAACTCTGTAAACCTCTAAAGTCAGGCATACACTGTGCACTTTTAGAAATCTTGGCGTTTGCTCACAGCTCACGCTGCATGTTTGAATTGCCCACCGTGTACGTGGAAAACCTACGCTGTACAAAAACGCTCTGTCCGACACCCATGACGCAACACAGGTGCTCACACTCCACTTGGCTGAATCCCAAATGACTCCCTGCTCCCTAAGTAGTGCACTATGTAGGATACATGGCTCCTGCAACCAGCAGCGCATCATATGTGTAATGCACAGCCATTTGGGATTCAGCCATGTGTACACAATTCCATACGGGAATTATGTTTTGGTGTAGAAGCCAGAAAGTGTGCTACATAAGAAGGAAGGAGGGGGGCGTTTGGGATTTAACCGCTGACAAACCAACCGTGCTACAACAGCTCTGATAACTTTTCTACCCTGCAGGGAAACCGAAAACTGTGGAAGATCGTTTCCGCCATTTAAAGAAAAAAAAATGCCATACAGTATCTCATAATTATGACTTACTATCTCGTAATTATGACTAATAATCTCATAATTATGAGTTACTATATAACCTTTTTTTCTTTAAGTGGCAGAAATGGGCTTCCATAGAAAACTAGCCAAACTACAGAGACAATATAAAACATCACTGTAGTACGGTCTGCATATACGGGTGCTGGAACTGCATATGTTGACTCTTTAGCCTGCGTTTATGAGTGCACAGCTGTGTAGGAGCAGTAGTTGTAACTGTTTGTATGTGGTTTTGGGTGAGAGTTTGGCTTGTGAGATCTGCTCAAACTGTGAGACAAGCGACTAAAATTTCTGACATGTCAGAATTTCATCCGATCATCTACTGCTGAATCGGGGGCTGCATAATATACAATATACAGTACATACAATGCAATGTATGATAAAGTTTTTGGACAGCAGTAATTTATATCATACTGATAATATTCATCATGGAAAATTCTCTTTATCATAAAAGGACAATCTAAACTCACCTTAGATTTCCATTTAGTAAAGGATCTTCCCTCAGTGTATTCATCCACAGCATTGCGAAGCTCTTCATTTATATTTTTGAAATTTTGAACAGCTTCCTCATCCCCGACTGTCCTCAAAAACATATCTCTCCTACAGGAAAACAACTTTATTTACTACATTATTACTTCATGCAAACAACCCAAGGATATAACTTTGTGACATTATGGAGGATGTTACTTTAATATGCGCATGTATGTGAAGTAGACCTGCTAAAAATAAATATAAACCTAATTTCAAAAGAATTGGAAAATGTAAATAAAAACAGACAGCAATGAATTGCAAATCCTTTCGAGCCTGATCTTCACTGAAACATTTAATAATATAATGGAATGTAGTTGGTGCAGTCCTGCACTGAGAAACCTCATTCACCAACCATTCTAAGGAAGAAACTTTGTCTTAAAACACACTTAGGCAGTTTTTAAGAAGATTCTGACATTCACCAATGTTTTCCTTATTTGGGATTTGCTCTTATCTACACACACTCAAGAGCAGAAAGGTGCAAACAATTCCATGGTGTAAAACACATCATGAGTCTGAGATCAACTTTTTCTTAAGACCTTTCTCAAAAACAAATTTAAGATAAAACTAAGATAGGAAGATACCTGCAGTTTTTCGCAAAGTGGAGATTTTTTGTGAACGCTGCTTTAACACCCAATAATAATGGCATCACCTGTTACCCATTTGCCTGTTTACCTGTGGAAAATTCAATTTTGATCATCCCTCATCCCACTTCCCAGTCCAACATTATGCCCCATTAGTGATGATAAATGCAGTAGCACCTGATCATCTATAGAGGGAAATGGTGAGGTGAAAGAGCTGTAGTCTACTGTATGCATCATAAATTCTGGTATATGCAGTAAGGAGAAGCTCACCTTCTGCCGAATCAAGCCTCAGTTTCCAGACAGCAAAGCAGGAGAGAGAGAGCGTAAAAGTCAAAAGCCAGAGCCAGAAACCTCTGAGTCTCATGGAGGAAGCTGAAGATCAGATTAGAGAGTCAAAAGCAGAGGACAGAATCAGGACAGGCTAAACGTCCAGCAATGCAGGATGATTTGAGAGCCATGTGTAAGGACACAGCGTTATCGTAATATGACACATGAAAGTCAATTTAAGACAATGAAACCTTCATTTTACCACCAAATCAGGAGCGGTGCATTCATGTGGATGAACTAGGGAAGGGCCTAGAAAGGTTTTTGAGCATGGCTGACCAAATGAATTTCAATGCATTAGTTTGACAAAGAGAGAGAGCAACTTTCTTTCTCTATTTTTTTTTTTTGCATTGGAGATTGACATGCAAATTCAGAGGGGTTGCCTAGAGAGACAGAATTGCATGGGTCTACTCAACTGTAGGGCTGGTTATTGGAATTTAATACTTTTATGGTACTGCACTTTTCTTCAGTACAACAGAGTATCAAAAATTCAGCGTCATTCAGAACTAAATTTTAGTAGTAGTAGTAGTCAGCATCAGTGAGCTAATAAGCACACTGGCTCTAAAATCTGGATCCAAAAGTGATTGGTCATCTACACTACATGTAAGCACGTTATTTATGTCAGTGCTTCTTATATTCAGCAAGGTGTTCTGTGATCCACTGCAGTCAATATATATATATATTGTGCCAAACATTTGTTGTACAAATAGCAGTGTTTTTAAACACCACCACTAAAATCTTTTGAGTTGAGAAATATCTTAGAAATGTAAACTAGCAGTTAAACAGGTGGACTACAACAACACCTGAACAATACTTTTAACTTTTTGGCTCCACTGGCAATTCCCATCCATCAACACAAGTCGCAGCTCTGTCTTTGCTGGGCTGTTTTTCTTTGTAATGAGCTTTGAAGAGGCAAAAATCATCTCTACAGCAGCTTTTAAGTCTCAATAAGAAGCAGAAATTCAGTCAAGTCTAGTTTTAACTTTGTTATCTGCATGGGAATTTGATGCAGTTGACTAGCATTTTGTACATCTCTATGAAGGTGGTTCATCCAAAACATTACATTACGCAGCTCTCCAAGTCATAAAGATGCATCTGCTTGATTTGTCTCACGCCGGACAAAGTCTGATTGACGCACGCTGAGCTAAAATCAAGGCCGGGTTTATTTAACAGGTTGACAGTCAGGCTCAAAAACAGAATCCAAGCAAGCATAGTACAAGGGACAGGCAAAGTCATATACGAAGAGGCAGGCTAAAGTCAAAAACAAATAAGCAATCAGAACAGGGCAGCCAAAATACAGATGCTAGAAAAAGAGAAGGGGCAAACCAGAGATCAAACAGAGTCAGAACCAGAAGGTCAGAATCAGCATAACTAGGATAGAACGCTCGGTAAGGCAACGGGAGTTGGCAATACTACGTAATGAGTGTGTGTGAACCAGGAGCTTATAAGCAAACAGAGTAAATGTGTGAATAATTAATACTCTGGTGATGCCGAACGAGGAAACAGGGTGTGAATGGGCGATGACGGACAGGTGACTATGACATCTTCGGGTAGTGGGTTCTGGGAGTTGGAGTTCGGGAGATCAGAGGCAGCGGGGAAACCCGGAAGCGTGACAATTTGTAATTTAAAGTTCAAACAGTTTACTTCTTGATATGTTTACATACCCGTTCAGAAAGAGCCTCGTTAACTCTACATCCAACTCTTCTTTCACATCCTTACAAATATACAAAATAAATGAACTAACTGACACATACTTTTTTGTATTTAAATAAAACGTATTCCAAGAGGTACTGGTGTTGGTATAGGTACTGAACATTTTTAAACATGATCCCACACTATTCAAGTGGCTTCTCCTGAGTTGTGTCTACGGTCTAGGTTTGTCTGCATTACTAGCAGTCAGAAACAGCCACCACAGTACTACAGACACCTCAGGTCTCCTCATGTCAAAGAGCATGGCAAACATAGATGCTGCTGTTTAAGATCATGCTGGTATTTATGCTCCTTGACTTCCCAGCTAATAAACCCTTCATGACTTTAAAACAGATACAAGCTATTCCATAAGACGTAAGAACAGGAAAAACACTAATACGAATTTAATAGTTAACATAAATAGCAGAATTAACAAAACTAAGCAGCTAATCAGACTAACAGATACGACTGTATGGTATAAATAAGGTCTGAACCGTCAGCGTTATAGTCCTGCAAGCGGCATCTTTACTGTTTAACTCGTAACTTTATCCTTTTTTTGTCTTTGTGTACAATCTTTCCTTTTGCTCCTACCTTCCATCATCCCAGAAGTAAGGATGCTTTATGGCTTCCTCTATCTTCTTCAGTCTCTTTTCTGGTTCTTTTGGAATCATGCTCTCAATCAGATCTTTTGCTTCCACATCCTTTTCTATTTCCCCTTGAAGAGTGTATTGGCCTTTCAAAATGTTTACTGATACTTCGGGATACTCGCCAAAGGGATGATGCCCATCCGAGAGAATGTAATGCACCAACATTCCAGCCACCTGCAACCACAAACAGGCATCGCATATTACTACAAATGAAGTTCATTGTATCCCCATTCCGTCCAACAAGCTCATATTAGAAGAAGCTGTTATGCTTATGTTTTGCAATTGCTTTACTTTTTAATTTTAATGAAGACACAAAGTTGTGTTCTGTTTTTTTTTTTATTTAACTGTAAAGATTAAAAAAGAGTCCTTCATGAAATTACTTCATTTTTACAGTAATCTGATTATCATCATTTATTGATGTTACTTAATTTTTATGTTCCAACCATTTAAACTCTAGGATTATTACCCAGTTACTGCTAGAAGCACTGCATATACTCTGATGCACTAAATGTACCTGAACAGGACTAATTATGCTCTCTTTGTAATTAATCAGGTACAAGGACATAGGAGTGAGTTTGACATATGTGGGGGGACACATTTGCTACTATGAATCAAAGCCCACCTCATCCCCTAAAATATTAGCTAGCTGTAAGCTGATTATCCATCTTACCTACCACTCTCTTCTTTGTACAGTATTGTCCTAATAACACAATATATTTTAAATAATGTAATGCTGGGCTCGGTTAATTATCAGTTATGATGTTTTGCCCTTGTGTGTAAAATCTTGTGTGATGTACTGTGATGTTATTTGTGTGCTGTGATGGTTTGTGCGCCCTGTTTTTATGTGTTTCTTTATTTATTGATGGCATTAAGCTGAAATGAGGTGAAACGAGCTTTACTAGACAGAGACAAGACTAACATTATCGTTAGACAGTGAGGCTTTGTCCCGCAGAACACCCTCTAGAGCATACTGTTAAGTTTTACATACTGTTAATATTTAGTTTGAGACGCGGCCAGAGACTTATGTTTCTGGACGTTTCAGAGTGTTTTCTGACAACTCGAGCACAGTTAACGCTAACTAACCAAACCCTCCCAGAATGATACCATAACAAGACGTTACTTAGAAGCTGTTTTCAACCGCTGTAATCAGCCATCGTTGCAATTTGCTGCTAACTTCAAACAAGATGCTCCAATCCCACTCATCCCACCCGGTTGCTATGGCTATGATACAGCAGTACTGCCAATATACTCAAAAAGGAATATTGGGACGTAATCTATTACGGTACCTCAGCCCTAGTAACTATTATGAAACTAATGACTGGTAACACAGTTATGAGAGTGAGGAACTGAATATGTGCATTTTTGAATCTTGCAGTTTCATATTTCTTCACCTAACGCTGGAATGCAGTGACCGGCACAAACCTGTATATCTGTGCTCTCTGTGTAACCACACTTTTCATCCTTGCATGCCAGTATCTCTGTAGCCTCCCAGCCTTCAGTTCCAGCTCTTGAGGTGTACCTGGTGCTTCTACTTTTGTTTAGTCTGCGACTTATGCCAAAGTCAGCCAGCCTTGCTCTACCATTCACATCTGTCAAACAGTTTGAAGGTTAATTATGTTTGGGCAGAACGATATCGCAGTCATTGCATTCAGACCTGTAGCACATTTGAAAATAAAGAAAACACAAATGATACCTATCAGCACATTTTGGGGTTTTATATCTCTGTGAATCACACCAGCCTTGTGGACTTCTTGTAGCCCAAGCAGTACTTCTTTTGCCACTTCCTTTAAAGCCTTCATCCTGTCCTCTGCTCCTTTCTGACGAAGTTCTTTCATATATTGTTCCAAATCACACTCACAGAGCTGGAGAGCAAGGTAACTAAATTGTTCATCTTCAACCAAATCTACATATCTGACTATGTAGATGCTCTCAAGCAGACGCAGATGTGATATCTCATCTTTTAGTTGATCATTGTTGGCCTTGATCATGCGCTTAATGGCTACCTCGGTACCATCTGCTTTTATTCCAAGGTAAATGGTACCATCAGCTCCTTCTCCGAGTTTGTATTTGTCCTTCTTTGTGCACAGGAAAAGATTCCCATTCCCCACGTTCTGTAGATCAGAATCATTAAAGAGCTCCTTTAGTTGTGACTCCCATTTCTTGCTGGTTTTATGCCATCTTTGTTCAAGGTTCTGGGAGTAATCCACCTCCATAGTTGCTTCTGCTTCCCTAGTGTCAGAATAAGATTCCTGCTTGTTATGTGACGTCTCTGTGAATAATGTTGTAAATAACAATTAGAAACAGGGGAGTAAACAAAAAGACAATGTCGCATATTACAATTCATTATTATATTAAAGTCTAACCTGCATTTCTGAATGTTCTCCTAAGGTCTTCAATAAGGGCAGGATTGTATTTTTTCAGTGCACGGTAAAAGACAGTTTTTGCAGCATTTCCTCCACAGTCCAAATGCCTGTAGAGTGTTCTCATCTGAGCCTGGGAGGTCGGTTTTGTGTAAATCTCTGAATATGCCTCCTTAGTTAACATCCTCTCTGATAGCAGCACATCAGCCAACCGCATTACTAAACAAACCCGCTGGATAAGTTCTGCTCTTTGAAGGTCCACAAACAGAGCACCTGAGGAGACAGTTTACATAAAGGCTTACTACAAGGCAATTACTCATTACATTAAATATTAGTTCATCTTTATTAGTCATTATTCAGTCATTAGCCATTAAATACGTCCATTCTTTCACTCTTTATTGATTGCATAATAGCAGTTGTTGGCAGTTAGACTAGGTGTGTGCATACTTATGAACTGCTTACTTACAATCAGAATCCATTTTCCTTTTTGTTCAGTTTCTGCAAATATAAAAGAAAAATCAACAAATTCAGAGAGCATAAACTTTTTTTTTTTTAAAAAGCCCATAATCTAGATATTATTTCTGTTTTATGCCTGCACTGCATGTTTGTGAAAAGCTAGAACAGGTGACCCTTTGCTTTTGTCAGCTCATGATAGCTTGCACTGTTGGTTCGATTAAATATGTGATGTCTAACACACTTTCACAGAATATGAGAAAGAAGATAAAGCAAAGTTGAGTCATATCCCAGACCCTTTCTATGATGAAGTGGCCATGGCGTATTTAGTTTAAAACAGGGTTAAAAGCAGGACATAGCATAAAAATGACACTGATGTCCGTTTCCTAATAATGTGGAGGTATTCTTAGCTCTCTTAAAGAACTGCTAGCCCAACAAACTGTAATATCAGTCTGACCATGTGTGTGTTTGTACCAATAATCCGGTATTTGTTTCTCCATCACTTTTCAAGGTGCTGTGCCACCCGTTACCCTACATCCACGCTAGTAGGCAACAGGTCACTCATGTCGCCCCAAGTTTGGCTCTTATGAGTGTGTTTGAGGCCACATGTGTTGTCGTGTGTGGGCATCTACACAGGTCCAGGAAAGCTAGCTAGTTTTCTAAGCACCGATTATATACTATTATTATTGGCCGGTTAGCATGCTGGCTATCGATTGACCCTCAGAGACACCAATAATATCTGCTACTTTCTTCAAATGTATATGTGCAAAGACACATCGTATAAATTGGGAAGAAGAAACAGCGGTTATGAGCTTCTCTTCCATGTTCACCACCAACCACACTGGTGAGAATAGGAATACAATTTTCCAGTTAAACTTTCACTAGCCCATCATGGTATAAGAGCCTGTGTCCTTTAACGGCACATAAAAATATTATGGATAAAATATTCCAGTTTAATGCTGTTAATAAACATTTTAATCAACAAAATGAGTCAATTCATTCTCAATTCATCCACTCACAGTCTCGCCATGTTACCAACCAAGCTTTTAAAGAACATGTTTCAGTCAATATCAGCTGATACACTTCAGATAGTAAATACCTCAGTTATGTCGGGCGTCTTTCCCAGCACAATAAAAGCTGAAGCTCCTCCTGAAAAAGAAGAATGACATTGATCTAAATGCAGGAGGAAACTCTGTTCTAACACTGGGCAGTGTCAGTGCTTCCTTTGATACCACTGACCATAAAATTCTCCTAGACCGACTTCTCTGTGTTTTTCACTTTTTTGTATTCTCCTGTTTGCTTGGTTGCTAGTTACAGTTTTGTAGCTTGTCACTCGCTCATCCTCTTTGTCAGCTGTTTTTGACCTTGGTCTGTTTTTGTTTCATGATTTTGGATTTACTACAGTGAAGTACTGAGCTTGATTTCAATAGTTATGGTTTCTTTGCCTGACAGTCACACTAATTGTGCTGCGTTAAAACACAGTTTAATATTTGTTCACCTAACTTTGTTACACAGTGATATGGACAAACCTGTATATCAGTGCTCTCTGTGTGACTACATATCTTTGCATCCTTGCATGTCAGTATCTCTGCAGCCTTCCAGCCTTCGGTTCCAGCTCTTCAAGTGTGCCTGGTAATTCTACCTCCCATTTGCTTGGTTGCAAGTTCTAGTTTTGTAGACTTCGGACTTGTTGCTTGCACACACCTTTGTGCCTGTATGCACTGTTAGCTGTTTTTGACCTTGGTCTGATTTTGTTTCATGATTTTGGATTTAGTAAAAATGATTTGGGTGTCTTATTCAGTTTCCTTTGATTATTAGGAGTCCAAGCACGTAGTACTGGAACTGTATTGTAATTGTTAGGATTTTTCTTATGATTCTTTTCCTTCTTCTCCTTTTTCTTTTTTTCTCCACTAAAACGAATTGTGAAGACTAAACCGTAAGTCGCACAGACATGATACTTCATCAAGAGGTAGTAGTCCCTCCCGCTACTCAGGCCTTTTGGCCTTAAGGGAGCGCTATTGCAAAGCACAATGCGTTTGGCCCCGGCGATTGGTCAGGAAAATTTTGACAGACAAAACACATTTTTTACTGATTTCATTGGGACAAAACAAATTCAAATGTTATCTTGACTACTTATCTCCGTCAACTTAGATTTTTTGCTAATTTGCATAATATGCAAAACCTACTTTTGCGAACTAGTCTTTTGAAGATGTTTAAAACTTTGAAAGGCTTAACATGAACCAATCATCATGAAATTTGAATTATGTATCTATAGAGGTAATTGCTAAGTAACTGTGAAGTTTCATATAATTTGGCCACTTGGGGGCACTTTTCATAAAAATAAAGTACTTATTATATATTACATCCAAATATTTTACTGATGGTCACAAAACTGGTTTCATATAATGAATTCTTGGTCTCATTTGATTCAGTTCTCTACCCTGAATAACTTTGTATTTACATGTCATGTAAGAAATTGCACTCCTTGTTTGTGGTCAGTCTGAACAAAACTCAGCATACAGCTTTGCTGAAGGCCCCTGATCATTAATCATAACATCTGGTGACCTTTTGACAAATTCTGATTCACTTTCAATGAGCTCCTGTATGTCCAAAAGACACTTATGGTCCACTGGGCCAAATTATGGCATGCATATCAAAGGGGTAAACCTTGAGAGCTAAACAACTTTGCGAATCATATATCTGTGTACAAAACTTTATCTGCATGTCCCCGAGGGACCCTAGCCAAAATAGCAATGTTGAGCTAACTTGTAAAGACTACAGTACACTGAGAGTGCACTACTGTTTATTCTTTAGGTAACACCCGAAAGGAATGTTCAGCGGATCCACCCACAGAAAGAGAAGATGCAGGAAAACATGAAAGTGAAAGCTTTAGGCTTACAGCGCTACGGGATTAATGAAGAAATTTGAATTAAATCCAGTTAAATGATCGCTTTAACTGTGTCACACCAGCAGACTGGTAAAAATAACTTCCTGGTTTGTGACCTGTATCAGCTCACGTGTCAGTACAAAGCTAATGTAAAACATAAATACAGCATGGAGAAAAAAAAACATTAATCCTACCTTAAAACAAGTCTCTGAAGCAAAGAGTTAACATCTGAAGTCAGAAACCTGAAGAAACTGGAGCGGAGTTGTAGAAAACGACTGGAGCGGGTAAACTGGAGGAGTGCGAAGCAGGGGAAACGACATAAGGATGTCATTAAGTTCATGAGCTCACCCACATCCTCGAGCCTATGGCAAGCCTACAGGGCCAAAAGCTGCAAAAATAAATAAAAAGTCACTCCACCTCCACCCCTACTGCAAAATCAGCAGGAACTGTGTGAGAATATTCATGCTGCATGGGATGGATTATCACAGGACACCATTACAAACCTCTAAAACTCCATGCCGAGATGTCTGGCATTACTGTAGATGTCTAGCATTACTGCAGTAGAGACACTACTTCTGTATGTATATGTGTCTAAATTTATCATCATTTATTGTTAATTGTTATACATATATATATATATATATACATATACACACACACACATTTTTTTTTCTTCATTTATTCTAAAAGCCCCGCTTATACTGCTTTAGAGATACTCATGTGAGCAATACGTTTTACTATCTAATAAAAGGTGGAACTGAGTTCAGTAGCATAATAGCAGAATGAGGGTTCTCCATTCTTTCAGTATTTTACAGAAGGAATCTGCAAAAAGCCATGTATCTGCAGATGGAAGATCCCATGTTAGTGAAGTCTTTTAGACTCTTAAACTAGTAGCAGTATTTAAACATCTACCCTAAAAGATACAGGTAGACAGTGAAATTCTTTTGGAGTGATATAAGCGTCACACCTCCTGGTTCTCCCTCTGCTCTTGCTGTACCTCCAAGCTACAACTACCAGGAGTCACTGGTGTATGACATCACTGTCACATGTCCTACAGCCACCAATCAGGACTCTCCCCTGAATACAAATGACACTCACCTGTTGTCCATTTGCTGGTGTGTATACACCTGTTTGTTGCACACAGTCCTTGGCAACATATTGCTGACTGTCTGCGTGCATACTTAGCGTTTTTTCTTGTTTACTGTTTTGCTGTGTTTGACATGTTTCTGCTTTTTGACCCGTCTTTTGATTGCTGATTTGTACTTTGTTTGTTTGGACTGGTTGCTCTCCTGGTTTCGACCCTTGCCTGTCTTCTCACTGTTGCCTTCTCCACGTATCTTGTTTTTGTCTTCACGGTTTTGACTTGGCCTGGTTTTTTGCCTACCCTTCTGGATTATCCCTTTGTGATTAAACCTCAAACCTTTCTAGATATCTGCAAGTGTCTGGTGTGTTTTCCCAACATTACAATAAGCTCTATTTTTGTTTGTTAGGATTCGTGCTGCTCCGTTTTGTATAAAATGTATAGGTTTCTTAGGAAGCCCAGTAAAAACAACATTACAGCAATCAACTAGCAATCTGTTTACAAATTCAAAAGCAAGTTTTGCTCTGAGAAAAAACAGGTTAAACTTTTATCAATAAGTAACAAGCTACTTTAGTGACTGCGTTCAGAGTCTAAGATTACCCCTGTACATGTTTGGTGTATAAAGCAAAAGTGCACAGTTTCTCATGAAGCATCTTTCTGTGTATTTTAGTACCAGTGATTCAGTTTTTGATGTTAATTACAATTTGGGACATCTACTGAGAAATATCTGACACACAGTTGATAAGCCTGTCAACAGAGTCTTGATTTTCAAAAGGAATGTAATGTACCCTAATGACACCACCTAGAGGTAACACATAAAAAGAGAAAACCAAAGACCCTAGAATTGGACCCCCAGAAGGCCTGATGTCACTCCACTTCCACCCCTACTGCAAAATCTGCAGGAACTGTGTGAGAATATTCAAGCTGCATGCGATGGATTATCCTCTACAACTCCATGCAGAGACGTCTGACATGTTGCGTTAGCAAACATGGTGGCCCAACACCATACTCCAGTATGACACTGCTTCTGTATGTGTAGCTCAATAAATATTGCCCATATCAGTCTAAATGTATCATAATTTATTGTTCCTGGTAACCTTTATCTTCCTTCCCAATAGCATTACAATCCAACACTTCCTTCTGAGTGCAACTATTCTTTTGATGATGAGTGCGCATGGACAGGAGACCATGCCGGGCCAGTGGGAACAGTCACATCAGGGGCCTCATCCTGAGTGGGACTTGGGAGCTGGTACTCGTGCGGAGCAGGACAGTGGACATCCCCTGCTGTGGGAAGATTGCAAAGGAAGTGACACATTCCCATGCACTTAAAGGACTTTGAACCATGTGGGTTGTCAGGACTGCTGACTGTTTAGGTGGTGGGGTATGTGGCGACTGTCACATGCTCCGAGAGGGACTTTTGGGGCATGGTATACATTGTCTGTACTGTGGGCCACAAAACGGACTTTTTGTGTTGTTATTTTTACTGTTGTTGTTGTTTTAGTCGTGTGTGTGTGTTTACTGACTTATTTTTTTGCCGGGCTTGTTGTTGTAGGTAAAGTGGCACAATTTAAATGGCACATTTGTAGAGAAATACATGTAATGTATTTTAGGCGTTGAAGTCCTCAGATGTCTGATTCCTATCACCATAAGCCATTGTTCAGTAGCCATTGCCAGTTGGAGTAAAACTAGGAGTGACCTGGCCTTTATTTGGGCTGAGCTCAGTTTAGGTGGTGGGGTATACTGAGTTATACAAAGATTTTAAGAAGTCGGGGGAATTTCTCTTTAAAGCGCATGTGCTATAAATATGATGACAGGAAACACCATCACAGACATTTCCTGGGTATAAAGGCACCGCACACACATTAAGTTTGACTACGTTTATGGGTCAGCACTTTATTTTCAGGCCTTCCGAGGCATCTGCACGGATATTTTTTTTTTTTTTACAATAAACATATTTGTGCCGGCCTGAAGGAGGCCTTTGAGCCTTATTCTTGTTTTCAAAGCATCAGCTACCGATCTGTATAGTCAAAAACTAAACGGCCTTGAAAAGCAAATCAGCTTCATCGTTTACCTCAGGCTGCGTTGATTCAAGTCCATTAGTGCCACTGCAGAGCTGAATGGGCGGGACTACGCGGGCGCTCAGCGATTGGCTAATGTGGCTGTCAATAGAGAATTCCCGCTCTACTATTGGACAGGCACGGCAGACTGAGAAAAGAGCTTGATTTGTCACACTGGTGCTCTCGTGCTGGAGGTGAGCTGCCGCTTTTCGGAATAAGAAAACTAACTAGCCTTCTGTGTCTGCCTTTCGGAACCGGACTCCCAAATGAAAATCGAGGACGAGGAACCCAAATATGGTGAGTTAGCCTGTTTGCCAAAACAGCCGACGTGCGCTTGTGTGCTAGCCGTAAAAAGAGCTTACGTTTAGCGTTAGGTGTACAGTTTACAGTTTAGTAGTCTGGCTCGCAGCTGTGTGGGCGGGGCTCATTGGGCCGTTAGTTTTTACTTTGTTTATTTGCTGTTTTAGTTGGGCTGTAAATGCGGCCTCAGGTACGGGAGGTTTCTTTTACGTCTCTAAACTAAGTGTGTCGATGGTTCACCGATTCAAAACACACTGTTAAGTCCAGCAACGTTAGTTAGACTTGAGTTAGATACAGACACGCCCAAGCAGTGACGGGCCGTGGCCATTTAAATCCGGTATCCAAGGAAGGGTCCTTCGTCTAGCCCTAATGGAGATCTACGTTTCAGTCTGTAACTTAGATTAAAATCTTAACGTTCAGCTCATTCGTTTTTGCGGGTTTGTTTTGACACCTGGAGTATTCAGAGCGTTGAAATGTGCATTATATGATGTTAATCCAACACACCTTTAGTTAGAAATTCAGTGTATCTTCTCCATGTGTGCCAGCTGTCCGTTCCGTGTTGGTGAACAGCCCTGGCTCTGAAATAAACAGAGCGCATCGGGCAGAGCTTCACAACACTCAGTGGACTTTCGTGCTCTGCCACCGGACAGGATTAAGAGGGCCGGCTCTCTTGTCTCCGCCTGTAGTTGAAAAGGAGAGACACAGCTAAAGAGACGTTTTAGACCAAGCAAGGGCGAAGAGACGTGTTAGCAGCAGTGCGGTGTTTCAGTGGTGAAGTGTATTAAAACATGTTTGGCTCCTGTTGTGATGTGGACGTGAGGAGCTGGAGTAGGCTGTTTGCAAATGATGTCATGTAACTGTGTTACCGTGACGTGAGCTGCAGATGAAGGGCAGGATGGGACTTTCTGTGTTTTGTGCCATTTAGGGTTACTCATATCGATCTAAAAAACGATGTGGGTTGTTGTTGTTTCTGAGGGGTAAGAGACAAGAAATGGACTGACACCATCAGCAAAAAAGGCACACGTTCGTCAGTGGTTGGTATGAGGTTGAAGTCAGCTTCCTATTTACAGGCTTCTTGGTTGAATTTAAGTGTTGGCAGTTTTGCTTATAGCTGCTGTTTTAGGTCTATCAGTTAATAGGAGCTGCAGCGTTGATATTTGCTGCTAGGTTAATCCACAAGACAATAAAAAAAGAAACCTGAACGACAGTCATTGGAGAGCACCTGGTACTGAAGTCGACCAAACCACTAACAAAAGAGTTGTGTGTGTGTGTGTGTGTGTGTGTGCTTTTGTATGATTTTACTTGTTTACTGAAGTGGTAGGAGATCTGGAGGAGAAGGTAGCTCTACTGCCTCAATAGCAGGAAAATCCGCCAGGTCAGGTGAAAAATCACAAAGATCACGTCCAACATGTGTTGTGATTTTTCTGTGCGTACCTTTCTCTCGTAATATCGTCTAAACTAGCGTAGTGCAGACTCATCTCCATCTCATCCATTCTGTGATTCACTTGCTGAATCATTCATGGTAAAAGAAAAGTGTGTTCATCCAGAGTTGACCGTACTTGTAGTGTCCATGGTCCAGTTTGGTTTTGAGTTGGTACAGCAACATTTCCCTAATGAAGTTTTGGCGGATCACTCAGTAATGTGCTTAAGCGATGTTTTCTGCTGCTTTTCCTCAGATATCCTCTCAGATCCCTGCTTTTCGCTGACTGTGGAAAGCTGTGTGAGACAGTATATTGTTTGTACTGTGATCTTGATGTACCATGATCCTACATTTCAATGATATTTTAGCTAAATTTTAGCAATATGTTTGATACATACGGTCCATAAAATAGTGCAATATTTCACAACATTTCACAACATTTCACAACATTCACTCTGCTCACTTCTGCCTGTTGGCTAATTCATTAGTCTATGGTGAATGAGTATTCTTTCCTAACTGTTGTTAGTTATGTATGATCTTCGTTGCTCATGTAGTTTAATTATTAGACATGGTTTTGTCAGCTTGTAGCTTCTGTCACGAGTGCTTAGCGTTAGCATTTTATTTACATGTTCATAGAGCTGCTTTGTGTGGTAACGCTGTTCAAGGTACAGCTAAGTAATGCGTTCATACTCCCTTTATTTTTTAAAGGAACAGTATGTCACCTGGGTTCACACTGTTTTCATCCTTCTTAGCTTTTTCATCTGCTTTTTGTGGTCAGT
>CM067477.1:5825351-5837842 GCA_034552555.1 Semaprochilodus insignis | reverse complement strand
ATGTCTTTGGAAATAGGTTTCTTTTTCATTCAGACAGACAGAAGTGTAATTTGGTTCTATTTTCTGCATGTGCAGATGTTTTACATGTGATGGGGATCCCCCTCTTCCCTGGAATCTGTACAACACATATGCTTACACTGCAGTGCAAGGAAACGTCTTTCCTGCATAGTGAGAACAATACTGGGCATGTGCTTAGTTGCCCTTTGCTCTAAATACATATTTATTATAGGAAATTATTATGAGGTGCCTGATGAATCAATGAAATCAGCAGGAGGTTTGTGGTTTGTATGTTTTTGGTGTGAAATACAAGTGAGCGTCTCTGAGTCAGACCTAAATTCTTGCAGAGGCATCTGTTTTTGCTCTGTATTAGAGATGTACAGCCTTTTCTGCTTTTCTGTGACTACATTTCAGACAACCCTGCCATATAAAGGAATACAGCATGACCATGTAGCCCTTACCCCTGAGATCCCTATATACAGGAAGGTTTTAGCTGGATATCTTGGGACCTGGGGTGTGTCTGAAGTGAGTAATTCAGCATTGTGAGCTAAATGTGATTAGTTGAGCTTCAAGGGAACTTAGATGCAGTAATACTAATCATAAAAGTGCCAGTGAAACACAGTGTGGACTGTTCACTCCCTCCCCAACTGATCGGAGAATTTTTTTCCAGTAGCCTAGTATGACCTTCCACTTTCCATGACGCCTGATCCTTGGATATGTTTTTGTTCAGCTTTCTGAAGAGTTAGTCTATCCATCCATTCACAGTGTAGTAGTAGCAGGCCACCAAGCATTCTTTCATGCTTTAAATTTCTCTGGGTAGGCTAACGTATGAAAAGAGCCATTAGGTCCATACAGTTAGACTTTTTTGGTTTTCTGTGAGATTAAACAAGCAACATGTAGGATGATGTAATCTGTTAAATTCGTATTCCGCTCAGTTCTTCCTCCTCCCTCTTCATCTCACACTGTTTACAGTCTGAATCATTGCGGCATTCAACATCAAACTTCATTCCTTTACTCTCCAAGAGCGTCTCCAGCAGTGGGAAGCAGTGCCAATGTCAGCTCCTTTGTGACTCGTTTTCTTTTCTTTCAAACATTTTTAATGCAGAGAGCGGACGTGCTTCATCTTCATCTGCTTGTAGGAACTAAAGGCAGACTCTTTCTTCAAAATGAATTTTTTTAAATAGTGAGAAATTCCATCACAAGTGCTCTAAATGGTTAGGTGCAAGAGAGCAGCCAGACTGATCCTGTCTGTACCTTTAACTCACACGGACTTGCTAACATCAGCCCTCCGAAAGTGTGTGTGTGTGTGTGTGTGTGCGCGCGTGTGTGTGTGTGCGCGTGTGTGTGTGCGCGCGTGTGTGCGCGCGCGTGTGTGTGCGCGCGTGTGTGTGTGCGCGCGTGTGTGTGTGTTTTTTAATGGAGTCTGATTAAGGTTTGCTGTCTGTTACTGAACAGACAGACGATGCAGATTTTATCTGGATTTAAACATTCACACCGGCAGACAATCAAGGAGGAAAGGAGAGTCCACATCCGCAGTTATGCTTGGGGCCTAGCTTCAAACTTCCAACCCAGGCAGTGGAGGGCCTTGTTGATGAGCTGTGCTCCTACACACATTACTTGGGCGTATCTTAAAGAGACAGTACACCTTTTGTTGGCTGTTACAGCAGGTGAGAGTCTCTGTTCCATTGCATTGTTATTCCGTGCAGGTAATACGCAAATGTACATGGTATAGTGGTATAACCATCGGTATCCATACCATGGTATACCATGAAACTGGTATACTGCAGCAACACTACATTCAGTCACAAGCATTAGTCAGGTCAGATACTGATGTTGCATTATTAGTTCTGGATCACAAACACCACCCCAGACTATGGCTGAAAGATTGATCCCTTTTATATTGGAATCTCAATTTGAAAGAGTGCAATTTTCACAAGAACTGCAATTTAATAGTCTGTATTATTAGCACCGTTTTCTTTAAGGCACCATGGAATGGAAAAGTTTATTTACATTGTTACAGTTCAACAAGGAGTGTTTACTACATAAAAAAGCATTTGCAAAAGAGGGCAGTAAAAACAGGCCGATTCTACAGTCCTAAACTGTATCATAACAGTATTGACCCATTTATATTTATGCCCCCAAATGTACATACAATAATAGTGGAGCAACAGTAATGGAAACACTTAATTTATAGAAAAAATGCAATATAAATAGCAGATAGACAAATATTATTGGTTGCAAAAATTGCAAATAGATGTTTCCCCCAAATTGTACAACCCTACCTCAGCCCATCCCAAATGAACTGGATCGAGCCACATCACTCCAAGAGCCAGTGCTGGGTGACTTGATACACCTAGCAGATGCTTGGCATCAGACATGGTGATCTGATCATGTGTGGCTGCTTCAGAGCGTCCCATTTATGATGGATATTGAGTAACCTTCAATTATTAATCAAATAACGCCCTATTTGATCTGGATTAGTTTTACCTGAGGAGAGGTTTGACTGGCTGATTCGTACAGGATAAAGGATCTGGGTAAGTTCCCCATATAACCCCAAATAGACCCAGTTGAAACGTTATCAGCATTATTGGACAGGCACCAAACATCCCTGCAATGGCATCACATTGTGCAGATAATTGACAAATAAAGCCTTCTCTTCAGGTTGCAGGGAAAAGATGGAAAAAAATGGAAGTGCTGTTTTCGTTTACCCAGTTTTGTTATTGCTGTGATGACGCTTCAAATAGGAGTACTAGTACTGAAGGAGCTCTGGGTAGAGAATTATAGAAGGTAATTCACCCTGAAGTTAGTACTTTGCATACTAAGTTTATCTGTGGTTTAGAGTTTAATTCAGAATGAGTCACATCGGTTCTTATGTACACTTTATTGTGTCCTTGGAAAGCTGCCATTCAAAGCACGCCTGTGGTTTGAACTAAACCCAGTTGCTGTGTCATTTAACAGTCAGCCACTAGATAGATATTTGAGACATGGTGTTTGAAATGAATAGCTGTTTTCAGCTGAGATAAATGCCTTATTAAAATATCTCATATCTAGGTGCATATATGTTAGGTTTTGTGGACTTCATTGAGATACCATACTCAACCAGAGGAAGGGTTTAGTGTTGCAGCCCTGATTAGGCTTTGTAGTGAGTGGTGGTGTTGCACTTGTGTATTTTGAAAGGTCTTCTCCTATGTGTAAATGGTGTGGATGCAATATTAGGAACAATAATCAATATAATACAGTCCAGTTTAACGCCACAAACAATAATCTCAATAGTAAGATGGTTAAATGAATAGCTCTCTGACAGTGTCACTCAAAACTTTATTATATTTGTAAGTGTAGAATTTTTGCCAGAGCTGTGTTATTTTATCATATTCAATTTTACAAGTATAAAGTGGCTGGTGAGTGCATATTTAAAAATACTATATACTAAACATAAACATATCACATTTGTAATGTAATGTTGTTGTGAGATGCTGTTAATATTATAGGTGTGTGGTAGTGTATGAGTATTAACATATGTGCATGATAATCAGTTTGACCCAATCTTTATTGCAATACTGCTACTATCTTTGACACATATAACACCTTCTGTTTTATGTCTGTTATTGTTCTTTAAACGTTGGTTAAACATATTGGATAAAGATAAAACAAGATATAAAGCCAACATTATTTTACATATCACAAAAACACTTAGACTACTACATTAAAAATGTGGTTAATTGGCCAATAACACAATTTTGTTAAGTGATGTAGAATTATGAGCACTCCCCTTATTTCCACTGTGTGTTGCGTCCCTTCAGCCGCTGCTCCGTGAGCTACATCATATGAAGTAGGCTAAAGAAATAATTGTTAGCTATGCAGAATTACTAGTCAATTCCTATTCATAGCTGATTATGTGTGTGTTTGTTGCCCAGCCAGACTTTAAATATTCAAATAATGATTCAAATATGTACGTAATAATAAATTACACTGATCATCAAAAAGATTGCACAAATAGCTGCACCCAGAAGGAATTAACCGACAGGAATGAAACTTGGTAATTAGGGTTGACATCGTGAGACATGCGAATGATTTCAAGTTTCACGCTCAGCCGCACATGTCAAGTAAGCAAGGATGGACCTTATTGCTGTACCTGACTGACTCAACAGTCACGATTGTGGACATTCAGTGAGCAGTGATGTCCTCCTTAAGTCATCCTGTTAGTACCAGCACCATCGGCAGATGGCTGCTTGACAAAGGACCACATGCACTCAGACCATTACTACGACTGTCCTTAACACCACGTCAACGTCACCAAAGACTGCAATGGTGTCGTGCCAGACTGTCATGGAGTGACTCAGAATGGCAGTGGGTCATCTTCAGTGACTGGATCTGCTTTTGTCTTGGTGGAGACAACCAACGAATCCATGTGTGGAGGCACCGTGGTCAGCGCCAAGATGAGCGGTTTGTTGTCACATGTCACATGTTCAGAAAGCCTGGTGACACTCCACCACCACCTGTACTGCAACATCTGCAGGAACTGCGTGAGAATATTCAAGCTGCATGGGATGGATTATCGCAGGACACCGTTAGGAACCTCTACACCTCTATGCTGAGACATGGAACATGTGACGTTAACAAATATGGCGTCCCGATGCCATACCGAGAGACACTACTTCTCTATGTATAGCTCAATTAATATTGCCCATATCAGTCTCAATTTATCATCATTGCATCATTTATTATTCCTGGTAATCTTTATCTTCCTTTCGAAGACACATTTCACATTTTAATAAAAAGAAAAAAAGAATTTTGTTAACTGCTGTTTTTTTTCTCTGCCACCCCAAAAAGTTCACTGGGTCTAGCCTGGCCATCCCACTGGAGAGGTTATGACTATGCAGCAGGCTGATGCCATGTTAATGACGGTACATTAACAGTAAGGCTGACAACACTCAACAACTTAAGTTCCTTTTTCTTCTAAATTTGACATGAGAATCTGCTGAACCACACAAAAAGACAGTTGTGTCAGGTTTCCTGTAAGAGAGATTTGTTTAAGATCCGGTTTATATTCTTGTCTTTAGCTGTTTAGGTAGACTGATGCACAAGAGTGAGTACCGCTGTTCAGTTGTGGATGGCTTGATAGAAACTGTACATAGAAAGGCTGTATGGTTTAGTGTTCAGCACTTGAGATACCTAATCAAATGTAACTAGTATTAGTTCTAGACAATGTCCTCCATGCTCTGGGCTGGTGTTTTGTGTGGTGTAAAATAAGGAAGTATTGTATTATAAATAACTGAGGTATGCCATTAACTGCTCGACAATAAGAGATGTTTAGAACCTGACATCACCCACTCAAATGTAAGGCATGTTTTTCATCGTGTGGTTCAGTAACCGATCAGGCTAAATGACTCACAGGGTGTTTGTGAATGAGTAACTCTCTCTGTATCCTGCTGGTTTCTGAACTGCCATGATATCTTTGCTCTGAAACTTAAAATGTGTTCTACTAGCCTAATGTGTTCCTTTTGGACAAACAGGTCCTGTTGCTCCTGAACTGACAGGAAAACCAGATTTATTTTTACGTTTTTTTGTGACTGGTTATTGGATGAAAAGAACTAAGAAAAGAACTTTATTGAATTTGCTTGTTGGTGAATTCCCTGTCCGAGTGTTACTTTTCACTGTGACGGCCTGTGCCGCAATAACCTACAGGAAGCTTTCCAGCTAACGGATACATGATAAACAGTGGACACAGTGCTTTCACTTTCACTGCCAGTGCAGGAAACGGTGCATTGTTTTTGCCTCGAAAACATAAGAATGTTTTCAGAGCTGAAGGCGTTTAGTCTGAGCACACTGTTACTAACTTGTTTGTTCTTATCACCAAATGTTCCATACTTAAGAGCAAAGTTATAAAAACTGCTCTTAACTGTAACATGTTGCTTGTAGAAATTAGGCCCAATCCCGTTTCACCCTTTGCCCCTAACACTTAGCCCTACCCCTCCATTTTGCGCGTTCACGTCTAGGGGTAGGGTTGTCCCGATTGTTGGAGATGGAGGGGTAGCGAAGTGTTAGGGCTACATGGCCCTTCAAACTGAGATTTTTTAAAAGCACAATAATTGTCATCCCGCCTCTTTGAAGTCATATGATGCCCTAAGTGTATTTAAGCAGTGAGGACCTGAACTTCACCCTCCACTGCTATCACTGCAGACTGGCAGGGTCGCCTACAGAGCACCGCTAGTAGCCCGTTAATGAAGTAGTGTAGTTTTTTGTTTGTTCTCTTTTTTTTTATTTGGTGACTCGTTAGATTGATTGATGGTGTATAATTGCAGTTGAATGAAGTGAATGAACTGCGAGCGCCCGCGCTTATTGTCTGTTTACATAAAAGCCACTGATGAAAACTGATGACGTATCCGGTTGTTGAAGGGTTGTCCCATTTTATAGGGGGGAGATTTCAACCACAAACCCTTCTGACTCAGTTTCAAGGGGAAAGCGTACACTCAAACAAGGGGTAGGGATAAAAATAAGAAATGGGATTGGGCCTTTAATTTTATACGTCAGTCTCTTACACAAAATATAGTAGATATATTTCGCAATGTATTTAAATGGCCAAAAATGTGTGTGTTCTATGTGATGTATTTTTAATATACATTTGTCTTTATAAGCTACACTTATTGTCAAAAGAATAGTTGCACCCAGAAGGAAGTGTCAGATTACAATGCTATTGGGAAGAAAGATAAAGACTACCAGGAACAATAAATGATGATAAATTTAGACCGATATATTTATTGAGCTACACATACAGTAGTATCTCTCAGTATGGCTAACACAACATGCCGGCCGTCTCTGCGTGGAGTTGTAGAGGTTCCTAAAGGTGACCTGCTATAATCCATCCCATACAGCTTGAATATTCTCACACAGTTCCTGCAGATTTTGTGGTAGGGGTGGAGGTGGAGTGACACCAGGCCTTCTGGACGGCAACTGCTCAAACTGCTTTCGAACTCTTCTCTGAGGCATGTCACCCACACAACAGCATGGGTCAGAATGGAAAGCGTCAACAACATGATGACCTTATGTAGTCAGTCAGGTACGGCAATAGGGCCCGTCCTGCTTAAGTCACATGCGTTAAAACTTGAACCATTTGCATGTCTCATGATGTCAGACCTACCCACCAAGTTTTGTTCCTGTCAGTTGATATTTTTTTTTTTTTTTTTTCTGGGTGCACCTTGTGTGAGGATATATTTTGTAATTGTATGTAGTTTTAACAGAGATTACATATATAACTAATTATACATGGACTGAATTAATACAACTGATTTCAGTGATTTGTATTAACCAATGAATGTATATGGTGAAAAGGTGCTGCTCACACAAAATGTATTTCAAATGAACAAGAATCGAACTGCATTTTCACAGTGTATTAATACAAGAAATACCTGCTTTTGCCATGTTCATGCTTCATTTAAACTTACTTGAAAAGGTAAAAGTATTTCAAGCAGTGAAGTACATTAGATGACTGTTTTGACTATTTTCACACAATATAGTTTTGAAGCATTGTGTAAATGCATTTACATACATTTATTTTAGTTTTGTACTGAATAAACTATAAAAACACCGTAAAATGTTTGAAACACTGACTCACTACACTGTTTTAATGATTTGAACACTAATGCACAGCATGCCAGGTAGGAACGATCAGTGGGTAATAAAAAATAAATAGCTAAAACACTGGTGCTGGATAACCATTTTGTGCTGTGAAAAGCTTGGCAGCTCAAGCTTTTCAGACTTATTATTTTAATCACTTTTAATAAAAGTGAAGGAATCCTCCCCATCAATGGAAAAATACAAAAGAGCTGAACACATTAGAAAAAGGCACTAAGGCAACCACACGAACCATAGAGGTCACACAGAGTGGAGAAGGCAGGGGAGATCAACAGGTTGAAATACCCAACCTCACCACTAGAGGTTAAACACTGCTTGCTCCTTTAATAAACAGACTGCGGGGAATTTATATATCGCAATATACAATATAATTTAGACACATGACATGTGTTTTACTTTAGGTCTTTATTTCTCGGTACTCTCTAGTGTGTGGTGTAGAGGTGTGGAAAGGTTGAACAGTGAGAAAAGCGGAATGACGAGAACAGCTGGGGAGACGAGAGCTGAGTGTCCGAAACTGAGGGCAACTTTCTCGATGCCCTTTCCATCTGTGTCGGTTCCGGTATCTTCTGCTTATTCACAGAGTATAATGGGATGTGTAAGACGGTGAAGGATACATGTATACTGCTGAACGGAGGAACCTCAGCAGGCAGCGGCTTACACGAACATTAGATCAAGACATGAGGCTGCCTCGCTGTAGAGAACCCAGCGTGCGGTTTGAGACACAGCCAGTCGGGAAGGAGAGGTTTAACTGTCGGAGCAGTGCCGCCCCTGCTGGGCACAGGAGGGTAAAACTGCAATTCAAGCGGAAGCGAAAGTAAGTTACTGAAGGAAACGCAGGGTGTGGGACAGAACGACTGGTACACGCTCCGAGTGGAAATAAAGAAGAGTAAACATGGTAGAAGAGGAGGATCATTACGGAAAGCATGGTAAAGGCTTTTTCTAATCGTCCAGTCGTCTGTGTGTCTTTCCTCTCGGCCGTTGGCCTGTTAACACAAAACGAAATCAAACTGGAACTCAGGGTGGATCCGTTGTCTCATACTTTTCGTTCACTAGACCGGGCCTAGTGTCCCATTTTGAGGTCCGTTCAGAGTAAATAGTGTTGTGGGTCCTTCAGCGAGTACTGCGTTCGGATAAACTGTGTGAGAAGCCCGTGTGAGAAACCCGTGTGAGAAACCCCGCTGGTGGCGCCTTGTGGTAAACTGTGGGGGTTAGTCGGAGTGTCGTAGTTAAGATCGAAACCTCCAAAAACCGCTCGAGTGGAGAAGCTGCGCTGTTTTCCGTGCGGGTGCTGTGAAAGCAGATATGCTCTCAATGGCGACATTACAGCAGAAACTGTCCCGCGGATTAATGAGACTTAAATTAGAGTTTAATTTCACTACGTGATTGTTGGCGACAGCAGGTTAGTATGAACAAGAGTACAGCACTCTCAGCAGGACGCTTTGTGCGATTACTAATGCATACATATCTATTCAGGAATCTGGTCAATAGACATTGCTTTACCTTAAACTCAAAATACTGTGAGATAATAAAGTAATAATCATAAATCATTCAAAGCAGGAACGGCATAAATGCAGCTATGTAGCCCCGGTCCCGCCACTTAAAGTACAAATTCGGAGTTTTTGATCTTGGGTCACGACTCTTCAGTTCTTGCAGTTCTAGTGTTACAGGAAAGGTGTGGCCTGATCCCAGATCAGCATTCATTTGCTGAGATGTTTGACAAATATGGGTCCAAATGCTGAAGTCAAACACTGTTGTACCTTGTATGTGTGTTAGTGCCCCAGCTCTGTGTCTCAGTGTTGTGTGGTAGACGACTTTGTGACTGTAGTTGTAACATGATCTCGTTGCAGGGGCATGTCTGTTAACTAGGCTAGAATGTTAGAATTCGGCATAAACAATCTCACAATAACACTAAACCATCTCAAAACACTGGAATAAACCATCTCACAATAAGACTAAACCATCTCAAAACACTGGAATAAACCATCTCACAATTACACTAAACCATCTCACAATAAGACTAAACCATCTCAAAACACTGGAATAAACCATCTCACAATAAGACTAAACCATCTCAAAACACTGGAATAAACAATCTCACAATTACACTAAACCATCTCAAATAACACTAAACTATCGCAAAACACTGGAATAAACAATCTCACAATTACACTAAACCATCTCAAATAACACTAAACTATCGCAAAACACTGGAATAAACCAACTCAGTAAAAGTAAGTAAAAGAGTTTCACTTTTGTCCCTTGTAAAAGCTGGTAAACAGACGTATTTGTTATAGCTTTTTTGCTCAGCATTACCAAAGGTGCTAATGATTCTGGAGAACATGTTAATTGGTGTGTTGGTTGCATTTGTTTCCGAGAAGACTTGCAAGCTTTGTTAGTAGCACATGCCCTCATACTGACAGTACTGTGCAGCGTTGTCTCTTAACATTAAACAGAAGGTAAAACATGACCTTATTTGGCAGGTAGTGTAGATCTGAGATTGCTAAAGCCATTAGCTTTTACTGCACTGTACCAAGACTAGACAGACGCTTTGTCCGAGATGCTTTGCAGTAAAACAGAAGAAGCTGCAGGAAGGTTCCGGCGTGCATGTTGTGTCTACTAGTGCTGCATTGTGAATGTGCACTGGACTTGACTACGAAGCTGAATTCCTGATTTCTTTGGTATATGTGATGTTATACTTTGCTCACAGCACCTTTGTGTTCTCTGTAAACATCCATTCCTACTCCAAGCTATATTTGGGCTATGTTGACACAGCGGGTAAGAGTGACCCAAATACTGATCTTTTTCGTCATATGTAACGCAGATGTGTTTTGTGGCAATGTGAATGACAAAAAAAAACACTTTATGTGTTATTGAAATCTAATACATATTTGATATATGACTGTGACTTTGGAATTCCTGTTTGGAGCCATATTGGAATTCTTGTGACTTCTATGTCAGATCGACAGTCGTCATAACGTAGTTCATTTGGGCCAATGTTCTGTACAAACAATTACAAGGATTTCACAGCCGCTCTGTGTTCAAAGCGATTTTGAACTAAATGAGCGCGCATGCTGCAAAAGAGGCTGCAGCCTCAAAGGAAAACAAACCTGAAAGAAATGGCCACGGTCAAATAACATGTCCTTTTCACAGTGTGTTCAAGCTTGTTTTCGGTGGTTAGTTCAGCTGTGAGTCGTTGGAATTTCATGATCACTCTGGTGACACTGGCAAAGGTGAAACTAAAACCAGGAGTCGAGCTGTTTACCATTGGATGAGCCATGTAAAGCATTGTTCTTTTGCGCATGCAGGTCAGTTTACAGTCGTGATCTGTTCAGACTGATGTTGGATATGGATCACAGTTAATAGGTAATGGGAATAGTGTAACAAGAAAATCAGATTTGGTGAGAAAGTCAGATTGGGGCACTCTTACCTCCTGTGTGAACGTAAATATTATTAAATGCTGCAATAATATATATTGTGTTCTATTAACTTTTATTAACTGCGGATTTGTCTGCTAAGTAAGCCTTTGTCATTGTTTTTTTTTTTTTTTTATCTAGTGAGATGAAGTTGTCAGTCTATTCATCTCCATTTAATCATTTTTGGCTAAACAAAAATGGAAATGTCAAGTTGGCAGACTAACACTATCATAGCAAACTTACTTTACAGTTATCGAATTATAGAAATTAATTATACTAATTATACTAGTATCGATACAATATTGCCACACAAAACATTGTGATACGATCCTAATAATTGTTTTCCCCACACCAGTAGTGACTTAAGTACTTGAACCTAATGACAGAAAGAATGTAATATGCATAAAACAATATTTTGTATGCCACTTGCTTATTTGCATGTGTTTACATAGATATGATTTATCTGATCTCTTGTGTGCTGCTGAGTGTAATGACCTGCAGTCTCTGTGGATAACTGTTAGGAGTTTTCAATGTTTGCATGCTGTATGTGGGCTGTGTGGTTAGTTATGGTCCGATGTAAGGTGTTAGTCAAGGTGGTTCATGAATTTGGTGACACTGCGGTCTTGGTTTCTGCAAAATACACTCTGTATGTATACTCTATACATCAGGTGTGTCCAGCCCTGGTCCTGGTGATCTACTGCCCTGGAAAGTTCAAATCATCAAATCAAGCACCCGTGTATAGTACTAGGAACATCCACTGTGTTTTTTACAGTGTTCAGGGATGTCGGTTCAAAGCACAGCAGTGCAGACTCAATAGTAAGAATAGAGCTAGTAGCAAACATGTACACCTGTGAAGCAGCAGGTTTTTTTAGGAGATTATAGAGAGCTAGGTGGGTTTGATGGACCAGGAGACAGCTTCAACACAAATGGGTGATGGATGATTCAACATGCCATTAGACAGTTTGTATTAAGTAGCCATGGTGACATTGACTTTCTTGTCATTGCCCTTCCTGTTTATGGTTAGTGACTTAGCTAGCTAGTGATATCTTCTTTTCAGGCCAGTCACTGAATTTTTCCTTAAATGTATTATTTATTCTCAAAAAAAAAAAGTTTCAAGTCCAGGTACTAGGGAAATATTTATCTGCTGTTGTTGATCTGAAATAAAAATTGGTCATAATTATAAAATATTACAGACAATTTCCATTTCAGTAGCCTACATCAAGCTTTTTAAAGCAGCAAAGCATTTTCTAGGACAATAGTGCAGCTATTATCTAATAAGATGTAGTATCTCCAAAATATGATCTTGATACAGGGAAAAAAAAAATATTTAATGTTTTGTATTAAGGTAATGTGCTTAGATTTGGATCTGAATG
The DNA here is from genome assembly GCA_034552555.1 of Semaprochilodus insignis. Classification (NCBI taxonomy): domain Eukaryota; kingdom Metazoa; phylum Chordata; class Actinopteri; order Characiformes; family Prochilodontidae; genus Semaprochilodus; species Semaprochilodus insignis. The sequence goes on along the minus strand of CM067477.1, from coordinate 5,825,427 downwards.
ATGGTAAACTGGTTCACTATCTAGTCATAAAATGCTCACACAGTCTAGAAGTCAAGTAGCATTTTAAAAAGCATTT
>CM067477.1:5790601-5821467 GCA_034552555.1 Semaprochilodus insignis | reverse complement strand
CACTTGTATGCAAAATTCAAATGACATGTCTTCAAAGTAAGTAGTTGTTAACACAAGTTTCGGTCTCAGAAATGGCCTGTTTTGAATTCCTCGTTTTTGCAAAGTCCAATCATTCAACCTACAGCAGTATAGCTCCGCCCATTTATACTGAAGTTATAGGGAGTGGTAATTCATAGCTTTTTGAGTAAGGACAATGGTATGTCATTAGTGGGAAAGATGCAGGAAAACAGCCTGTTTAATATTAAGGGAAACAGGAAAAACTGTGGAATATGGGCCCATTAAACAGTAAGATGAAACCGAGGGTTTAAACCCCTTGGATGTGCTGGTAGAAAGAAAGCATGTGAAAGAAGGTGGAGTTAAAGGGTGGGTTATTTAGTTGTGGGTCCATGCGTTTGGACTGAGTTCAATCTAAATTAACACAAGAAATTTGGTATGTAGACACAGATTCACATATATAGTAATAACGAAACATCAAGGTGTTTAAACTGTTGTCAAATGCTCAAATACACAATCCACAGCATTCTGACCATGAGCACGGTTATGTGGTCTGAACAGTTTCAGATAGAGATCCCAGAATTGGTTCTCAGTCTTATTTAGTCACAGTGTGCTTTCACTGGATGCAAGCATGCTTGTAGCGCTTGATGAAAGGAGTATATCAATGTGGGTGTAGTACATGAAATGGCTGGGCCAGCATTCTTTTCCTCCTACATCTTCAGACTGTCCTCTCATTAGTAAACAGACATATTTTAATAGTCGAATGAAAAACAAGTGCTCTATTATTCAGATTATAAATCGCTTACCAAAATAGCAAGTAACTCTTATGTAGCTATCAGCTTTTAAATTTAGCTGAAGTTTGTTTTATGTATCTGCTAATTAAGAATAAAGATAATAAAGGTGAATACTTTATTCAAAGATTCACTGATTTGATGAGCTCTACTGCTAATACAAAAGAGAAAACTCCAAAATCGTTTTGTTTGGAACCAAGGATGTGCAAAGTAGCAGCAGCAGCAGCAAAAAAAAAAAAAAAAAAAAAAAGGAAATAAGTTTTCCCTTGATCATGTAGATGAAAAGAATCAACGTTTAAAATGTAAAAGGTAAACGGTGCATTCTGTCTGTTTACGGTCTGTTGCAACTAAATTCTACAGTCACACTTCTTCATTTAAATAAACGTCATCAACTAAATGACTATTAAATTACTTGCCGGCTGATTTGATTGTTGATTTTGGTCAGCCAAGCCTATTAATCATTGTAGCCCGAATGGAGACGTGTTGAATTCATATTATTCTTCATCTTAACACCAGTTTAATAACAAAAGCAGCCGGACCTCCTTTTCTATATTTTATCTAAATTTATTAACTAAATGTTACCTAGTCACCCCCATGGCCAGCAGCTTTCCTGCGTGTGCACCCTGTGGCAACAGTGAGTCTTTCTAGGTTTTCCCTTTCCGTTAGTTTGTTGGGCTTTTGTGCTTGTAAACCATCTCATTATAAAACCCAGAGCGCATACCTGAGAGAACAACTCTCTCCCACAGACACCACTTTTCTCCGCTGCCTGAAATGCCTTGTTGACATTCCTGCCCTTTTCTTGTAACACAATCTTTAATTCCAGTTTACCAGCAAGTTTGACACACTTGCACACGATGCACCGCAACTACTGGAGGCCGTGAAGGTTGACCAAAATGATTGTTTTTATGACATTGAAGCATGTAAATCTGTTCTAGTAGATCTAGTAGATTTCTGAACATTGAAACTGCTTATAGGTCCTCTTTGACAAAAAAAACATTCACAACATTTTTTTCAGTTATTCAGAGGTTTTGTTTAAGGCCGAGACAGTGTTGTCCAGTGGCTGTCCTGCTTGTGAAAGGCTTAGCCACGTAGAGTGATGAAACCTCCCAGGCTCTCTGGTGGTGATAAACTGGGCTAGACATACTGCCATGTCATGGATGCAGTTCTACTCAGTTCTAACAGGAGATCCATGTATCAGGATTTTTTTTTTTTTACTATTTGATCTCATCTATGCAAAATTGATATGTGAAAGTAGATTGTGATTGGTATTTTTTCCTTATGTTCTTGTGACTCAGGATGATGTGCAGCCTGTTGTGTTGTGGTTTCCAACAGCATTCATGAAAATCTGAGCTAAACCTTCAACTCGGGCCTTGCATGTCAAAACGCAGTCAAAACAACTTGTAAAGCTAAGTTCACCTAAAGGATTTTTAATGGCACGTTAGTTCTAAGTTAACACCCATTACATGTGACTGTTTTGTGGTCGTTTGAATCTTGTGAAGGACATTTAATGCTTTTTTTTTTTTTTTAAAGTTAGTAACAGATGTGTTAACATGTCCCATTGTTTATTAGCGATATTAGAGTGATTCTATCACTAAGGAGCACTGGTCCATTTTTAGCTGACTGTAAGCTATCAACATATCAAGGATGTCCAGAAAGTCTAGTGGGATGGGTTTTTTGGTTTTAGGTTTTTCTCATTTTCACAAAATTGACAGCTCCCTATATTCTAAAGCAGGACATTATTGGTTGATTGTCATTTTCTAATTGTGCTTTGGCCTTCCAGCTGCTTAAGGGATGACCAATAAATAGCTTGGCAACTTGGCTGTATCTACCCAGGGACACAAATCCTGGACAATGGACAATTTTTCGATGGGTGTTTCAGGAATTTAATCTTTTTTTCTTTTTTCTTTGTTTTTCTTTTTTTTCAACCAACGATGAAATAAGAGTATTATCACAGTACTTGAGTTAAAAACACACATTTCTACAGTTCCCAGCAGATGATTAGGCTAGGAGCAGAGGTGGCAAGTAACGAAGTACAAATACTTTGTCCGAAGGAAACCTGCATCTGTGGCCTTACTCAGTGCCGGAGTGGGTGATCAGGAGAGCGAGAGAATGGAGGGAATATTCCCAGTGAGCCGGCCTAATACCTGTAATTTAGAGGTTAAAACATCGACCCCCATCAATGCTGATACAGCTCTGGTGTGCTAACTGTAACCGAGAGACCTACAGAGGATTCAGTGAAAATCAAGATCACTTTTATTCCCATTCCACCTTAAATGGTGTAGCAGTCACATTCAGACGAGTGGACTGGCGCTGTGTGTCTGCGTGACTTTTTAAGGTGGAGCGGAAATTTGAATAAGAAGCTAAATTCAGACTCGAGAGATTACTGAGTCAAATTCAGTCCAGTACCATCCGGTTTACAGCGCTGCTTTACTGTTAACACTAGTTGGGGTTTGCGAAGATGCCAGAGCAAACCTCTAGGGTTATATCAGGGCGTCACGTCATTGCTGGATTATAGGTGGATTGCATGCTGAGGTTCATATACACAGTGATTAGATCTGGGTTTATAAGATTGCTGTGTTGTTTTTCCTCGTATTCACACAATAGCTGTTTCATATAACGGTCATGTGCTATTGACTGGATCTGTCCGCTGTGGCTGTAAGCGCTGTGTGTTCATTAGTTTGTGCATCTTTAACTCTGTATGTATAACTGTCTAACGTTAACTTGTTTGTATGATATCTATGTGAGTCCAGTATGTGTATGTGAATTCAGCTTTCGGAACAGTTTCTGTTGTTTGGTATCAGAGTGTTGGGATATGTAGGGTGTGGACTGCACTGCTGTTAGGAATGAGGTCTGATGTAATGATCCTCCTTGCTGGACATTAGCTGTGTCTGTCTGTGTGTGTGTGCAGTTTGGGGTGGGCTGGTCTGAAAACAAGTCCCACTCTGGGCCCTGTCTTACATAAGGGAATCCTCTGATCTGGTGTTCAGTTTTGACTTCTTCCCTAGTAGAGATTTCAAATTCTGGATGAAGTTTGAAGTTCTAGTATAAATCGCCCTGTGTGCTCAGCTTTATAGACGCGCAGCTTTAACCCTGAATAAAAAACATGTAATGTTTAAAAAAAGGATTAGAAAGACTTTTTTTTTACTTTGAGTATGTTTTCGAGTGTGTACTTTTATACGTCTATTGTAAGTCATGGTTCAATTTTTACTGAAGTATTTTATTGCTTTATCATTTTTACCTAAGTAAGGGACTTGTGTACTTTTGCCCGCTCTGTCTAGGTCTAGTACATGGTTAATCTCTTTTTAATTCCATTCATTGATTCATTTAGTACATCACCCCAGTGTTCCTATAATGTCTGTATGGCTTGGGCAATGTGGAGAATGTGGTATTTAGGTGGAATGTAGTGTCAATGTAAGTTTTGTGTCTGTGCTGTGTCTGCATGGTTCAATCACTGCTCTCTTTGCTCTTCTCCAGCATGGTCTCACGGTGATCCCAGGAAGGTGATCTATCCCACAGACAGCAGAGGGGAGTTCTGTGGGCAGGTTGGAACGTCTCTGGAGTAAGTGTAGACCCCAGATTATTTCCCTCTTTGTTTCAGGCCATAATAACAGTTTCCTTACAGCCTGTGTATCAAGACCACTGTCACTTTGTCACAATAATGATAAAATATCGTCATATTGCCTACCCTTAGTTACAAGCCACCCCATCATGACCAGTCAAGATATTGTTTTAAACGAGCAAACGTTTTACTCCTCAAATGAAAGGAAAACAAAACCTCCCGATTTCATTTCAGCCATTTGAGCTGCATTACAAGAAGTGCCAACTAGCTTCTTTTTTTATGTATAAAATCTGTTTGTTGTTGTGTGTATTTATGCCAAGAGTTTCTGCGTCTCATATCAGATCATATCACATTAGTGTTCTAATAGCTGTAGTTTTTTAAATTGGTATTACAGGGTATTACATCTTCCCCTGTGTTACAACTTTGCCGTTGTCTTCTGACAAAATACGTCATGATGCACGAACGTGGCTCTGCAGTCCGTTAATTGTGCTATTGAGTGCAGTTGCATTGGTTGGAAATCAAAGGTTAAGTTAGCCCAAGGCAAGTCTTGATAACTGATAATATCAGAATGATTTTTGAATTTATATTTAGATTGTAGACTTGAATATTTGTACTTCAGTAGTTCTAGTTAAACTGTACTTCATTGATCCCTTCTGGAGTAAAAGTAAAACCAGAGTACCTTGGCATTTGATCCTGACCGTAAGAAGTTAAGGGCAGACTGAGAAGCTTTGTATCGCTTTCTCTGTATCTGTGTGGTTGTGCAGGTTATACCTTTCAAACTTGATGTAAATTGGAATAAATAGAATATTTATCTGTTACAACTAACCATGGTGTAGAAATCTACTGCTGGCTCACAAATTGAGCAAGTCGCTGTAAAATACAAAGGGTCAGTTGTAGCAGATGGATTTAGGTAGGCTGTAAAAGTAGATAACAATCGAATGTACGCTTGGGTAGGTGGTGGGCATTTACAGTAGTCATATAACTCGTGTAGTTTATTATTTATATTCAGGGGTGTTACCTGCCTCACTCTCCTTGGTCTCCCATATAGCAATACATTGTGACAGAATGTATTGGGATGCAGTAATGTGATTCACAGTGTGGACCTGCATTCCATTATTATGCCATCCACTGCATCAACCTATATGTAACCTATATAACTTAATTTAAATTTTAGACCATGAACCCATTATCATAAAGAAATTAAAATGGTCAGCTGGTTGTATTGTTTTGCCCTTATTCTTGACATTCATTTATCCACCTATCCATCTATGTGGCATTAACAAGTCTCCTTGTTAACCTTGTGGATCTGAGCTTGTGTCTGTCTATGGGATCGTAGTGACGTATATGTTGTGTGTTATATGTTTTTCTTTCATTAGGAACAAACCCTACGTGTTGTACTTCAACATCCTGAAGTGTGCCAGTCCCATAGTCCTTGTGGAGTTACAGTGTCCTACCACCCAGGTATGTGTCCACTCAGGCCTCTTTCTGTTTTTCTTCTTCAGTTATCTTTCTCAGCCCATCGTGGGGTGTCTGGTAACTGACTGGCTGGCTGGTAGCCCAATAAAGTCCATAACATAATAACATTACATTTAATATTCTCCACATGAGCTCTGTATAATCCTGCAAGCTCTTTTATTCTTTATTTTGTATTCGGGAGGCACAATTAGAACCTGCTACAACATTCAATTGGCAAGTTAACTCTTCATCATGATGTGGACAGATTTAAGTGGTGTTGTGTGTTTTTTTTTTTTTTTTTTTTTTTTTTTTTTTTTTGGAATCACAATTGTCATTTCTGAAATCCTTTTCTGACATGCTTTATATCTTCATTTTCCTTCAGTCCTTTTTTTCTTGCCAGGTGGTAGACCCTGAGTTCTCTAGATAGCACACGGAGTATAAAAGGATAGCTTTGCAGCCTTAACAGTGAGCTGTGAAGGTGTTCAGACCAATAACACAGTAAAACAACTCTACAAAAAAAGCTGTCCATGATAATGTTGAATATGTGTTTAATACCACATATATAAAATGTATATAAAATGTTGTTGTTGTTGTTGTTGTTGTTGTTGTTGTTATACTGGGACAAGTCTACACAGACTGATATTTGGACTTTGTACTAAGATCTTTGTCGGCAACTGCACCTTTCGTATATTTGTAGGTCACACCCTAGTGACCCCCACAACACAGTGGAATAATCTCCAGATATTTTGTGTATGTTTGTGCTGAACAAAACCCTTGAAAATGCACAACGCTACAGGAGCACTGCATTACAAGATATCACTGACAGACAAGCAGCTTGTAAGTTCATCATGTAAATAGTTAGAACTGTTCGCTTAAAGTGTTGCTCATGCTGTTCTGTGCTGAGCTGTGGGGCTGGTTGTTGGGGTAGTAGTGCAGTGTTTCTGCCTACTGTCAGGTTAAAGTATGTCGCTGTTCATAAACACTGGCGCTGATTCTCACTGCTGCTGTGGTTCAGTCACCTGCCTCCCTGGCAGTAGCAGAAATTTATGTAAATAAGTGTGTGGAGAGCCTAAACCTGGGCAGTATGCCCAAAGATCATAATGCTATGCCATCTTCTAAACACTTAATCCTACTGAGTCACGGGGGCATGCTCAAAGGGCAGAAGGCAGGCTACATCTTGGACAGGCTGCCAGTTAATCGCGGGGCGTGATATGACCGTATATAGATTTTTGTAAAAGAATGGAAGAATATAAACTTGACTAATATCAACTGATTTGAAAAATATAATTTAGCGATGCACCAAATATTTGGCACCTGAAACCGGGAATAATTTATACTGAATGATGTGTTTAATCACGCTGTTACATTTTTCCAAGTCCCCGGATGTAGACGGGAACCACAGCGGAACATTCACTCCTTAGCTGCAGTGCTAGTGCCAACTGCTCTAGTGTAATAAGCCACTTTAACGGCCATATCTTTGCCAGATGTGGCCCACATACGCTTGTTATCTGGGATTTACCCTATTTAATTTATGCAATGTCTAAACAGTGGCAAAATTCATGAAACACTGTGAAATAACATGTTCGGTATTTGGCCTTTGGCCAAATGTTCCATTTTGCTCGGTTCGGCTTTGGCCGAAAATGTTCATTTCGGTGCATCCCTAGTATAATTTTTTTCTCCTGAGTGAAAGTTAAAGACACTAAATGGGCGGTTGTGTCTTTAAACTAGTTTTTTACGGTCAGTATATGACAACCGCTTGCCATACAGCAGTATGTTTTACAAGTCTGCTATGATACAGTGAGAGAAAGCTTGTTTCCCCAAGTTAGCTGTTTTTACCAGCTGGCTAACATGAAGCAGCTTCATCACACACAGCATGGCCACAATTTTTGTAGTATCCCTATTTTAAAATAAAAACAGATTTGAACTGCCTGGTGGTGAGTGCTACAAGTGCTAGGCTATCAGGTTACAGGTGATAAACTGTTTAGTTTCTCAGCAACTTGAGCTTCAGTACAAACAGCAAACATTAGCTGGCTTCATAGGTCAGTGATTGCTCACACCACATTACTCCCATCACTCCTACTACATCCATGTCACATCATATCACAGTACTCAAACACAAGCTAGCAGACGCCTGAATTTCTCTATTCAGTTCTAGTAGTCTGAGGGTGGAGGAATCCCAAATATGACACTGTGTAAAATCTTTAGGTTTACCCCTCTCCCTCTCCCTCTCCCTCTCAGCTATGTGTGGAGAAGTGTCCTGATCGCTTCATGACCTTAGTAACTGCCAAACGCAATAAAGGCACTGACTGGGCCTACTACAAGAAGTTCTGTAAAGAGGACAATCCTGAAATAGACGACATGGTAAGTGGAACATGAACTGTTAAAATCCCTCTCTGTTTTATCTATGTGCATTTTATGTGCAACCTTTTTTTGCTGCATTTTTGCCATTATGGCTTAATGTTTTTATGTGTTGCTTCACAGGGCGAAAAACAGATCCTGGAAAAACAACTGTGTCCTGCAGTACTCATCACTAGCAAACCATGTAAGCTCCCCTCTGCTTTAAAGGACCTAGATACTTTGACCACTGGCATCAAGAGCTTTTTTCACTGTACCATTCAAAAGTTTGGAATCACCTGATATAATAATTATTGATTACAATTCAAGAATGCACTATATGGATTAATACGTTATGCACTAAACATAAATCAGTGTTTTATTTGCAGTGGGTTTTTTTTATATGCATACAAATATAACAGTTTTCATCACCATGAACTTTCCATTATTTTTCTATTTCTCTCCTTTACAGTTACACGTAGGTGTTTCCCAGCTCTGGGAATGAAGGGAGGTGAGGTCACTGTAGGAAATCAGACCACATTTGATGATGGAGCAGTCGGAGACCGAAAGGCCAGTGAGCTCCTGCCTGCAGTAAAGTGAGCATGCGCACTCGCACGCACACATACCCACAGACCTTTAGACCTCAAGTGATGTGCGCAGTTTATTCAGACTGATGTTGTCAGGAGCACTGGATATGAGTCAAAGTCGAGCAAAACTATACTGAACTTTGTTAATCAAATCAGATTTGGCTGTTCATTACGAAGATTCAACTGTTTGTCCCTTTTTTCATATGGATTATCTAGAAAATCTATTGGCATGATTTCGTCACACATCAACAAAGTGAAATGCAACATTTGGTAACATTTGGAGCTTTTTAAAAGCAATCAAAGGCTGCTGCATAGGGTGAAAGGTTTGAATTGTGGACTTTAACATCAATAGACAAATCTAAATCTAAAATGGTTTACCACTATCTTGGTGGCGGTTCTTCCATTGACATGGAATGCTTTTCAGAAAGAGCGCCACATAGCCTTGCTGGAATATAAAAATATATTTATGAATATCTTTGTTATATTTTCTCATTTAAATGTTATTCGGGATAATTTTTGTAGCATGTAGCTATTTTATTATATACCATGTTGTTATTATAATGCACGCTGGCTGAAAAAAAAAATCACTTCTCAAATAGAAGAATCTCGGCCCACTCATCAAAATGATTCTGCTAGTAAAAAACTAAAAGAAGAGATTATCATTTGTTATACTTGTTATACACATATTAATAAGTAACACTATAATGTATTTTATAAATTCAGTGATTGATAATATTTTTGTGCTGTTAATTCGCATTTTGTTAAGTGAAAAGCAGCTTTACCACATATGAGGCATTCTGATTTCCTAATTTAGAAAGTTTATTCAACATTTAAGTGCTTAATAGAAAGATGATGGAAAGGTAGGAGGGTTGCCCAATATATCATATTCATTATCTTGATATTGCCTTTTGCAGCACTGATATGGCAGAAGGCCTTAGGAACTCTCAAAGCACCTGCAAAGTGTTTCCCTGTGTCCTGTGAACCCTGAGTTTTCACAGTTCCAGATCAGTGTCTCTGTGGGTGCTTCGATGGATAAATGAAAATAAAATGATTTTGGTTAAAATAATGGAGAGTGGCCACACTATTAATTCACCAGCATACATCGGTTTAATTACAGTGCTAGTGTTTTGTCCATATTGTGCAGCCCTCACAAGTGAGCACGTTGGTGCATCTGGTTGTCTTTCGTCAGTGTATTAACTGCTAAGAACAGTTTATTTTGTGTGTTTCTGATGTTCACAGAAATGCCACAGTAATCACTGAGAGTCGTATGGTGATCATGAAGGTCTTTGAGGATTACACACAGTCATGGCATTGGATCATCATGTAAGTGAAACCTTTGGTATTATGTTATCGGGTTATGTCCATATTTGGTAGTGTTTAATATGTAATTGTTGTACGTCGATCTGGATTATTGTGAGTTTTGCTTGTTTGTTTGTCTAGTTGTAACAGACTTTTTTCTTTTTTTTTTTTTTTCTTTTCAGCGCTCTGGTAATAGCCACTATCTTGAGTTTGGTCTTCATCTTACTGCTGAGGTTCCTCGCTGGCATCATGGTCTGGGTCATGATGGTCATGGTCATCGTTGTCATCGGATACGGTAGAGCCCTTCTCAGAATTACAAGAATACATTTTACAGCACCTACATAAGTCCTGCTGTAGTCTGCTGAAACATCACACCTCTGATGAAGAGCAACAAGAGTCGTTTGTGTGACAGTGAAATGAAACGCATGATCGTTTGTTCCAGTCGCATCCTTAGTTTTATATAGATTTGGTGGATTGCTGTTGAGCATTTTGGGAGGTTTTTGTTTTTCATTTTGGTTTAGATTAGATTTAGTTTAGTTATAGTTAGTTTTAGGAGCGAATAAGTAGTTCTGTTTTAGTGTTAAGGCTAATAATTAGTTGCGAGTTGTGCTCAAAGTTAGATTTTGGATTTCCTGTTGATGAGTTTTGCAGTTTTAGCAGTACTAAAAATACTGAAAATACAAGCAGTTTTAGAGTAGATTAGATCAGATTCAACTTGAGTACATGTACCGAGCCAATGACATGCAGTTAGTATCTAACCGTAAGAGCAAAATGCAGTATTATTTACATATAAAGTGCAGGAAAGTAAACATGGCAAGTGATGCAAAGGTTACAGTATGTACAGTTATGAACTGGGGAGTGGTAGAACAATATAGATGTTAATATAAATATAATATACACATCTACAGAGTGAGTGGAGAGAATACAGTGTAGGTTGTATGTACTGTGAGAGCACATATACAAAAAATGGTGCGTATGCATAGTAAAGATACATGACAGTGAGTGTATATATACAGTATGTGCAGTACTGTGCAGATAATAATAGTGCAGTAATAGAGTTTTGTAGTTTTCATTGCAGTGTTTATTTAGCCAGTTTTCCCCGATGTGTGTATTGTTGTGGAAACGCATACATTGACCTTAACTGAGTTCTTGAGATGTTCGTCTGGGTTCTGTTGTAACTTGAATGAGTCTTCAAGATGCACTCTTGGTGAATTGTTGGCTCTCACTGTGCTTCCCTGGAGTCCTACAGCCTTAGCAGTTACTTTGTAACCCTTTTAAGACAGACAGATTTAAGTTACTTTGTTTCATATCTGTATTTGAATCTCCCATCATGTGCTGCCGTTTGAGACCTTTTAGGTTCACATCGCCACACAGGCTGTATTTGAGTAATGTTAAGATTCAACAGGTCTAACTGTAGCTAGTAAAATTGAACCCAGTAGTCTATTGAGTTTGTTTAACTGGTTTAGTAGCTAATGGGGGTGAACGACTTTGGCTAAATATCTAACTGATTTTTCTGACCAGTGTTACCATAAGTTTCAAATTCCAACTGATCTCTATAAATTCTTCTCCTTTTCTGACTGTGGTGATGTCACAAGTGTTGCTTCTGATTAGTTGAGTTGTCTGAAAGCAGGTCACAAGCTTCATATTATGAAATTAATTTTGATCGAACAATGATCGAATTTGCAGCTCTTGTGACTTGAACATCGCACTTTTCCAAATTGTGATTTTTGTTATAAAAACTATTAATCTGTCAGTCCAAGTAGCTAACAGGTTTTCACATAAAGCCAGGTAGGGCTGAAAAGCATTTTCTTTCAAGAAATGAAATTGTCATTTAAAAACAGCATTTTGTGTTTACTGGGGTTATATGTCTAATCTTAAATGTGGTTTGATGATGTAGAAGACAAATATTTAAAAATAGAAGAAATTGGCAAGAGGGCAGAAATTTTTCACAGCACTCTAAATGCCATTGCCAGGGCTCCATCTCTAGAAAAGCTGTTGCTGTCCACAATGCCCTCTATAGTTTTACACACCCATGTATGATTTCCTCACACCACTGTGTCTTTCAGAGAACATGGACGATGTAGTTGTCTGTCTGATGTATGTGGATGTTTGCTTTGTCATTATGGTGCTACTGTGTCATGAACACCACTATTTTTAGCTGTGTGCTTGATAGGTCTGTCAAGTGGAACCAATTGCCTGCTGGTATCTTTTTTTTTCTTTTATTATTTTTTTTTTAAATACACACAGCTCTGGAAAAATTGAAGAGACCACCTCAAAATGATCAGTTTCTCTAGTTTACAGTTGATGGGTTTGTGTTTGACCAAAATGAGCAGTTCTGTTTTGTTCTATACACTACTGGAAACACGTCTCCCAAATTCCAGATCAAATATTGTATTTTAGATCTGTTTATTTAGAAAATGACTAATGACGTCTCCAGAAGCCTTTTTTTTTTTTTTTTTTTTTAAACCATCCTCGCTGTGCATTTCACCCCAGTCACCGCTCGCCAGTCTTTCTGTAGGTCACTTGAGGTCATCTTACAGTGGTTAAGTGATATTGGAATGAGGTGGCGCTCATGACGGTCAGTAGAGAGTGGTTTTCACCCTCTGCCAGTCTGTAGCTGTGTTGTCCTGTGTGTTTGCTGCTTGACCTTGTTCTTATGAACTAGGCGCTCACTGTATCTGCCAGTAAAGCTAGAACCGAACCTTCTGTTCCTCACTAAGAACCTGCTGTACATGTGGAGATGCTGATTTAAGAAGAAACTGGAGTGGGCTCTTATTTATTTATCCAGAGCTGTGTATATATATATTTAGTACCTGTAATAGTTTGCAGTAAGCACACTGCTGCACCGTTGCTTTTATTTAACACACTTCCATTTTCTTTATCTCTCTTATGATTGTTTTGTGAGCAGGCATCATCCACTGCAGTGTGCAGTATGTTTATCTGAAGAACACACCTGGTGCAGACATCACCCTCAAGGAACTGGGCTTCCAACTGGACTTGAATGTGTATCTTCACATCAGACAGACCTGGCTGGCCTTCAGTGAGTATCTCTCAGCAGAAATTTGTTTGTCCACTTGTGAACATGAACTCGGGCAGTCAATACATGTTGCTAGATGATGTCAACACACCCCTGATCAAGCACAGACGAAAATGCTAATGTTTTTGACAGGACTCGTCTTTAGAGTAGACCTCCTTCTGTGGTTGTTTGCCACACTGCATTGTGTATGTGGTGTGTATATGTACTGTGGTATGAATGCACCACAGGGTTTGCAGTTCAATTTGAAAAAGTGTTTCTGTTTTTCTGTGCAGTTATCATTCTGGCCATAGTGGAGCTTGTAATCATCCTGCTGCTCATCTTCCTCAGAAACAGGATCAGAATCGCCATTGCCCTCATCCAAGAGGCCAGCAGGTATGTACTGTGCACAGTTTATGTTGTTGCATTCATTCCTAAAGTCATTTTGCATATAGGTTTAAAAGTAAAAAAAATGCACATTAGGAATAAATTGTGCTATTTTGCATATAGGTTTAATGGACACCAAAAGGCATTAAAGATATTTTTAGATACTTTANAGGCGCTCACTGTATCTGCCAGTAAAGCTAGAACCGAACCTTCTGTTCCTCACTAAGAACCTGCTGTACATGTGGAGATGCTGATTTAAGAAGAAACTGGAGTGGGCTCTTATTTATTTATCCAGAGCTGTGTATATATATATTTAGTACCTGTAATAGTTTGCAGTAAGCACACTGCTGCACCGTTGCTTTTATTTAACACACTTCCATTTTCTTTATCTCTCTTATGATTGTTTTGTGAGCAGGCATCATCCACTGCAGTGTGCAGTATGTTTATCTGAAGAACACACCTGGTGCAGACATCACCCTCAAGGAACTGGGCTTCCAACTGGACTTGAATGTGTATCTTCACATCAGACAGACCTGGCTGGCCTTCAGTGAGTATCTCTCAGCAGAAATTTGTTTGTCCACTTGTGAACATGAACTCGGGCAGTCAATACATGTTGCTAGATGATGTCTACACACACCTGATCAAGCACAGACGAAAATGCTAATGTTTTTGACAGGACTCCTCTTTAGAGTAGACCTCCTTCTGTGGTTGTTTGCCACACTGCATTGTGCATGTGGGTTGCATGTACTGTGGTATGAATGCACCACAGGGTTTGCAGTTCAATTTGAAAAAGTGTTTCTGTTTTCTGTGCAGTTATCATTCTGGCCATAGTGGAGCTTGTAATCATCCTGCTGCTCATCTTCCTCAGAAACAGGATCAGAATCGCCATTGCCCTCATCCAAGAGGCCAGCAGGTATGTACTGTGCACAGTTTATGTTGTTGCATTCATTCCTAAAGTCATTTTGCATATAGGTTTAAAAGTAAAAAAAATGCACATTAGGAATAAATTGTGCTATTTTGCATATAGGTTTAATGGACACCAAAAGGCATTAAAGATATTTTTAGATACTTTATTCAGGGATGTGCTTGGTTAACCATTTGAGGTGCCAATATTCGAATATTGAAAACAATTTTTGGTAGTTTGTTGCATTTCCTTGACGAAGGAAAATAAACCAAAAGTTAGATGAAGTGCTGAATTTATGTTTTAGCAGAACAAAAAGTTTTTGCTTTATTGAGAAGTACGTTATTCTCTGTTGCCATGTATTCTAACAAACTAACCTTTGGAACACCAGTATACAGCCAGTCCTCATCAACATCCAGTGTTAGCCTGGTCTCCTGTAATTTTAGCAAGTTTTAAAACCTTCCAAATTCCCTCTACTAACTTTAAATATGTAAATATATTTTTAAATTATTTGGGGTTTTTTTTCCAGTTTTTAGCATAGTTAACTGGATAACTGGGAACTGTATTTCTATTAAAATAATACTAAAATGACTTGGTTACTAAAATTAGTCAGAATGCACCTAGTATTCAATATTTCAAGGATTTGGTAGTTCTTATAAGCTATGAATTAGATCGATAGAGAGAGTTAGATATACAGAGAAATGGAACGCAAGCAAGCGTATGCTAGATGTAAATTCTGTACTATCATTATCTAACTCGTAGGGATACAACAATACAGGCGTACAGATGGCCGATACTTTTGTTGAGCATGTCTTCCGATCCCGATAATGATGGAATACATAGGTGTCTACAAAAACTGCCAGGATGCAGAAGTTAAACAATTGGCTGTTGATACCCATACGTTTCCAATATCTTGCTATAGGACAACCAGTGGGGAAAATATTGCCTCTGTTTCTTGAGTCATGGTACCTTTTGTGGTTGTGATGTCACAGCATATGGGCTTTAGGTTGCTTCTGGAAAACTTAAGCCAATGTTTGGTTGTTGGATCCAGTTAGAGTGTAACTTAATTTTGTTGGTAGTTGGATCTGTAATAGATCATCAGAAGACGTAAGACGTGTAGAGCTTATTCCCAACACCAGTCGAATGTAAAGCAGTGTAACCCAACTGTTGCTGTATTCCACTCTCTTTACAGGGCCATCGGTCATGTGATGTCATCAGTGTTTTATCCCCTGTTTACCTTTGCTCTCCTGGCTGTTATCATTGCATACTGGGTTATCACAGCTGTGTATCCTTGCATATAGTCACCCGATGATCAGTCTTCCAGTCTACTTTTCTTCTGTTTTGATCTCAAGCTATAAAGAAATATTGGTGCCATTACTTTAAATGGTTGATGTAAGGGCAATTGAACATTTTTAAGTTTCTGATTGAGGTCTTGGATTGATAGTACATGACTTTGATATCTAGCTCAGAAATGAAAGTTTAACACGTTCTTCCCTTAAATGCATAGCAGCAGTGTTACAGCAGATTCCCACTAGTAAGGACAAAGGGAGGAGGGAACAGCAGATTCTTCAGTAGGAACTTGACTAGCTTTCTGCTAGGCTAGCCCTATGAGCTGATTAGCACAGAGCCGGTAATATTTTGGTGTGGGATCATTCTCAGCACTGCAATGAAACTGATGTGGTGGAGTGTACAGCGGTGCTTTGAAGTTTGTGAACCCTGTAGAATTTTCCATATTTCTTCATGAACTGTGTCAGATTTTCAGACTAGTGCTAAAAATAGGTAAGGAATTGGTCATTTATTCATTGAAATGATCCAATATTACACAGACATGAGCAGCAGACTGCACCCCCCCCCCAACTACATCAAATCCATCTGCACTGCTGTGTCAAACTACCCGCTGTTCTCAGGAAAACTGAGAATCTGGCAACCCTGTGCGATGGAGAAAGGACCCGCGAGTGAAACAGGTGCATGTGGAAAATAGAGTGTTTCTGGTTGCTCCTGCAACCCTGTTAAAATTTTGAACAGAAATTGTGGTGTTGGCTCTTAACAGTCTTCCTCAGCTTCCTCTCCACATCTAATGAAGCTATGTACAAAGTGTTCGACGAAAGCAGCCAGGCATGCGCTCATTCGAACAAAGCCTGCAACCCTCAGGTGAGTGAGTGTTCATTGACACAGACGTGCAATTACAAAAGGTAGAGGGGAAAGATTAGGTAACACTTCCTATGAGAATGCTGTATTTATAATGCAATGTAAACGCATTTATGAGGCATTGTATAGCGTACATAGTACCATATATTACTTGGCATAAGCTTGTTATCTTAAGTAATAACTTTACAATTCCAGATTTTATAACACCTTACAATATTTGCCTGTAAGAACGCTGTAGACACTGCTGTAATTCACCATGAAATGCAAGACTTAATGAAGTTTTAAGCAAGGCCATTACAGGATTTATGTGAAGTGAGGTGTGTTTTTTTTTTTTTGTTTGTTTTTGTTTTTGTTTTTTAAACGTAATTAAAATGTTTAACTTGTTTAAAATGTTTCATTTTAGTACATTGTACCTCATAGAGCCTGTAAAGACCACTTGTAATGATCTAAGTGAAGTGAAATTGTCTAACTAGTAATATGGGACATACCATGTGAATATGTTGCACTGTATTTTTAAGACATGAGTAATCGAGACTAAGCCATAACTGACCTAGTACAACATTCATATTTACAATGTTATCTTATGAACTGATATTGTAGTCCATTATGAAATACTTTTGTTTAATAAAACCTTATGAATGCATTTAGACAGCATTATGAATACAGGATTCATAGGGAGTGTTCTACTAATTTCTAATTACAGCAGCTGCTCTTATTTTTCTCTTATTTCATCAACAAATACTATTTAAAAATCTCTGTCATGTGTCCAACACACACTCATCTTCAAAAGAATAGTTGCACAAATAGTTGCACCTAGAATGAATCAACCGACGGGAATGAAACTTAGTGGGTAGGTTTGACTTCGTGAGACGTGCAAATGGTGTCGTGCCAGACCGTCACAGAGGGACATTTTCAGTGAGGGGTCCCGCTTTTGTCTTGGTGGAGAAGACCAGTGAATCCATGCGTGGAGCACCTTGGTCAGCGCCAAGATAAACGATTTGTTGTCATGCATCACATGTGCAGATGGCCTGGTGTCACTCCACCTCCACCCTTTACCACAAGATCTGCAGGAACTGTGTGAGAAAATGGATGGATTATCCCAGGACACCATTAGGAACCTCTTCAAACATGGTGGCCCGACGCCATACTGAGAGACAGTACTTCTGCATGTGTAGCTCAACAAATATTACCCATATCAGTCTAAATTGATCTTCATTTATTGTTCCTGGGAACCTTTATCTTCCTTCCCAATAGCACTGCAATCGCACACTTCTTTCTGGGTGCAACTATTCTTTTGACTGTGAGTGTATTTTTAAATACTGTTTGACTTTGATCTGGCCATTTTATCAAACATGAGATCAGTACCGTGTGAGACCCAGTATCGTCCAAAAATTCTTTGAAAAGGATGCCAAGAATTGTCTCCTCAGGTGTCATTGTTGCAACTGATCTTCAGAGATATGACTGCATGGCATGCACATTTGAGTCAAATGAAATTTAACAAAGCTGAAGTTGATTTTATTTATTTATTTATTTATGTTTTTTATTTCTACCTTAAATAGTAGAGTAGTTGCACTTGGGTGCTTGGATGTAATTGTTGCTCAATTTCAGCTGGAATGGGATATTTTAACAGAAAGTTGGTGAGTAAGCAGCCAGCTTCAGTCTCGTAGAAATGAAGATGTAAAGCAACGGTTACCTGTTTGTATTCGTTTTAAGTGAACAGATGTCTTTTAATAAGCTACTGTTATCGTGATGTATACCAAACCCTCTAAAATGATTATTTAGTGAATATTAGTGAATATTTAGTAAAAAATAAATGAATGTAATTTAAAATGTTTGACCATACTGTCCACTACTGGCACCTTCATGCCATTAAGGGCTTAGCGTCTGACATCTGTTGCATTTTACTGTATAAAGATATCTGTGTCTTGATCTGTTTCGTCCTTTGGTGATTTCAGAACTACACAGACTCTTTCATGAAGAAAGACTGCCCCGACTCCCAGTGCCTTTTCACTTTCTATGGTGGGGAAACTCGCTACCACAAGTATCTAATCGTCCTTCAGTTCTACAACCTCCTCCTCTTCTTCTGGTGTGCCAATTTCGTGACTGCCCTGGGCCAGATAACCCTTGCTGGAGCCTTCGCTTCGTATTACTGGGCTTTCAACAAGCCTTGTGATATACCATCCTTCCCTGTGTTTGCCTCTCTTGGTAGAGCTCTCAGGTATGTGGTTGAGTTAGTTACAGTAAGAATGCAGTTTCTAGGTTTTGTATTTGTGTTAGTTGAAAGACTTGTTATGTTAGTTGACAGACACGTGTTAATTCATGTCTTGTCATGCATTCATGTCCGTGTGTTTATGCACATGGCTTGCATGCCTTTGTGCGTGTAGGTATCACACGGGTACTGTTGCATTTGGCTCTCTCATCTTATCAATCATCCAAGTGATCAGGGTGCTGCTGGAGTACCTGGACCACAAACTCAAAGGTAAACAGAGTACATGCAACACCTGCATTTTTTTAGTATATTTAGACATATAAGATGGTTGTGAATCTTTTTGAACTGGAAGTCCGGAAGGACTGAAATCCTAGAATCACCAGTTATTCTGCCCACTGTAGTCATGTCAAATAGACTTGCTTACGTGGTTTCTGACACTTTTCAGTTTTTCTAGATTATAGTATGTTGACAGCCTGATGTAGTTTTAGCTCTAGTGTTGTTCTTTCTTGATGTTTTTAAACTGTTGGAGCTCCATTACTTCTTTACTATGTTAGTCTCATAGTGCGAGCATGAAGCTAAAGCAGTAAGCTCCAAACTGCTGATGGGGTAACTGGTAGTGTTTGGTTACACATTGTCTTCACAGGAGCACAGAACAAATTTGCCAAGTTCTTGCTCTGCTGCCTCAAGTGTTGCTTCTGGTGCCTGGAGAAGTTCATCAAGTTCCTCAATAGGAACGCTTACATCATGGTACGTGGTCACAGCATATTGAACAAGTTCCAGAAATTATATGGAACTACTGCATAGCAGTCTGGCACTATTAGCATGCAAGTTGCACAAGTTGCTTTATTGATATTGGTAGATTGTTAATTGTATCTTAATGGCATAATTAATTGATCTGTGTTATGCATTCCTTTGTAGAAATTGTTGCCAGGTTAAACAAGCTTTAAAGAAAGCAAGCAACAAACATTCAGTAAAAAAAAAGTCTGATATAATTTGATGGAAATGGCTTAAGTAATACTGAGTAATTCAATATTTTTTTGGCAATAAACTTTTTTTAACTTCTTGCTCCTTTTTTTGAAAGTTGTTGCTGCAAATGTTTGTCAGATCCTGCTAAGCTTGTGGCTTTATCTTTATCTTCTCTAAATAAACATTTAAGTGACTTGCACAGCCTGTGGGCACATAGCGCCAGACCGCTAGACGGGAGGTCCAAAGTGATGTCCACGTTACATCCTAAAAAAGCATAGGTGCTTTCAGTTGTTATAGTGTTATAAATAAATGTCTTAATAAAATGGTAAATTGTATGTAAAGAAACTTTTTCTTTGGGTTTTTGGTTGTGATTGTGTACTGAAGTTTGGTTTTGGTCAAGAATTTTCATCGTAGATGTTTAAGAAACATGTGCTAAGCTCTTTATGCTCCCCCAGTGTGCCATTTACGGTAAAAACTTCTGCACTTCTGCCCGAGATGCCTTTTTCCTGTTGATGAGAAACGTGATCAGGTGGGTGAAGCCAGCCCTAACTAAAGAAACTGTATGGACCGATATAGTCCCACTTGGCAGTGCAATGATTTTTGTTTTAATGGCCGTCTTCATTGCTTGGCTCTTTCTAGGGTGGCTGTCCTGGATAAGGTCACAGACTTTCTGTTGTTCTTGGGAAAACTCCTTATTGTTGGGATTGTGGGTAAGTCAGAGATGGTGAAAATGACCATGCAAGACACACATTTAATAAAGGAGACACTACTTTCTGAAGATCTACAGTTTATGCTGGTGGGAGTGGCCAGTTACAGTGGCGGGTTACAAGCTTAATATTATATCCTGATGTTTTCTGTTATATAGAAGCTGTTTATGTTTTTTTAAAACTTGGGAGAAAAAGATTATTGTTTACAAATATTTTTCCCTCCTTTTGTTTCTGGAAGCGGTATGTCTGTACTTTTGACTTATTATATCAAAAACTTGAGTTTTCATCTCAGATAAATGCCATTCCACTTTGTGGAATGAGAGACTGGTGTTTCTGAACAGCAGTGCCTTGCAGCTATGATGGTGCCAAAAGTACGATTAACTTTTTGCAGGTGTTAAATGGTGCATATAGTCAAGTCCGTATTTACTCTTGGCCTTAATGAATCTGAGCAGGCGGTTCATTGCTATCAGCATTTATGCTCTGAAAGTGTGTTTTAGGGTGTAGAAAAGAGCTTTGAGAGGTGAGTGCAAATGTGCATGCAGTGTCGCAATGAGGCAGGGTGCCCAGAAGGCTAATGGTAAAGGAGAGTTTCAAATCGCAGGACTGACTGGTTATAACAAGTTGTTCCCTGGGGCGAGGCACCCAAACCCCCACTGCCCCAGGGAATGCTGCTCTGCAGATGACACTCTGCTGCTCGCTCATTGTTCGGTTTCTTGATAACAGAATGGAACCATGGCTTCTGAATAATTAAACAGATTTATGAAATATTGATTAAATAACTCACAGTTTTTTTTTCATGCATTCCCTTTGTGGTGTACTTTTTCACACAGATTATTTTTTTGTTGAGCGTTTTTAGTGTAGTGAGACATGACATTATTTTAGGTCTTATGACCAGTCAGATTAGACTCTCGGCCCTTTCTCATGGCCTATGAGAAGTTCAGTTTAGTCTAAATCCAATACGTTTAATATCTTCTGTTTTTATGTAATGTTTTCCCTTTTTCTCTGTTCAGGAATCTTGTCCTTCTTCTTCTTCTCTGGGAAAACCAAAGGTTTAGATGTTGCACCTAATCTCCACTACTACTGGGTGCCCATTCTGGTGAGTGAATAAGCACCAAGGAACTAATGTAGTTAGCATAGCTAATACATGACCTTTAAACCATTTAACAGTTAAGGTATATTTTACTCAATTACTGTAACAGCTACTTCAGTTAAAGTAATTCAGTATGGTATCGGACTTGGTATCGGTAAGCACAAAAAAAAATTACTCGATCTGGAAAAATGGTATTGATGCATCCATAATTCTAACCAGAATGTGAATGGAATGCTATGTAGAATATCACTGAATGTCCTAAATAGCTATGTAGTTATATAGTTATATTCATAGTTTACGTTTTCTGTGTACTGATCACAAGTATGTTAAAGGACACACGACAAAAACACGTTAGGAATACAGGAATGTGTGTATGAATCAACATAATAGGAAGACGTTCCATGAAGGATTACAAGCTAGCAAGCACAAGCAGGATTCCCAGGCAGAAAGTGGTCGGGATGAACTCTGGGTTATGTGTAGCTGTGCGATCCAGACCAAGAATTGCGGAACACTAGCAAGTATGCGAACACTGCTGTAATTCTGTGTATGTGTGTGTGTTTTTTCCACAGACTATTGTGGTGGGCTCTTACTTTATAGCTCACGGCTTCTTCAGTGTGTATGCCATGTGTGTGGACACCCTCTTCCTCTGCTTCTGTGAGTACTAAAGTTTATACCGTGTTTAGAATCCTGCTGTATGCTCCTTTTAAATGAAAACACATTACGTTAGGGATGATGACTGCTGCTGCATAAAAGTTCAACCACCGCTTTTGGGTATGATGTTCATTTCTGACAAACATTGATGCTTGAAAGGTGCAAAAAGATGAATATAAAATACAGGAAGAGTGTAGAATATGGGCATTTTAAATGTCCATTATCAAGAAAATTGCTGCTTTTAAGTTACCGGATTAATTGTGGCAGCGTTTGACATTTTTGAAATCTGTTGGTTTGTATATACAGTACAGTATGTACAGTAGCTGTGCTTTTCTGCATTGCACTGTGCTCCTAGCTGCTCCTATGTGTTCCTATGTCATGCATGGCACTACATGCATGTTTCTGGGTGTTAACAAGACTGATGGCACTTAGGGTTGAATTTCACAGATCTTTCAGCAATCCTACATAATTAAAATAAATCAAATAAACAAATTCATTCAGAGCGATTTTTTTTTTGTTGTGAATTGGTTTATTGTAGAGAAACATCTTTATAGTTGTGGTAATTGGAACCAGAGGTCACAATGGCTACGATACAAATGGGCTCATGTTATTAACTATGCAAAATGAGCAGTGCACCTCTACAAGCCTTTGAAGGTTATATATAATGTTGATGATGGTAAATCATGGTTAAGTTCTCTTTGGGGACTGTTTTGGGCCCCCCATGTGACTTGACACCTTGAATAAATTAAAAAAAAAATGTTCCAAATCTTAAAACTCTTCTATAAAACAAAGTCTCTGGCATCCGGCAATGCATTCCTAACTTCTGTTATTTTATTTTATTTTATTTTTGATTTGTTTTTGGTGTGGGAGCTTTTTAGAGGCATTAAATGTTTCAGGTGTCAGGTTCCCTCTACCACCATTCAACAATTCTGACTTCCGTAGAGCAGAGAATTCCACATCAAACCACTCTGAATGTCTTTATTTATTGTTACATGTTTATCTTAAATATTTAATAAAAAAAGGAATTTGTGTTATTCACCCTTACGTAACTGGGAAAACTCTGGAAACTGGTATCTTAACTCTCATCACTCTGTCTACTGAGCTGTGCCATCTTCATAATACTTAAATGCTGTTCTGCTGGCTTTTGGCCTGGTTTGACTTTATTCTATAACTCATTCTTATTATCCCTCCCTCTTTCTTGTTTGTCTTCCCCCTCTCTCTTCCCTTCACCCCTCTCCCTGTTTTCTCTGCACACTTGTCATCTGTCTCACCTCTAAAACAAAACTCCTCACTTCAACTTCTTCACTGTAATACACATGCATGAACACCCCAATTCGGCCACCCACAAATACACAAACTCACACACGAAAGGCGAGGACTTGGAGCGCAACGATGGCTCTGCGGCCCGGCCGTATTACATGTCCCTCACGCTCCACGAAATTCTCTCCAAGAACACGGAGGAGCCCGTGACCCGTTCTCCATCCTTGCCTCAGGAAGAGGAGGTCCCGCTGAAAACACGAAAGGATTACAAGGAATGAGGCTGGCCCACATTAGCACTGAGCTTCCAAAGATTAATGACAAAGATTTTCTTTCTGTGTGAAGTCAGTAGCTGATATAACTGACACATTCTAATTGTTAGTTGTTTGTACTAACCTCTGTAACGATGCACATCATCAGTCGTAGTAAATACACTGTTTACTGATATTGCTTAAATATTTTGAATGAAGTCATTTTTTTTCATTGCATTTAAAGAATGAGATTGGTGTTAGTGGCCTGAATCAATCACAGTGGCATGCTGTCATTCACAAACATTATTACTGACACAGTGGGAAAGTCATATCTTGAAAGCAATTCCATCTTATGGTATGTAGTGTTCACAGTATATTGCTCAAGCTAAATTGTAAAATCTATGAAGTTATGCTGAAGCCCAGTCCCAAATGGCACTTGTCAAAGTTCAACGCTTTGGTGACTTCGTATGCGTATAGACCTCTAGGGGAAGAGGCCTGGAGGGAGCTTGGTATATATGCATTAAGGGCATGCTCCTGGCACGTTGTTTATTCCCTTTTTGTAATTGAGCTTATTCGCTTATCACCAGTTTCTGAATACAGGTTACAAGCTTCTTCATGCAGGTTTAAAATACAAGCATATTCATCTTAATGAAAATCTTAATTAATAAATGAATGCATTTTACTCGTATCTGAATGTCATCACCATGTATGTTTGCCAGACAGATGTAAACAACCCCATCAGTAAGGAATTTTGGGTAACGGGCCGTATCAGTGCAGTTCTTGCCGAAGCCCACAGCAAGGCCACATAGAAGACATGGCTGTGCACCCTTAAACGGCAAAATAAGGAATGCTGAGTGCACCATTTGGAGCTGGGCTTGAGAGTCTAGGTCAGAGGTGTCAAACTAGGTTCCTTCTGGGTCACAGGTATGCAGAGCTGAGCTTTTTCCCCTCTTGTAACACTCTTGTGGTAGAAGTCCTCTCGCACGTTTGTTGTTGCATTCTGCCATGCTGGATCTCCGTGCTTACCGCTGGGGGCATTTCTATGTCATTTCTTCTATGGACATACAAACGGAAAAGTATGGAAAACATATTGAACATATCAGAGACGGTAAGCGATCTGATGTCCTGTTTACACCAGAGCCCTAGCTATCTGTCTTGGCGCATTACCTATAGCACTTTTTTTTTTTTTTTTTTTTTCCTCTCTCTGGTCGAAGGGCTTTCTCCAAATCTTCACTGTCAACAGCTATGCATAAAGAAGGATATTGTCATCGTTATGTACAAACTGTCAAGGATTCAAAACAAGTTTAAAGACCGGTCCGCTCCCCTGATTGGCTAAGCCCAACATTACTCATTTACATAAAGGAGACATCTGTTGAATTTTCAGTTTATGTTCACTTACTTGGCCATGCTACAATTTATTAATTTCAGTGCAGAGGTCTTTGGGATCCATAAGGTATATCCGTTGCAGGGTTCCCATCTACCTCAGCCCTAGCTCGCAAGTTCAGTCTGGCATTATTTGATGAGGAGAAACGCTGAAGTCTGCAGAAGGGACCGAGGCTTGAAACCTCTGCCATTGGTGAAAATTTGTAAACCCGAGAAAACGTCCTTATAAATAAAGTTTTAATATTTTTGACATTTACGTTACACGGCTATGTTCAGTTTCTTATTAGATAATCATAGGAGCCTAATGGAGGAAACTCGCTTGCTATGTATGTTTCAAAATGGACCAAATCAGTGGGAAACTTCTTGCTTCAGGCAAAAGACTCTGTGTCACCATTGTGATGTCAATGTGAAACACCAAACTTGTCCTTTAAATGACAGGAAACCACTATAAAAGCATTGCTTGGAAGTGTGAATGTAAGTTTTGCGACTAGAATTCAGGTTTAAATCTCAGTAGTACCGTGTGGTGTGTGTGTATATAGGTGTATCTGTACAGCAGTTTGAAATGTCAGCGGTTTGAAATGTTGCTGCAATGATCATAGAATGAAGAAAAAAAAACATTTTCAGGTTACATTGCTAATGCATATGGAGTACAAGGAATTTTACTAGCATATTTATCTCATGTTTTAAGGCAATATGTTGATATGCTGATACTCGTTTTTGTATGATACTTGTTTTTGCTGGATTTGTAAGCCATATTATAGTATATAAAATGCCCAAAGTTCTTTTATTTAGATTTTTAAAATTCTGAATGCCATAGGCTCTAAGATACCAATAACAGGGTATGTGCCTCATTAGTTGATACTTGGCTGTTTAATTTCACATAATTTGTTGCTGTTTTGTATTGTTTTTAGACACGTCAAACAAATCTCACTTAGCTTTTGAAGCATACTGCTGCACTTTTCTTCAGACAATAAGCCTTATTACTGTGCCTGAGCCCAGTAAAGAACCTCTTTGCCTTGAAATGCAATTTGCGTCCTAACTTGACATCAATATGTCCTTTTTGTGACTTGCCTTCCTTCCTCTTTTCCCTCTCTGTTTGGAGTGGTGCCTTTTAATGTGTGCATTAAAAACTTCGTTCTGTTACTTATTCTCTTGTCATCCTTCAGGTGTTGCCTCGGTATTGGGGAAAATCTGGTTACTTCAATAATAATGCATTTGCGTGTAATTTATAGATTTACTGTGTGTTTGGAGGGAAACTAAAAATGTAATGTCTGTGCCTTAAGTTCCTTACACATCCATGAAAGGGTGTGTAGAGAGAAGTGTCTCTGCTCTTTGTTCCTCATCTCCTCATGTTCTCCTCACCTCCTCATGTTCTCTACAGGTGAGGACCTGGAGCGGAATGATGGCAGCGCAGAGAGACGTTACCTGATGCCAGAGTCTCTGCTGAAAATCCTGAACAAGGGCAATAAGGCCAAAAAGTAGGAAAGAGGGAGAGAGCGCCCTCATGTGGTTAGATTTGCATCATGAAAGCAAGGAAACAATCGCTCCAAAGCCAAAGTGAATATAAGTGCCTTAAAAACGAGAGGGGACATGTCTAGAGGAGACAAATGAAGTGCCTCAATTAAGACATGCAAAACAACTATTTGTTGTTGCCTACACAGTTACCCAAATATGTCAAAAAATAGCCAAAAAAAATGTTCACGCTCCACCCTCAGAAGTTCTCTTTTGCATAGAGTGTTGGACATGCTTTGTGGAATGTTGGCAAGGATCTCATTCAGCCTAGTGAAAGATTATTGCACTAAGTTTTGGATTAATTGTGGTCATTGTGTTGGTTATTTGATGGGGTGGAATAGATTGTATATGGTTTTAGTTTGCCTTGAAGTCATAACATGGTGACAGATGAGTTGGTGTTTCCCGTCTGCCTGGTTAATCTTAGCAGGTTAGCATTTTAAACTGGGATCGCCAACTTTATGTAGTAAATGTGAACTGCGTTATGCTGAAGGGGATTTTTGCCAGTGTTTAGTGAAGCTTGAACAACCTCGCTACGGTACAAAAGAGCACCTTTTTGGTGGGGGGAGCGTGGACTTCGGTTGAACTTCTTCAAAATATTACTTGCTGCTGTCTGAACAAACTTTTATCTCTAGAATGATAACTTTACATACATACATACATACATACATACATACATACATACATACATACATACATACTGTGCATTGATTATTTTGACCATTTTTCATTCATGTGTAAAAAAAAAGAAAAAAAAAACAATGGAGAGTTTTGCTCTGACAGCAGCATACTTCTAGTCTCTGTACTGGATACCTGTTACCTGAATTGAGCGTTTGTTGTTAATATTTTCTGATTCTGAGCAGCCTGACTTGGCATGCCTACTTGATGCACATTGCTCAAGACCATTCTACCAGACATTAGCAAAGCATTGTATGCAAACAAAGCAGTAAACTGTTAAACAGGAGTTCAATGTGAATCGCCCCCAAAGGGTCATAAGTTATCCTGAAAGGCTTTATATCATTTTATTGTAATTAATCTTGTTTTTGCTGTTAATAATGGTTGCTTTATTAAAGAGGGTTACGTGTGATGCAGCTTTATTCTATGTATCAGTTACAGTACATTTTTACTCAGTCAGGTATATTGTGTTTAAAATAAAGTTTTTGTAACTCAAGCTTAACTTGCTGCATGTGGGAACTGAGGGTGAAATGGTCTGGATTTTTCATATATTCAGCTAACTGGCTTGACTTTTGCCAATTGAGTGTTTTTCTGCCTTTCATTATGTACAATACAGATGACGGTTGATGGCTACATTGTCTCAGGCATACAACTTTTATCTCTGAGGGAAAGCAAAGGTGAAAGTATTCGGAATACAGAGATGTGTACGGGTTAATGCCCTCGGTTACTTCTTATCACACGATTCTTTAATAAGGAATCAGAAAGAGCGTTTTAGTTTTAGGGCTTTATTTTAATTTTGGGTGTCAGTTGTCTCATCTTTTGAATAAATAGGGCACCTAAAAGCCTTATTTCCTATTTAGTAATTTCACAATCCTAAAGTCTAAATAAGCTTTGGAATGTCATTGTGTATATACCACCACAAATCCTGTAAATTGATATGTACAGTTGTATGCAAAGTTTTGGGTGTCCCTGATCAAATGAAATGTGTTTTTTTTTTTGTTTTTTTTTTTTTTATTAAGTGATAAGTTAATGTCTACAAAGAACATTTCAATGTGCAGTTACTGTTTATTTGTTGAATTTGGCACATTGGACAAACAATCAATATTTTCAAATGTAATTTTATGCTGTCTAGAGGATGTGGCAACAATTTTTTTTTTTTTTTTTTTTTTTTTTTTTTTTTTGTAACTTTGTCACATTTTATTAATATTTTTAAGGACTTTTTATACTTTTGCATACAACTGTATATTTTTTTCAAACAGCACAGCAAATGCTAAAAAACTGATGTAAACAAAGGCATTGTAGTATTTTTATATGAGATGTCCTGTTCCAGAGAATCTTATTGAGTTAATCACAGTGGTGTTGATAGGAACACAGATGTCTGAAGAGTTCTAATGCCTCTAAAATCTGTCTCAAAGAATTGGGTGTGAATATATTTATGAATTCCACATTCATGCCTTATTCACCAACCATTCTTAAGAAGAAATAATTTTCAACTCAAAACCCACTTTCTTTTGTACCGAGATTCTGAATCATGATGTGAATCATCATTCCTCAGCTTTACATCTAGGAATGCAGATGTGTAAGTTCAACGGTCGTTTCCATTAGTAAACAAAATGGCTGTGTTTATGCTTCTGCCACCGCTATAAAGAAATCTGAGCTTTCTGATTTCCTGTCACTGTATGACTTTGTTTGCTTCTCATTTATTGAATTATGCTGAAATATTAAAAAACTAAAACATGGAATCCAATTTAATGCCATTTTTTGTAAGTAAATTAATGAAGTAAGCCTTTTGTTTGTGTGCAGTAGCTGCTGTGACTCGATAAAACTATGTTTAGGATGGGCACGTCAAGTTCGCTGGGTTAGAATGGTATATGCCTGATAAGTGCAGAGAAGGATGAATGCTGTCATGTGGATTCCATCCGGTCTCCATTCAGTGGAATGTCACAGTGGAATTTCACAGTGGAATTTTCCTGCAATTATGTTTTGGATATCAGATTGGTCGCTGCCACACTTCCGGCTGTATGCAAAAACGTTCAGGGCTTCATTTTACTTAATATATTCAGTGACATGTTTGTCCACCAGTGTCATTGATTAACCACAAGATGCCTGAAAATTCATTGAACTATGACTCCAACTATTATCCCAGTGTTGTTTTAATTAGTCTAATAATATCACTCTCCTGGTCATGCGGCAATGCAGTTTCTCTCTGTCCTGTCAATCTCTATCTGAAAAATAACCTGCACTGTATAGATGGGTGACTCACTCTTTTCAGGGAAATGAATGCTTTACTGGAGTGTAGAAATACTACTTTTTCCAGACAATCCTAATTAGTGAATTCAGCTAGTATGCGGTGTAGCCATTGCTGACACAGGCATGCAGTAATACACATTCAGCTTGTGTAATTTTCCATGGAATGGAATGCTCTAAAGCAGCTGCGCTACCCAACTCGGGAGTCTAACTGTGTTCTCTAAAGTGATGGGGCTCCATCAGATACCTTTCGTATGAGATGGGGTGGTGTTTGTGATTCACGACTAATCGTTCAACATCAATACATGACCTCAGCAATGCTCTTGTGACTGAATGCAGTCTGTTGTTCTGTTGCAACATCTACTGTAAAGTCTTCACAGAGGACTAGCGGCTGTTGTCGGAGCAAAGTTAAAACCTTTGGATGAGACGGTGTCTACAAAACCCGGGCATCTTGTGTACTTGTCTAGTTGCAGATTGTTCTCTGGCTGCCAGTCCTCAAAGGCTGACCTTAAGTGAAACTCGCGTATCTAGTCAAGGAAAAAGGCCCTCTATACACCGGACGTTGCCTAGATATTCAGGATTTGAATAACAGAACACAGGTAATGAAGATAACAGTTGGCGTACCAGCTCACTTTGTGGTCATTTATTGTTCTGATATACAGTACCAGTCAAAAGTTTAGACACACCCAACTAAATGGATATGTTGGCTTATCCTAGACATCTACACGCTTATGCTTAACCAACTCTTGGGATGTCTGAAAAATAAATATCCTGATACAGCACATATAGTCCTGATGTATGATTTTGTTGCACAGTTTAAAAGCTCTAGTTACCCCATCAATCGTGTGAATATTCATGATGGACAGACCAATAGAATTAATCCAAAACTGCTTAGAAAAACAAATTGTTACAGTAACCTCCATTGCATATTAAGAAGGTTGTTGTGTCATTCTGTAAGTTCCATTTTGGAGGTTTTTTAAGGTGGACTGTATAATACCATCAGATATTTTACAGTTTGATGTCTACACCTCTCTAAATTAAAGCATTAGGTTAAGGAAACCTTCTATGAGAAGCCATGTCTAAACTTT
This sequence comes from Semaprochilodus insignis, assembly GCA_034552555.1. Taxonomy (NCBI): domain Eukaryota; kingdom Metazoa; phylum Chordata; class Actinopteri; order Characiformes; family Prochilodontidae; genus Semaprochilodus; species Semaprochilodus insignis. The sequence continues at coordinate 5,790,966 of CM067477.1, read as the reverse complement.
TGACTGGTACTGTATGTAATCTAGCCAGAGTAAGCACATTCAGCAATGCAACAGCAGGGAAAATGGAAATTAAGCATATAAGTGATGGATTATACAGAAATAAAAACCTTCTTTATGAATGATAATCATTTATTGCAAAAAGTCATCACACTCATGGGCAAAACAGGACTCTGAACAAAATCCACTGTTCTAGAAACGTAAGTCTTATTAATGCCAAACAAAATCTATTCCTGAGAATGTATTTGCATTGACTGATTTAGATATGACGTAGTGGCTTTGTGGGTGAGCTGCAAGTGCCTCATTGTGAGTTTTATGTGCAGGCAAATGTCATTTAAAATGAATATATATATATATATATATATATA
>CM067477.1:5695038-5790278 GCA_034552555.1 Semaprochilodus insignis | reverse complement strand
AGGGCTGCACAGTATAACGAAACACGGTCAGGCTCCTTCTCCAGTGCAGTTACAAGAATATGTGTATAAATATATATATATATATATATATATTAGTGTAGCGCAAATAGACAAATAAAGACAAATGGACAAAGACAATGTGTGGAAACAGTACAGTATGTGTGCAAGACGTGCGAAGTGTAAGAGCAGTATGACTCAAGTGTGTGTATGTGTGTGTGTGTGTGTGTGTGTGTGTGTGTGTGTGTAATTATGAAGCTTGTTCCTTCTGCAAAGTCGGCTGCTCTGCTTTGTATCCCTGGAGTGTGATGGGTTTCTGAACTGACAGGTTTGGGTGCTGACTCCTGTAGGACACTGAAAAAGCCCTGTCGGTAACGTGATAGCACTTTCTCTAATGTAGGCTTGAGTCAAAGTGCTCCATCACATTGTTCAGACAGCCCAACACCAGCACAACTTCAGCAGAGGTAATGCATCATCTGTACGCTGGACTGCTGTTTGGACTGCTGTTCTATTCAAAAGCTGAATGGTGGCCTGTAAGTCAGTTCAGGTTATACAGCCTGCAAACAAAACCTAATTTGCATGATGAAATATGAGTTCAGTGCGCACTAGCAAACACGACTCCAAAGTCCTTATATACCTAAAGTCTCATTGAAAATGTCTCTGATGACTCCTAGCCTTTAGCATCGCGGCTATGCTCTGACATTTGCTGACAAAGGCCGATGCCTGTGGTGTGAGAGAACCGTGCTGTGTCTGGCATAACTAAGGTTAGCAGTTTATACTCAGCTGGAATTACACTGCTAATGGTTTATTGTCTATAGCTTTAGCTTTTTAAAGGCATGGGTCCAAAAACCCTGGTAAATGTGGTGCAGAAAGCTGTTTGGGAAAATAGCTGCTGTTAGCAATAGCCCCTAGACAGCGTAGCTAGCTAAATATAAATTCTATGCTACATGTACAAGTTCTGCTTTAATTTTAAAACAGAAATATTACAGAAATCTGATATACAAAGACACAGAGACTGCTTCATATGAGCGGATGCACCTGTACTAAACATGGCTCCACACAGACAGCATTTTAGCTGTTTAAGTGGTTTTGTATTAGTCTGTGATCACACCACTGTAAACCACCGGTTCTGTAAACACACACATTACCCACTTTTAGGTTTTACATATTAGTACTTATTCAGCATTTCAACTTTTTTTTTTTTTTTTTTACAGAACACAAACAAATAAATGCATTATTTACCTAATACATAAATATTAATATATTTATTTTCACAGGCTGTTTTGACAGATTTTTACATTGAACTCACATTAATACATCAGGTGCATCCCAACTGTGCACTGAATACTAATGCTAACTAGTGTTTGAGTATCTGGTATGTAGTACAGTTACTCAGAACCGGACACACCTGTGTCTTGATGGACACAGCGGGAAACAGTTAAACCCAAATCTGTCACAAAAGTAAAAATAAATGTATTCCAGTAAATAATGTATTATTTATTTGCGTTTTCTAAAACAAACAAACAAAAAAACGAGCTGAGGCAGCCTTCAGAGTCCAACTTCGCATGATTCAATATGCTAATATTTTGTGTACTAGCCTGCCGAACTCATGCTATTAAGTTTAGTTTATAGTATATACTGTGTAGTATTAATGTGTAGTACACAACTGAGTTGCAGCCATCATTTCTGGTCCTGCCACCACCACAGCTGCCATTGCGTCACCATCCACCATTTTTTTCCAATTGTGCCAGACCTGAGAAGCTCATCCCTTTCCATTTCCCACTGCATTGTGGGAAAAAGGTTTTTTTATATTAAAATTTTTAATATTAAAAATTCAAATTAAAATTTTTAATATTAAAATTTTTGAGTATATCTCAACTTTGACACCCGTGACTGTACTACATACTACATACTACCTAAATCTAGTTAGTATTAGTATTAAGTGCTCGATGAAGACACAGCCAAAGACTTGTAAGACAGCATGATTATTAGCAAGACGCCTGCCCTCTCCCGGTTTCGGACACAGACGAATCCAGTAGTTCTGCTCATTTGCCTTATAAACTCCTTACTGTGGCGACAGACACGCCCCTTACGGCGCCAACCACCAACGAGGAGCTGGCTTTCGCTTTTAGTTCCGCCCACTGGACGCTGAGGGAGCGCGCGCAGGTCGCTCGCGATGACGGAGGCGGGGGATCTCGCTGCTGGAAACGGGAGCGCGAGAGGGGACTGTGTGTGTGTGTCTGCGTCTCCGCTAAACAGAGGAGGAGACTCTTCTCACTGTCACTGTAAGATCAGACTCTCTCCAGCAGTCCTGGACCAAACTTTTAACCGAGCACTAGGACGGGTTAAGTTCTGCTTTCCGGTAACACGATTCAAACCAGAGTTTACTACGTGTTTGTATGCAGACTTAAACCGTCCAGCGGAGTTAGTGCTTCTTGCTTGACGACGAGAGATCAACATGGAGGGAATTAACGTTACACCGTAGGATTCCTACCGGACGCTGCCTGAGAGATGGGAAAATGGGAGTTGACGATGGTAAAGCTGTTTTGTGTTTTGAACGATTTACGGTACATGAAAACACCCCGCTGTAATTCCGTACCTGCTGTCTGCTTAGGGTGAATATGACTGCGCGGTGAACTGAGGGATAACATACGGAGTTAAAGGGGAACTCCTGGAGATGTTAACAGTGTCATTCGGAGGGGTATGCTGTGAAATGGTTCATGTGTAGAGATGTACTACAGTGGTGGTGATGGGAACCAGGAGTCGCAATATGTACAACACAAATATAGCCAGTTTATTTACCGTCCAAATTTACTCAGCACCAGTGAACCTACGCGCGTGCTCTGAGTTTTGACATGCGAGATTGATGATAGTAAGTTTGGTTTGGGGACTATTTTGCGTCACAGCACCCTGTATGTACCCCTCCGCCATTAATAGATTAAATAAGAAATGGATTCAAATACACTGTAACCCAAATCTTCACAAAACTATCATGAAATCATGTGTCGGACATCAGGCAGCATATATCTGACCAGTTTGTGCGGTACTTTAATGTGAGGGAGCTTCAGAGGCATTCAACCCTTCAGATGTCTGGTTCTGCCTTGCCAGGTTTCCTTAGAATTGAGCATTTCACACTAAACTGCTCTGAATGGCTTTGTTTACATTTCAGCTGTTTAATTATGAAAAATCTTGGAAAGTTGATGGAGTTCCCCTTTATGGTAGGCCACGCAAAGGGGACATTTCCCTCTCTCTCTCTCTCTCTCTCTCTCTCTCTCTCTCTCTCTCTCTCTCTCTCTCTCTGTATCTGTATCTCTGTCTCTCTCTCCGCCCCCCCACACACACCTGCTGTTCATATATCACTGCTCACAGTGTGGACTGACTGACAGAGCCGGACACTGGGTCCTGGTCGAGGGGCGTTTCTGAGGTTTTGTGTCAAGGCCAAGTTTCTTTTTAACTGTCGTCTGGCACTGTGTGGCGGCTGCAGCTTAGCTGGCTGTGCATTTATTCATTTTGGTCAAAGTTAGGGTTATTTATTCACACGTTCACGGTTTCTCTTTCTAACCTGTGTTCTCTCAGTTCCTTAATCTGTAGTCAGTGTTTACTTCCAATGCAGGGCATTTAGACGGGCTCTTATTTACCATGTTCTGTGAAAACACCTGTAATAAAGGTGGAATAAATCATAATATAGCATAGGTCTTTATTGCATGTTTAAAGCCTGCTCCCAAAAACATATACTATTAAACAGAAAGAGCATTTTTTGGAAACAATCTATAATGCGCTTTTAAATAAAACCTTTCACATATAGAAGCAAGCTCTTCATGGCTATATTGAGTTATGGATATAGATTAGCGCCTATTAGAACAAAATGTTGTACTGTGAATAGCAAAGTTGTAACAATTTTAATACAGTAATATCTAGGGCTGAAAGATTAATGGATTTTATATTGAAATTGCAATTTAAAAGAGTGCAATATTCAATTTGCTAGAGCTGCAGCTTTAATTATAGCCTATTTTATTAAAACCGTCTCTTAAATAGAGACTGTTAACATGTTGATGAGCTTGTACTGCCTGTAGATGAGTTAGACCAATCAGAGGCAGCCAAACAACTTTTATGCTGTGACATCACAACCACAGGTAACTGAGAAAGAGGATGCTCTTTTCTTACTGACCAAATAACAGGCCTGGATTCAGTTCCCAGAATATAATCGCAATTTAAATCGCAATCACAATACTGATCAGAAAAATCGCAAATCGTTCAGCCCTCATAGCAGCTAGTTGAAGTAACTCATATTGTTATTGCTTAATGTCCCACTGTACACGTATTTTAGTTGTGCTTTTGTGACATGTTATGTTTGATATTTCAGTTTCATGAGTTGAACATGATATATTAGTCTTAGCATGAGGCAGTTTGGGGTTTTATATAGCCTATAGCTCAGTTGCAGTGTTTTCTAAGATCACTGTTCCTCACGACTCACGATTTAGGCTAACCTGTCGCTGCTGTCATAAAAAGCTTGTATCTCCAAAATCATACATGTACAAAAGAACTCAAAAACACACTTTACTTTATAGTGCAGAGCTCCTTTCCCTCACTGTGTCAGGCGTTATATAACTGTGACGCACCAGGTAATGCAAAACTAGCCCACAGCTGATTTGGCTGTAAGTATGTGCCTCATATGCCAGTGGCTGACCTCTGGGTGCTCATTGGTTCTCTGACATGGGCACTGGGATGGATGAAAGCGGTTTGTTCTGCGGCTTGCATGGCTGTCATTGTATCTGTGCAGCTCGGCCTAAGGACAGAATTATCTCATTTGATTCAGTAAGGAACATCCGTAACTGATCTCTGGGCGTCTTGTGGATAATTGAAACAGTATTATACAACTAGCTGGATCATTCTCATCACGTAACTCTCTGAGATTTGGATCCATATTATTTATGACAGTATCCAGGAGGAAAATAGTTTGCATATGTCAATAAAAAACTTTACTGCATTGCGCCTGTGTTTCAGTCTAGAGGAAAAGTCATGGAGCCGCTTGGCGTATAATCTGTATGTCACGTGAAAGAATGAAGATTTGTGAAATGATAGAAGAACTGAGCCGGTGCCTTGAACTAGTGGCCATTCTTCTCATGCTTGCTCACTACTGACACGAAACGTGACACTCGTGACCTGATTATATCGAGCTCCAGTGCTGGTACTGTAACTACTAGAGGAAATTTTCTTGACCTAGAGCAGTATGAAGGAAAGCTGCAAACAGAGACACAATTATTGTCCTTGTGGGTTTGGAGCAAGTTTTGGGGGTTGGGAATAGAGCAGGAATGACAGCCCTGCTCCTGGAGCTCAACTCTCCAGTTATTATGCAATTCCAGTCTTTATCCGGTCAACGTTAATGAAGGTTTTGTCGGGTTGTGTTTCTTGGAATATCAAAATCAGATATGTTAGATTTAGCAATAGCTATATCAGACATGACAGTTATTATAAACCTTTACATTAAATATATATATAACTAAATATGTAAATATGTTAATCTTCAAAATGGGAACTTTACAGGAGGTGCTAAAATATTCTTCATTTTTAAGTTAATGGCACAAGTTTTTTTTTGTCCAAGTAATTTTGGACCATTTCTGTTCATTTGTTCATCATGAACTTGAAACAACGGGGAGCTGGCAGAGAAAAGAGCAGAAGCGGAGAAGGTGAACCTCTCTTATTTATCTAGGGTCCCGTATTAGTACAACAGTTGTGTTTGTGTCTGGACAGCACATCAAACCTTCAGTTCATGGGTGTAAAGAGGTGGTGTTATCCATCTGTAGTACCAGTACCTGCACCACTGCATGCGCATAGAGCTGGGTGATATTCCAAAAATATACTAATCTAACTAAATATACTGTTCAGTGTATGAAATATCCCCAGGACTACATGATACACATGATATGTAATGATTTTTTTCAGACGTCTGATCAGTTGGAACAGAAAAAAGAGCCAGTAGTTCTATATAAAAATACTATTATTTTATTTTAATATTTTGTTCTCTTTATAATGAAACATGGCGCCTGTCAGTGTATATATTATTGTATTGGCCAGCCCTATCTTAAAAATAGGGTACTAAATTACTGGATGCATAATTCAAGTGTCTGACAATAATAAAAACTTAATTTCTCCATTTGTCTGTGAATGATATTTCATATATAGTGAATATTATGGGAACTGAAGAGTGCGGGAGATACAGGTGCAGGACTGTAGCCTGGAGTAAAGCAGCTTTAAGCATTAAAGAAAAGTTAGACAAAGAGTTGCATGGAATAACTGGAAGTCAGTATGTAATATTAATGCTGATTATTATTATTAATTTCTGACTGTACCCTCTTTGTCCTTGTTATGTCACGATGTTCCAGGTGTTCTTCCTTTGAACTGTTTCTCCAGTGGTTCTTTTTATTCGCTGGGTTCATGCATTTACATTAAACAAAGCGCACTTCAATTGCTTATTCATCAGAAACGATAATGAACTCTATTCTCTATAGAGAGACGGAGAACGAGGGTTGCACCTGAGGCAGCTAATAACAGTGAATACAGGAAAGTTCAAGTAACATGTTCTCGGTAGTATGTGAACACAAAAGCAAAAAGGTACTGCTCACCTAATGGCTGTCCACCCTCACAAACAGAAACACGTCTGGACATCCTTTCGTTTGTACAAATACCTGTTGGTATACCTGGTTACACTGCGATTACAGAATCACCTGACTATGTGAGTTAATTGCAATTATTTAGCACGGTTATTTTCTACAGTTGTTCGATTTTGTCGTATGTTTAAATCGCAAAACAAACAGAATGTATATTGTCTTTTCATCAGTTGAGTTGAAGCAAGTGCATGTACGGAGAGGAAAGCAGGTAGCTCATTTTTAAGACATGGTTCTTATGAAAACAAACAAAAGTTGTAAAGAGTGCTGTAGCATCTTTAGAGGGCAGAGGTGAATAATTTTAGGGCTGTGACGATAACCTCATTACTGGAAAACCGAAGTCGTGTGATGGCCACCATGGAGGTTGAGCTCATTACCACACGGCTGAGCTTGTGTTTCTTTTTTTTGCTGGTGAAAGTTGATTCACACTCGTTTATCATGCTTGGTATCAGTTTGCTCCTTTACTAACAGCTCTCTGGTGATGAGCTGTAAAGGACTAGACTGTAACGTTAACTGAGATCTGTTTATCTGGAAGACTGGACTGATTAACTGGATAGTGTTAGTCTGTGTGTTAGGGTTAACTGCTATGGCGTTCTGTGGTCTTGATGTGGCTTTAATTTAACATAGTCAAGAAAACTGCTCAGTGCACAGAATCGCCAAGCGCCGGTGTGCCAACCTTCTTTACAAAAAGTGGCTGCAAAGGTTTTTGCGATGGCCACAAACACCACAGAGAACGTGTGTGATTTGTCTTTTACTCAGTCACTTTTACACTCTCAGATATCCTCTAACCGCCTATCATTTTAGCATCAGTTACCTGTAGCAAAGCCTGTACTGTGTGGCACATTTGGCCTGTTAACTAAAAGGCTACAGTCCCAAACTACAGAAGATTCTCGATTTTGGCTTTAAAGTGTTTTAGACTTTAGTTTTATCATCTGAAACCTCTGAAACATCTCAAACTTGTGTCAGCAGGACGTCTCTGACCCGCGGAGATACATGGCTTTTTCACCTCAGTAAGAAAAAATCCATACGGTCACAGCTGTAGTTTATTTACATGAGCGTGAACTGTCTTTCGTCAGATGGGAGTTGCTAAGGACTTACAGCTACATAGCAAGATGGCTAATTAGCCTAGCCAGTTTGGCTACTTTAGGGTTGTACTTCAATAGTTGCATACAGTAAACAAACAATGTTACTTATTAATTGTTACTTGCATTTAATTATTTCAGGTTCGTCACAGTCCTAACTATGGCTAATCCATCCTAAGACTGTTGTGATTACTCAATCACACACAATTATTAATTAGAAAGTGTCATTAGTCAGTTTTGCTTGATATTGTAATTGAAATAAATGTTTTTCATGTATTCTGGTAGTCTAACAGTAAGAAGCAGAGCCTGGTGGACACCAATTTACAGTTCCTTGGGATGCTTTCTGTAGGCAATTGGTCTTGTTTATTTCTTACTTTCCAAGCTGAAGTTATCATTTACTCATTCATATCAATAAACCTTATAACCAGCAACAACAAATACTGACATATTAATAGGACTAGCATTAGAGTCATTTTGCCTTTCGTAGTCCGCATTGTATTTAGTATTTTATCCAGGTTAGCATTTTGCTGCATATCTGTTATTTTGGATGAAGCTGTTCAACCAGGCTTGTTGGATGTTCTCTTTTAGCTGGTGTTTTGAACACTTGTTGTTATCAGTAATGGAAGTATTTTCAGTTTTTAGCAGACTTTTTGACAGATGAATTTTAATCCAAGTTCTGTTTTTCTAAACTAAATTCTTTCAGAATGATATTGACATTTAGATTACTGATCCATTTTTGTTTTTTTCTGCATTTTAAAATATAAAATAGAGTCTTTTTTTAAACAACTCTGATTACATGATCAATAATGAAAGTAACTGGTAGACTTCATGACTTGTAGTCACAGCCTAATAAATATGACCAGTGATATTCGTTGAACCTTTGGACTGGACTTGGGTCCTCATGGGTGGATTAGCTGTGTTTAGCTTGCTGCTGTTGCTGTAATGGACCATAAATAGCAGCCTGAAAACCACACAGCTGCTCATTATAAGCTTTTGCGGTGGTCTGTACTTAGGTTACTCAGCAAGACATTAGCCAGTGAGTTGCTCACCTGTGTTTCCAATCACACGCAGGATTCATGTGTCGACTCGTACTGTACAGTCTTTTTTGCTGACATCACCTGTTGGCCCACTTTTTTTGTGAGAGCTAGCGTGTGATGATTCTCTGAGTGTTTGCTGTGGGTTACAGTTCTCTGCTTTTAGCTGACTGCTCAGGCTTTAATGTTGTTTCCGCAAACACGAGAGACTAAGGGCTACAGGTAGCTGCAGGTTGGACTAAACAAAAGAGTTCGAAATGGGACAGTGTTCCTATGAGAAAGTGTGTCTCCCTTGAAAGTTATTCATTTATAGTTCATTTTAGATGCGTAAGTCAATTTTTTTTTGTAGAATAATTGTGGCATATTGTTCTGGGATGTTTTTACTTTTTTTAAATAAAAAAAAGACATATTTAACATTTAAATAAATCATAAACCATTTAAGTAAATAAAACATTTAAATATATCTAAAATATTTTTGTTGTGCAAAATTGTAAAAACATACATGTCTCTAACAAGATAGATAAGCATAATCCCACCATGGCTTCTTAGAGACCTCCTGGATTAATCAGATTGTATCTAATAGATGTTCTGAGATCCTTTTCCTGTTAGCTCTGTCTTTCTCTCTTCAACCAGAGGAGTTCCTCTCAGGGGGTTCCTCTCGAGGTTTCTTCCTGACTCTAAAGGAGTTTTTCCTCGCCACTGTTGCCTCTGGCTTGCTCACGGGAGGCTTGGACCCAGATTTCCCTTCTCTACGTCTGTACAAGGACTCTGTGTTTTTCTTTTCCTTTGTATAAACTGCTTTTCCGTAAAGCTGCTTTGAGACAACATTAGTTGTAATAAGCACTATACAAATAAATATTGATTGATTGATTCTTTGGTCCTGGTGGTATATAATGTTTTATGTCCCAAGGCATTTGTCTTATAGTTTGCTCAAGATGCTTGGCCGGAGTTTGGTAAAAGACACTCTTGTTATTAGTAAGATACCAAGTCCTGAGACTCTGCCGTCATTTGGTGCAAGAGAAAACAGAACTGCAGTATGTTAAGGGCTAAAAGCTGGGTGTGCAGTGGGAGGTGATATCGGCACTGCTTGCTCTTTTATTTTCACTTATAATGTGACTCAGTCATTCAGCGAAACAGGCCAGGCATGTTTTGTGAATTTGCACACGTTTATTTGTGGCATTCCGGTGAACTAGTGTATTGAACTAAATTGAACCACAGCTCCAAGTTCATAGTCATTAGCACACGTATGCGCTCACGCATCTCCAGACACCTAAACAAGTGTGGCAGATATAGTTAAACAGTGTTTACTGTGATTGCTTTTTATTTCTAATAAAGAACTGAAGCACAAATGGATAGCTGGTGCAGATTTGTGTTGTAGAAAGTAAATTAGAAGTAAAGTTATGAATAGTGAGCTTTCTTTTTGTCCAGGAAGTAAAATAATTCCATTACATTTTAAGAGAAGTCATTAATAATTTAAAACCGATTACCTTTTTGAGTATCTTCCCAGCAGAAGACGAGTTTACAAAATAGAGTTATTCAAAATAGAGAATTTAGCCTGCTAAATAATTAAATGAGCTAAAGTTATAGTTTAAAAAGCGCACCCATAAAGGATTTAAAGGATGCATCACTGTAAAGTCAAGCGCTGATCTGCAGGTTGTGATTTAACTGCTTTGATTTTGGGATGTTATAGTCAATTGCAGTCAACTCTAATAATATTCAAGAACATATGAGCTCATTTTTAGGGCCAAAATAAAATACATAGGTGGTGTAAGCTGCTTTTCCGGTCACATTTATGGCTCTGATATGTTCTGATAAGTATTATATTTAATATTTAATGTTTTATAATGATTTAAATTGTTCCCTAAGAATCATAATCAAATGCAAAATCAGAGATTTGTGTGCCAAATACATACAGCTCACATATTATTCAGCTCTAATAAACCTTTTTGTTGTGTTGTGTTTTGTGCTGGCATCCCAGAATCCAGTTCAGGAGTGGGGTGAGGAGTTTGAAGATGGTGCCGTGTTTGGGATCACTCTACGCAGAGAGCCCGTCCAGCAGTCCAGCGAGGCCTCAGAGTCGTGTCCTTGCTCTGCGTTCGTACAGTACCGCACGTGTAAGGTACGGAGGCTGAAAGCGGCCACTCTGGATCGGCTTGTGGCTCACCTGCTTGATCCCTGCTGTCTTGAGCAAGACTACGGGAGAATACTGCTGTCCACATACCGCACCTTCACCAGCTCCAACGAACTCATCGAGATGCTTTTCCAGAGGTGTGTGTGTGTGTGTGTTGGTGATAAAGGTGTTGCAGTAGAAAATGAAACCCTTTGATTTGAGCTCTTCGATTTTGATGATATAATTTGATTTCATTTTCATTTTCTTTGGAGGTGTGTGTGTGTGTCGGGGCGGGGGGGCAGTTTTGTTCTCTAGTGTTCTTCCCAATGTAGTCATGTCCAGTCATACCTATTAGCTAAGCCCCCCATGCACACAAAACTACCAGCACTAAGAGAATGAAAGATAGCACATGTTTCCTCCATGTCATGTGAAGCGCCCACCCCTTCCCCCCCCCGCCCCATCATTGGACAACAGACTTGAATGAAACTGCCAAGTCTGCAACATCAGCAAATATACAGCCACGCCAGCAAGCATCATGCTGTAAGATTTGATACACATCACAGTATATATGTATAATACATATTTTTTCAGACATCTGATCAGTTAAACAGAGAAAACAACATGATGATAAATTACATCACAGTGTTCATTTTCTGAACATATTGTGGATATGGTCAGTACTTACAGTGGAGCGGGCACATTAGTCAAAATCATGGTTCTGCCACAGCTTTGAGCTATTTTGATGTTGATCCAAGGTTTTGACCTCATTAGTCAGTACTGGATGCCTGTGGGCATCTGCGGATTTGTTGATCTGTGTTGGTGTCTGACTGAATGATTGTGGGTGTCTGTTCATTTCACACTGTGAGTATGATTATGTGCACTTGTGGCTAGAAAGAGATGCGTGTGTGTTTGTATGTCTGGGTTTGTTTTGTATGATTCTGTCCCACCTGGAGTTTCCTGCTTTCATCGCAATTTTTAATTGCCATGTTATTTCACCAGTTGCCTTGAACTCACATCCCATGACTGGTCTCCATGGATCGCTGGAAATGACTCCGTTTCTGTTCTGAACGAGAGGTTTCCTGGAGGAGTTCTAAGCCTAGAGTGATTTCTCTTGAAATGTTGACACCATGGAGCACAGCCAGGACTAGAGTTTTCAAAGAGTCTGCCATCCTTCACGGAATTCATTTTCTCTGTATTTGGGATGCCACAAGCCTTTTTTTTTTAATCTGTTCTTTACCCAAAGCATTCCAGAGAATCACTGCGTAGCACCAGTGAAGTTACTCTACAAAGCCTGCTCAAGGTTGCCTTGGACGAAGGTTGAATGCATCACGTAAAGGGCATGTTTTGTTAAACATACCACTTGGAAAGACAATAAACAAGGACAGGGTCATCTTAGACAAATTATGTCATTCCTTCCAGACTGCTGTGTCTCAGCATGTTTGGAGTGAGGACAAATAGCGCTCTTGGCCAAATGCTCATTACGGGTATAGAGGGCTCCTATTGTACTGCTGCCATCGGAAATAGAAGTGACGGTGTTTTTGCTGCATAGCCTGATTTAACATATGAAGGTCATGGTGCTTTTGCAAATACTTTAATCATAAGTTATAACATGTCCTCATATTCAGCCTGTACCTTAGACACAACTTCTGCCCGTTTCTGGACTAAAAACAACTAGCTGGTAGATTGTAAACAGTTTTAATACAGCTACCATTTTTAATGTGGTATTTTTGTCTGTTATCATAAACAGGGGCACTCTTACATCTGAACTGGACAACAGCAAGTGTCATCAGAGGTAAGACAAATAATATTCCACCGAGAGAAATTTCCCCGTTTGATCTTTTGTAAAAAATACATAATTGAAAATTAATTGCCGTTTGTGTTTGTTCTATGCAACTATTAAAGTCTACAAGCCTACAGTGGCAGAATCAGAGGGTTTATTTTGCTTTCTAGCTGTTGATGCTTAGTAGCTTGCCACTGGGAACGGGAACAGCTCAAGCTCAAATAAACAAAAATGACTCACTGCTGCCCTCTAAAGGTGCTAGGGCACTTTTTATACATGTATTTTCCAATTGGGAGTGCCCAATTAAAATTAAGCTGCTGCATCACAAACATACAGTATGACTATGAATGTTAGCAGCTGTGGAATTATGCTACCAGTTCACATAATTGCAATCAGGAGAATATGTAATGCTTATCACAGACCTAGTGGATCTAAAATGAATTCAGTTGTATTGATAAAAATAGCAGTAGGACTTCTACTTCAATCACATATTGCGAATACCTGCTGGTGCTTGTTTCAGGACATCAAAGGTTTACATTCCCGGCACAGATTAATCATGGAATGTGTGAATCACTCTGTAAATGAACTTAGATGGAAAGTCCTTTCATTGTTAGGGTTAGGGATGATTCATGAGAAAACTGCCCCCAGAAGTGGCTTAAATATACCAGAACTGGCCAGTTGGTCAGAACGGTCCAGTCAAGAAACATCTGTTATGTTGTTATAGTGTTTTTTTCATGACCAAACTCTGATTGTGTTTTTGTTTCAGCTCCTTGTGGACTTTGCTCCAGACTTGGTTGGAAGAGTTTGCTGAGGATTTTAGAGACTCTCCAATGCACTCTTCTTTGCGCTTGATGTGCCTTCGGCTGAGACGGCACCCCTCCCTCTCTCCTCTGGCCAAGCGCTACGAGACTCTCCTCAGGAGATTTCAAGCAGAAGGTCAGACATTTGCTCCTGGCACGTTCAGGCCAGACGTGCTGAAAAACCTGTTACAGTTTTTGCAGTTTATTGCTTCATAACATCACTGTCATATTTTTAATTTAAGTTTTGTTGCAACTGCCCGTAAGGTGGCCATGCTCACTAACAGTACAAACTCAAGATTCTTTTGTCTGTTCAGATCTTGTGAATAATCGCCAGGCTCGTCTCGAGGATGAGCCAGAAGTGGATCAGGAAGAGAAGGACTTGGAGAAGGACGATCTAACCAATCAAGTAGAGTTCATGGACTTCACCATCACGGAACTAGCAGAAGAGCTCACCAGGCAGGATGCAGTGAGTCTCGCTACTATATTTCCTCCTAATACAAACACGTGTCAGATAATATCTAAATGTTCCTGAAATGTTACTGACCACCTGTATGTTCTTGTAGGAGTTGTTTGTGAAGGTGGTGCCCTTTCAGTGTTTGGGCTGTGTGTGGTCTCAGAGAGACAAAAAGGAGCATCTCTCACCCACCATCCGTGCCACCGTCACACAGTTCAATGCCATCACTAACCGAGTCATCACCTCACTGCTTTGCCCCTCCATCTGTCCCTCTTCCAGCCCACAGTCAACTACCACACAGAGAGCCAGAATCATCGAGAAGTGGATACGAGTTGCACAGGTTAGAGCCTTTGCCAAGGATTTGCATGCCAAGAAAAACATATTTCGTTCTGTCAATGAGTATTATTATCTCGGGGAAGACAGCTTTGCCAATATACTAAAATCCATGAGGGAAGTTCTTTCAAAGATAGAAATCCCCAAATGTGTTCTTGCTATTAAGTTCTTGCTATTAAGAATCACTTCCAAAAACTGCATGTGTAAACATGCAATTTTTAATTTTTTTTATTCGTGCAAAACTGTAATGAAACTGAATTGAACATTTAGGTAATTCTCATCAAATATTTTGTTTAGCACATGCTTGGTTTCAAATGAGTAATTTCCAGTAATGGCAGAACAATAAAACATAAAACAAACAGGCATGACCTTTTCAAGTTTCCAAAATAAACCTGATTTAACCATTTTTAAACTTGATTAAATTTAAATATAATTGAAAGAATTTACCTTCTGAGTGAATCAGTACTTTACTACATAATACCATATATTTTGTCAGGTGGTGTAATAGTCTGCTTTTAATTGTTCCCGCAGGAGTGCAGACAGCTAAAGAACTTCTCCTCCCTGAAGGCCATCCTGTCTGCCCTGCAGTCAAACCCTGTCTACAGGCTGAGGAAGACCTGGGCTACAGTGAGCAGGTACACATGAAACCAGTGCGCATTCAGAGGGTTTATTTAGCTGAGGGGTAAATCCTAGAAAGACTCACCAATTACACTCCTGAAGCAACTTATGCTTAACCATTCTCCTGGAGCTAGATCCTGATTTCTGGAAATTTATTGGAAAATGACTTGGAGCCATTCTGACCGAGTTACAGTGTGTTCCGGTTTATTTATGTTTGTACTTAAGTTGTGCTCTGTACTTTTCCAGGGAGAGCATGAGTATCTTTGAGAACCTGTGTGAAACTTTCCCTGATGAAAACTGTGTACTGACTAGCAGAGAAATCCTTGTGGAGGTAAGATAACACTTCTTGGTGAATTTCCGTGTCAACTTGAGCTAGATTTGTTTAGTCTAAAACGAGTACTGTGCAAAATTCAGAGACCATTTCATTTATTTGTTTTCCAGTGAAAGATGCCATTATGTACAAGTTAAACATTTTTCAGCCTTGGGGAAGAGACAGTTTGAATCTACATTGACTTTTGATTAAATATTGTTATTATTTTCATTTTAATTTCAGTTTTGGGAACTCCTGTTTTTTTTCACTTGTTTTCTTTTGATTTTCCCCGTCCTTAGGCAGATGGATGATCTTATATCTAATCTCCTCAGAAAAGTTGTGCACAGTACTGTAAAATATGCTGACATTGCCCCAGCCCTTAATAAAACACTGTTAATGTGTTAAAAGATTGTTAATCGTTAACCCTGACTTTGGATAGTGAACTCAGCGAAGTACGGAATGTCATTAGGAAGCAATTGCCCACATAGGTTGAGATCTTATTTGGTACGTGTTTGCCTAGTATTGTTCTTGACAATGACCCAGAGATCATTGTTTGCTCCTCCTCGCTGTGCAAGTTTGTGGCAGTAGGGTGTGTTAACCACTTGAGTTTATAATAATCAAATCAATTGTTGATTGTTCTTTTGTTACTCTGGAGATTTACAAGCTGGATTTAGTACATATTAGCTGCTGATGCAATGCTTGGTGTCCACCCTCTTTTAATTTTGCTTTAGTCTGGAATTAGTTTCAGATGTTCTTCCTCTGAAAGGAATTTCCAAGAAAACAGAGAAACACATTTCAGAAAATGTTCTCATCTCAATATTCACTTTAAAACAAAGCCATGCTTGTGTGGACTTTTTAGGTAAACCATTAAGTTAATCGGGTTTCTTAGCTCATTAAAGTAGGCTTTTTCCGTTCCCTTGCCTTTTGTAACCTCCAAAATTCACTCAGTGGTATTCAGAAGTGGTAACTCGTTCACCGAGCACTCTTTTGTAACCAGTGTGTACCATCAATAGGTCACCAATGAGTAATGACTATTGAATAAGTTAATTTGTGCTTAGGTTGTAAGATCAACCTTTAATAGCCTGTTTCTTAAACTGATTTAAAAAAAAAAAAACAACATTACAAATGGATTGGAGGACATCAACAATACCACTGGTCTCAGTTGTCAACCAGCAAGTTCACAAAATGTTATGTTTGTAAGTCATTTAGTATTTTATATATATATAACTATTGCCAAAATAGATTTTATCAAATCTCCATAGACAAACATTGGCAATAGAAGGGGTGGTACTGAACTGTCATAGAATGGCACCTTTCCATAAGTCAGTTTATTTTCTGCCCTGCTAGATCTACCCTAGTCAGCTGTAAGTGCAACTAGTGTGAAATGTAATTATCTAGGACCAACAGCTTGGAAACAAAGCAGTAGACCATCACTCACAGAGCGGGGCCGCCGAGTGCTAAAACGTGTAGCATGTAAAAAAGCGCTTGTCCTCTGTAACTGTGTAATGGGAGCTTCATGAAATGGGTTTTCATGTCCGTGCAGCTGATCACTATGCACAATGCCTTAAAGTGTTTATTGAAAAGTTTAATTTAATGACAGTGTTTTGGGGCGGGGGGAGGTGGAGTGAAATGTTGATGTTGTATGTTGAGTGTGCGCGTGTCTAAGGGCTTTGGATGATAATTGTATCTCCACATGTTTTCAGGAAGGGGGCCAGACAGCTGTGGATAACATTTCGCCAAGCACATCCAAGCGATGTCCGGTGTCCAAACAGATGGTAAAACCCTTATGTGAACACTATAAATAATCACTTCTTTTATTCCAGTAAACAAAACCATGCTTCTTCTTCCTCTAATCATGAAATATAGAAGAGAAGGAAACTAAGTCCAAGAGATGTGTAAGCAATTTGGCCTCACATCTGGAAAAGGAAGCAGGCATGAAGTGGGCTAGATTGTGTCTACTCAGTGCTTTTTCAGGACAGAACTTCTGTGTGTTAAAAGAAGTCACATGCAGGAAACTTTCTTTTTTCTCCTTTTCATTTCTCTCTCTTTCTCTCACTGTGGTGATTAACTGCACTGAACAGCAATACATTAAATAAGCAGTCCTCAGTAAACAGACACCTAATTCCATATTTTACCCTAAACATCACTGCCCTGTTTTTGAACACTGTGTTTTGTGTACTGACTCTATTCTCACCGTCTGTTGACTATACTAACTGATCCCAGTTAATGACACTTCTGCTAAAACCTGTACTTTTCCACAGAGCGCCACCAGTGGAGTCGTGCCTTACCTGGGAACATACCTGACTGTGCTCACTATGCTGGATACAGCATTGCCTGACACTGTGGAGGTAAAATACAACATATGGGTAATATGGCCACAATATAAATACACAGGTCTAATTATGCTCTCTTGGCAATAAAACATGCAGTTCAGTGTTTTAGAAGTACTGACCTGACGTCAGTAATTTCACAGGCTATGCTGGACAGTGCACACAGGAGAACCCTTGTAGTTTTGTTGCTCTGACTGGAGAAAATTGGAAAGTGCTTTGCGCTATTTTCATGTTCATTCTGCGTTCATGTGAGTTTCAAGGACAGCTTCACGTTCGACCTGCATTTAGGTGATTTCCATGTACAGGTTTATGTGAACTGTGAAAAGAATGTTACTGAGTTACTAAAAGAAATAAATGCATTCTGATGAAGCTGATGTCCACCCATAGAGCGATAACACAATGCACTTCTTCTGGGTCGATTTTGAGCAAATAAGACAAATGTGATTAATTGTGGTTAACTGCACAAAAATGCCAATTAACAATCAATTATTTAATTATTATCGTTTTGTGGCCATAGCCATAATTATTTCTCACTCTTGACTCTTGAACACAAGCAGAGAAATTCTGATCTTTACTTTGCTGCCATATTTTTGTTTGCAGGTAGAGTAGAAGGTGCCGTGAATTTAAGGAAAAAATATTATTATGCAAATATCCTTGTTTTGCACAATGAAAACCAGCCTTTTACATGTGTGTGTCACTTTTGTGGCTAGTTTACATAAAAACAAGTAGAAAATCTGAAAGTGAAGATCGGATTCTGTCGACACAGAATGTAAATTGAATGTGATTGTAATTGTTTGCATATCTCAGTATTAATTATGTACTTTTAACTATTAATCATTATATTCTTTTTAACGTTAAAATATTAATGCAAATTACAGGACATATGCATGTTGTTGCCTGTAGTTATGCATTTAATCAATATGCATTTTTGTTTTTTCTCAACAGTCCGGCCTCATAAATTTTGAAAAGCGGAGGAGGGTGAGTTTCTGGTATTAGCATACACATGACTTGCATTCTGTACGTGGTTGGTCGCATTGTTGTCTTTATTAATACAAGCTCTGATATCCTTCATCGTGGAGTATTGACACTTTAGGCATGGGTTCATATCTCTCTGCATTGTAACACTTAGCTGGATTGCTGGTTAACTTTAATCTCATGACTGCTTAGTCGGGCCATGTGGAAGCAGGGTGTTATGTAATTGTAATGGAGGCTCTTTAGCCTCCACCCATCTGTTGTTTCACTACCTCACCCTCATTCACCGTCTTCGTCTCTCCAAATTCTTCCCTGCAGGAGTATGACATTCTGTGGCAGATTCGGCAGCTACAGGCGTCCTGCTGCCGTTATGCATTGCCTCATCATCCTCAGATTGCAGCCTGGTTGCAGCGTCAGAGGCTTCTTACAGATCAGGAGAGGTGAGGCACAAGTGTTCTGCCATCTGGCTTTTAGTACAGCTTTGTGCAGCTTTTAGCCTTTATGTATCAGCAAAACTGTCACCGCCACATAAAGAGTACTTAAAGCTTGCGTTGTGAGGAGAAGTGAAGCCCCACTCCTGCTTCAGATCTGGAATAAAAACCCATAGGTCTTCCTGCCTATCCTCCATGCCAGTTGTATGAAGGCAACTGAACGCTATGAGTTTGAAAGGACATGTAGCTATCAAGAAGCCGTAAAGCAAGTGACAAAAATGAATGATGAAAATTTGCAAATCAAACAGAGAAGCTTGCTGGTGTTCTCAGATCAGTGGACTGACCACCCAAGAGTGGCGTCATAAGAAGCAGAAAATACAACCAGTTATTAAGACTGAACTTTTGAGGTGTGAAATATTTTAGTCCTAAATAATGAAAAATGTATGTTATTTAGTTTTGGATGGTTCTGTGTTAATGTTTTCTGCTGTTTTGCTAATGCTAATAAATTAACAACTTGTACTTAATGACTGGAAGTGAAAAATGAAGAGTGGTCTCTGACTTTTGCACAGTACTGTTCTTTGTGTCTAAGTCTCACCCTGTTGAAAGAATGTATTGTAGCCTATATTCTCATATAATGTTTAATGTAGGGTTCAGTGATTCTGTTGTTCGTTTTATTGTGCATGCATGTAAACCTCAATGTCTCTGATTGTCCTCCGTCAGCTATGAGTTGTCCAGACAGTTGGAGCCACCCCTGGACACCTGTCCTTCATCTAGCAGTGCAGCCTGGAGTCACCGTGCGCTCACCAGAAAACTCTCCTCGTGAGTATGAGCAGTCGCAGTAGAAATGGCTTGCTTAGAAATGGATCAGGTGACTTGTTAGCAAACACCAAGGTTTACTGCAAAGTGCAAATACACCGAGTTGTATTATTGACCAGTTTATTAGGCAAACCTACCTTGTGTCTATAGTCATAGGCCACTTTATCAGTCACTGTATCCTTTCTGTTGCTCTATAATGTGCAGGCAACCTCTACCCTGCCCCTGAATGAAGGACCACAATAGGGTCAGCACTCACAAGGGTTTTAGTTATTAGGTATTGGTTAGACCAGTACTTATGACTGCAGCGACACCGGTAGTGGCATGGTGTGTGTTGCTCTGTTGTGTTATAAACAGAGTTACTATGTAGTGTAATCTGAGTATTTGGAATATGATTTCATTTTAAATCTTTGGAGGATATTTGTAGAATATTTACTGACAAAAAAATTGAAAATTAGCATAAGATGAACCTGATTTATAAAACACATCGTGACAGTTACCATAACTTTAAGAGTAAATAGCATGGAGGGATCACCTTGGCTAGTTCATAAATGAGGATAACTGCTTGGATGTTTACTGCTAACAGATTTAACAGGCATAAAAACTGGCCTCTGCATCATAAGTTATAGATATATGTACATATATGCACAATGTTTGTCAAATCCCACTCACACTACGGTGCGGGGAAGGTAGCTTTGGAAGTTGGAATCCAAATAAGTAAAAGAGTTATATGACACATTGAGGTTCTGATAATATTTGAATTTTTTTTTTTATTGGAAGCAGTTATAACTTTTATTGGTATTATTCAATTTACAATTGATTTTACAACAGAATTTACAGTTTAGAGTGGGAGTGGTAGCCCTACTTGGAGGATTATGCAAGCAACAATAAACCAAAGCAGGTGACAAGAGCAACAAAAACATTTTAAGGGTCTTAGGACTTTGTTCAAACAAATCTAATTCAATCTTTTGGCCAATCAGTAAGAGGAAGGAACACTGTTAATGAAGTAAAAGTTACAACAGCAGAGTTTTTCTCAAGACATATTCCAAATCGTTTTTTATGTATTGTAAGTAAATATGCCGCTGAATACGTTTATGATATTGTATTCAGTATTCAGTCATCGCCACTTTCTTGCCTTCCATAACATTTTGAATGGAGAAAGGTGAGCTGTACACCCATCAGGTAGGCATTAGAACAGCAAGTATTTGTATGGTGTCTCACACCGTCTGTGTATGTGCACACAGCCTCTTGAGTGTGAGTGATGGCTCAAGAAAGAATGCAGACCAGATAAGCGTTTCGTCTTCCGGATCTAGCAGCTCTGAAATGGAGGATTTCTCCACCAATCAGTCGTCTCCCCTCGGAGTACAGGTAGTGCAAGTGTACATACTCACACTCTCATAGAATCACAGAACAAACACCTGTCCTTCCAGCCAGGTACACCAGGTACCTTTGTCACTCTAGCTACATAGCTGTCACCTTATCTACAACTTTAAATCATCAGCCTACCTGCCATACAAATAACTCACAGCCGCTCTCTTGGAACGTGAGCCAACAGTCGCCTATTCACTGTTGTTTTACATTAGGTCTCTATGATGCCTATCTTACTTGACAGTCAGTTGGCAACACAATGTTCTCCTTTTACATTAACCTGGATCTTGAGACTTGCCTGGAGTACTGTTTTGCTTAGCTGGTGCACTTTAGCAAAGCGTGACGTCAGCCGTCACACTCCCTTTCACACTCCTTACTCTCCGAGGCTCTCAACTGCAATACTTAAGATGCTTTCTAAAACACGCTGTTCTGATTGGATTCTTGAAATTCTGTAAATTCTCCAGGCTGTCTTAACCCTCATAGATCCCGCATGGTGCTTACGCCATGAAACCCTCATCATTTATTTTTGCTTATTAAAACAAGCAGAGAAATATTGTTGAAAGTGACGATTCTAAACTTAAAATTTTTAAATAGAAGAAGAGATATTTTATGATTTTGAATTTGATGAAAAATGATTGTGCATACAATCAAAACAACATTTACAGGACTGTGAAAAAAATCTTACCTGAGCACAATGTTTGAAACTACTTATCTGGACCATACGTGTGTTTGGGCTTGTAAAGAAAACATTATAACATTAATATAAATGGTTGTGGAGAGTATAGAATTTGGAGTACTTGCTGAGTTTATCCAAATGAGTTCATTCAAGTGAGTTCATTCAATGCTGAAATCCCAGGTCAAGAATAATTTCTGTCAAGCTCTTGAATCATAGGAAGTCTCTGCATGTGCAGTAAGACTGACCGCATCTGTATGCATTGTCTACAGTTCAGAAAGGGAATTGCTTAAAGTAGCTCAGCATGTGGTTTAAAATTCCAGGAAACTGCCAGTGTTACACATATCTTGCTGGGATTTCCCATGTTTATTTTTTTAGCACTCAGCTGGAGATCTAGCACCAGATTGGAACTTTTTTACTTAAAAAAAATAGTGTGAGAAAGGGAGCTTAGTTAAACTGTTCTGCCACTCCTTATAAAATAAAACTGATTGCCTATGCTATATCTGAAATTCCCCCAAATCATCTGAATTCTGTATTAAATTATTTAAAATGAGCATTGTGCTTTTCTTGGAATAATCTTCTACCATTACATTAATTGACTGTATATTGTAAAAAGTAAATTAAAGTAAACTTAGAGTATATTGTTTGGTGATTATGAAATAAATACTTATTTTCAAATGCGCTGACATTCCAAAAGTCATAGATTATGAAATGGCGTTACCTCAGAGGACGGCTTGGAAACGCTCACACCTGTATCAGTTGTGAGGTGTTAACCTGTGAGTGAGGTGGAACATTGGACAGAGTGCTTATGACAAGGTGACGTGAGTTACTGGATTTTGAATGAGGCGTGATAGTGGGTGCTACATGGATGGGATGGGACTACTGTCCGCCCAATCACGTCATTGACCGGCGCTTGCTAAGTTTCTCTGCTTGGTGACCATTTGCAGCTTTTCATGGACTTTATGTACCCCCACAATGATGGGATTTTCAAGCAGGATAATGCACCTGCCCACTGGGCCCAAGTTGTCCAGAATAGGTTCGAATAGCGATTTAGAGACTTCCGATGAAAGGTGTGGCCTGCACAATCACCTGACATGAGCCCAGTCCAGGTATTCCACTTTCATGCCTTGTTTGAATTCACATCGCCTTGCCATGAGCACGTTGGCCAGTGTTCAACCTCACTCTTAAGATAACACCTCACAATATACGCATGTAGGCGTTCCCAAGTGGAGGTAATGCCACTCTATAATCAATTTACATACTGACTTTTGGTATATCAGGATATTGTGTATTATATTAAATAAAATGAGTCATTAATTTCATTTTTTTCATTGCCACCGTTTTATAAAATCAGTGAGCCACTTATGTGATTGCACTATAATTATTGGGGTGATTATTAGAACTAAGCCTTCTGTTTGGGCTACAAAAGTCACAACACATGAGAAAACCCACATCTACAATGAATTTCTGCTAACAGGCCTGTGGGACATGTAACAGTGTGTTAGCACTAAATTAATGCCAGGGCACATGAACAGGAGGGCTTTGTGTGTTCCCTACTAATCCAGTCATTTTCTCTCTTTCTTCCTCTAGTCCCTGTCCAGCTCCTGCCAAAACATGGCTGACTCTCTTTCCTCCTTGTCTTCTCCTGATTCCTCCAGTTCCTCTTCCTGTTCCCCAACTGACCTCATCTTTCCTCCACCCTCCTCTTCCTCTACTCCAACCAAGCCCAGTCATAAACGCTCAGTCTCTATGACCTCGCTGCCGCTCTACAACAGGCAGGTGGCTGACTCTTGCATCATCAGGGTCAGTGTGGAGCGTGGCAACAACGGCAACATGTACAAGAGCATCCTGGTGAGTGCTGACCTGCAGTTTCGCTCTGCTGTTTCAGGGCTTTGGTTAAAGGATGTGAACTAGGAAGGACAAGCCAAGGCTAGAATGAAGCGCTTGGTCTCGATATTAGGGATGAGAGGAAAATTGGACTCAAATATTGATATTTTATTATTTAATTTTTTGTTTATTAGTATTGTTTTCTTTTTGGGTTGAGCACGTCGACAAACTAATAGGAAACCTTTCTTTCTAGTAAGGCCAGGAGATCTGTGTTGGTCTTGCTTTGAGTAGTTGGATAGTCTAGTGGATAACACCATCAGCCCCCACATGGAAGGCCAGATTTGTTTCCCCACTGCTACATCAATAACAGTTACATTAAGGAATGGGGAATCATAAGCTGCAATGGAAAAAAAAATAAGTGCAGCTGCTAAATTGTAGGAGGACATTTTTTTTATGTTGCTCTGCAGTTTTATTGCTGCAGTAAAAAAGACTGATTTATTGCAGTTGTAAATGCCATAAGTGTAAAAGGTTAAAGTTTTTCTTTGGAGGTTAAATTTACGGTCATAATTGATGAAGTACAGTATATTGCGATATGTCATATTGCAGTACTTGCTTATCATCAATGCTTATCACTAATTTTGGCAGTAAGATTGGATTGAATTGCTTATCACTCCTTTAAGAAATGGCAGTAGAATTATATTGTGGCTCGATCCTAATAATAACACATTATGGGATATATATACTACTTGATATGCACGAATGGTTATTATTACGTAACATTTGGAACATCACATAATTGAGATAACATTTTTATATGCTTTGTCAGGAAATCTACTAATGTTACTACTCAGTAGTTTCAGCCAGTTGTTTAAACAGTGAACCATGAAGGCAGTGCTTTGTGATGTGATTGTTGTTTCAATGACCATTGTGTGTCCTTCTCAGCTAACAAGTCAAGATAAGACTGCCCAAGTGATCGAGAGGGCTCTGCAGAAACACAACCTGGAGAATGCCAGCGTGCATGACTTCTCACTTATTCAGATGTTGCCACAAAACAAAGGTGGGTGTAGGCCAGATTTACATTTACCTTTCGGCCTTTAGCAGGCACTTTTATCCACAGCGACTTACGTAAGTGCCGAGTGTTCAGTTAGAGAATGTATCTTAGCTAGTCCAAACTCCTGTTGAGCTCAGATGTTGCCTGAACAAGGACGAGTGCTGATACCTAAGGAAGGAAAAATACACAATTAAATACAGCACAAGTGCAATATCTAGCAATACACAGCCAGTGCTCATACCCAGAAAGAGGATAACGAGTTAAGCGCAGCATAAGTGCAAAACAATGCCTTTCAATATACACTTACATTCATGCTCACCTGAGTGCCCCACAAAGAGACACTTGAAGACTGCAGGAGAGTCTTCTGTTTGGACAGCCAGTGGAAGTGCATTCCACCATCTTTTTGTTGCACCAAGATTTTGTTACTGTGTCTGCGGAATAATAAGGAACGGGTGGGGCTAAACTGATAGGCTGAATGGATCTCACCTGTTAAAACAACTCTTAATGTTTAACGTTGTTGTTTCCATTTCAGAGCTCCTCATTCCAGACAAAGCCAACGTCTACTACGCCATGTCTACTTCAGCCAACTATGACTTTGTTTTACGGCAGTGTCCAAAAGGCCAGCGGAAACAGCTTACACGCTCGGTGTCAATGTCAGCAGGCCGATGCACAAAATAACAGCGCCCCCTATCGTTCTGGAGACGAGTGGAAAATCTGCTTAGAGTTGTACAAGACTTTGAATTATTTCTCAACTTGCTGAGATTACATAGCTTTATGTACAAAATGTATATAGTATATATAAAATCTATTTATTTAATGTTAGCTGTTTGAAGCACACTTTATATATATATATATATATCTGACCAGCTCACCTTGAACATATTTCAGCTTGGATTGAGACAGCACACAAAACCCCTAGAACTGAGGTATCATGTGTATGACCTCATAACAGAGGTATATTGTGTGCAAATGATATTCAACTGCGAGGCTTCAGATTCCTCGAGGCATCTCTCGTTTTGTGAAGATCACACGGCAGAGGCGCAGCCAGCACAAGAGCCAAACGGCTGCTGACGCAAAAACCACTCTGTATAGTACGCACGTACACTCTCAGACATTCGGGCACACAGACACATACAGAGGGTTCCAGTATAATGTTCTGTTAAATTGATTGATTCTGGTGGTTATTATGTAACACCCCAATGAATTTGGAACGGAATGTCTTCACATACAAGCTTACATAATCAGCAGCTTCATAGTACAGTCATCTATCTCAGAGGATTTAAGTTCCAGACAGTGCATTGGTCCTCATTGAGACTAAGACTGATTGCAGTGTCAACATGTGCATTCTTAAAAGAAGGTTCCACACAGGGTTCTTTGAGCAATGCCATAGATGAACCAGTTTTGGTTCCTCAAAGAGCCATGTTTTAACCATGTGTGCTCGCTAATTTAAGGGTTCTTCCTAAGTTCGGGACACTCACAAATCGCATAAAGATGAGAAAAATTGGTCTCCTAAAACCCGTCCACTGAAAGTTTCTTTAGGGAACCGAAAGTAGTTCAGCGTTTAATGTACCATTCACTGAAAGCTATAACTTGAGGCGTGTGAATGTGAGGAACCTTTTTAGAACCTGAAAGTTCAGACCAAAGTTTATATTCTATCACACATCTGAGCTACACCTTTAAAAATAAAGGTGCCAGAAAGGGTTCTTCAGATTGATGTCTAAGAAAAACCACTTTGGGTTCCCTGGAGAAGGTTTCAGTGTAAAGTTCTTTAAAGAACTATTTTGTATTCTACTTGTATTCTATTTTGTAAAGTTTATAAAAAAAACCACATACAACATTTTAAGAACCTCCAGATGACGTAAAGGTTCTAAAACAAGTAAAACCTTTTTAGAACAAAATGTCCAAGCCAAGAACTTTTATATTTTAAGGCTCTATAGAAGGTGGTATAGCAGAAAGTTCAAGCTGCACTCTTTGTGTTACGGCATTGTTTTTTGGAACCTCTGTTCTGTATATTCTGTTATTCTGTCCATGTATTAGCCTGTGAGTGACAGCTGCTAGGTTATGGTGGAGTCATATGCATTGTATTACAGCTAATGCCATTTTTATATCAGTATATATTTATATCAGTAGTCATATTGATCTATTTTTTTTGATGCCTAATTGATCTTTCGCTAGACTGTGTAGCCTCATTTTTCCTTAGGCTCATATATAAACAGCATCTGAGCTCTTTACAGCTCAACAGATAATTATGGCTGAGTAAAAGCTGTGAAAGGTGTAGAGTCTTATGGAGTGGTTTGATGTGAAGTAATCCATTCTAAGGAAGCGTATCGAGTCAGGCTTGTGAATGGAACCAGACTTATGTACCATTTATGCCTCTAAAAGCTGTCTCACAGAGATGACACAAAACCTTAACAAATAGGTTGCTGTTGTATACATGCACTTAATAATCCAGTGCAGAAAATTAGATTTTTGTCACAAAACACACTCGATAATGAGTCACATAATGAGTAAGCTCCAGTTGTACACGAATTGGGCAGTAATCCGATTTCCGCTTCGTAACTAGCCAGTAAATTCAGAATAAGCCGCGAATAAGCCGTTACATAAGTGTAATGTAAAGCTTCAGGTCCTGGCTTTGTTTTTTTAAAAATGTTGAGTCACTTTAACTGAAAATATGAACATATATANGTCAAACATTGCAACCCCTGGTTCCTATCGCCACCATTGTAAAGAAGAGTCGATCATTTTCTCCACAACGAACCATTTCACATCAAACCACTCTGAACCACTTATCTTTACATCCCAGTGACTGAATTATACTGACATTTAGAAACACGCCCAGTACTGCCTGTAAATGTAGCTCCAGGTAAATTCATCAAGTGTGAGAGATGAAAATGTTCTCCTGTCACAGAGACACTGAGACACAGGACGGATATGAGTGTTTCAGATAAAGGTTGCAGGACAGGTGTGGTGGCATTCCACTCTCACAGTCATGGGAATTCTACAGTGCATGACTTCAAGCTGCAATCAGGAGTCAGTGCAGGTTCTGAATAACGAATACGACGTGCATGCCGTAGGGTTTTCAGTATGTCTTGCAAGACTTTAAACATACTGAATGATGGGGTAGAACTTGGTCAATTTCTGGAGGCTGAGCTTTATTTGTCGTTACTGTCCTTTGTGCATTGATCTGTTTTTTTCTTTTCCTTCTTATTCTATGTGCACTAGCCTGTAGTCCGAGACATTTCAGTATCATTCTGCACAATGCTGCTTATGCATGATTATGTTCATGTTGCACTTTTCACGAAAGGCTAAAATGAAGCTAAACTGTTTTGGCACGCTTGTTTGTCACATTCTGTAATAAATAAATGTTTTAATCTGAAGATAATCACTCATAATCACTACATTGTTATTTAGACTATTAATGTTTAACACAAATATACATCCTTTTATTGCTCATGTATACCTCATATTTTCCCAAGCACATTAGAACTGTACTTCACTTGGAAATTAGACAAGTAAAACTTGTCATTTGATCAGAGGCATCCGAAACTTTACATATACATATACATATACTTGGTTATGTAGAAACCAAGGTTTCAGCTACATCTCTGGCTAACAAGTGTATGAAATCAAGCACATAGCCATGTAATCTCCATAGCCAGACATTAGCAGTAGAATGGGTCATACTAAAGAGCTTAGTGATTTTAAAGATGGTACTATTATAACACCACATAAGGGGACCTGTGGAATTCCCATTTTAATAATAATAATAAATTAGTTAACACTAACATGTATTTCGGTTAGTGTTAGTTAGGTTAATCCACAGAAAAATCAAGTCCCTAATTTCCTTTACGACTGCTCTCTGGGAAGTTCTGTTGCAGTTGTGGCCTCATTCTATTTTTGGTACTTTTGTTATGTTTTGTTTTCATATATCTTATTTTGACAATGTTTCCTGGTTATTCCAACGGGGGACTCTTAGTTTGAATATAAACCCTGGTTTGGGAACAGGAAGGGGAAGTGTGGCAGCCATTTTGATGGAGGATCAAGTTTGGGGAAGACAGGCCTGGTGGGCCATTGCTGTTCAAGCCCTAACAAATTTACACTCCTGATTCTACTCATCTTTGTCCTTGAAGATTGGAGTTCTCTTTACCTAGGGAGATACCTCAAGGAACTGGGTGAGCTCATTCCTGTTTTTGTTTTTTTGCGTTGCTGGGCCCTGTTTTGGTTTTTGATTTTTGAGTGTTTTGGGGACTGATACTCCCAGACGTTGTTTGCTGGGACTGGGGTTGTGGTTTTTTGGACTTTTTTGCTTTTGGATTCAATAGAGACAATCTCCGGACTTTGATGACTTTATCCCCCTAATGGACAGCTGATCTTATATCCTACTGCTTTTCTGCTCAGATTTTTTTTGCCTTGTTGCTGATGCTGTCGGTGTGTTGTCTGTTCTGGAGAATATTAAGTAAAATCTAACGTCTGCAAGCTCTGTGGTGTTCTGGTGCTCGCATGTTGTTGTTTTTTTTCTCACCACATTAGTTTCGGATTTTATTAGTAACAGCTGAGTTGATCAGATTGTTACAGATGGTGGCCTGCACGGGGAACTAATAATATATACGTGGTGAGATTTATTTGCTGTATTCTTCAGTAGTTTTAGCAGACAACTGTCAGCCTTGGATTCATTTAGGCCCCAGTCCTCAGAAGAGTCTGTTGGCCAAGTAGAGGCAGACCCTAGCTCAGATAGGGGTGGTGTTACAGAGTCCTCTTCCTTTATCCCTGGGCCTGGTGTCACTTATAGAAATCCAGTTCCTGTGGCTGAGATCAGTTCTTTACTTGGTGAACTGTACATTAATAGCGAAGCTGGTGAAAGTGATGAGGATGAACAAACATCTCAGAGGCCTACAGGGAGCATCATTGACCGCCTTGAATCTGAAGTAGCAGGCCTATCCCAATCGGTTCAGTCACTGAAAACTGAGATGAGGAACTTACAGCAGGATTTTCTAACAGCTAGTGAAAGTGCAACATACCGAGAAGTCATGCTCAGAGAAAGTATGGATCAGCGGTTTGAGGCCCTGGAAGAACTAATCAAAGGCTCCATAAAACAGCTTGAACAAGGTGTGGTTGACTGTCTGCAAAGGAGAGATGAGCAGTGGAGAAGGGAGATGACTCGGTTGAGATCCAGCACTCCTTTGACCAAGGCATCTTTCTTCCCAGCAACGCCTGCAGTGGAAGCCCCATGCTCAGTCAACAGTGCATCCTTATACTCAAAACCACCCATCCATCTGGAATTCCCCACTTTTGGAGAATCGAGGGATGCGGCGGGGGTTTTGGATTTTATGGAAAAGTGTGAGAACTTCCTATCTTTAAGACACTTGACCAATAGTGAGCTTATGGCTACCCTCAATGCTGTTTTAAGAGGGCCTGCTAGAAGCTGGTGGATGGCTGAGAAGAACAAAATCCACAACTGGGCTGGTTTCAAGAGAGCATTTTTAGCAGCTTTTCTCCCCACAAGACTATATGACAGAGGCTGAAGAACAACTTAAAGCCATGGTCCAAGAACCAGACCAGTGCATTCGGGACTTCACCTATGACTACCGGGCCCTTTGCCTGAAATGGAAGAATGACTTGCCAGAAGTAGAATTGGTCAGGAGAATTCTCAACAACTGCAATCCTGCACTATCAGGGAGTCTAAGAGGGACAGTACATACGATGGAGCAATTGGTCAAAGTCGGGTCCATGGTGGAAAGGGATTTAAATGCCAAAAAAGACTACTGGGCCAGGGTGAACCAACTAAAGTACAGGACAAAGGCAGAAAAAAAACTCACGTCCTAAAGATTCCAATCCTCAGTCTCCGCATTTAGCTTTAGTTCAATCTGTATCACCTCCACATCGGATGCCATGTTTGCCACAGCTCAGTTCATGACATATCTGACCTGCTACATCTGCACTGGTCAACAATCAGTAGTGTTAGGAAATGCAAGCACCTAGGAGCAACAACAGCTCAACTATGAAGCGGTAGGCACAATTACTGTACGTTGGATGCTTTATGAAATGGACTTCCATGGCTGAGCAGTTGCACAAAAGCCTTAGATCACTGTGTGCAGTGCCAAGCGTCAGCTGGGTAGTTTAAAGCATGCTGCCACTGGACTCTGGAGTAATGGAAACATGTTTGCTGGAATGATGAATCACACTTTATTATGTGTCAGTCTGGTGGATGAGTCTGGGTTTGGTAGATGCCAGGAAAACATCACCTGCCAGAATGTGTAGTGCCAGTAGTTTGGTGGAAGAGGGATAATGGTCTAGGGCTGTTTTTCAGGGTTTGAGTCTCTTAGTTTCAGTGAAGGGTAACACTAATGCCAAAGCATACAAAGACATTTTAGACATTTCTATGCCTCACACAGTTTGGAGAAGGCTCTTTCAGCACGACTGTGCACAAAGCGAGCTCTATAAAGACACGGTTAGATAAGTTTGGTGTGGAGAAACTCCAGTGGCCTGCACAGAGACCCGAGTTCGACCTCACTGAGCACTTTTAGGATGAACTGGAATGTTTACTACAAGCCGCATCTTCTGGTCCAGCATCAGTGCCTGACCGCTTAAATGCTCATTTGACTGAATAAGCACAAATTCCTACAGACACACTCCAGAGTCTTGTGGAAAGCAGTTTGGATGCTGTTGTAGATGTAAAGAGGGATGGAGGGGAGTAACTCCATATTAATGTCTGTGGTTTTGGAATGGGGTGTCCAACAAGCTTATGTAAGTGTAATGCTCAAGTGTCCACATGCTTTTTGGCCATACAATGCAGAGCTGTGAAAAAGTATTTGCCCCTCACCTGGTTTCTTCTACTTTTGCTAATTTGTCACATCATCCAGCTAATTTTAACAAGACAAAGACCACAAAACGCCTTTAAGTGATCCTTTCATTGAAGATACAGACTTATTTAAAACCCAGATCAACCATGTAAAAAGTAAGTGCCCCCCATACCTAATAACTGGTTGTGCCCTCTTTGGCAGTAACAACTCTGCAGTCAGATGTTTGTGACGAAACTTTTACGTCTCTGTGGAGGAATTTTGGCCCACTCTTCTTTGCAGATTTGTTTTAGTTTGGATACATTGGAGGGTTTTCAAGCATGAACAGCATCTCAGCAGGATTCAAGTCAGGCAGCATTTGACTCGACCACTCCAAAACCTTGATTTTGTTTCTTTTGAGCCATTCAGAGGTGGACTTGCTTATGTGCTTTGGATCATTATACTGCTACATAACCCAATCGTGCTTCAGCTTTAGGTCATGAACTGACAGGCAGATATTCTCCTTCAGGATTTTCTAACAGAAGGCAGAATTCATGGGTCCATCAGTTACAGCTAGTCATCCCAAGTCCTGCAGAAGCAAAGCAGCTCCACACCAACACATTACCACCCCCGCTCCCAGCAGAGTTCACCACAGTTTCCTCCATTTGTGGATAATGGCTCTTAAAGTTGTTGAGTCCCAGAGCCTTAGCAATGGCTTTGTAACCTTTGCCAGTCTGGCAGATTTCAATGACTTTCACATTTGAATCTCCCATCATGTGCTGCTTTTTGAGACCTTCTAACTGCTTCAGGTTCTTTGTGAAGAAGTGTGTGTGCCAACCAAGACCTTCTGCACATACAGCAATAACAAGCCTTGGTTCACACCCAAACTAAGACAGCTTCGTCAGGCCAAAGCAGATGCCTACAGAAGTGGAGACAAGGCTCTGTTCAAGCAAGCACTGAAAACTGAAAAGCTGAAAAACAGGTTTTCAGCGAATGATCTTGCGTCAGTGTGGCATGGTCTGAACGACTGAACGACTTCTATTGTAGGTTTGAGATGGACAGATTCAGCCCAGTTCAACACCATCAGCCCCCATCACACCTCTGGCAACCCCCTATCCCTCTCCACTGGCACTCAGCCAGCACTTAAGATATCTGAAATGGATGTGAATCAGCTCTTCCAGGTCCAGATGGTGTTTCTCCCTCCTGTTTAAAAGCCTGTGCTGACCAGTTGGCTCCAGTCTTCACTCAGATATTCAGCAGTTCACTGGAGTTGTGAGGTTTCCTCCTGCTTCAAACGCTCCACCATCATCCTGGTTCCCAAGAAAACCACTGCCACAGAACTGAATGACTACAGGCCAGTCGCTCTGACGCCTGTGGTCATGAAGTCTTTTGAATGACTGGTGATGGCCCACCTGAATAAAATCACAGGACACCTACTGGACCCCCTACAGTTTGCCTACTGAGCAAACAGGTCAGTAGAGGATGCACTACATCCTCCACCATCTTGACTACCCTGGAACATACGCTAGGATCCTGTTTGTGGACTTCAGCTCGGCGTTCAACATGATCATCCCAGAAATCCTATCCTCTAAGCTCTCCCAGCTCACTGTACCCCCCCGGCCCAATGTCAGTGGATCACCAGTTTCCTGATAGACAGGAAACAGCAGGTGTGCTTGGCGGGAGTCATTTCCAGTATACGGACTGTCAGCACTGGTGCTCCTCAAGGGCGTGTCCTCTCCCCAAAGTTGTATTCTCTTTACACTAATGACCGCACCTCTAAAGACCCATCTGTTAAACTGCTGAAGTTTGCAGACTATTCTCATCGGACTCATCCAAGACCGTGATGAGTCTGTTTATCGGAGGGAGGTCAAACAGTTGGTTCTCTGATGCAGTCAGAACAATCTAGAATTGAACACGCTGAAGACCGTGGAGATGACTGTAGACTTTAGGAGACACCCCTCAACACTGATCCCCCCCCCCCCTCACAATATCCAACAGCCCTGTGTCAACCGTGGACACCTTCAAGTTTCTGGGTACTATCATTTCCCGAGACCTGAAACGGAAGACTAACATCAACTCCATCCTCAAAAAGGCTCAGCAGAGGATGTACTTTCTGTGGCTGCTGAGGAAGTTGGGTCTGCCACAGGAGCTGCTGATCCAGTTCTACACTGCAGTCATCAAACTATCAATCACAGTCTGGTTTGGAGCGACCACAGTACAGGACCGGAACAGGCTACAAAGGACCATAAAGACAGCTGCAAAGATCATTGGTGCTCCACTGCCCACCCTCCAGGACTCGTACTGTTCAAGAACCAGGAAATGGGCAGGTCACAGATCTGTCTCACCCTGGACACAACATATTCCAACTCCTTCATATTCCAAACACCGGTTTCACTCACATGCCAGATTATACACCACAGTCTCTTCCCCATTCATGTACACTAATACTGTTGCACTGCATTAACACTACTGCCTCTACCTCAACACTACTACCTCTACCTCAATGCTGCTGTACTGTTTGTAAATAATGTGTAAACTGTATGTTATTTGTAGTTTGTCTATTGCTTGTATATTGTGAAGATTGTATATTGCCATTGTCTGTATTTATTGTGTATATGGTGTATATGTGGAGTCATTGTGTATATTGTGGACTGTCAGTACTAGAGAGACACAAACTGCTGAAACCAAATTCCTTGTGTGTGTCAACATACTTGGCCAATAAACCTGATTCTGATTCTGATTAAAAGTGAAGTTTAGATTCAACAGGTCTGGCTGTAATGATGCCTGGATGTGATTAGTGAAATTAAACCCATTAGTGAATTGCATTAGTTTAACTGGTTGATTTAGTAGCTAAAGGGGTCAATTACTATTTCACATTCTTTATTTTTATCCTTACATTCATCTTTGAATATCCTAATGTTTAAAAACATTTTTAAACAGCTTTTTGTGTTATTTTTAATATAATATTAAAAGTGGTTTGATGATATGAGACATTCAAGTGTGATAAATATGCAGTAATTGAAGAAATCGGGTCAGGGAAAGGGCTTCTTCACAGCACTGTATGCACTGTACTGTCCAAGGAAATACATGTATCTCCATTTTTGACGATTTTTACGTTTATGCCTCATTTGAACACAGCAGCTGCTGATTACAGTGTACAAAAATTTCATTATGAATGGACCAACAGGAATGGCCTGAAATTGCTTTGAAATAAAACTGGTTCCTTTGACTTCCATTAAAATGAAATCAGGTTTTTGGTCTCTCCTGTAAAGTTGCCATTTTGGAGATCCTTATTTTTCTGTGGGCACTGACTATATATGACTGTGCATTACAAGTCCAAAGGTGAAAACATGATCATCCACTGACCTTTATTTCTGAAATCAGAGTTATTAGGAGCTGTGGTCTCTACTCTTCTAAGAAGGATTTACACTTGATGTTGAAACGTCGTGAGGAATCGACTGCATTCAACCTAAAGAGCATTTGTGAAGTACTGATGCAGAAAATCTGTGTTCATTATGGTTGAAGGACAGGAGCGTGCTGGTAATAGCAGGCTTTCGGTTAATCAAGCTTTATAACAGTGTGCACAGTTGGAGGAACACCAATAATCACAGCTGGAAACATAATATCCTCATTAGGTCCCGCAGAAACACAACACAGCTGCTGTTCTCTTTCTGTTCTTCCTATCTAACACAAAGAACAACCTCTGATATCTCAACATCTAATCATTGATAACTTACAAAGAATGCTGCCTTAACCTTTACGCACATGCCGTCTGACGTGGTGTGAGCGGGTAATCTACTCTAATCTAGTACATTCCTTCTCTTGTCTAGTGTTGCCTGAGAACACTGTTCACCACCAATCCATTGCATTTTTGCAGTCATGTTTCCTATATCTTGTTCAATGTTCATTGTTATTCATCCATTCATCTCTAAGTCACTTATCCTTCTGAAGGGGGGGTGGAGCCAATCTCAGTGCTCACTGGGCAGACAGCAGGAAACCCCCTGGACAGGCCACCAAGCTATCGCAGAATGTTTAATGTTTTTTATGTGTTTTAATGTTTTATTCATATTGGATTTGTCTTAAGCCTTTTCAGTACTAGAATTACCTCCATAGCCTTATTCTACAGGGCCCTCTAGTGGTCCTTCTGCAAACTCTGCTACTAGGTTAACTCTGACACTGTTTCTTTAACCTGCCAGATCAAATCCTCCTGAGCGTCATCTAAACATTTTTCACAAATTTGCTTTAATAGTGAAAAAAATGAGAATCATGAACATTTGTATTTCTCAGCTTTACTTATCACACCGGAGCACTTCGTAGTTCTACAGTTACAGTGACTGTTTCTCTGTATACTTTGTTACCCTGTTCTTCAGTGGTCAGGACCACCACAGAGCAGGTATTATGTGGATCATTTTTAGCACTGCAGTGACACTGACATGTTGGTGGTGTGTTCTGCTGGTGAACAAATCTGTGGTTTGGCAGGGGACATCCGAGAGAAAACTGGTACCAAACCTTTCAAACGTAACTCACTATATAGCAACTACTTTGTAAAAACTCATCATTCTTGTTACTTTGCTGTCTTTATTTGCTTTATTTGTTTATATACTTGCTGTATTTATGTTTATTTACATTGATTCTAATGATATGTATGTTTTTACTGTCGAAACACACTTGCTGCCAAAAACAAAGCTTTGCTCAAATAACGCGTTTTTTTGATTTTCCAAGTGAAAATAAGTTAACACACCCTCTACAGAGAGCACACTTCAGGTTGGCATTTTTGTGCAAATTCTAGTGCACAATTTCTGTTTATTTGCTAAACCATTTGGTGAATTCGTGTCACTGTGGTGGTTCACTCAAAGATGTGTTTTTAGTTAGTGAAGATAATTGGGTAATGCTGTAGTTTAAATAGAAACATATTTGAAAACAGGCTCAGAAATGTGGTGCAAATGTATTTCTATGACGTATTAATAAATGTCTAATGTAAACTAGTTTGAAGTGTTTGTTGTCTGTTGAGTTAAATATGACTTCATTATGGTCCTTCAGTTAAAATCAAATGTACAATGTCTTTATGTGACACGTTAATCAAGGAATATTTACAGTGATCAAACATGGTAGTAAATACAAGTAGATGGTCGTGTTTCAGTATACTCATATATGTCATGTGTTTTGAACTCATAAACCACTGACAGCTAATTGTACAGTGATCTGAAGATCGCTTGAAATAATCCATTAATCAAAGTTGCAGAAAGGTAATTAAGCAGTTGTTTATAAATGTTAGTCATTCAATTTTATGACTATACCTAAAGTAGAACTTATTCTTTTTTAATAACCACTGCCTGACAACAATATTCCAAGGTTATAAGCTGTTAAGCACTGCCATTAACTTTTCCAGCAAAATGCCTAGGAATGCAATTGAACTAAACTTTGTATTGTAAAATTTATGTACGTCTAAAACATGATTGTTTAGTAGCACATTTTGTTAATGAATTCAAATCATTAGGATCTGTTCATAAACCTCAATTAGTTGAGGTTTACAATTAAGTCACTTAAAACAGTTTAAGTTTAACTGAAAGAATAGTTAACCTTTAACAGATTACTCAACAGATACTTTATAACTGATTTGCAGAAAACCTTTTTAACACAAATACATTTATAACACCTCTCTAAGCTTGTTTCCATATACTAGGCTTGTATTTATTAAGTCATTATTACTAATAGTTAACAAACTGTTAAGAATGTAATTCACTCCATAAACCTTGTCTAAAAAAGTTTTTAATTTTTGTCCAACATTAGGTCTTAAAAATGACCACTTTAACATACTCATACATACTTAGAAGTACTTATTTAAGGTACACTGTTGGCCTTTGCAACCTTTGTTGAGGCTACATTTACATGTTTCATAACAAAGGTACCAGTGTTATCTTATCACTTTTTATATAAATCCTACAAGAACATGAATGCTACACATAAAATAAGCAACAGCCTCAACAGCAGTAGTAATAGAAGTAAATAAAACGAGGGAGTCATGAACAACAGTATGTCTTTGGCTGCTTCTTGATGTGCTGATGTTGCCAGTCTGATCTGAATTAGTAAACCATTCTGTTCTTTTGGTGCCTCGCTACGTTCTTTCTTGTTAACCTTAAGCACGTTAAGCAGCAGGGCTGCAGTGCTGGCTCGCACACAAACAGACCTTCTAAATGCATTTGGGTTATATAACTTTGTGATAAAGACATAATTTGTTTGCTATGTGCTGTCCAACGTCACTCTGTTTGCTCCTCTTCAATCACTCATGTGCATACGCACACACACAGATCCTTGGTCATGCGCAGGGGTCCTTTTAGCACACCCAGCAAATGGAGGACACAGTGATCCCACTACTGCTGCCACATCTTTGCAGACCTGCTCGTCAGCACAAATGGCCATGCCTGCAGTCAGTGCTTTCTATTCCTTTTATGACCTTGACATTCTTCTCAGTGTTTGTAATAAATCTAGCTTAAGTGGAAGCACATTGCTGTGTCTGTGTTGTTTCTGTGTCCTGCTCAGAACTCTTGAGTTCACAAGAGAGCTCCACTAAGAGAAGGACATTCGGTGACTTGTTTGTAAGGCAGGAGATAATTTGTTGCATCTATTTATTCTGACCACCCGAGTTGGGATGTTCTCAGGATTAGTTCTTCATTCGTGGTGTTACATCTCATTTCACATAGCTCAGAAATAATAGTACAGCAGCAAGGGAGCCTCAAGGCTTTCTAGGCCTCCAGAGGAGCTCCATGTCTATAATTATAGACAAAAACAATGTCTAATTTTTTACTTAGTAGTTTATTGTTATTCAAAAGAAACGTTGGGCTTGTTGTAGGTCCACTAAGTACTGCAAAGTGTTGGAGTCATTCCTTCATTTCATTGTTATGTTTGGGTCAAAAACAAAGGGTTAAATAACAATTTCAGTTTTGAGAATGATGGCCTCAAGGCCCAGCTCTAATAGTCAGTCACAGTTCAGCACTCTAGGGCAGTAGCACTTAGTTGCTTTTTATTTATCTAGTTTTGTAATTTTAGTGGACAATTCATGACGTACGTTCCTCAAAATGAAGGTACCAAAGGAGGTTCTTCTAATGTGATGCAACAGAACAACCACTTTTGTATCCTAAAAAACTTTGAATGGATGGTTCTACATAGAACCAACTGAGTAAACAGGACCTTTTCAAGTGTCTTTTAAAGCAACACTCTAAGAAATGAAACACTGGTATTGTTTGCATTACATAATTGTTTTATGGTGAAATGACTTTTACTATTTAATTTTCACAGTAAAAAAATAAGCACGTTTCATTGCATTAAAATAATAATGAGATTTCAAGGCTACAAAATACCACAGATTAAAACCAACATAACTAGCTCGCTTTAAACGCAAGTATAATATTGCTAAGAAGAACTGTCTTTCCCATTGGTCCCATTGTCATCATCTATTTGCATATTGTTTTACTTTTTTTACTCACCGTCTTTGTGTTGTCTCTTCCCCTGGCCTGCCTTCCACTGTGTATGCTACTTTCTATAGCCCACAGTTAACTGCCTAACCACATTGATGTTGGCTGTTAGTGCAAGTTACCATGCACCCTACTGCTGAGTAGAATTCTGTGGCAGCTCAGTAGCACAGTAGAAACCTACCAAAATAACATACATCTAACTTAAAATGAACTTTTCCTACTTTAATTAGTGGAACATAACCACAAAGTTCAATATGATTAAAACATAAAAATTATCTGTCCAGTCAAAACGGAGTATGAGTACATGTTACTCAAAAGAGCATCTTAAAAGCTATTTAACACAACTGCATGGAACCACTTGGCATGAGATTTTTTATTAAATCCAGTTAAAATGCACTTAGTCAAATCACTTTAGTGTGACTTAGTTGAATCCGATATGTATGCTTTACTCAGTCAAATATCTTAAAAGCTACTTAACACAGTTGTGTGGGACATTTTTAAGTAAATCCAACATTTCATTTTTTAGAGTGAAGTAACCTCCTTACAGTTACTGTCTCTTACAAGCCAAGCACCATTAGGAGCTTTTATATTTGAGAGCATATGGCATATTTACAATGGCAGTACATTTATTTCCTGTTTTCAGTCTAACTAAGTCTAACTTAGTCTAGCTGTCGGATTCTCATGCACATGAAAGCATTTAGAGCTGAGCACAAGTGTTCTGATATTCAGTCATTTTCACCTCATGGGGGCAGCAAAGCATTTCATTTAAAGCTGGGATGGACTCTGCACACCTGGAAGGTTGTGTTTCACACATACTAGGTTGTATATGGGTATTAGAAACCTGGTGCAACAATAAACTGAAAATCTTGACTGCATGCGCATTTAATTGTGACAGGAAAAGCTGAGTTCAGTGAAACTTACAGATAATATATGCAGGGGTAACGTTCGGGGTCATGTGTTCAGAGTACCTTCATGTAGAATTCACTTCTAATCTAAAACATCTGGCTGTAATGTACAAGTGTTCCTGTAGACCTTGATTGTCTAGCTCAGGTGGAGTTGGAGCTAATATTTGCCCTAAGGCAGATTTTCCACTATAGGCTCAGACATCTGTAAATTACATGGTGTGCTGCAGTAGACTTCACAAATATGGCAGCAATTTAGACCATTTTAGTAT
The DNA here is from genome assembly GCA_034552555.1 of Semaprochilodus insignis. NCBI lineage: Eukaryota > Metazoa > Chordata > Actinopteri > Characiformes > Prochilodontidae > Semaprochilodus > Semaprochilodus insignis. Next base: position 5,750,208 of record CM067477.1, on the reverse strand, counting down.
GTAGGGAACTGTAGGTCATATGTGGTGGATGCTTATAGTGGATGCCTGTTAAAGCTTTATGGACACCTTGATATATGTTTCACACTTTACAAGTTAGATTTTTACTATTACTTCACAATGAAGTAAGACAAAATAGCTGTAACGATGTTGTAACAGCATGACAACAGCAAACAGCTGTTTGCTTCAGCACTCACTTTCATCAGAGCATCACATTCATCATAGTGCCTTTCTTGATATGAAGAGTGGATTGGACAGTTATTTGACAGTATCTGACAGATTTATATTCCACACTATTGTTAAAACACATGTTGTACATCTGTTTCCCTAAAGGTGAGCTCAACAGCTGAAATGTGTTACGCCGAGTGCTGTCGTCACACAAGTTGATAGAATTTGTGGAATATGGTATTATACCTACCAGATTCAAATTTGCCAGTTCATTCTCCAAAAATGCCAAAAATCTACACAGTCTTTTATTTAAAGCCTGCTGGGAGCTGTTGGCTGGTCCATGCTTCCATCCCTGACTCTTATAACCAAAGATTAAGTTTACATTAATTTTCATATAATTTTTGTCTAATAAGTCTTAAGACATAATAAGCCTGGATAATAAGTTCTTTTCATTTCTGAAGCACATTTAATGACCAAAAATATCTGGACAGCCCTTCCACTTAGTGAATACTACTTTAATAGGAATTGATTGGAATTTAAAGGGAATTTCGCAGATTTTTCAAACTTTTTCATTTCTTTGAGACTTTCTTTTCCATGCAGTGGTGGTGACGAAAGCAAAACTCCCCAGCATTGAAGTGTGGCGCTGTGTTCTCCAGAGTGATGGAGATTTGGAATGAGTTTTAGTGGTGTCTGCTATCCGGTACTAATCATGCAACATTTGTAACTCACCTCACTAATGCTCTTGTCGCTGAACGCAATCAAATCCTCACAGCAATGTTCCAACATCTAATGTATAGCCTTCCCAGAAGAGTCGAGGCTGTTACTAACACCAAGGAACTCCCAGAGAATAGCCTTGAATCATTAGATAAGCAGGTATCTAGAAGCTTTTGGAGAAAAGAATATATATAGTGAAATGCCAGGTGTCCCCAAACTTTTGAGACACACTGTTCACTGCAAGTGCAGGCAATGGTGTGCATAGCACTCAACGTCAGCAGGCTGGGAGCAGAAACTGGATTCCTCTTACATGCTTACATGTATTATGAATGCAGAAGGCGACCAGACAGCCTATATATACACACATCTGCACGCATGCTGTGTGAGTGAGGGAGAGAGAGAGAGTGAGTAGTACTGATGGATGGAAGGAATAATACAGACCATGCTGAATGACTGCATGCTGTACTGTAGCACTCTTCTGGTGTCAGTAAGACATCTACCTTAAAGTGATAAAACATCTGATTTACAGCATGTTCCACTACCCTAAAGGCGATCAATCAACCGAGACATGTTTGGTCTTCAAAGTGTGCGGCTTTAGTTTGCACTGTGCTTTCAGGCTAATGACTCAGTAGCTAACAACTAATGAAAGGCTGTGCTCTACCAGTTAGCATTGCTCAGTCAGGAATGGATCATGTCTTGATAGGCCTCTGGACACAAGAGACTTTAAAGGCTTCCCGTATCTGGTAATAACGCATAATCAAAACTCGAAAGGACAACAGAAAGACTTCAAGAACAGTGGTGGATGAACTTGAGTTAAAGCAGAGATACCCAAGGTAAAATATTCCTCCAGTAAAAATAGAAGTTCCTCCCTTTAGACCTCCACTTGAATAAACGAAAATTGCCTTCAAACGTACTTAAAGTATGGAGAGTAAAAGAAGCATGATTTATTATGTCCTATTATCACTTCTGGAAAAAGACTCTCACGAAAGACTCTTTTTGATAAGACTCTAGTGTCACTCTTGGTCCACCAATCTTTTAACAGAAGGTCATTTGTTAGTCTGACACTGTCTATTACACTGGCTATTAATGTTTATAACAATTATCCTAAGTACAAAACACCGAAGGAGAACAGTTTCCATTAGGTAGAAAGCTCTATCCAACAGGTCAAAACAAGCTCAGACCAAAGTGAACGCTGTTCCCTGATTAGTGGGCTTGCTTCATGCTTCTTTTGTTTGGACATATTCCATTTTAATACACACAAGACAAAAAGAAGGACAGATTTCGTGTAATGTAGTGGAGTGAAAGGTAAGATATTAGACTTGTGTAACTCCAATGTAGTGGTAAGATATTAGACTTTTACTGTAACTCCACTACATCCACTACAAGTCACCCAAAATAGAATTACTTCAGTAAAAATACTTGAAAAGACTACTAAAGTACAGTAACACAGTCCATTTACTCAGATACTGTACACTCCTGCTCAGAAGAGAGATCAATATTCTGTTTGTGTTCAGTGCTGGAAACCAACCTTAACAATGCACAATGTCCTATTGTACACTAACACCACGGCAGCAAACGCACACAGTCTAAATGAGCCCAACGGTATACCATAGTATACCATAGAAATTGTTACAACCCTCAACTAAATCAAGGGGACTGAGGGTCGCGAACATGAGGCTGGTGCAGAAGGCGTGGTGGAAGGAATGGGTGATTAAAACCACCAATATATCAATATGTATCTTAAATTCTATAATCAAGATGATGTAAAACTTGAAGGACTTGAGAACAGATAGCGCTTCTTCATTTCATTCATTCATTACATACTTTAATTATTGTATACTCATTTATCCTTATACACTTGCTTAGGCTGTTAATAGCTATGTTGCACCGTGTCAGAAACCACAAGCAAGCCTGAGCTGCAACTGGAAGCAGGGCTCTTCTTTATTCCTGTGGCGTGTGCTTTGCAGTGTTTCGGTAACAGGTGAGCGGGTGCACTCAAGGACGTGAGTAAATGTATAGCTTAAATAATGCAGAAGAACATGAGCCAGACCAGAGCGGATAGAGTGACTGCTACACTGTTGGCCACAAGGGGGCGCCATGATCATTAAACCTTTACTCTAGAGCTGATATAGCATGAACAAAACATCTCTTTGTAGTCTTTGTGGTGTGATCTGTCCCTCTGGAAGCAAGCTAGAAAGCCCAAGGTTAACTCTCTGAGTGATGCTACTTCTTGTTTCGGCTCTTGTTGGCCGTGTTAGGGTTTGAAACAATCCTTTCCTTTTGCTTCTTTGTGGACAGAGGTTATTGGTGGTCTCACTGCCAGGGTTAACGCAGGTCTGCCTAAGACAAAGAATGTTGGGCAAAGAGAGAGAGCGGGAAAGAGAGAGAGTGAGAGAAAGACACCCACATTCCACTGTGATCGGTGTGTCTGGTTGGAAAGGCCTGACTCATTTTCTGGCAGGTCAGTGGGATTTTTCAGGCCGGGCTTAGAGCCAGACAGGACCAGCGCAGCGCTCCCAGCCCAGTGAGGCCCTGAGTGGGCAGCCTAACGGCAGCCGACATCTGAGGTCAGGGCAACAAGTTCGTTTAGACACCATTTGCTCCACGGACAAGTACATAAATTGTTTCAGTATGGTTATTTCAGGGCGTGCAAACTGCAAATCAGCTACATTGCATTTGGAACTGCAGTTAACATGATAATCTTTAGTCTAGTCAATTATTAGTCTTTAAGAGGTATACTAATGTTTGTCAAGCTAATCTTAATCTTCTGCATACCTTCATATCTTTAGCTGAAAGCAGGTTGACTCAAAACACAATCATGGTAGAAGCCAATGGGCAGTTGCTTCAGAAGCTTGTATTATAAGAGTGAGGGTTTGAAGTCAGCACAAGTTATTGTCAATGATATGCGACAGATGATTGAGTGTTATTCCATAATACGTGGTAATTCCGTATTACTAGTGTCTACTATGAACTTAGTATGTAGGGGATGGTGTTACGATTGTGAAGACCTGAGGTGTTGATCTGCTGACAGCCTCCTTCTGCAGGCTTCCTAGTGGTCATTCCCACCCGGATATGTTTAATAAATATAATCCAGCACATTTTTATTCCCGTAACTTTCCCCATCAGATCAACTAGGACACTGTTCCCGCCCAGTGTATGAAATCTTGTGACTCACTGGGCCTGTTTACGCCTGGCATCAACACGCGCTTTTGTTGATTGGATCACATTCGTATTTCACTTGAGCCAGGTCTAAACACCCCCAGGACGCATTGTGATCGGTTAACCATCGGATTACTCAAAGCACGTTGGGAAGTGGTTAGAGATCTTGATCTTGACCACAAGTGTAAACGCAATGTGTTTTTGATATCTATATACAATTACACCAGCAGAAATGGGCCTGCCGAGTGCAGCTGGAAGGATGGAAGACACGCAAGGCTGGAGTGCCCCAAGCCGACAGCCCTCTTGCATTCTGGGGTCTCGGTTAATGTGTGTAACTGTGGTGAGGTGAAAAGTTCTGATCAAAGAGCATCTAGATTTGGATATGAAATGTTAAGGTGTTAATGAAACGTTAAGGTTGCTATTGAGCAATGAGGGGTGAGAAAGGGGCGGGGTGGGCGGAGCTAAGAAGGGAACAAAACCCAGATGTTCAATAAAGTTAAACATGAAGTGTTTCTTCAAGTATGTGTTCAGAAGCTTGTTGACCCTGATATATGCTGTGGCACTTCATTGGTAATTGAAAACATAATAAGTCAATCATGCGCCACTCCCCAGTGATTCTGGTCATTGAACTCAGCAAACTGCACATATGGAAATGTGTACATTGGTATATATAGTAGCTTCTAGTCATAACTCTATATTACTTTTATATAAAAGTATATATTTGGATAAATAGAGCTATTCTGGTGTTCAGCATTGTGTATCTTTTGTATTTAAGTTCTGCAAGGGACTACGCACCTCCGATTTTCACTCACCTTTCACTCATGTGACGTGACAAACATGATTTGACTTGATTCCACTGTAGGATATATCCTGGTACTGTTTACAAACAGCAGTAAACTGAAGTTCAGTCGAAGGCAGTGCCCTCATGTGGATTTTACAAGGGCTGGTGGAGTTTCGTTGTGATTTTGGTTTTATTGTTTTATTGGCTGTTTTGTTTTCTGCTGTAGGAAGTCATTCATAATTGAATTGCTCCCAGAGCCATTTGGCTCTTACTGTGTTGTTCTTGTTTATTCCTTTGACATACTCGTGCTATTGGGAGGCACCGCTGTCATAAAACCGTGCCCTTGCAGATGCAATAGCTTAAATGACTTTCCTGCAAACAATAAAACCAGTCCTTTATCACACACTCATTTATCATCATACTCAATGCTTCCATATTCGCTCGCACTAACTTACGGCATATCACACGCATTCTCGCTCACACACCGAATGTGACACCTCCTCTGAATTAGGTCAGCTTCCTCTTTCGTGTACACGCCTGACATGACCTGAACAACCTATGCTTACATTTTTCATAGGCTGTCGTGCCCTAAACCTTGCTGGCTTTGCGTTTATGGGGGCTGTATAAACACGTGCCTGTGAAGGTCCTTGAGGTAATATTTGTGCTGCTGTAACAAGAATAGGACTGTGAACATGAAAACGTACATGACACAAAGAGAAACCTTTACACAAAACAGACTATCTACACTGCAGTCACTGAGACTTACATGTACACTAACGATACAGTCATTACCTGAGTTTGGCAGTTGCCAGATTATTGAAGCGGTGATTTAAACAGGATTTCTAGTATCCGATTAAACTTCAAGAGGTAAGAAATAAAGACGTATGTGATTATATTTATATTGATTATATCTTGTGTTCTTCAGGTACACTTGCCCCTACATGTCAGTGCATCTAAAATGCACCTAAATTGACACCCCGACATGATGGTGGTGTGTTAGTGTGTGTTGAGCTGGTGTTTTTAAACCCTGTGTAGAGTTGCTGTCCACTCCTTGTTGGTCCACCTTGTAAACACAGTTGGTCATGTTGGTGGGGTCGGTCATCTTTTAGTTCTTCACCAATGGCGCTGGTCACAGGACACTGTTGGCTGCATATCTTTTGGCACACTAACGCACCACCACTACGTCAGTGTCACTGCAGTGCTGAGAATGATCCACCACACAAATCATACATGCTCAGTGGTGGTCCTGTGGAGGTCCTGACTATTGAAGAACTATGTATGCAGAGAATCAGATGAACTACAGAACTACTGCAAAGGGCACCTGTGTGGTAAGTGAGGCTGATAAAATGGACAATGAATGCAGTATAAGTATACCTATGCATATCTTTGTACTAGATTAATGCTACATGCAATCCTGTATTGCTATTACTTGTGTATACCATTACCACCATCACTTTGCATTTGTTTATTTGTTGTTTGTTGCATATGTTTGTTGCTGTCCATGCTATCAGTGCTATCGCATAACAGATAGAGAGAGTGGTGAAAGTGGCCAACAAGATGAACTAATTACTGATTGAACCAACAACAGTTTCAACACTCACCTCCTTGCCATGACCACTTACGTCCTAGTTACTGGGACAATTAGCAAAAAAAGGTGGAGGAAGCACAGATGACAACAGCACGTATTGTTGATTTTTGATAAGAGCTTATTATTTGATTTCAGGAAGAACTAAAGCAGCCAGTCACGCTGATTTAAAATGATACAAGGAAACTCTTAGCAGCCTTGAATTCCAGTTTGTGAGAGCAATGAACTTTTCCTGGATGGCAAATGTCCAGTGTCACGTTGAAAAAAAATGCAGCAGTGCCTTCACTTCCTGCAGAGTCAGGTGCTGCATCATTTTGCCATTTCATCAGTTTCATGGTTTTACATTGTCTTCCTTTAAGTTGCATGTAGGTATGTGACTGTGGTCGGGGTAAAAACATGGCCATATGCAGTTTTACGCACCTGTTTACATTCTATGATTTGGTCCTAGAATGAAACGAGTTGTTTTGCCCTTTTTTCTGAGCTCATAAATAATTTGAAGTGCTCTGCTCTGATTGGCTAGTTTACAGTGAAACACCACAGTGATCACACAGAAGACATGTACAAATACACACAGGCAGGAAAATACAATGAACCTCAATGTAAATAAGCTGGGTTGTCAGAGTATTTAGTCAGCTAAGCTAATGCTAGTTACTTGTCACTAGTTGTTACTCACTATGAAACTTTAAGATTACCTGACTTCAACCATTACAAAGTGGATATAATCACACAGCATGGCTGCTACTTACAGGATGCTGCTGGAGTTATGATGCTAGCAAAGGTGGAACTGCTCCTCTCCTCAGTGTTAAACGAAGAGTGAAGCTGCTCGATATTGTACGAGGTTTGAGAAACTGTTCAGAGCGGAGTGCGCAGAGCAAACTAACAACTCTGATTTAAAGTAGTCCAGGATTTTGTCAAAGATGTGGGAGCTGGTTAGCTTTCTATTAGCCGGTTTATTTTGCAAATCTTCCGTTCCACCTTAAATGGTGCCGCAGTTTATATTCTGCCGTATTTACAAGCTGTGACATTAGATTACAAGGGTGTAAATACAGTTTTCCATTCTATGGCACCTTTGATGATGATACTCTAATTCTATGTCTGCAGTTTGTGTTAATAAGCTTAGCTCACTGCATAAGCAGTACAGTGCCTATAACAGTTCCCTCGCTGTTGCTAATGCTACTGATCTGTGGTCCTGTTTCTGCTGCTGTTTGTGTTAATGGTGTCATTAGCTCTACTGCTACTGTTGTTTCTGGTCCTGCAGCATGCCCTCAGCTGCACTGAACTGTTGGTTTTACAGGATTTGTGAACTTTCCCCCGGTGAACTTTCCCCCAGTGCTACCATGCTGCTGTGTGTTCTTGCGTTGTGGTGGACAGACTGACACTGTTGCTTTTTTTCTGCACTTCTTTTCATTATTCGCTGATTTTGCTGACGGCTTAATGTGTTTTCCATCATCGTGTGTGTCTGTGGCTGTGTGTGAATGGAGAGAGCTTCTTCATTATGACTCACACACTGACCGCCCCTCTCTTACACGCTTGCTCACAGCACATGGCCTGAAGACAACACACACTCTGCCTTCACGTGGTGGCCTCTCTCTCTCTCGTTCCCTCGCCCTTCTTTGTGTCTTTCTCTTTCTCTCTCTGTCCATTCTTCCTTTTCTCTGCCTTCCAGAACAATACTGTCCTTTTTCTTTTTTTTTTTTTATCCTTGCCTGTTTTAGCCACCATAACCCAGTTTCTGAACACATCTTAAGCAGAAGTAGTTTAGCAGGGCTTTCTCTCTCTCTCTCTCTCTCTCTCTCTCTCTCTCTCTCTCTCTCTCTCTCTCTCTGTGTCTGCATCCTACCTTATCCAGTCTGTTTTTCTCATACTAACTTGGACCACTTGTTGCTTTTGTGTGCTTTCAATTAGTCTGCATGTTGACAATGCACAGATGGACCAGATAAAGCAGAAGCATCTATTAATATCCCTATTCTCAAAATAGCTCTTAAAGACACCTGCTGTTCTGCAGACAGCTGTTCAGATCCTTTCTGTCTCTCAAACGGATCCCTGAATCTTTCGCTTATTTGCAATCCAAATAAAAATGCCAACACAGCAGTGATGCTAAGACAATCATTCTTAAAGGTGTTTTGTGTCGAGGCTTAGTGGTCTTTAGCCTCATGGACATGTACAGTACTGTGCAAGTTTTAGGCACGTCAGAAGCTTTTTTTCTGAGCAGTAAACCTTCTCAGAAAAACGCTAATATTAGAATGATATCAATAAATAGTGCTTTTATGTGTGTTAAAGAATCATGTCTAAACCTCTCCCTGCGGCAGCCTAGAATTAACTACGGTGTGCCTAGTTTGGCTCAGTTCTCCTTCATGATGTCAAACCAGGTGTGCTGCTAATATAACTTAACAGACCCATGTAATGTCTGGAGAGTCCACACAAGTGGTCTTTGCATTAGGCAAAGGCAGGCAGCTGCCCAGGGCCCCATGGAAACACTAATTAAATATGCTGTATGTGTTGATGTTAAGTAACCTATTCTGAAATACGCTTTATTTATTTATTTAAAACTTTTAAAGGTTTATGTTTATTGAGATTATGGCGATCCTCTTTAGATCCTCATTAGTTTCAATGCAGCATCCAGTTATATCATCCTATTCCATGTTGTTAAACAAGGTCTGCACTGTATAAAGATACATTGTTATAAACAAGGCAATTATGCTATAATCCACATTTTCGATAGGAAATTCTATCATATGTTCCGAAGGAAAATCAAAAAGTTATTCAAGATAGGGAGGAAAGTAAATGCTTGTCACGTGTCACTCCAAACCTAACTTTGTTTTTCAGTCAGAACAGAGTGCTGCATGATATTAGCAGACTGTAGGTAATGTTAATGTGTGTGTAAATAGCTCCTGTGTTGGACTAATTATTCAAAAAAAGTAATCTGTTATTAGTTATGTATTACTTCTCTCAAACTGTAATTATGTTACTTATCATATCCTGGAACAAGTAATCTCATTACCCATTACTTTATTTCCTCATTACTGTGGTCCAAATGATCCCAGTAGACTATATTAGAAACAAATAGCACTTTTTGAAGCCAATATAGTAAGATCATTTCAAATAATACATAACATAGCCATGAAGTGGGTCTTTTAATATTGTTATAACAATCAAAACAGAAAATATTAGATATATTGGTTAGATTTAAGATGATTACACTTACTATTACTTGCAGCATATATGGTTGTGCTAATCTAAGTGAAAATAAGTTAACATATAATGCACAGTTACTGGTTAATCACTGAATTTGTAAAAAAAAAATCAATATGTTAAACCTAAACATATTAAACAATACATATAACAATACATTATAACTTATGATTTATAACAATACATTATTACTTATAACGTATTGCAATACCTTATAACTTAGAACATAACTTAGAACAATACATTATAACTTCTAATAAAACATTATAACTTAATAATGTCAAACATGCTGCCACATGTAGCATTAGGAGCCTTGCCCAAGGACTCTTATTTATTCAGTATGGTGTGCTTGCCCAGAGAGTTGAAACACGTGCCACGTGGGAAGCAATGTTGATGAGTCAAGACTGAGACCTGGACACATCAAGTCCGATTCAAGGTGAAGATGTTGTATTTGTTGAGTCTGAGTCAAGCCGAGACCAGAAATGGCCAGACTGAGGTCAGAATAAAAAGAAAAAAGAGAGGAAAAGCTGAAATACATATGTGCTTTACTGTACATTCATTATCATTCCCTGTACATGATGTACACTGCATGTCCAAAAATGTTCCCTTTTATTGGATGACTACTGCAGTGATTAATATGTTTCAGCTGGCAATCATTCTTTTAACCCTAACTGATGCAGTGAGGAACTTCTCAGTTCTTAAACAGCTATGTCAGAAGATGTATCCTGTGGTTATTGGCCCACATCAAGCAAAGAAAACAAGCAAGGGAATTGCTGAAATGACTGGAAGTGCTGTCCACTGCTTATTAAAACCTGGAAGGTTCTTCGTGGAAAAACTAAGGGCGGAAAAAAATCCTAAATGAGCGTGACCAGAGACCACTTAAACTCTTGGTGAAGTTGAAAGGTAAAAAATCAACAGTAGGATCCATGGCTATGTCTAATAGTGAAAGTAAGAGCTTTTACACACATACAATGAGAGGAGGACTCGCAGGATTGAGACTAAACAGGTGTGTGGCTGTAAGAAACCACTTGTGCGTCAGACTAATCAAAAGAAGGCTTCAGTTTGCTAGGAAGCATAAAGTTTGGACTCCAGAGCAATGGAAAAGGTCATGTGGTCTGATGAGTCCAGATATGCCCTTTTCTAGAGCAATGGGCTTGTCAGGGTAAGATGGGAAGTGCATGAAGCGATGCAGGCATCATGCATAATGTCCACTGTACAAGCCTCTGGAGGCAGTGTTATGGTCTGGGGTTGATTCAGGTGGTCAGGTCAAGGCTCAGCAACGTTATCTGGCAGTGAAGTTGAGTCAGTTGACTTCCTGATGGGTACTGACCAGGTTTTCCCATCAATGGAGTTTTTCTTCCCTGATGACACGGCAGCATTCCAGGATGACAATCGAGGAGATTCATCATGCTCAAATTTTGAAACAGGCTTGGGAAGCCTGAGGATTCATTTCCATGCATGAATTGGTCTCTCCTGACCTGAACCCCATTACAAGTCTTTGGCATGTGCCGGAGGGGGCTTTACTAAGTGGGTCGACTCTTCTTTCGTCAATACAAAATGCCTACAACTCTGAACACAAATAAATGTTGTTGGAACAACGTTGAAACAATGACATGGCAAATGTGGGGCATAATCAAAACTAAAGGCTAAATGTTTCCAATGATATACCAGTGTGTGCAACCTTTTTGGGCCAGACAGTGTATATTCATAAATAATTTTGGGTTTTAGGTTATAGTTTGTAAAATATTACATTAAATAATATATAAAGCCGGCACTCGGTTGGTCTCAAACACCTTCGTTATTAAAATACATTCTTCATTATTAAAATACATCATTCTGTATCTTTTGTTCTAGGTTTTAGCCCTGGCTTTTGTTTCTGGCAGTATCTTAGTTTAAGAGTAGTTTTAACTATATCCTAATTGTGCTAGCTAGGATACATTGTCCGATTGGACAGCAAAGTCACTCTGGATAGGAGCGTCTACTAAATCCTCACTGTCCAAAGAAAAACAAGTATATCCAAAATGGCAACTTTACAGGAGAGGGCTAAAACCTAAATCAATTTTAATGTAATCCAAAAGAACCAGACTTTCTTCCAAACGGTTCTGGGCCATTTCTATTGGTCCATTCATCATGATATCCATCTTACCCCAAGACTGAGACGAGACAAAGTCCAAATGATGTTGAGATCAAGACAAGACCAAGGCTGTTAATTTACTGTCTTTAAGACAGAGAGCATACTCGAGTACTACAACACTAATTCTTCCTGTCACCACAATGAACCCTATTACTCCGGTCTAGGTGGACTACAACACTACACAGGTTAGAACTGCGTGTGTATTCAACTAACTAAAAACATGAGATGTGAAAGTTATTAATCAGTTCAATGAGATGTTGTTCTAAGTGAATGTCGATGTGAACCCTGCAGGCCTTTGCTGTGTCTCTGAAGCGTTTATATCCTAGCCATTGTAGTGCATCTCAAAGAGAAGTCATGTTTCTGAAGTTTCAGTCTGTCTGTTTGTTCCTCATTCCCCCCTGACCCTTTCCCTCTGTTTACTCATTACTCTCACCCTTTACTCTCTCTGCCTGTCTCTCTCTTCTGTAGCCTATTCTCTCTCCCGTGGACTACATTCTCATCTGTTTAGAAAGCCCCTGAGGAAGAAACCGTATCGTCTCCAGAAACCAGAACCACAGGGTCGCTGTGTGTTTTGGCTGGGAGAGAGGCTGCGTGTCATGGTTGCTGTTATCCTGCTGTTTTGAGTAAGCTGAGTGTGACCTGTTGAGGGGGCTCCCTCTCTGTCTCAAATCCCAGATTAACCTCTGTCTCTCTCTCTCTCTCTCTCTCTCTCTCTCTCTCATGCTCATCCTAAGCCTGCAAATATGTACTGTGTCTAAGTGGGTCATCTTTAGCTTTATTTTCACTCAAATGCTCAACGTCTTACAACACATCATGTAAATAACCAAATGCTGCTTAACCCCTTAAAGCAACACTCCAGCGTTTTTCAAACTCACTTGCCACGTCTGTGGCACACAGTTGATTATCATGGACAATAATTTCAACATGTTTTCCTTGAACTTGAAATAAATATAAAATGCGGAATAGTACTGAGTGGCTCCAGCTTTCCGTTGACTTTTGTTACGAGTGTGTTTTTAATCAGCAGGTTTTGTTCTCTTTTTAGGTACAAGCTGTCTGTGCTTCTGACCCACATGATGCCGATTAAGTCGAAAAATGCTGCAGTATTTCTTAGACCTCTTGTATGTGGCTCACACTATAATTCACTCTTATGACTGCATTACCCACATTTCAGCTTCATCCTAGAGTTCGTAGTACAAGTCATTTCCCAGTAAACATTTGAACCATTTGAACTGTCGAAACAACGTTGAAATCACGTTTAAACACATTTTAGACGACCATTGTTTACTGGGTTGGGCCACACAATGTAAAAGGGCTACCAGCATTTTCAAATGATGTCAAAATCGGAAAAATGTTTCAAAAAAGGTTTTGTTCGTACAGTGGCGATTTATGCATACCATTACACATGTTTACCTACAGTACTGTGCAAAAGGCTGCCCTTTTATTATTAGTCAAGATGTCTATTCAGTGCAAGTTGTCAGGAGAATAAAAGAAGAAACATACAATTAAAAGAGCCATATGTAAGATGATGCAATCTGTTGAATTCATACTATACACAGTCCCTCCTCCTCCAGCTTCACTCCTACACCTGTTTAATTACAAGTCTAAAAAACCTTGCAACCTCAGCATTAAACTTCCACCCGGAGCGTCTCCCCAGGTGGAAAGTGATGTCAAAGTTAGCTCCTGTTTAGCTGCTGTTTTTGTTACTTTTGAATACATGCTCCTGCAGAGAGTGGGCAGTACTGCTTCCCCATCTGCTCATTTGCAGTCATGCTGCATGCAGACTTGATGCTACAGTGACTCACTATCTCATCTTCAGTTACAAAGTGGTATTACAAGACAGGACATACCGGGCCTAGCTGGTTAGATATCTCTGCAACACAGATATAAAGATATCTTTGACACCTTCAAAGCTGCTATTTCTTCACTTTCTGTTTAGAGTTGTAAGTTTGGAGTGTTTTAATCTGAAAATCTTACAACTTGATTGCATGATCGTATGTACTGACCCTAAAAGTACACACAGAGTTTGAGACCAAGCATGGTTTAAATTGTCCTTCAGTATTCAGCCTGTCTATGCTTTATTACAACCGTCATTACAGCTTAAGACTTGGATTTAAATTTTCTTGGGAATCTGCAGTCTTAGAAGTTGGTTGCATTTTCTGCTTCTCACAGTTCCAAGTAATTCCAATGACCTACTTAGACTTAACAGTGCATAAAACCTTACACCACATCTCACATGTCCAGTTTCTGTGCTCTAGTGCAGATTTCCTCATTAAGGGCTTCTTGACCGCTACACATCCTTTCAGATCCATAGCACTAAGATGCCTGAAACAAGAGTGGAGCTTGATTTTCTCCTCTCTCTGAAAGATGGAAGCTTTAGGTGCTGGCTTTATGTTGGAGACAGTTTTGGTGGCTGTTAGTAGTCTCGTCTTCTCTGTATGTTTTAATATCTTTAACTTATTTTTCTTTGTCTGATTTCCCCATCCTTAGATATGTCGATCTACAAAAGTGCTTCTCCAGAAATGACCTACACTGATTGTGTGTTTCGGAGTAAGCATACTTATTTGTGTGGGCTTGTTTTGGCAAGTGTTAACATCTGTTTACTACTTTGTCAATAATGTATCATGGTGCAAAACACAACAAGACATACCGTATCGCATCTATCTGAGCAGACAAGTTTTAGATCTTGTAGCACCACTGAAAGCAGCTTTCAGGCAGAGTGAAATGACTTGTTGTGTTCACGGCCCAGTTCTCGCCGCTCCTCTGACAAGCTTTACATAACTGCCCTGGCCTCCGACAAGGTGTTACAGTAACACGTTTCACTCGTACTGCATGTGCACTCGTTGTCACATGGGGACCTCCTTCTCTCCCTCCCTCAGGTGTTTGGATTAAGGCAGGAGGAGGAAACGCCGAGGCTGGTGAACGAGTGCGGGGGCGAGCGGGCCGTTCCTGTAACCCGACTCCTTCCCCGCTGCAGTCCTGGGACAGCAGCCATTAATAGAACCTCAGTGGCCAAACATTGAAATGTTCAAGGTCTCTCTCTCTCTCTCTCTCTCTCTCTCTCTCTCTCTCTCTTTTTTCTCTGCAAAAACTGCTGTCTTGGCATGTTAAAGCATCTTAAATGTAGACAGTATATCTAATACTGTTCGTTATGAGATTTCTGTAAAACTATTATAAATATAACCCGATTATTGGATTTAAATCCAGGCGGTTTTATCAGATTGTGAAATGATATGTATAAGATTCATTGTATTACAAATTTTTGTAATACAAGAAATAATGCTTGAAAGATGCAAAACTGGAGTTCCATGAAACAGTATTCACCCCCTTCTGATTTATTTAATAATTTATTTATTTGTTTATTTGTTTGTTTGTTTTGTCACATTTAAAGGAGTGGTTTTAAATAAAATGCTCTGCTGTGGAGAAAGTTTCAACCTCAGGTTTCCTGAGAGTCAATGAGAGCCAACACAAATAAAGCCATTTTTATTTACTACCCAAAACCACCAGTGAACCTACTTTTGTCTTCTTACCTGTAATGCTGATAGTGAAAATTTAAAAAAGTAACCTGCATGTAGCCTTCCGCCATCAATAGAATTGAGTGAACGGATTACAAAAGATTTTAGGCCAATACTTTACCACATAACCCATGTAGAACCATGTCTCAGACATCAGGTAGAACGTTTTGTGAGATAACTTAGATAATTTAAGAGGCATTAAACCCTTTAAGTTTCTTGTTCCTATCACTACCACTGTAAATAATCTGTATATTTCTCCAGAAGGAAGCATTTCACATGAAATCCCTCTAAATGACTAAATGAGGGTTCGGATTCCTTTCATTTCAGATCTTCAAATTTAGCATTAGACAAAAACTACCAAAATCAACACAAACTACAGTAGTTAAATAAAGTTCCACTTGATAACCATCTGGTTCTTTTGTGTTTCCTCATGTTATGCTTATATTGCATGTTATATGAAGATCTGAAAACAATTTAACGTAACAAATATGAGAAAAAAGAGGGAATCAGGAGGGGGCAAATACTTTATCACAGCACTGTATAAACCAGTGCAGTAAGGCCATTTCACTCCGTAAGAGCACTTTATAGAAGTCAAGGAGAAATTTCAGATACACAACATGTCTAAAAGTTTATAGGCACCTGTTCGTCCAGTGTTCTCCTGAAATTAAGAGTGAAACAGCAACAGCATCTTCTCTTCAGGGAAGGCATCACACTGTGGAACATTGCTGTGAGGATTTGATTACATTATGCCACAAGAGCATAAGTGAGGTCAGGATCACAAACAACACTCTAACTCATCCCAAAAGTATCTCAGAGAACACAGTTGTTCTGCTGCTCCACAGACCAATGCTAGAGGACTACCCCTCTTGTTGACACTTGGCATTGGGCATGGTGACCTTGGACTCATGTGTGGCTGCTCCAAAGTGATCAGTGCTTTTATACTGAGATTATACAAACTGTGTGCTCGGTTGATGCCCCTGTCAGCAGTGGGTGCACCTTAAAGTTGCTGAATGCTCGAATTAGAAGGGGTGCCCATATTGTAGACATTTAAGATGCTTTCATTTATAAAATAGCATGTTTCGAAAAAGGAGGTTTCTAGATTACAGTGTTAAAATAACGATTGACTTTCTTTATAGAACAAGATGAACATTGGCGGCTTATATACTGAGCATTATACAGATCATCTCTGCAATGGTATCATTTTCTAAATCAGCCATTATTGGTTATTGGACTGTATTTTTAGACACAGATTAATCCTACAACAGCAGTGTCTGTGGGGATTGTGTACTGGCAGGCATGTGCAAGCTGATATGGAGATTAAGAGAGGGAATTGAATGGGATTTCACCATCAAATATGGGTGTTGAATCTAATTTCACGGTGTTTCTGAGACATATATCTGGGTTTATCACTCTTATCAGTGTGCGTCTAGAAACATTGGCTTTGTGTTACAATAAAACACCTTAATTTTTATTAACTCAAAAATCCAAGAATTACTTTTGTTTTACAACACACATGTAATAAAACAGTTAGATTTGTACATATTTGTGTGTCGCATTTTTATTATGCGATAACTCCAGCTCTGTGAATGTTTCATAGTGAAAGGACCGATGGGAATGGCCTAAAATGACATACAGGTAAAATGTTATAAGTGTTTTAATCGGGTAAGAAAAAACTCTTTAAGATATACGAGGTTACAATGATTTAAATTCATTTTAAGCTTACGCCCTTAACATGGGGAGGAATTTGTGCCAAACTGAAATACAATCACCACAGTGGAACAATGTGAAATACACTACATGCATGCCATTGCTTTTCCGTAGCAACACACTGAATTTGTGCCAAAATGAAAAACAGAATCTTTAATAAATTGCTTTCATGTCGCTTGACCTTTTTACTGAAAGCCACACATAAAGGTTAACATTAACAAGTCAAAAAGCTGAATTTGTGCCAGCATTAAATACAATCCGCTGTACAGTTACATTAAAGCACAGCTGGATTGCTTTCCATGGTGTGGTGTTTCTTCGAAATGCAGTCATTACATTGATTAAGTTCAATTCAGTGCACTCGAGACTGTGTTTAAACAGGTGATACATGCAGTAAACATGACGAAAGGACAAGTAAAAGTTCCATTGCATTGATTTAACAGCTCTTGACCTCCTAAAAGAAAAAACAATACATGCAGGTTTACATTTAAAGGAATGAAACGTTGAATTTGTGTCACAGTTGAATACAAACAGCACTGAAGTGCTGTTTGTATTCAACTGTGACACAAATTCAACGTTTCATTCCTTTAAATAAATAAAACAAACGGCATGTACTACAATCCACCAAAACCACCTCTATCAGATCAGCAGGAGATACAGCATTTATCTTTAGGACAGAGGAGAGAATCAAGTTCCACTCCACAGATGTTTCTGTCTATCCTTCCACTGTGAGAAGACAACTCAGCGCTGAAAGGATGTGTAGCTGTCACAAAGTCGTTACAGAGGAAAGGAAATAGCATCATTGACTGTGTTTGGGATTACTTGAATGGTGAAAAGCAGAAAACACAATATATATATATATATATATATATATATACACACACACAGTGATTATATACTTAGTATATATAGTGAAGGTATATTTTGAACTATTGTCTTAAGCTGGGTGTGCAATACATAACTTAAAGTGCTAACAGATTTTGAAAATGGAGAGCATCACACACAGAACTTACTGCTATCATGTCATCAAGGACACACTAGATGCAATAAGAAGGTGCAGCACACCTCACAAGCAGTCAAAATCCCAGAACTACCCTGTTATCACGTGACACAAACAAAGCAAGACTGGACTGAACCTGTCTGTGATTTCATGCATGCACAAGAAGTATAGAAAATACAGGAGATGGGGATGAATACGGGGCTGGGACCCAGCCATCACCGTCATCAGTAAAGAGACTGTTTATTTGCCTGATTTCAACAAGCAGCTAATGGGGCTAGAAATCATGTAGTGCAGGTCCAGCTTCAGCTGCCTTCCACACAGTGCTGCGTATGATCTACAGCAGATTTCTGCGCATGTAAACAGTGTGTCATTGTGACTAGCAGGCCAGATGGATGGACGTGTGTGTGCGCATGTTTGTGACAGTGAGCAGTGAGATAATGTTTGCTGTGTGATTTCCCCTCTCCGCCTGCTCTTTCTACTCACGTGTGCCTGTCTGGTCCAACAAAACCAGCCGTTTCCTCATAACTCTTTATGCTTGAAACAGCCTTATTGTTTGAGGTGGTTACGTGACCGCTGTGTTGTCTAAAGCACCCCTCACTCCCCCTCCACACACACAAACACACACACATATACACTCAGATATCTCCACGTTTGTTGTCAAACACAGATAAGAGTGTGATCATTAACCGGCCCGAGCCTGTGGAGGGGTGTGTGTGTGAGAGAAAGAGGGTGTGTTATGGAGCCAAAGGAAAGTAGGAAAGGAAACAGAAGCAGGTCAGCAGTTACACGTGAGAGGACATTTATGCCACCTGCCAGGAAAATCGAACCACTGCCAGGCATTCGCGTGCACACACGCACACACATACACTCTGGCACACACTGGTTTGTCTTGCTATATTTCTAAGGACATCTGTAGGTTTCTATTGATTCTTATTACTGTAGCTAAATAGTACTACACCTGCATCTACATCTGCACCTAAACCTAACCTTAAACTCAGAAAAAAGAAAATCAGGTAAAAGAAAAGTGATTTGTGGTTAAGGCAATGCATACTCAAATGCAAAGTAGCTTATTTAAGCCAAAATGTCATATTGTCCTATACTTGTGAGGACATGTGAGCAAATATAGCAGGACAAGGGACAGTTCTGGTGGTCTACCAGGTCTTTCGTGCTTAATTTTTTGTGCTTTTGTGCTTCTTTCCTCTTCCATACAATCTGATCTCTCCCATAAGATCTGATCTCTCCCATATGATCTGATTTCTTCAGAAATATCTCCTAAAAATGTAATTTATGTGCTTACTGCATATACAGTATACTATACATACACAGTTAGCATATACAGTATAATATATATATACACATATCAACTGTATATATACTGTGTACGTACTGTATACACCCACCGTATGTAAATATATATGAAACATATATATTTTAAATTATTATACTCTTAAGATACATAAAACAGAGAGCAACACAAATTTGACATCAGTTCTTATAAGAATTTACTGTTATTATTACTGTTATGATTATTCATTGTTCTTAAAGCTGAAAATGTAAAGCAGTAGTTTTATTGAGGGAGGGAAAAATCTGCTACACAATGGTGACTGTGTGGGTCGTCACGTCTATGGGAGCCCACCACATACAACTTAACGTGACATTCGCAGACTGAAAATGAAGTGTTTGTGTGTCAAAAGCGAAGATCAACGTTACACTGATGCAGATATGATTAGAATAGGCAGCATCATTCAGGGTGGTGCAATAGGTAGCGCTTGGGTTTGATCCCCAGCCAGGACGCCTGGGTCCTTTCTGTCTGGAGTTTGCATAATCTGCCCATGTCTGTGTGGGTTTCCTCTGGGTGTTCTGGCCTGCCCAGGGTGTTTCCTGCCTTCTGCCCACTGAATGCTGGGGTAGGCTACAACACCCCCTGTGACCCAGAAGGATAAAGTGGTTTAGAAGTGAAAAGTTTTTTTAAGACAGCAATAAGTTAAATGGAGTTATCTATAAGTCACATGAATGTTGTAGGTGCAACCCCAAATGTTAAACTACAAGAAATAGGTTTTCCTATTTCCTATTCCTCAGGGGATTCCTAATTTCTTTGTGTTTTTTTTTTCTTCCTTTCAAAAAGTCAGTCATGTCTTGAAATTATGCCTTTATGGGTTTATATCAAAACAAGTCCATAAACACACCAATGGATACGCCGGCACTGGCTTTTATTGGTTAATGATTCAATGCACTCTTATCTGTGTTTGGCAACAAACATGCCGGTGTGGAGGAGTAAGGACCTTACTGGCAATACTAATACTGCCTTAATGCTGCTTTCAGTTGATTATTCATTTACTCATTTAGGGGTAATTATTTTTATTACAGTCAGATAACTGCACATAAATAGCTTATACATTTTAAAAAGTGCTGCTCTGTTTACGGTATGAGCAGGTGATAATCACTGATATGACTCTACATAAGTCTATATTTAGAACTCTATAGAACTCTATACAACTCAATGGAACTCTATATCCTTTCCTGCTCCTTTCTTAGAGGTAATGTAAGCAAAAACAGCTTCTTTTGAATGCCACAATGAACACAGAGATGCAGCGAACTGATTTGTGGCAGATCTGCACATCATTTCCACATGAACAAAATATAAAATATAAGCACAGCTTGACCATACGTCACCAACAAAAGTGTTTTGCTTTTAATGTTAGCAAGTAGGATAAGTTTTGTTGGTGTTTGTTTGTTTATTTCCTTTATTATATATTATCATCATTATTATTTTATGATCTTGTTTGGAGGGAACACAGAGTAGACTAAAAATTAAGTTTATTAAACATCCAACAAAGCTTGCATAAAAAATTAACGTGATAAAAAAATCCTGATTAGACTTATCCAAGAGCTATGTGGGTGTGGCTAATGAGTAGCTTGATTGACAGCTCTCTGTACCTATCTTTCTCTGTCACTCATGCAAAACTAAAATCCTCATCCAGCTTTTATGTGATGGTACATGTGCTAAAAAAGATCATGGACAAACAGACATGCAGACGCATGGATGGACGAACAAACAGACGAACAAAGCAACGCATGAACAAAGGAATGGATGAATGAACAGGCTTGGTGTATGACCAAATTAATGAATGGGTGACAAGGAGTTACAGACAGGTGGTATCTATATGTTTGCTGTGTTTTTCTGGAACTTTTCTGGAGGTGGGTGATATGGCACAAATCTAATATCACAGTAGTTAAGTATCAGTATCACCCACCCCTTGTTCCAGAAAAAAATAAATAAATAAATTACAAAAAAATGTTTTTAATATATATATATACAGTATATATATATATATATATATATATATATATACATATATATACACTCATCATCAAAAGAATAGTTGCATCAGATTGCAATGCTGTTGGGAAGGAAGATAAAGGTTACCAGAAACAATAAATAAAAAAATATTTACACTGATATGGCCAATATTTATTGAGCTACACATACAGAAGTAGTGTCTCTCAGTATGGCATCAGGCCACCATGTTTGCTACCATCTTGTCATGGAGTTGTAGAGGTTCCTAATGGTGTCCTGCAATAATCCATCCCATGCAGCTTGAATATTCTCAAATAGTTCCTCCAGATTTTGTTGTAGGCATGGAGGTGTAGTGATACCAGCATATTTATCCTGGAATGTATCCTCCTCCTTGTTATCCATATCTTATTAATCATTCTATCTTGTTAATGTAGAAGTGGACACATTTGGAACATGATAATAGACCTCTGAAGACATGTTTCCCAAAAAAAGGAATTCTGGCTCAAAGCTATTTTTCTTACAATCGTGAAGGTGTCCAGTAGTATCTTGTGTTGATGGACAGACAGATGGTGATGCGCTCTGAGCTTAAAG
Organism: Semaprochilodus insignis; assembly: GCA_034552555.1. NCBI lineage: Eukaryota > Metazoa > Chordata > Actinopteri > Characiformes > Prochilodontidae > Semaprochilodus > Semaprochilodus insignis. The sequence continues at coordinate 5,728,373 of CM067477.1, read as the reverse complement.
CAAAGCGATGTTTATTAAACAGACTGGTAGTACAACACAGCAGCAACCAGATCAAAGCAGACTTAACCAAGGGGCAAGGACAGAGTCAGAGTTAGAAAACCAGCAACAGTACCAAAAGGGGAAAGACAAAAGAGTAAACCAGAAAGTCAAAATAGAGTCAAACCAGAGACGCTAACAAGAATAACAACAGGGAGAAACGCTCAGTACGCACAGAGTGGCAATACTTCGCAATGGGTCAGTGTGAGACAGGAGCATTTATACAAACAGACTAAATGGGGAACAGGTGTGTGTTAGTACTCCGGGGAGGAGGATCTGAAAAACTGAACGTGATTGGAGGATTGTGAGCATGTGATGGTGACATCATCGGGTGGTGGGTTATGGAAAATGGAGTCTGGGAGATGAGAGGAGAACCAGCAGGCATGACATATCTATGCAGTATTTTATACTGAATTAATTTACCCATGACTTCTCTTATATGTCTCCCAGAGTTTGACAAAATGTTTAACCATACTTCATCTTCTATTTCACATTCGTGGAAGTTCTCATTATTAGTGCCAGTGTCCTTAGCCAGCCTGTAAAATATAGATGCCTTACGGCTTTTCTTGGGTAGTTCTACGTATGCTTTGCCTTACTTACATTTTTTCTTACTCACATGCTCTAAATGACACGTCTCTGACTGTAAAATGACGACGGGTCCACAGAGGTCTATCAATACGTCACTGTTTCAGCAATAACTTGTGAGATAGCGACATCTTTCACAAACTTTGGTAATTATGCAACATTTACACATGTACATGTTCAGATCTTGTCCAGTTCTTCTGTACAGTGTTCCAGTTTTATTTATTCCTCCGCCAACATACATAATGAAAGAGAGAAAGACCTCCCTGAACTGAGAGCATATCAGCCTCTCAGGCTGCTGCATGGATTGAGACCGGTGGGCGGCAATTGATTTCCCTCTTCAGTCTGGGTAGAGTAGGCCGAGAGAGTGTCAGCAAATTGTGTAATTAATTAGCCTGATAAGTCTAGTAGTGGAACCTGAATGGGAAATCCATTCATCCTTTTCCTCCCCCCCCCTCCCTCACTCCCTCCTTCCCTCCATCTTCTATAATCAAAAGTAACTGGCTGTGAGGGAAGTGGATACTGCAAGCATGACTGCTAACCCAGCAAGGGATGTAGGTCAGAGTCAGCGGGTTAAAAGAGAGAGGAAGAGAGAGAGAGAGAGAGAGAGAGCGAGAGAGAGAATGAAAGGCAGCTTTTGTGTGCCATTGCCCTGAATGACACAATGGCAGTGGTGATGCATGCAGTAACTCTGCTGGAATCCAGGCCTGCTCTCCCCTTAGATGGACAGACAGACAGACCAACACACACTTCATCCTTACCTCTTAGTTGACCAGGCTCGATTTTGAAGTCTTTATAACATACCTTGCTGTAATGCCTTTTCTCTTTAGATTTATGACCCTGGTCACAAATTCATGCCCATCAGACCTGAAGGCTTTACCTTGGCCATATGCTCCCGAGCTGGATGTCTGAAAGGGCTTCTTGTGTGGGGATGCAGTTCTTTGCAGGTTCTCCAGCTTTGATACCTTGTTATCCCTCAGAAACTGTGCACAGATACCTTTAAAGGTGGAATCCACCAAAAGGTCTGCCTAATTCAGTTGTTGAAAGTTACACAGACTCGAAGTGAAATGGTTAATTGTACAGAAACATTCCAGCTCAGATGTTCTTTGTGTTGGTGATGAGAACCATTTACACTATAGTATTTAGTACAGTATTTTCTTTACTGTCCAAACTGAGCAGTGAACCTACATGTCTTCTTAAGTCTTTACATGTAATACTGACCACAGTAAAACAGTAAGGGTTCTGAAAAAACAAGTTTTCTTGGGATACTGACAACTCCCTGAATGTACCTCACCGCACTGCATTGATTTTAAAAAGCACATTTCAGGCCAAAAGCTTATTGCAAAACTCTTGGCATAAAAACTAAAGCAGCTGGAAGCTGCCCTAGTCTTGTAGCAGCATCTTTTCATCACAGCAATTTCAGTGGGTCAGTAAATACAGTAATAAGGCCAATGCAAAAACATGGCTATTCCTGCCATTTAATCTGCGGTTCTTTAATTCTGAATGCTGATTTCTCATTTCCGCATTTACTTGAGGTGTAAAGATTGTCTGTGTGTAGCAGACAATTCATATATTTTCATTCAGTTCTTTTCTGTTTTTAGTCTGCACACCAGTCACGCTTTTATTGTTACTATGAGTGAACAATCATTAACTTGTTCAATCCAAAAGACTTCTTAATGATCTAGAAAGGAAGACTCGTGCATCTTTCCTACAGTGACAGAAGCACAGTAGAACACATGAAGCATAGATTTCACATGGCCATACATATATGCATTGAGTAATTCAGTTAATGAGGATGTTGACCAATTCTCAGAATGGACTGCCATGTTTGTATTTTTCATATTTTGAATACTTAATACTTTGAAACATTTGTGACAATACTTTGGCAAAGACTGACTGGACCTCAGGCCCATTGTGTCCTCGTTTGACAAAGGTTTGGCCAACCCTGCCATAGATGAAGTTGTAGTGGTTTCCTAACGAACCTTTCAATGTATGGTTCTTTACCAATGCTACAAGTGGGTTGGTACTCACCAGTACAGAGCACCAACACTTCTAAATTGTACTCTTTGGCATACTAGAACTTTCTCACAAGCAGCTGGTATTGTATCTGATTCAGTTCCCCCTCGCAAACCAGTGGTACATTTCCCAAAAGCATCATTCAACAACAAGTACTATAGTTAAATGATAGAGAGACTATCATTTTAAACACTCTCTCTCCACGATTGCCAAAGTGCTTGGTGAGAAACGCTTTAGGGAAAAGCAATCCAGGTCCTTCGAGACATTCACTGTACAGAGCCAAGGCCAAGCAACACTGAAACTGCGGGAAGAGAAAATGCTCCAAAAAGGTTGTATGACTGTGAGTATTCACTGTATCAGCGCCGGACAGCATAAAAGTAGTTTAAGAGCAGAACTTAGGACAAAGATTCTATCCATGCTGGAGTTGGAGCCTTGTTTTATTTTAGTTATCATAACATTTCTGGGATGGGCCAAAAGGTAGAACAGATTCCTCTGCAGGTCTTTTGAGGTTTCAGGATTACTGTTCAGAGCAGGATGTTCTGATCTGACTGATGTGTTTCTGGTATTGTACAGCCTCAGGCGAAGGGGTTTAATCATTTCCTTTCCACGGCAGTTCAGAGTCAAGTTAGCTTTATCGGTGAAGTAGAAGTAGACTTGCTAATTGAAACAGAAACACCTGCAGTGATTTTCCCTTTGATGAAAGCTCTGATTGCTTGGCTGCCCATAGGCTATTTGCTCAGGGTGTCAAGAAGGGATGAAGTCATAGTAATGACATGGTTCCACAGAGGACATTGTGAACTGAATAGTTGTAAAGTAATGTTCCAGACACTGTGGGATACCAAATAGAGGACTGTTAAGCATGTATTGTTAAACTATTATGAGGAATGGAATTGCTACATTTTCTAATGGACCAATAGTAGCATGTTGTCATGCTCTCCATTGCTTTTAAGATCGAGAGTGACACTTACATTTTTAAGCAAAAGAAATCGTTTTGGAGACAAGCGAATATAGCAAGGCACCTTAAAGCCATTATGGACGCTAACAGGAGAAGATAATATGTGTCGTTATATTGCTCATAAAATTGCATGAATGATTTAAGCAAGCAGTGCGATCAAATGGCTAAAGGAAGAACAATTTGATCAGCGTTCTGAACCCTGCAGATAAAACCAGCACAAGTTGCTGTATGCCGATCTATATTTACCAGCATCATAAAGCAACATATGCTAATTTAAGTGGTGATCAGCAATGCTGGTCTATATTGTTTTTTTTTTTTTCTAGTAGAGTAGTTTCTGTTGGCTTGCTAGGAAGCTAACTAACCTAGCTAGCTCATTAGCTCACAATTTATTTGTAGCTTACAGTGCCTGCCTCATAAACTGAAATTGTGTAAAGAATACTATATGGAAGCTAAGCTAGCTTTCTAGGCAGGTTATGGTCTGTTTGCACTTATTGTAATGGTTGCCCTGAATTCCAGAGAGTTCAGGTTGCAGAAGTGCTAGGCATGGTTTCATCTGCGCAGACACTCCTATTTGTTTTATTGAGTAGGTTATTCCAATGGTGGCATAATAATCCACTACCTAGATGTCATAACAGAGCCTATAAGGAATCACATAAACCACTTTTTTTGCAAACGTTAAAGATTTATGTGACCAACTAATATGTATGTAAGTCTTTTAGCCAATGTCTGTCAAAGAACTTGTTTGACCTGTATGTCAGGATGCAGTATTTGCCTTTAGCATTGCATGTTAATCATTGTAAGACTCATATATATTTAAAACACATGGATGGACTGATGATTGATACTTTGATGAACGAACAAACTATTAAAATACTATGGAGGTGTGCACTTGAGCCTTGAACTATGTATGAAATGAAAGCTACTTACAATAAACCAAAGTACATCAGAAAGACTTTCCATTTTGGATGACCTAAATATTTGTTATCTAAGTCTTTAGAGGAAGCTGAGAATAACCCCAATCTTTGTTTTCATGTCTCAGCTGGCTGCTGTACTTGACAGCAGATGTTTAAAAGACTGTTTCAGCTTGAGGCTCCTAAGTCCTGGCCCACCTTAAGCTCCGGCCCACCTGCTGTTCAAAGAGTTGTCTGTTGCTTAAACTACTTATGAGCAGATATTACTAATTTGGGCCTCGTTTCAGTCTAAAAGTACCAGTGTCTTTGTACAAAAGACACACAGCCTACAAAACCGTGTTGTTGTGGTTGTGGTGAGTGAGAGGAAAACATGCAATACTTCCTTGTAATCTGGTGTAACTGTGAATTTCTCTGAAATTTTAGCGTTTAGAAATGATTCACCGGCAGTGTTGTTTCGGCGGAGCAAAGGTGCATTTCTGTTATCGACCTCCGTAGATCAAACGCCACTGGAGGGGCTTGTCGGCTGTTGCATAACACGGTGATGAATAGAGTGGAGCACTCTGCTTAATCTAGCTCTGAAAGCATCTCCCCTCTCTCCCCTTACCTTCTCCTCTTTCATGTGGAAATTACAGCGGCATTTCCGGGCTTGTGCATATGACATGCTGCAGTACTCCAAGGGGAATCTTGACAATGGCTCAGTTTTCAGCATGATTGGGCCCAAGCTGAAATCAAACACTCTGCACACTTTGTTCAGGCATGCATGATAAAGGAAAAACACACCAGCACACCGGGATGTATGCATGAGCTCTTTACCGTGTGATCCAGTTACACACCCTGCAATGAAATGTTTCCAAAGCAGAAGAAACTTTAGATCGCAGTTCTAGACTGGATCGTAACTTATTTGACCTCAAATGTCTCTCTCTCTCTTTCTACTCGTCTCTCTTTCTGAGGCTTTTTTTTCCCCTCTGTATTTTGCATTGTTTCAACATAGCTCCTCTTTTTACACCACAACAGGAAATAGGTAGGAGTCAGCCAATGATAAGAGAACACAAAGTAATGAAGACACTTCACTGATTTTTGCCTTTGGTGCTGTACAGCCGGTTTAATGCATTTTTAGCTGGATCCTTGCCAAGCAATGTGCAGCATATGTGTACAGTATTGCGAAAAACCAGAGACCACCCTTCATTTATTTCATTTCTTTTTCAGCATCAGCAAAAAAAGGGGATGAAATATAACAGGAAATTACACCAAAGCAGCGGTTTTTCATCATAGAGACGGTTCTGAACACTTCGATGCAAAACATATGGGTATCATATCGAATCATGTCAAAAGGCAAATTTAAAAGGATATGCATAAAAGGGGAGAATGCACTACGCAGGGTTAAACACTCTTAAAAAACGGTTCTCCAAGGGCTCTATGGTGAAGACGATTGTTCTATATATAACCACAAACACCGGAAGAACCATTTTAATGCTTATTGGTGAAATGGTTCATCGGATTGATGGAGCAGGATTTGGAAAATGGTTCTATATAGCACCAAAAAGGAAATTTGCATTGTTACAGGTTTGACATCAAAACAATAAAAGATCCATTTTTATATTGTCCCTATCCAAAGAAAAACAAGTATGTAAGAAACACAACATGTTTTCTCTAGGTATGAGCAACGGATTGGGATTGCTAGGTAGCGGACTTGTGCTGTATTTAACTCTGTATTCTTCTCTCTAGGTATCAGCACTGGCCCCTGTTTGGGCGGCGTCTGAGCTCAAGGCGAGTTTTAGACTCTAACCTTCTTGTACTAGCTAGGAAACATTTTCAGATGGAACAATTTTGTGCTATTTTTATTGATCTACTCATAAATGAAATTTTCACATGATGTAAACGGCAGCTGCAGTAATCAAATGATACATAAAAACTGACAAAAAATGAGATACATGTTTTTTATAGACAGTGAAGATATACCCCTAAACAAAAAATGGACCAAATCCAAAATTGCAAAACATTAAGCTTTTAATGGTCTTAACAAGAAATCATTAAACAAACAGATGAAGTGACTTAGTATGGGATTTCATTTCTTTAAACAGTGAAGTTTTGTTCCACTCAGCACTAATGACTTCAAACAGTTGAAAAACATTGTTAGCTTGTGTTTAATATAAAACCAAATAAATTATGTAGCGTTTAATCTGGACTCAGCAAACCAATCAGTCAAAATCACTGTACTTTGGGCCAATTTTTTGACCAGTGATGTATAACCATGTTACCATCAATCTGAAGAACGTTTTCATGATTTGAGCAGCCATTTAAACACACAAATAGTTATTAAGTGTTGATGGTTCTATATAGAATTACTGTCTTTTCTAAAGAACCTTTGAATAACCATCTTTTTTAAGATTGTACTGTTTTTTTTTTTTGATGGTGACAGTTTTGGTGGTCAACCAGGTCTTGCAAGGTTGTTAAGAGTCTCATTTATTCTGTATTATTTAATAATAATTCCTGTTTTTTTCCCTCATTTTCCAGAAATATCTCCTGAAAATGAATAACTTGTATTTAAAGGTTATTTTGACTTGAAACGAAATAAATGAAAGATGATCTCTGCTCTTTTTCACTGTTGTTTTAGCAGTACATTTCCCTCTCAAGGCCTCAAGACTGATTTGATTATGATCTGCGTCTGCTTCTCCAAATGCTGGGCAGAGGAAACATTCAAAGCTTGTAATGTATTACAGTTATTATCTTATTTTAGACCTACTGCATGTGTGTTTGCATCCTGTGTGATGTGTTTTGGAGCATTTATAGATTCATTAGACAATACAGTCTTCCTGTTTGTTGGCCTGATGTATTCCTCAAGTGTGTTTGCATGTATGCACACGTGTTTGAAGTGGAGAATATGACAGTGTGTTATTATTATCATCATGCTTTTCTGAGTACATAGTGAGTATCTTTTAAGTGTTTCCTTTTTGCGCTGATGAAAATTGACTTGGCCAAAACATTGTTATTTTGGCTTATCATTGACAGGGCTGTATTAATTCAAGGACATTTAGAGCTTTGAGATGTGCTTACCTGATGTGAGTCTTCCTACCTTCAACTATTGTAGTGTTTTTATGAGATGGTGGTTTTGGGTTCAACACCACAGTCTTTTCTTGGTAGTTTCTGTATATTATTTCATTTTCTGTATATCATTCACCTTGATCTCTATATTGCAGGTTTGGTCAGTACTTAAGGGACACTATATATATTAAACTGCCTCTGTCCAAAGAAAGTATCCCTGAAACAGAAGCTTTATAGGAGAGGGTAAAAAAAAAGGCGGGGGGGGGGGCAGGAGGGAGTTAATGTAAACCGATTCTATTCAAAGCAATTTTGGAGCATTTCTACACTCATCATCAAAAAAACATAGCTGCACCCAGAATGAAAATTGGTGGATAGGATTGATATCAAGAGACATGCAAATGATTCAGGTTTCACGCATGGCCGTGCATATGATGTAAGCAGGGACGGGCCTTATTGCTGTTGCGTGTGCTTTCCATTCTGACTCGTTCTGTTGTGTTGATAGCATCCTCTGCAGGCACAGTATGTCTCAGAGAAGAGATCGAAAACAATTCGAGCAGTTGGAAGAGTTGGAGAGTAGTCGCATCGTAGGGCTTATTGACGCAGGGAAAGGTCTTATTGACGTACTGTGTGGCATAATGGTCATTCAGATATTACCATGGCACGCTGTTGGCGGCAGTAAATAGAAGAAGGCACACACCAGCGACATGAAGGATCTGGAAGACTTACATGAACCATGGAGAGAGAGAGAACCTACAAATTGCCCGATATGCACAGATTAACCCAACAGCCATGATTGCGGACATTCAGTGAGACATTCTATGAGTCATCCTGTTAGTGGCAGCACCATTGGTAGACGGCTGCACGACGCAGGACTATGCAGACCGTTACAGCAACTGCCCTTTACACCACGTCACGTTTGAGGCCGATGTCCTTTCTTCCAACAATCACAAAATGTCTCCCAATATCAGGGTGACCTTAAATTATGAGTTTCCCAGATTATTCAGTGGTGTGGGTCTCCATAATCCATAGGATCCTCGGGTCTGTCCAGTCGGGTCTGTCCTGATCATGAATCATAAATCATAATGTTAATGACTCAGTGACCTGTAGTGGTGGGTGGACGCAGATTATCTGGTATGAAACGCAATGTTGGTATCACGCATGGCAGCTAAATCAAGAACTCAAGTGGAGTACGGAGAAAGAGGATATACTTGTGGAGTTGTGGTTCATGGAAACCTTCAGCTGGTGTATTGTAATGACCAACACCTATGGCCCCCATGCTGTAGACTTGGGTTCGATTCCCACTAGGGCAAGTTTGCCACACTATACGAATAAGAGTCCTTGGGCAAAACCCCTAACAGTAACTTTACCGACATGTGTTAATGTAAACTTTAACTGGATACATGCTGTAAATGTATGTCGCTGATTGGATTTCAGCCCATTATGACGACATTTTATTTTATTTTTCTCGTTTCATTTTTATGATTTTCCTCCTGCTCTTTCTGAAATAGTCACGTGTTTCAAATATAGTAAAGAAGTCACTGTTGTAGTTCTCCATAGCCGTTTTTCATATGTTCTAGTTTGTTAGCAACACTTAGAATTAAAAAAGACAATCTGAACAATATTACAGAAATTTGTGATGGCAGTAAGCATTTTGGACACTAACATTATACATGTGTGCTCATTATTTACAAACAGCGTGGTGTATTATGGGTATCTGCTGTCCACTAGGGTACATCAGTTGTACACTACTTTTTGTGGTGCACTGTTGGATTGATTGAGTGTGCTTTTTCTGCACTAGGCCTATCCCAGCTATCAAGGAACGTTTCCCAGACCTTTGACTAACATTACCTACAAGTTCTAATAACATTGTTAAGAAAACATTTTAACATTTAAAAGTTATTTATAATTTCTAATAATGTTCCTGTAAGAGTAAATGTCGTAACATTTTAACTGCAACGTTCAGAGGATGTTTTGAGGATGTTGTCAGGGCCACATGATTATGTTACATAATAACAATAGAGGAATTCATTCTCAGAGCAACCTTGGGAAAACGTTTTATGGATGTTACTGAGACCTGAGATGACAGAACGTTTCAGAGACCGTTCTCCTACCTTTAGAAAGAACATTCCGGGAGGCAAAACAAAACCTCATGCTAAAAACATTAATGGAAAGTTACATTGCATATTCTCAGACCGAATTTCTAGCTGGGATGTTTTCGGACACCATTACAAAATGGAGGAAACCCCAAAATAGTGCCCCATACAGTGAACAGGGCCAGCTATCGTGACTCATATCATGTATGGGGATGTCTTCCAGTGTTGCCTTCTAGTCATGTCATATTCTTGTCACATTGGCCACTGTCGGTGTGTAGTGTGTGTGTGTGTGTGTGTGTGTGTGTGTGTGTGTATGAGAGAGAGAGAAAGAGAGAGGGAGAGCGCGCAGAAAACCAGGCCACCAGACTCATAAAGAGAAGCCTGTCTTAATCCGGGCTCTGACACTGCCAGCTGATGCCCCCTACCCCCCCGCACCCCCCAAAACACAAGCGCTCGCATTCCATCCTGAGCACCGGAAAACATCCACCCATCCATCCCTCCCCCTACCTCTCTCTCTCTCTCTCTTTGAGCACACGCCGCTCTTTGTATGCTTGACCTTAAAAGGAGCCTTTTGTTCTGTTACATTCGTCTGACGCGCGCGCGGCCTCTTAGTTTAGCATCACCTGATGGCTGAGAGAAACACGGTGAACGAACGAGATAGAGGCATAACAGCTCAGGGAGGGACTCTTGATATGACCGAGTGAAAAACAGAGAGGGAGAAACAGGGAGCGAGAGAGAGAGAGAGAGAGAGAGAGAGAGAGAAAGAAAAAATAGAAAAACAAGACACGTGTCTTTGATCGAAGCTCCGCTCAGTACGGCCCGGATTCGTGGAAAACGCAGCAGCCAGGTTCCTCAGAAGCGAGGGAAGGGAGGGCGGGGCGGAGGGGGGAGAGGCTGCATGTGAGAGGGAGGGGTTAGTCGGGGCGGGCGGGGCTTGTCTGTCGGTCTCTCACTCAGCCACACTCTGATTGGCTCGCCCGCTCGTCGCCATGGTGAACGGGTTCACTCTAGGTTCTGTGGGTGAAAGCTTGTTTGCCAGAGGGACGGGAGGGGCCGGAGAGAGGGAGGAGGAGGTGGAGGGAGAGGAGAAGGGGGGGCGGGGGTGGAGATGACCTACATTCTGCTTTCGTCCCAGGCCTGACTGGCCTGCCCTGGAGCTACTCTCCTACTACACGTTGCACACGCAAAGCGCACGCAGCGCCTTTAAGGACATTGTCTTTACTGGTTTGCTGGTAAACCTGTCAGCGCACCTTGGCTGTGTCCTGACGTCACGTTTAGCTCAGCTGATTAACATGAGCAGAAACTAAAGCCGTATTCCTCTGATTATGTTGCAGCACACTGATCTTTTTATTCGGGCTGAAAGTAATGCTTACTCAGGCTTATGCTCCTAAAAGCTGTCTCGTTCTTAGATTACAACTTATTATGCAGATTGTGTTTAGAAAGAGCTGATTTTTATACAGAGCACACATGTATGGCATGTAACAAGAACACGGACTGTTAACAAGTACTAGACTGGGGAAAAGTACAATAAGATACAATAAATATAATAAAGAGTAAAGAATAATTACAATAAGGAGCCAGGAAAAATGCTAAAGAGATATGTGAATGTCGGTACAAGTACGTATGTGGATATTCTATTCATAAGTGAGTCTGAGTAGACATATAGACTATTATTTACCGGATCTGTACAGTTGTGCATAATAAGCATTATCTTTAAGACTAAAGAGCTAAACGTATCATACATCCATTGCTGCATTTCAGGCCTGCAACACATTCCAAAAAGGGGTGGGACGGGAGCAATTTAGGGCCAGTAATGAGATAATAATCTAAATAATGTTGTGATGTCATCATGATTTGGTACAACAAGAAAGTTATTGAAATAATTAAAAACAACGCTCTCAAAGAAAGATTGGGAGGGATTTGCATATTTCTCCCCCTACAGTGCACATTATCTTTTGAGGATTTTAGGAATCAGAAGGAATTTTGTAAAGGAGCAAGCTTAAGCTGACACCCGTGATCTCCGATCCGGCACTGCATGAAGAACTGTCATTTAACAATACCTGAAATAACCACATGGGCGTGGGATTACTTTGGCAAAGCTTTATCAAGCACTACAAGATGAAGTTGTATTCACAAATGACACTTAAAACTTTATTGTGTAAAACACAAGCCTTATTTTAACCACATCCAGAAGCGGCATCGTCTTCTCTGGGCTTGGAGGCATCTGGGGTAGACCATCACACGGTCGAAAAAATGTGTTGTGATCAGACGGATCAGTATTCCAGATCAGAAATGGACACCGTGTGTTTGGACCAAAGATGAAAAAAGACCATTCAGACTGTAATCAGCAACAAGTCCAAAAGCCAGGATCTGTCATGGTATGGGGTCGGTCTGTCAGTCCCTGGCAAAGGTCATTTAGCCTGCACTTTTGTGATGTAGCACTGATGCAGAAAAATACACTGAAATCTTAGAGTAACATATGCTCTTTCAATAAGACATCTTTTCCAGAGATGTCCTGCAAAACTACATGCTGCAAACATTACAAAGGCATGGCTGTGGAATAAGAAGGTACGGGAACTGGACTGGCCTGACTGCAGTCCTGACCTGTCCCCAGTAGAGAATGTGTGGAGGATTTGAAGACGTGTTTGCAGGAAGAATGGGTCTAAATAACAGCTGAAACATTTCATCACCTGGTATCCTCAGTGCCACAACATCATTTAAGTTATTAGAAGGAATAGGAACATTTCAAAGTGGTAGATGCTTTACTGTCCCAACTCTTTTTGGAAAGTGTTGCAGGCCTGAACTGCAGGAATGGATGTGTATTAACACATGAAATGAGTCTTACCAGACAAAACATGAAATATCTTGGATTAATTCCGTCTACAATTAAATACAATTCAAACTAAATGTAGGAAGCACTGCATTTTTTTTTTGTTGCTGTTTTTTTCTGTTGTTGTTTATTTTCCAGACTGTCCCAACTTTTTCTGATTTGTCGTTGTAAAATGCAGCACAGTGTCACATACTAACTTGCTTTACAGACAATGGTTTTCTTGTTTTTAGCCTTGAAAAAGAACCAGATCTTTTCCTAACAGGGCTGCAAATTTGCCTCCTCTGAATTTGCACTAATGTGTAGGAGGAACTCATTTCAAATCGAAAGTGCTCTTATTGAAAAAGCTGACTGTACATAGGCAGTTCGTCTTGTGGCAGATTTGGCAAGTAATTTGTCAGTTGCGTTTTTCTTAATGAAAGCAGTGACGGGATGAGCAGCCCATTTAAGAAACTTCAAAGCTTCATAACTCTCTCTGTGTCTCTGTCTCTCTATTTCTCTCTCTGTCTCTCTTTCTCTCTCTCTGCAGCACCTGTTGCTATGCTGAAAGGTCAGTGCGGCTGGCATGCTTCCAGACTCAGCTAACTGCCATTTGCCGTTTATGGTTTGCGTGTGTGTGTGAGAGAGAATGCAGAATGCAGTCGGTTAGGCCATTAGGGCCACAAATGTGTCCACAGGGTGATTCAACAAAGTCATATAAGGGAATCATCCAGGTTGATACAGTAACAAGTCAACTTTATGAAGTCACGTGATTGACTAAGCTGTCTCTCTTTCAGTGCCCCTGTAACCTCACATGGCTCAATTGACCTAATTTCCAGGCATGAATAGGGAAATGAAAACAAAAACAACTAATTTTCCAAGACCGCACACACACACACACACACACACACACACACATAGACTTGTTTTTGTATCATGTCAGGATATCAGGGCGCATGCATGCATCCAGTATGTATGACATATGTAAATATGTAGCTATATATAACTACTTGGAAAAAGTCTAGTTACACTGAGTTGCACTACAAGTAAAGTATGTTCTTCCATTTTCCACGTTATCATTTTGGAGATACGAGGCTTTTTGCAGCTCTATGTATCTATATAAAAAGTGTATATATATATATATCACCTTTATAAGCTCAACATTAACCAGAAAAAGCAAGTGTTTACTTACTGGGTTTAAAAAATTCAGTGATCTTTTAAGCTGTTTTTGCTGTATTTACATTGTTGTCCTCTAGTTTGCATACAATAAACTTCTATAGCCATACGCAATATAAGCTGCTTATTACCCCTTTTTGTACAGCATGTAGTATCTCATTTATGTAATGTAGAGTAAAACAGGCCAGTGATGAAAATGTATTCATTTTTCACCATCAAGAAAAAGGCAGAAACATACTTAACATTAACAGTATTACAGAAACCAGCTACAGGTAAATAATACCAGAAAACTAAACTTGTTTTTCAGTGTGCCTGTTTTATGTTGTATTACTGCTTTTGTTGCTTTCAGAGATGTGCTATCATCATGTTATCATTTCATCAAAGAAATGTTGAGAAAAACGGGGATTGGTTGGTTTTACTGCTTCTCATGATCCAGGTCTGGACTCTGGGGTGGTCAGCCCTTTGTCCTGAGAACACCAGCAGCTCCTTTGTTTGCTTTTCAGGATTTTTTGCTTTTCTTTATTGTCCTTATTAGCCTCAGTAAGAGGTTCTTTATGGCTACACATCCTTTCAGACCCATAGTGTCGAGCTGTCTTCTTACAGTGGAAAGGTGAACAGAAACACCTGTGGATTTTCTGAAGCAAGATCTGAGCAGATCTGGAACTTGATTTTCTCAGTGCTGTTTATCTGATGGTGATGGTTTTGGTGGTTGAATAGTTTCTTGCACAGTTGTTAGGAGTCCTATTTGAACTTTTGAAACCTCACATTTCTGTCCTCTTATTTTCCTTTGACTTTCTCCTTCCTTATGTATTTGTACTAAATAGCTGTTTTGACTGGATGTTACATAATTTTTTTGTTTTACTATTTCTCCTATATAGTTACTTAATTATAATCTTACGCTTACACATTTTCTTTTCCCGATCAAAATTTCAATTTCATATACATATTCATTTTTTCCATTGTTGCGTACAACATGATGAGCAGAATGCCACTGAGAGCCCTTAATTGTTTAGAGCCTACAGTGCCATTTTTGTCCTGAAAGTGTATAAAAACCACCACATACACACACTCAAGTGCCTGACCAGCCATCTTTGCTCTTTCTCACAGGGCTGCCCTGAAAACAAACAAACGTGAACTGCTGTGTGTGCGCTCTGCTACACACTGTGTTGCACAACACCCAGTAGCATGTTGTGTAATCTGGCTTTCCTGTTTGCACCCTGAGATAGCTCCTCTTGTAGCTCACACATGGTGATATTTGGTCAATACTGCAGTCGCTGCTAAATCCCATAAGCCGTGTGATTAACTCACATGCGGGTTTTAGAGCCATGGATAGCGGATCAGATTTGATCCATAGCTTGATGCAACTGTGCATCATTAGGAGTTACTGTATAAGTTCCTCACTACACTGAAGATTTTGTTGTGGGTTTACAATTGGTCACATCCAGCTTGCAGATCATATCAGTTGGTCCAGTCTGCTTATCCTATTAAGGATTGACGTCAGTCTGCAAGCCATGCTAAATCACCGACGGTTTTGACAGTGGAAGGTGATATTTTTTTGTATTTCATCGTAGCATTAACTTTTTAATTAACTTTTAGACAGCTCATTGGAACAGAAAATTAGGGTGATGCAATGAAAGAACCAAGAAGATTTGTCGTTGTTTCCTTGAAGAACAGTTCAGTGGAAATAAAAAAGACATAAATAATGAATGTCTCAGCCTACCTATGCTAAGAGTGACAACCAAAAATCATTCCACAGTTTATCTGATTCCCAGAAAACAGCCTTGTTTCTGTAGAACGTTTTAAAAGAAAATTCCTGGAATTTCCTCAAATTTCCACATAATGAAACAATTGACATATTACTAAATCACAGCAGTATTGATAGGAACCAGACCATTTAACACATCTAAAAGCTGGAATGGTAATGAGTACACTGCTTAATGCCTGAGCCACTGTTTTACGATAGTTGTGAGGTAAGGTTTCGGACTACAACATATTGTTTAAATCCATTCAGTGTACTTGTAGGGCTCCATCGAAAGATTTTTTTGAGTTCCGCCAGAATATTACCTTTATTACCGTTACATATAAACACGCAGCACACATATAGCTTCACTGGCCATTTTGCATATTTAATAAAATGGCTATATTGGCATTGCAGACACCGTATACCTTGTTTCTATCACTGCCAGTAGGTCAGTATGTATTTCTACAAGTCATTCTGGATGACACTGATTGCATCTCAGTGATCGAATTATGAAGAAATTTTGAAAGCATTCTGATCCCATTATTTGTTACCAAATGGGTGGCAGGTGGATTCAGAAAGCACTCTTTGGTGTAATGCCTGAGCAGAAACACTTTGGCTTCCCTAAAGAATGGCATGGTATGAATAACCTTTATCCCCTTAAAAATCCCTACTAAGACTTACCATTCACTTACTACAGTGCAACATGGTTGGGTTATAGAAGTGTGTAGTACCATTTTGGGCTCTCCGGTGGGCCCTGGCCATTCAAGGGCCCATTTGTGTAAAGAGTCTATAACAGGTAAGGTTTCATTCCATAGCTGAATGTCCAAGTCAGGAATCATGTAGTAACATCTATATGTAAAGCCCTATTTGAGTCTGCTTTTTTGATGAGTGTACATTAAGATGCCGATTGATGCAGGACTACTATTAATGAGAGAGCTCTGAAGTTGACGAATTATAGGAAGTAATTCACCATGGAATTATTGCTTAGCATACCTGTAAAAACTACAGACATGGCAAAATTCCTTCTGGAAACCAGGAACCAAGAGTTTGTTGGTAATCACTTGTTGGTAATCACCTGAATAGGGCTGTACCTCATTAATACTGTCATATTTTTGTTGCCAGCAATTTGGTGCATAGAGCTTGGTGGCAAAGGTTTAATGCCTGGAACGTAAAAATGGTGGACCAGAGGGTTCTTGGTTTGATTACAGATGTGTTGACTGGAATGTGTAGTTGGTGTGTGAGCGCGCTATGGAATTAGTTGCACTTCCTCTGACTAATGCTATTGCGACCTTGAGCAAGGCACTTAAACCGTAAACCCTGTAGGTTTTGAACCAAATATAGAGTTTTTTTAAAGACACTGCCATGCTATCATTCACCTCAGACTTGTTTTGATGATTATTTTATCTGAAGTGGCATCTGCATGAGGCGACAGAGGTAGCTAATGGGGATCAGGTCCACACAAACAAAGCCTTTTAAAACTTCCCCGAAATGGTTTCAGAACAGCAAGGTTCCCAGGCCTGTGATACATGTCCTAAACTGAATTAAAACAAGACTGTGTTTCAGTTTGACCAACTTGAACGGGGATTTTGCAATGACATGGGTTCATTTAAGGCTTGATAAACTGTGTGTGGCACAATATGGACAAAAAAACGATAACATGAAAAACTTTGCAATCATGAAAAAAACTTTGCAATATAATAAAAACCGTTTGACAAACCGCTGATGTGTCATGGTTAAAGATTGGCCTGCATTAGTGTGACCAAAACTATTTATGTCCCTTTGGATTATGTGCATGGCTTCATTCATTAAGCTACCCACAGAACATCTGGAACATCTATGACTCGTTAGGAGGCCAGCAGAAGATTGTAATTCTGCCTTTATAAAGGGCCAATATTGCATTAACAATCAAGAAAGCAAATGTTGTACAACCCAAGTTGGGACGAATTATACTCACCACTTGGGAACCATGACTACACTTTCAGGTTGGGCCATAAATATAGATACTCTCATAGAACTCTATGATAATGCTAATTTCTGTTAGCATTTCCAATAGAATGTTAGCATTACGTTAGCCGTTGTACACATGGATGGTGTTTAGGCTATTCTACATAGATTAATTGCAGTAACTGAAGCTTATTAACATATATTTCACCTTGTAGCAGTCACATTGACTCCTGAAGTAAAGAGTGAAGCACAGCGCTTTTGTCCAATTCTAATAACCGACAGAAATCTGGTTGGACTACCGCTTGCACTCAGTCAGTCACGTACAGAAGGCCTGAAGCAAAGTCTTCCGTGACGTAAGCGCACAAAATTGGTCCCGCCCATTGTAAATCAAAATGTGATTGGTTGATTGCACTGGCAGTTCCTATATTGGTTAGTGGTGAATTTGATACGTAAGTCCTTTAGCTTCAACACAGCTCCTGCAGTCTGATTTCTGATTGGACAATTTTACATTGCATTTCACGACCCTGGCCTTTTCTCCATCCGAAACTTAAAGGGCTCATGTCATGAAACTCTTAACTGTTCAGTCCATGCAGTTTATAAATGAAAACTATGCAGCATTTCTGTGATGTCACAGGAACCGTCTAATTTACATATATCCACCTATTCAGCCTACAACGGTTTAGCACCGTCCACTGAAGTTGTAAGAAGTGTTTATGCTCTGGGTGCTTTTATGAATGAGGCACGACACAGGATGGCCGATCAGAACAGAGCTCATTTGTCTTAGATCAGTCTTGAAGATACACTTACCAAAACAGCCTGTTTCATTCTAGAAGATAAAAAGAGGTTGGAAATTGGGCTTGTAAGATGAACTGTGGCCACTTTTAGCACATAATGAAACCACACCAATGATTTAAGTTAACCTCAGGGAGAAAAAAATACAATACAACAAAGTAGGGGCTCTTTAACAACATAAGACTATTACTGCAATACATGCAGAGTTTAAACACAACAAGAGAGCTAAAAAAATAAACTAAAAATAAAAGACGTGTATATTTAAGCTCCCAGCATGCTCTGTGGGCTCATTGATGAGGGCTATCCTTCTTGATATTTATAATAATATCTATAGTAACTGTTTCTTCGTCGGAGTACCTGAGTTTCCACCCAGCAGGAACTCATATTAGCAATTCACAGCAAATTAGAGAGACAAATACACTTGTCTCTCTAAAGCCCCCCTAAACCTACGCCCCACCGTTTCAGTGAAAAAGAGCTCAGTGCCCCTGTTGTGACTATACAATAAAGCACACACGAACAAACCTGCATAAATTCAGGCCAATCCGTATTGTTCTGAACTGGTGTTGTCTTACCAGTTTTGTGGCTCATTGCAAAACAGTAAGCTTCACTGTTTATAGTATACAATTCTCGTATTACTCTTGTGTAACATCACTGATAAGGCTTATCGTGGATACCTGGCTCTTTTCTGTCTTTTCTGAAGGACTGCCCTTCAGCTGGAATTTGTCCTGGTCATTTATCAACCCCTTAGCTGTCATTCATGATGTACATAGTACCTTTTTACAGGAATCTGGCCTTCCATGTAGTTAGGATTGCTGGTTACGTAAGAACAATCACCCCTTATCTCTCACTGGCTTTATGTTAGTACGATTTCAAAGCTGAAAGCTGTGCAAGGACCCACTTACTCACTCTCACAATTATGTAATGTATATATTAATAGTGGACAAAATTCTTTAGTAATTACTTAGTAATTACTTAATAATTACTAAGTAATAAGTCTTGGATTACCAAGTGCGTGACAAGCCTGCTCTTTAAGGGATCAGTCACAAACTTTTAAGCTCCAAGAGCCTGACACAACATTCTACAGCAAACTCAATCATTGGGTGGGTGTACTATACCTGTGTGTGTAATCTATGCTCTGCTAACAAATAAGTTATTTTATTGCCCCTTTTAGACAAACTTTACAGGCTTTGGGCAAAACATCCAATCCATCCTAAAGAGAAATTATATAGAATTCTAGAGAATTTTTAGAATGTTCACTATTTTGCTTGCTAAGTTTCCATTGTAACATACTATGTTACTGAGCTCGACTATGGCTGCGCCCAGGAACAGCATACCACACTAAATAGTATGTCAAAAATGGTACACCAGTGTTAGACATCCATCCATTAGTATGATATGTATGGTACATAAGCATCACAGCCTGTGTTGTTATAGCTAATTAGAACTATGCAAATTGGAAACAGCGATGACAAATATGCCGGCTAGTGTTAGCTTGGTTCAAGGGCAAATACTACACCTGAATTATCCTATTAGCCTAACTCTTTATGAGCTAGAAATTGAGATATTGTTACAGAAACTTTGGTTTGCGGTATTATCGTTAGATTGAAAGGTTTTTTTAATGTTGTTCTCCAATTTGGCAGTTTTAGCTATGAAAGAATGCATTTGTGGGTCTCATTCACACGGGCATTCATTTGGCTAGTTATTATTCTGGAACAGTATCAAGCCGATAGCCAAAATCAGAATTGCCAATATTAGTAGGTCAGTGTGTCATGGCTTCGGTGGTGACTCTCGCAAGAACTCCAGGTATGGCTAAATGGTCACACTGGTACACGGCCATCCCTGTGTGATTTAATAGCTGTTTTATTGTTTGGTGGAGGTGTGGCGGCCTCTGAAGAGGACGAGGAATATTCCGCTTCAGGAAGGGAACAGAACAGGGAAAGATAGGGCAGCTCTTTGTTTTCCCCCAGAGTTACACCGCCTCCCCCTTCACACCCCTCTCTCTGTCTCTCTACCTTGCTCTATCACTCCCTCCTTGTTTTTCTCTCTCTCTCTCTCTCTCTTGTTTGCCCTCACTCCATCTCTCTTTCCCTCGCTCTGTTTATTCTTGCTTGCCTGTCCCCTCATCACCCTCCCTTCTCCTATTTTCTGACCTAGTTTCTATTAAGAGCCAGGGTTGCATAATGGGGAAATTTGTTTTGCAACTAATACTCCACTTTCTGCACAGAGGTTGTTCACTGTGGATATGTTGGATATGTATGCTGTATTGGGGGGGACAATAGGTGAACCAAGTGCTTATGTAGACAGATAGATTTTTAGATAAGGGTGGCAAGTTGTACATGCAAGGATCAAACAGATGATGCTTCTGTTTTTACTCAAATCAGCAGTGACCAGATAAATAATATGCTCAATGAATTGACAATACAGTGGAAATGTGACTTGTATTGGTTTCTAAAGCCTACAGTTGATGCACCTTTAAACATGTTGCCTCAATCTTCCATTGTTCTAAACCAATCTGCAAACTTTCTGTTCAGCTTGAAAGCAAAGCAAGTTATAATATCTCAAACACTCTAAAAATGAAAGCTTTACAAGACTCCAATTCCTTTGGCCAATAGCTGTGTGCCACCTGTCTTTAAAAGGATACAATTCATGCTCCTGTTCTGCAGCTTTCAGGTGCCGACATTTCAAAGTACTCCTCCTTCCTCCCCACCACCACCAGTCTGGTTCCGGTCCCGTTGTCCAGGGAGTAGACTCTGCCCCTACCGTCCATATCCGGCAGGATCTGTGAGGGTCCTGGACCCAGCATGGGGCCTACGCCAAAGACTCTTTATTTCAGAAGAATTGTTATCCTTCAAATTGTACACTTCAATGAGGATCAAATTTTGTTCTCCATCAATTTTGCCTTTTGAGTCTTTCTGGCAGAAATAAAGGTTCCTAATAGGTTCTAGGCTTGGACGTATATTCCAAAAAAAAAAAAAAGCATTAACTGCGACAAAGCTTCATAAAGCTTTGCATTATATGCAACAAAGCTTCACATTATATTTAGGTTCTTTAGGCTTTTTACGTCATTTACACTCCAACAGCCCATTTGCAGAAAGAGGCTCAAAGAATTACACATGTGAACTAATATAAGAGCTTCAGTTGAAAGGTTCTAATGTTTTTCCATTGAAAGGTTCTCATGCCTTGTGACAAATATGTCACTATGGTAATGTTAGCTTGGATACATGACAAACCACACCCATACATTGCGTGTACATTAGTGTGACCTTTCACACATAAAAATGTGTCAATCAGTTCACATATTTTCTATATGATACTATTACAGATATACAATAGCATTATTGGGAAATCTCTAGAAGGTCCCCTTTCATTGCCACTGGTTTAATTGCCTAGCTAGTTTGCATTTGGACAGGCAACATTAGAACTGTCAGCATAAGTAGGTCAATGTGTCATGGCCTTCAGGGCCTACTCTTAGAAAGAACTTCAGTGAAAGGTACTTCAGGGAACCAAAAGTGGTTCCTCTATGGCATTGCTTTACATAACCCCTTTCTGAATACATTTGTTGTCCTTCTGATTGTGTTGGTAAGATGTTTGTTAATGCTGGTGCACCAACTGAAAGGTTCTAATGTTTCTTCTAGAGAAACATGCCTGTTTGCAGTGAATCAAACTGTGCTGTGGAATGATTTTTGGCACTCATTCAGCATATCTGAGCTGAGGCAATAATTTTTTTTGATGTCATTTGATTTCCTTAGCCGTTTAACCGGTATTGGGTCAGCCTTACATAAAAGCATCCAACCGCAGATCATTCTGTACATGCCTTTCAGTACAGCTATCAAATTCTAGGAAGCAACTTCCTTCAAAGGAACATCATGCTCATATGACTCACCTGTTCCAAACCTGTACAAGCCATTTTACATTCATCGTCAATCCTTCCACAAACAACTCGACCAAAATAAACTGTTTCAATATGACACACCTTGTGTGATTAAATTCTTTCAGGTACAGTCTGTTATTTTAGAACAAAGTGACGGTAAAACAACATAACTAATAGCTTAGTAAACACTGATGCTGTATTTGCACCATCATTGTTTCATAACAGTGCAATCAGAAGCTCTTATATTGACTTGTTATGCCATGAAAGACTTTCTTAGAGCATCTGTTTCTCGGCATATTTGTTAGCCCTTCTTCACCTTCTTCTTTGATGGTCAAGGCCCCCATGAGACCACCACAGAGCAGGTATTATTTGGGTAATGGATCTTTCTTAACACTGCAGTGACACTGACATGGTGGTGGCGTGTTAGTGTGTGTTCTGCTCGTGTGAGTGGACCAGACACAGCAGTGCTGCTGGAGTGTTTGAAAACTGTGTCCACTCACTGTTTAGGCCACTCCTACTGTCGGTCCACCTCGTAGAGACGATAGCTTATCTGTTGCTGCACAGTTTGTGCTGATCATCTTCTAGTCCTTCATCAGTGGTCACAGGACGCTGCTCTTTCTGGGTGACTAGAATGGTCCTCCAAGTGTGTTGAGCTGTCCAAAAGTTGAGTGGCACATATAATGATATGATAAGAAATGATGGCTTGTTCCACATAGCTCAGATATTAGGAAGCAAATGTTGCAACTTAGTAGCATCATGTGACTGGGGGGATTTGGCTAACGGGTGCAAATGGCCGCAATTAAATGGTATTTATTTACTTCAGCTCTAGGACATTACATTGACATAAACATGCCATATGGCGTCATGACCTGTCATGACAGAATTTGTGCAGCAATGGTACAATTACCGGTAATTGTCATGACAAGTGGCATAATGACAGATTATGTCACATTCTAATTTTGGTTTAGTCATAATAATGTTGGCCATAACATGTAACATTATGCCATCTGTCATGACATCTATCAGCAATGGTAACATTCCACTGCTCTATTACTGGACATAGTATCCTGCCATAGCGTTTATGGAATGCTTATGTTAATGTTATGTAACGGGGCTGAAGTGAGCTATCACAGACTGAATTACATGTGATTAAAACCATAATGAAATACGTACTCTTCTCAACGCAGCTCGGTTCGGTATTGATTGAAATGGTATCAACTGAAAGGGGGTGTTCTGCCCCGCTACTGGATTACCAGTGACCATACAATTTCCAGCTCAAACACACACACACACACACGCACACACACCACACACACATAAACTGACAGAGGAGTTGAATCAGGTGTGTTTGAGCAGGATAAGCAGCAAGCTGTGCTGGATGTTGGCACCCAATCTGCACTGTTGGCAGGACGCCTGCACTTGTTTCATTGGGTTGAGTGAAAAATAAAGAAACTGAATGTAAGGGGTTTTATGGTATAGTGGGCTAGGGGGAGCGTATAGTGTAGGAGCTCTGGTGGAGGGTGGGTTAAATGCTGTTTCATTGTGGGTTGGGCAGGGAGACAGCAGTGATTCTGGCCAGCTCTCGGGTGTTGCACAACACTGCAGTCTCTGCAGTGGAAGATCACCTCTCGCCAAAACACACACACACACACACACACACGCACACACACACAAAGAGGAACACTGAGTAAACAGACAGGTGTTTGCCATTTTTGTTGTCTACAGTTGTCTACACATCTATCGTTCTACCTTTTCATCTCAGTTGTTTTTATTATGGCATCAGGGGTGAATAAATACAGTAAGAATTGAAAGGTTCCATGGAATAAAAAACTGTATTTAGATTGGCATAGTAGAATAAGGAGAGTTTGGTATCATGGACCTTAAACAATTGAAAGCAAGTAGCTAGAATAGGCAGCATTAACTACTAGCAATGCTGTATCTAACATTAGTATGGCTAAACTCATTAATACAGAGATCCTTTTTCATTTTCCCGCCTGTGTCTATTTCAACATGTTGCTTCTGTATGATCATCGCGGTGTCTCATGTACTCTTATGAAGACTGCCCTTCAGTATAGAGCTACTAAAATGTGTTCTTGCCAGAAGTAGGTAAACTCTTGGTTTTGATGTATATTGTTCACGTACAAGCACTTGACACATTTCAACCATGAATTTATCGTTTTTACTTTCTACCAGTTATTTTTGTCTTTTACAGTTCTTCCATAAAACATCCATATTGACCTCGCCATCTCCCTTGGGCACAGGGCATCTATTAAACATAAGAGCTTGTTAATAGCAGGAAGTGAAAAATTGCCGTTTATGGGTCGCTGCTAGTGGAGTAGAAAACGAGGTCGTGTCAACAACACGGAGAAGAGCCGCATTATGCTCCCACGTGTCTGCATATGTGTGTGTGAGCACGGGCAGAGGGAGGGCTGTGGCAGGTGGAGCGGTTCGGACTGGTGATGTTTATCTTTTCCTCCTCTTGCATAAAGAGGGCTAGATAATGGCGCAGTTGCTCATTCTGCAGGATTTGATCCCTTGCCTGTTATCCCCTGTGTTATAACAGTGTGTAGAGCTTAGACAGGGCTTGGAAGCACTCACTGTGAGTGTCTGGGCGGGAGCTCAAAGGCCTGTCTCTCTGGATTCTATCCCCTGTCACCGTACAGTAAATGACCGCAATGTTGTATCCCGTTCCAGAGCGCTTAGACAAAAACGTTGAAGCATTGTTCTGCCTTAAGAAACAACACAGGGGCTGTGCAAGTGTCGCATGCCAGCATTTATTTAACTTTCAGTCAAAACAACCATTTTTCATTGTTAGAAAAAGCAGAAAACAGTAAAGTACACAGAAGCTGTTCTTTGCTCTCAGATTTTTGGAGAAATCTACTGGAATATGCTTTCATATCTCCAAAGTTCAGTCTTAGAAGCTGCAAAATCACAGGGAACAGAGCTGCTTGTTATGGCGGGTTTGACTGGAAATAAAACAAGTTGCACATACAGCAGAAGTCAGTAAACTTTTATGATTAGCATGTTTTGCTATTTTTGTTGTATTGCTTTCCATACTGCTGTGTTAACAAAATATGTACAAAGGAAACTTTAGAAGAGAAAGAAATATTAATGTACAGTATGTTAATTCAAAGAGATACAAGATAATACAAATAGGGGGCAACATATAACCAGTAAGTTGAGATGTCCTCCCCTATCTTAAGAAATGCATGGCCCCTCTTCCTCAGTGTTAGCATTAATAACCATTTACTTACCAGTCTAGAAGAAGCATTGTGAGTTCAGCATCAAACGTTATCCCTTTACTCACCGAGACATTTACATTTATGCCATTTAGCAGATGCTCTTATCCAGAGCGACTTACAACCGTGCTTAGTGTTCCGTTGGATAATGTTTCCTAGCTAGTACAGGAAGGTTAGAGTCTAAAACTTGCCATGAGCTCAGACACTGCCAGAACAAGGGCTAGTGCAAATACCTAGAGAGAAGAATACAAAGACATATATAAAGCTTAAGTGCACTACCTAGCAATCCCAACCCAGTGCCCATACCTAGAGATCATCTTCTGCAGTGGAAATCAACACCAACATTAACCTGCACCAATGTTAACCTAAAGCAACACCAGTATTACCTAAATCAGCACCAATGTTAACATAAAGCAATACCAGTGTTAACCTAAAGAAGCCCCAATGATAACCTAAAGCAACACCAGTGTCAACCTAAAGCAACACCAATGTTAACCTAAAGCAACACCAGTATTACCTAAAGCAACACCAATATTACCTAAAGCAACACCAGTGTCAACCTAAAGCAACAGCAATATTACCTAAACCAACACCAATATTAACCTAAAGTAAAACCAGTATTACCTAAAGCAGCCCCAGTGATAACCTAAAGCAACACCAGTGTCAACCTAAAGCAACACCAATGTTAACTTAAAGCAACACCAATGTTAACTTAAAGCAACACCAGTATTACCTAAAGCAACACCAGTATTACCTAAAGCAACACCAATGTTAACCTAAAGCAACACCAATATTAACCTAAAGCAACACCAGTATTACCTAAAGCAACACCAATGTTAACCTAAAGCAACACCAGTGTTAACTCCTGTTTTGCTTTTTTGTTTTTATTTTTTTGTGTGCAGTAAAAGTGGTCATAATGATTACTTGCCAGGAGCTTCAGCCATCATTGCATTTACATATCCTTTCATTGCTACCTGTCTTAAACTATCTAACCGGGAACAGGACCTTCACCCTAAGAGGTTAGAATATGCTGTCAGGGTAGTGCTACTTCTCCATCTTTTCCTGTTGTGGTCATGGCAGACTCAACACTACAGAGACCTCACTATCACCTCCTGAGGGACAAAGTGTTAGTATGAGACAGGAAGGGCCAGGGCTAGCTGGTTAGCATGCTAGATTCAGTAGATATCTCTGCAACACGATACATTGATTGACATACCATCAAAACGGTTATTTCTTCACATCCTGTCGATACTTTTAGTGTTGGTTTAAATGATAAATCTTACATATTGCACCACCGAATAGTAATGGCCCACTGGAAATCGATCACACAGTTTAAAGAGGAGCTGACATATTAAAAGAAAAATTAAAACAGAAATTGCTACCACATGGATAAAGTGGGCTGCTTGTCACACTTTACATGCTTTTCCCTGTATCAAATCAAATAGCCAACAACAGCCAAACCCAGATAACGAGAGCTCAGAGTGTTCTGCACAACATGAGTGGAACATTATGCCATTATTTCATTAGGGTGATGAGATACCGGTTTATAAATAACTTCTGGTTTATAATGTTGTCTAAGAAAGATACTGTAAGAGTGGACAGAAAGCAGCTAGTTAATTATGTTTCTAGAGCTGAAAAACAGAGAAGAAGAGAAAAGAGAAAATTAGGAGACAATTAAAGTTGTGTTGCATGTTTGTGGTGTTAACACTGTGCCATTTGTATGGTGGTAGGGCAATAGGGCAATGGTACGGTGGCATGTGTTTGGACAACAAGGTGTGGTTGATCTGGGGTCTGTCTAAGGAAGCAGGTCAAACTTAGTCTTTATGACTGAGTCTTTATGAGTTTCTGAGTTTCAGCTTCACAGAGCATGTAAAATATGTAGGAAGTAGACCATTTCAACGTAAGCAACATTGGTCACTGCCATCAGGGTTAGACCAAACTCAGCCAGTTATGTGGGTAAGCAAGAAATACACTGAAATACACAGGACTGAGAATGCTGAGAAGCTTATCTGTAATTTATCTGTATCTAACCTCAAACACAAGGCAGCTGTACAGTTATGTACTTTGCGCAGCTCATGATAGTCAGTGTTATTAGTTGGCCTCTAATTTTGCTGTACATTAGCTAGCAGGATGGGGGACCCAAAGAACCCTCCTTATGGCCCCCAAGCTGGCCCTGCTGTTTTGACTTGCCAATATGAGCTGCCAGTACAGACTTGTTGTAACTTTCTGGCCCAATACGACCATTTGGTTCCGAGTCTGACTCGGTGTAATCAGATTCTCTTTGTTTGACTGAGTTTCCTTTTGTGTCTCTCTGTCTGCCTGTGTCTGTCTTTCTGTCCTGCAGCGCTGTCCTGCTCCACTGACCTGCTGCCCCAGGCACAGAGGAGCAAGCCAGGTAATCCGAGAACCCCCTCCATGCTCCTAACTTTCCTCCACAGAAGTCTCTTTATGACGCGCAACCTCTCTCTCTTTTTCTTTCATTCTTTCACTCACCCTCCTTCCTCCCCGTCCCTCGCTCCCTCCCTTCCACACTGACCTACTTTTCCACTGACCTGTTTATGCAGGCTCCCGCACGCTCCAATCAAATCCGAGGGAAAAAAAGGGGAAGTGCAGCAGAATCCTGCCATTGCCGGTGCCGTCGTTAGGGAATGTCACCTTGCCGATGCTGCAGATGCCGTGGCAACCACTGCTGCAAAGCTCGGGCTGCTGTAATGCGTGTAGGTGAACAAAGGGGATGTATAAGTGTTGGTGTGGTGTGCACGGAAGGTATTGATGTGTCAACTTCAAAGACTTTTTTGGGGCATTTTAGAGCGTGCACCTTCCTTCCTCCTCACAGGCACACGCACAGACATGCACACACACACACACACGTACACACACACGCACGCATCCTTGTTGTTCTGAGCATGACCTCATTCTAGATGCAGCAAATAAAGGATTACAGTGAAGCAGCATGTCCCAGTGGGAGATCTCTCTCTGTCTCTATCTTTTTTATAGGTCCCTTTTTCTCTGTTTGTATATGTCTCTCATCCTTGCTCTCTCTCTCTCTCTTCCTCTCTTTCTTTCCCCTCACTGTTTTTTCCTTTTTCTTCTTTCTCTCTCTCTCTTTTTCTCTCTCAGTCTTTCTTTTCCCTAACTCATTTTGGCACAGGGTCAACATCTGCTTCTAGGCCTATGTGACCGTGTTGTAGCCCGGATTGTGTAATATTCCCTGTGGTGATAGGTAATCCGGCCAACGGTTTCAGTTTAATAGGCATGCCATCCAAAGGAACGGAATGTAATGTTCGGAAACTCACTTTGAAGTTCAGTTTTCTGGATGCTCCGTTCTTAGTCCTATTTTTGGCAGCACTGTGATGAGTCATTACGGATCCAGCCACTATATGGCCAGGTCAATTGTCTTACAGGAAACAGGGCCAAGAGGTTGTGTAACATCCTCATTTACTCTCTGGGCTCTGCAGCTAGTTCTTTGCGGTTCATTAACTTGACCTCCTCCTCTGCAGTTAAAACCCGAAGTAGTAATATTTGCCTGATTTCACTCCAAGGCCAGTATCTTGGACCAGCCTGCTAGCAAAGTGAAAGAATGTAGGAACATAATGCCATATAAGGGTCAGGGAGATGCTGAAAATTTAACATCAAGATGTTACATCAGTAAGGGTGCAGGTTGAGTCTCAACATTGGTACAGACACCAACAACACATCCCTAACTCCAACAAATCCAACAAATCTTTTCAGAATAAACTCATGCTCGAATATTTTGACATTAAAAGATTATATTTGCTGAACATACCAACACTAACTTTATTGCTGATGTCCCCCTACAATTCCAATCTACACCAATATACCAAGTCATGGCATAGCACTATGTAAATTGACTATGAAGATGAGGTTTACTGAGATGTTGTATACTCAGTTGTGAGGTGTTATCTTGTGAGTAAGCTTGAACATTGGCCAGCGTGCTCATGGCAAGGTGACGTGAATTATTGGAGTTAGAACGAGGCATGATAGTGGGTGCCAGACAGATAGGACATTCTATTTCAGAACTTATGCATGCATTTAACAATCCTCAATATGTCATGTAAAGCATTACTACCCACAGCACACCCGCAGTCCAGTGCAGCGTTCTTTAGCTGCCATGGAATATGGGAGCAGAAGATCCACCAGAGTGTTAACACCATGACACCAGACACAACACCTCACCTGGGCTTGTGAGGTAGCTAACTAGACCCCAGAGGGCTACCAACATGTGGCGTGGTCAGTTGAGTCACAGTACCAATTGTTTCAGGCTAATTGTAGGGTTTGCGTGTGGTGCAGACCCATGAAACCATGGACCCCAGTTGTCAACAATGCACTGTGTGGGCTGGTGGTGGTTCCATACTGGTGTGAGGTGTGTTTTCATGGTATAGGATGGGTCCACTGGTCTGCCTAAACACTTCATTGACTGGTGGCCACTACATTTCACTGCTTGGTGACCATTTGCAGCTCTTTGTTGGCTTCATGTACCCCCACAGTATTGAGCCCAGGTTGTCCTGAATTGGTTCAAGCAGCAGTCTGGAGAGTTTTGACAAATGTGTGTTGCCCAACGTGAGCCCAATCCAGGCATTCCACTGTCCAAGCCATCCCCAAGGTAATGCCACTTCATAATCAATTTACATACTGCTATCCCTATAATTAGGGGCTCACCTGAAACCCTGAAGATGCACCTGTTTCCTCATCAGTCTGCTCTCCTGTGTTTTCTGCAGGGCATTTTCATGGAATGTCTATTATTAATGCACTCACGATTTATATACTCACCCATTTTACTCAACTTCTCTTAGCAACCTGACTGCTAGTCTACAGATGACAGAACCTGGATTTGCTAGATAGCATGCCTAACTAGCATCAGTTATCTCTAGCAGCATTAGTTTTCACAGTGGAAAGGCTGGTGACGTGAGGTAGCAGCTTTTCATTGTAACTAAGAGTGACTACTGACTAGTTGGTTACCACCTATTTCTTACACTCTTTGTGGTGAAGAAGCTCCTCATGTCCCTTTTCTTTTTTGGTGCCCAAAGATGTACAAAATGTTGGCATGGGCGAAATGACATCATGTGTGCTGTGAAGTGCGGGCAATACAGGAAAGTCAACAAGTCATCTGAAAGACTTACTTTTTGCTAATGCTTGAATTATGGGGACCGACAGCCCTGTTAACCTGATCATCTCTCACCTCCTCCGTGTCTGCAGTAGGTGCAACATTTGCACATCATGGTGTGAGCGCTCAGATAGGCCCCTCCCATTCAGCCAATACAGTGCTAGCATGACTAAATTGTTTGTCTTGGAGATGTAGCCTCTGGGAGGCACATCGGAGTTATCTAATATGACTTCACTCCGAAGATAATTTGAGCTAGTCACTCTCACTCACTCGCTTACTCATCTTCTAAACTGCTTCATCCTTCAGGGTTGTGGGAGGTGCTGGAGCCTATCCCAGCATTCAATGGGCTGAAGGCAGGAAACACCCTGGACACACTGCCAATTTATCTCAGGGCAGATACACAGGCATACACATTCACACACACACTCACAGCTAAGGGCTGTTTGCACATCTTTGGACTATGGGAGGCAACCAGAGCACCCAGAGGAAACCCACGCAGACATGGGGAGAACACACAAAGTCCACGGGACGGGACATTAATCAAACCTAAGCCCTTTTTTGCTGTGAGGTGACAACACTACCCACTGCACCACTGTGCCGATTTAGTCCATTCAAATATTGGTATGGACAATTCTGTCCTCCAGAAATATCCAGATGCAAACCTATGCCTATTCATCTCAAGAGACTTGAGAAAGTAAATGTCGGTGATGTTATATTAAACCATTTAAAATGGAGTAGTATAAATAATCAAACAAATGGATAAAATGGATAAAATTAAAAATACATCCATGGTGTCGTAATGAGCTGATTGTTTACAGGTTGTCTGTAATTGCTCCCTTTTATGATACATGAAGTAGCTCAGTGTTCTACTGGTACTGGAGATACCAGTTGTGTATCTAGTAAAGCATACTTCATCTGGATAACAATAATGTGACGTCATATTGCCGTGTTTTACTGTAAGGAGGGACTGAGAAATAAGGAAAAAACAGGAAAGAGACATATTGATTCACCCTGTAATATACTATTGAAGCTTTTGTCTTTGTTCCCCTTTTGAGTGATGAATCAGTCTTTGTCATACTGAAATGCGTTAACCTGCCTTTTGGCTAGTCAGTTATCCTTTGCACACTATTTTACAACATCACAAACTTTGCATGCGTAGTTGTGTGGGAATTTGCGTTTGTCTCAGCACACACTCATTAGGTGTGTGTCTGCGTACGTGTGAGTGGCGCTCTGCTGCAGTGCTGCGTTTGAGTTAAGCAGTAGGCTGAGTAAGTAGGGCAGTGTTACGTCAGTGAAGTAAGCATGCAGCAGTAGTTCTGGGACAATGTGTGTCAGTGTGTCAGCGATGTCTGTCTCAGCTAACTCAATTCACTCGAGTACACAGCCTAAAACACACTGCTGTGTCTGTACAGGAATGATGCCTTGTTGCAGCTGAGCCACATTCCTACGTTTCAGATACGATAATTAGTTTTGTTCAATCCTCAGATCAAAGGAACATTCCATTCAGTTTAGAAGCGGGTCTGGAACGTTATGCACACACTGTCATATCTAAGTCCTTATAGTTTCCTGTGCAAGAACTCAACATTAAAACAGCTTTCAGTTATTAAATACAGTGCTTGTAATTTGCTTGACTGCTTGTTATTACTGCTGAAACAGAAACAGTGTTTCTAATGTAGGATACATGTAGGAGCATATTATTAAATTATTGTTTCTACTATGAGTCATGGATGTAAAGTTAGAATGAAGTAATATAAGGGGCCTAATATAGAAATTAAGGCCCCAGTGCGATCACTCCGCCTACCTTGCTGTTATAGTTATGCCATTATATCCACCCTGTTTCGAGCACTGTGACTTGTTATGAGTTACCGAATGTATTAAAACACTAAATTAATGTTAAATGGAGATTAGTCAGAATGTAAAATGACTGCTACAGTTAAAGCTAACTTATAGATGTTTACCTTGTATTTTAACTCACAACTGTCTAAATCTAACAAATGCAAAATCTAAATGCCTGAATCCAATAATTGCAGCTGAAGTTCAAGGTGAATAATTCCACTAAAGCTAAATCTACCCTTATTGTCAATCTGAACCTGACTTTCACCACATTATATGTTAACAAGTAAAGCATCTGCAGATTATTTATATGGTAGAGTGTGACCCAAGTAAAATAAGACAAAGTAGAGACCAACATCAGCGCAAGTTCAGAAAAGCAACATCCTTTTTATTATGGTTTTTTTTTGTCATTTTTTAAATGCACCCATCCTCTTCGATGAATATTAGTGTTTTACATCACGTATCCATTTCAAAACAGAGACAGCGACAGCAGTGCCACAGTCTGCTCCAGAACTACACACGAGTCTTGCTTGATTATTTTTTTTTTCTTTTTTTTCATGAAACCATCAGCAAAAAACACAAACATCACTGATTTAATACACATTGATAGAACAAGGGAGGAAGGGTTGAGAAAGGGAAGGGATGGGAGTGGGAGGGGGGGTGCCAATACATACCACGGTAAACGAGAGAAAAGGAAAACAGGACAACACTTTGCCCAAAAATCAAATATAATTAAACAAGAAACTTTATAAAAGCACAGAATACAGTGTTGTCCAGGGTAGGAGAAACTTTACATTTATACATAAGTGCCATATGTCGGACATGACATGTAGACCTGACTTAAAATTAAGAACAAAAGGCGACCAAAGGGGTTTGTGACTCTAAACGAGACACAGTAAAAATAAAAGCAATTTGGTTCATTTAGATTTAGTCCTTTGTATGAATATTTGTACTGAAGCTTGTTTATTCATTATAGGGAAATGTGCTGGGCTATAGCCAGAGAAGACATCCCTGCAGATTCAGTGAAAATGCAACATCAGCTAGTTCAAAGGCTTAACTGAAGGTTTCAAGGGCAGTGGGTCAAATTCACGGCTGGCTAATGTAAGTAGGATTTTAGTTGTTACTATTACTAGAATTTGTGTTTTTTCCATATATATATATATATATATATAT
>CM067477.1:5631746-5694681 GCA_034552555.1 Semaprochilodus insignis | reverse complement strand
ATATATATATATATATATATATATATATATATATATATATATATATGAGAACATACCTGTATAAAAAGTGAGCAAGTAAACTACAGCCTGTAACAGTGTTCATCTTGAAATTTAACCTAGCTCATCTACTTTGTTTTTAGAGGATTTGGGGCATTTAGATTTTCTTAAAAAAGGTAAGTTGCTGAAAAAATGAGAACTTTCAAAGCAGTAATAAAAAACAAACAAAATAACAATTACTATAAGTGGCATCTCAAACAGTACACACAATGATACTGTACAGTATTTCTGATGATGACAAACCAGTGAGCCATCTGAATCCTGTCTGCCCTTTTACAGCCTTTTTTTTTTTCTTTTTTTCAACAATGTTTTTGTTTTCTTCTTAAAATATATATTTATATGCAATATTTATATCACAGTAATATACAAACCAAATTCTTGGACAAAAGAAAGCGGTGTTTGGGGTTGTGACTATGTTTGCGTGAACGGGAATAGAAAAGATGAGAATAAAGTAGGGCGGAGGTATGGCATTTAAAGCCGTTGTCTTTCTTTGGTCAAGGGAATGCTCCCAGAATGCTCAGATGTTTGGTATGTTTTGTGGTGAATGGCCACCCTCTGATTTGGTGTGAAAATGAACACAAATCATTAGGGGCACTTACAAGTTCTATATTTACAATTAGTGAGTAGGTTACAATGCCTCACAGATGGTTGCTATTGCCATGTTTGCTGTTACAATGACATCATGTTATCATATGGGAAAAACGCGAACAGGTCATTCTTTCCTCTCATTTGTTTGCAGAAGTGATTCTTTTGTTAGTAGAGGAGATGCAAAAAGAGAGCAGTCTTTACAATATAATACAGTGCACACAAAGATTCTGCCCTCCTTTTGGTACTGACATTTCCATGTCCATGTCTCTGGTTCCCACTGGGGGTGGGAGCAGGCTAAAGGATAATGCCGGTGACTCGAAATCGGGGAAGAAGGAGTTGATATAGTCTCTCAAGGCATTGGAGTAACCCCAAACACTGTGAAAGAGTGTCTTACAATAGTTCCCATAGTGTCTCTCACTCTTAGTCATGCCTCTTATTCCTACTATTGCGTACACTGGGATCTTTCTTCCCACAGTCCATCCTTTTTTCGTCTGTAGAACTGACCTGCTTGCAGAACCCTACATTTGGCTGACTGTCCCTCTCTTTACCAGCCTGAATCTGGCTGGTCTGAGGCAAGGCCAGGTAAGGGTGCTGAGGTAATGGGTGAGTAGTGGATGACTCTTGAGCTGATGCTCCCCCATTACTCAGGGCTCTGTGCTTGAGGCGCAGTTTGTGTGGTAGTGCTGTGCCTTTGACCTCTGCTTGGCTGTCTTTGCTTTGGCTTTGTGGGGAGGAGTTTGGGCCTCCCTCCAAAAGGGACTGCTGGTGGTAGCTACCGGTGTCAGAACAAGATGAAGACGGACATTCGTCATCAGTGGAGGCATCTTTGTCAGAGCTGCGGGGATCACCGTCACTCGAAGAACTGTCCTTTCCTGAGTGACCCTGATAGTACCCTTCGATCCTGGGACCTCCTTCATAGGTCAGCACTGGAGGCTCTTCATCCTGTGGGCTGTGAAAAGAGGCATGGTACAGCTGTGTCCCTTCACCGTCCTCTTGTCTGTGGAGAAGGTCTGGCGCCATAGCATCACCTTTCTGAGTGTCAAGGGCTAGCCGTTGATGTTGGACCCTGAATGCTTGCCTTTCCGCTTCCCCATCTGTGAACTCATATGGTGGAGAGTCCAAAGTCTTCCTCTCGAGCTGTTTGGTCACCTCAGCTAGACTTTCAGTGCTTCCAGTAGGTCCCTCTGTAGACTGGGACAAGTTCTGCGGCAGTTTCTGTTGAGTCATTTCCTGAGGTCTTGAACTCTCTACAGGATATGAGATGCTGCTAGAGCGATACAGGATGACACTTCTCTGAGGAGTCTGCACAGACGGTACAACACCACTGATTATTGTCTCCTGATGCCGCCGTTGCTGTTGATGGTTGTGATATCCTGACTGAAAACTAAGTTGTTGATGTGGTGTGGGTAACTCACGGTGGACATTAAACATGACTTGTGTGGTTGTCCCATTTGCAATTTCCATCTCCAGCCCCGCCCCTTCCTGCTTGATGTCGTAGCTAATTGGCTCTGGACTGTCGCGGGAAGAGCCATCAGACATATCTGAAAGGGAACCTCGAGGAGAGTACTTAACTAACTGGGCACGTCCTTCCCCTCGGCCAGACTGCTCGGTCTCTGAAGAATCAGAGTTCATCATCACTTGAGAACCACTGGAGTAGCCACTAGGATAGAAATGACTGGAAGAACCTGAAGAGCTACCAGACGTTCCGCTGACTGTTCCTCCAATCTGCTGGCTCTTCTCCATGTAGGAGGCCGCACTAATGAGGCCAAACCGGAGTTTTAGCTGCAGAAGTTCTGTTTTCAGGCGTACGTTTTCATCATTCAGTGCAATAACTCTGTTCTCCAAGACCATGTCATTGAGACGACGCTTTTCCCGAGAACGTTTGGCTGCCTCATTGTTCTTGCGACGCTTCTCCCAGTAAGAAGCATCCTTTTTCTCATCAGAGATAAACTCACGCTTGCGCCGGCAGGTCATATTTGGCTTAGATTTTAAAAGGCGGCCCTGGCGGGGGTTGCTCACAGGTGAAGGAACAGCGTTGTTGTAGTCTGAGAAAGTGTCCAGGTCTTCTAAGTTTTTGCCTCCACTAGAATTTGCGGGAATTTGTGAGTTTAAGCTTTCCATTGCTCCTCAGTGGGCTCCAGTTTGAAAGCTTGTTGCTACCACTAGAAACTCTTAGTAATATGAATTTAAGGGATGGGGTGAAGGGGAAAGGTGATTACCAGAATGATGGTAAGATCCTCCTCCTTTCAGTAGCCTTGAGAATGACTAAGTAGCTGGATCAGCAAATATTTTATGAGGTGTTTCAGCTCCAGGAGAGGTGAACCTCATTGATTTTGTTGATGTTCCTTGCTGCTGTAGTGTCCTTGCTGTTTCAAGTGTCCAGGTTGGCTAAAAAGATCAAGAAGAGGTGAGCCTCTGTGACAGTTTCCTGCATTTAAGTATTGTTTGAGAGCCTCAGCGTGAACAGTGTTCCACCCTCCCAAGGCTACGCACTCCGGCAAACAGCAATTTCAACACGCAGCAAGTGGGACAAAGTCAAACGGGGTGGAAGAAGTAGAAAAAATCTTGATGTCTGGAGAATGTGACACGATTAGCTTAGAGCCTCCGTGACCCCTTCTCTTTGTTTGTTTTCAGTTTTTTCCTTTTTCAACAGGACTGTGTCAAGCTGTCAGAGATGTGCCCCAGTGCTCCAGGCGTATTGCAGGATGTAGGTCACTCAGTCTGTCTCAGCTTGTCAGCCTCTTAGGGAGGGGTGCAGCCTCTCTCTGAACCTCCAGCTGGCTGTGCGATAAAAGGCTGTGGACACAAGAAAGGGAAAAAGTAGATCTGTTAATCCCTTGAGAGCAGAAGCACTCAATCTTCAAATACTTGAAGAAATCATCTTTTTTTTTTTAGTTTTTCTCTTTTTTTGTCAGAAAGAAAAAAAAACACCTCATGCCTCCCTGGGTGTCTGGAGAATCAAAGGATTTAAGAATGGAATGTTTCACTGTGTCTCCCTCATATCCCTTCACCTCATCTTGTGCTTAACATGTCTGGTTTTAGGTGAATGGTCACCCTTGGCAACCACTGAATAGCCTCTTGTGCCCACTAACCACTGTCTGACCTCCTTGGCCTTGCTATTGATCTCCTCTGTCTGTGACCCATGACCTCTGCTCTTGCTCTAGATGTGGTCTATTATGATGTAATGGCAACAAAGGAAAGGGGGTTTCAAACCACAGTTTGTGACATGAAAACAAGGTAATATCTTACTCCCTAGCTTGGATTTCTATGCGCCATGTGCCACAACTTCACGTTGCTTGAAACAAAGACTTGCGTTAAATCCATTTGTTTGACTCACCAACTGCTAATGCTTACAGCATTAATCACCCTATGTGCAGAATTCCCCTGCAGGACTGAGAGCTGTAATCATAACTACATGTCTGGCAAGTGTTAGCGGCGGCCGCATGATTTGTTTTAACATCCTGAAACATTAGCCTGTATTACATCATTGAGGGTGAGGGAACCAGAGCGAGGCTAAAGTATAAGCTTTTGAAACATTAACATGTATGTTACTGCTTCTCTTCTTTGGCTACACGGCGCGAACGGTCTGCTGAACAGATCTGGAATGCGGCCAGCGTAATAGATCTTTCAGGTGCGATTGGGTAGGGTTCCCTCTGTATCTGGGTCATGAGCTAGATTCCAAAACAGTCAGGCAGCCGGGCTGTGTGTGGAACATTTCTGTGGATAAACTACTAAAGCACTATCAGATGGTAGTTGATGAAAGGCAAGATATATTTATTTAACAATGAGCAACAGACATGAACCTCATTGATGAATGAGCCCAAGACAAGGTCAGTCAAGAGGGCTAAGCAGGTCACATTGCATGCTTTTTGGAGGGGTTCACTATATAGGCCAAGTCTTTGGAATGGGGGAGGGCAAGGGAATGGCATGTAGCATAGACTGTGCAAAGACACAGGGGTGGTCCAAAGGCCCGACCTGGCTAGAAGCAAGTTCTAGAGCAATGGCAATGAACTGATTATGGCATTGAAGCTGATTCTAATGTTCTATAACAGTGGTTTTTCATGTCATGTTTTAGTTAACTCAGCATAGCTTGAAATGGCTAGTATGTTTTTTTAGACAGGCTGGCTAAGAGCTCATGTGACAGATGGAGATATTTAGCTGATGAATTTAATATGGGGCTCCTCATTTAATATTGTGACCTACAGTGCACTGGGATGGTTTAATTCAATAACACTTGAGACGTCAAAGGGCAGACATCACAATGTAGCACTTGTGTGGAGAGTGAAAGAATTTGTCTTGAAATTGTACCTTGTGTCCTCCTTGTAAAGCACCATTAAAGGTCAGGAAGGTTTATGTTTAATGATTTATACTTGCATTCACAAAGATTAGAGATCAGAATTCAATCTCTACTTATTCTCTGTCACATTTTGTTATTTTCCTAACTGGAGTTTATGTCCACTGATCACGTGCATCAGCACTGAGCAGAAGCACCTACTTATGGATGCTTTCAAGCAGGTCTTGCTGGGTTGAGACAATATTCTTTGTGCCGCTTAGTACAGCATAATCTTGTGATCAAGAAGCTTTTTTTTCCCTCCCTTGTATTCTTTTCCCAGGCATCTGATTCACAATTATGTAACCACAGGCACAACACATGTCTCCGGTGGGGTTAAAACCCAATTAATCTCTGGTCTCATCTAGAGAAAACTTTCTGACTATGAAAGTCTCTTCAGAAAACAGGAATAATAAATGAACGTAAGACCAAAAACCTTCTCTGCTTCAGACTAATCAGGTCATATTCTTGTGAACTTTCCCAATTACCGTCAGAAAGCTCACCACTGAGAAAAGCCAATTAGGCTGATGCCACATGTTCAAAAACAGCCAGATAAGGTTCATGCACTGGTTAATGCAATATTGAAAGGTTAGTGCACTGGGACCTCAGAACTGTGCTTTTTGAAGCTCAGGGGGAAAGAAAGAGAGACTTTCTGGCCTGCTGGCCCACTGACCCAGAAACCGGGCAACGCGTGAGGCAACGCTGGCTTCTTTCCCTGCGCTCAAATATAGGTCAGGAGTACTTCGGCAAGAGCTGGAGCAAGAGAAACAGAGCGGGGGGGACAGAGAATTAGCTAAAAATAGAGGGAGGTGATAAAAGGATTGAAGGAGAAGGAGATGAACGAGGAGACAGACAAAGAAGGATGCAGTGAAAGGAGAAAAGCTATGCATAGACATTTGTGGTCAAGGGAAAGACTTGAATGCCAGCAGTTCTAAAAATACAGCACCGTGCAATCAGTGTCTAAAGCAATTTTTAATGCTTCTGTTTGCATAAAAGCTGATACAGGCTTAAAATCTGTGAAAGGTTATTAGCCGTCTTAACGTCTCACATGAGTAATTCACATGAGTAACTCTGACATCAATGTATTGAGTTTTAATGTTGCAATAACGTTGCAGACAGCAGCGTTCAAGAGTCCAAGTATGTGCAACCTGTGATTCATTAGCTTTGAAACTGTGTCAGAGAAACCACTTCTCAAAGGTCTAAATAGTAAGAGCACGACCAGATGACATTAATGGTGACGTTAAGCAGGTCGTCTAAGAGCACTACCTTTCAGTCAAATCACTAGTGAGGAATTCATCCTGGTAGAGTTTAGATCCAGTATGATAATTATAATACTTAATTATAAAATTATAAACAATATTATCATAATATTATTCATAATACTGGAGGTGTAATAAAACTAGTGGTATTGCTTGATAGGTCACGCATAATGAATTCCAATACATAATATTATATAATTTACAGAATCCTACAGTAACTCACAAACAGAGATCATTTTAATTGATACTATTAAAAAGTAACTTATTCTGAAAATAAAAAACAGCTTAAATACTATACTCACTTTCTGGATGCACTCAAATAAAACAGAGGGTCATATACACAGCCACTAGGAGAAACTACATAGGTCTGAGCTTGGGCGAGGCATGGAAACTATAATTCAGCTCAAATGTTTGGTGCACGTGTTGTTTTAAGTAATGGAAATAGCAGAGGACGGCGGTGGTGCAGGGTTTCAGCCAAGCGACTGACCCCTGGGGTCGAATAATGTTTGCCACGTGGGGGGGAGGGGGGCTTCTCTGCCCGAAATTCCCCGTCTTAGCTTATCTTCCCAAGAAAAAGGGCGGTGAATCTCGGACAGCCGGGCGCAGATCCAGGCCTTCTATAAACACACTCATATCACCCTCGCTTCACTCGAACAAGGAAAAAAACGCGGTCTGCCCCGGTCCATGTGTTCTTCAGTCACATGCGCTCCCTTGCCCTACAAAACTCGGTAATTTGCCTCTCCCTCTAAGCCACATTGGCACAATAACGACGCGCCTCCTCCTCCTCGGCAAGTTTTTTTCCCCCCCTTATCAATCCCTTGCCAAGAAATCCCAAGAAAAGTCAGGATCTAGCCCGCAGAGCGCGGAGTCAATAAAGTCAAGTTCATGGCCATATGCTTCAGGTCGAATAAGGGCACTCAGCGCAGCACACTCGCTTGAAAACAACTGAAGAGCTCTCCACGCCCCCGTTATAAAAATGACCATAAAGACATGAAATGACACTCTGATGTGTAATAAAAATGACGACTGCTGCGCTGAAGAAAGAAAACAACAACACGTTATGGTTGTAAACAGGAAGACTGATAAATGAGCTACATGAGGACTCGCTCTGTTTCCTCGTTGTGTGAATCTCCTTTGTTATGTCGGCGAGGGTTTATTTTGGTGGGGTTGTGTTGCTCCTGTTCCCTCCCTCCTAACTAATATGACCTACATTCGGCTTTAGCGCGCGCGCGCACAAACAGGGTGCACACCAGCCCCGCTTCTTCAGGCATGTGCACCACAGCACACTTGGGGGGGTCCGCCGATTGCATCACTTAATCGGTGGAGATAAATAATCGCATCGCGAAATTATAACAGAAGGCGATGTTTAGTCTTGCAAAGCAAACATTCGAACCGTTTGAACTGCTGAAACAACGTTGAAATCACGTATCTGACTATAGACTTAAACACATTTTAGACGTCCACGGACGACCATTGTTTACTGGGGAAGGTGTCAAATTGCATAACTGACCGCTGCTGCCCACAGAATAACCGCCGGAGATTCGCTGACGTAATGATTCGGGGTCTGTCACAGCCTATAACTTCAAGAATTTTCTTTCAGATGTATTTTCTTATTTTACGACTTCACCTCAAATATGAACGATAGGTCACTTATAAACATGGTAACAGCAGCAGCTGGAAGCAGTGTCGAACACGGAGTTCCGCCACAGCAGCGGCTCGGCTAAACACAACCGATTAGCATAGCTAGCTAACTAACCTTCCATTTCTTAGCGCCGCTTTTCATTCCAGATTACTGAGAAAAATAAACACATAAGTGGCTAAATATAGAGATACTATGGCTTTAAAAGCAGAGAAAGCACCAACGCCAGCCTACCCTAGAGCGTGGTGCCTGCCTAGCTACGTTAACCGTGACGTTATTTGTTCAGTGTTTACATCCTGAAGCTACCGTAGCCGAGCTCATAGTTTACGACCTCATATCGTAAAAAACGTACCTTACTCGTTTCTGTTATTGGGCTTTCACTAAAACTGTAGGTTTAAAAAAAATGGTCAGCTAAACCAGGCGTTAGCCTCCTAAAACATGAAGAAATAGCATATGTGTGTGTCTATCTCCTCTACGGCGGTGTGACGTTATGCAGACTACGTGCCTTTACCTTGTACATGCTAAAAGCCACAAACCGCCCGACTATCCACAACACAGCTCCTAACTTAACAACGTGCAGGCGCTTTTCAACAGCGCAGCAGTCCGCACAAGCTATGTATTTGCAGTTAAACTCTTAAAACAAGACACAGTTAACGGCTCGCCTCAACTTAAAGCTTCAAAAGTTGGAAAGCTGTCGTTATCCTCTCCAAAAGACAGCAAGCCAGAGAAGGAAGGCTTTGGCTGTAATAACTCTCCGCGCCTGATGCTGGAAAGGGTTAATTGGGTTTGACTCGGCAAACATAAACACCCGCGTTAACCTCTCCAGAGACCGGGCCACACGTGACGGACAGAAGTGTGTCCGCGGTTCCCACTAATTCTACCATATGGAAAGAGAGTCACGAAACGCTCTCCTTTCATTTCAACCACAAACCAAAACAACCTAGGCTAGAATTAAACGGAGTTTCCTTTAGGAAAGGGGCGCTGGGCTCACAGTGGACGAACCAGCGAGGTGAGCCCCATACAGCGATACAGTAGCCCAGGCTTGTGCTGTTAGCGGCGGTCCCGCACGGTAACAGGAGCCCGGCGGGGGGGAGTGAAAGCCTCGCCTTGGCTGGAGAAAAAAAGCACCAGATTTCTTAAGAAGGGACGTCAGGCAGCGAACAAAAGCCCGTGGTGACTGGCTGCTCAAGGTGCGCCAACACAGCGCAGCGATCTCTGTTAAAATGCATGGCCAAAGCTGGGACATGAATAGTGATGTTCAGCAGCTTGCGTAATTGTTTTCAGTTATTGCAGACCTGTGTGGCAGCCGGTGCTGACCGGTGAGCATGTAGGCAAAAAAAACAAAAAACAAAAACAAACAAAAAAAACAACATGAAGAATAAAAGGCTCACCGTTGATGCTTCCACGCTAGTATCCAAATGAATGCTCGTCCGTCGCTCCTGTATCGGACTCGAGGGGGTTTGATAAGGGCTTCAGCTTCAGTGCTCAGCTCGCTCTGCTCGTGGCTTGAATGCGGGCATGGGTTTCAGTGGCTTCTCTGTATTTTGGTTCCTCGTGTTATGTTGTTGAACAGCTCCAGTGTGCTCCCTCCCTCCCTCCCTCCCTCGCTTCTTGCCTGCCTGTCTCCAAATGTATGTTAGTAGGTCACTCGTTGCATAACAGGACGCTTTGGGTGCCTAGTCACGTTTTCGTCTCTCTCTCTCTCTCTCTCTCTCTCTCTCTCTCTCACTCTTCTATCCTCGAACCCCGTTGCAGCGACAGAGGAGAGGAGGGAGGGACTAGGCGCAAGGCCAGGCGCTCAGATGCAGGGCGAAGATGTACATAACACGGGTAGTGGAGAGAGAGAGAGAGGGAGAGAGAGAAACCTAGAAAACAAGAGCGCGCGAGACATTTTTAGAAACAAGCCCTCAGCAGACGATATAAAAAGAGTCTGTGTTTTTGGGTGGATGGGTGGAGAGCGATTCGTAGTTGTATTAACAAGCCCAGGATAAAAAAAATGCAAGGAATGTGCACATCTTTTTCTCTTTCTTTATTTTTTTCGTTTTGTTTGCCTGCTCAGATTGAAGCGTTCATAGTGACGTAACTGCGCGCATTACAACCCTTTCATTTGAGTAGCACCACCTAGACATGTAACTGACTGGAACGAGTGAATGAATGAATGAATGAATGAATGAATACAGCGAAAATTAAACAGTGCTTTATGATGCGTTATGCTGCATGTTAACTTGTTGCAGTACCTTTTAAGTATTTCAAGATAAGTCAAAGTGCAAACAGGGCTACATTTTAGGGGAGGGAATTACCAAAGTCCCACCATATGATATGATCACAATTCAGTATAAGTTTTGCAATATGCTGATTATTGCAATAACATCGCTGCTGACGGAACAGAACAACACCTCTCCATTTTTGTCATTTTCCAGTTTTTCATACAATTGAAAGTTGTCCTTAATATTTTGTGTAAATTTTATGATGAATAGACCAAAAGAAATGGCCAAACAGTTAATTTGCTTTATTATTCTAGTACCAAAAGTTTCATTTGTATTTGCAATATCTGTTTAAGATATCAATACAATGTTCCCCCAGCCCCTACTACATATACCGTGCATTAGAATGAGTCATACAGTGCATTCTAATGTTTTGCTGTGCTATACATTGTGTTCATTTATTTGTACAGCACCTTACATGCAACTTGCAAACAGTGCTTCACATAAAATGCACAACTAGTGTAAATTAAAGAGCACTTCAAAGTAAAATGGTGATAATACTTTAAACGATCTGTTATATTGCCTCATACAATGCTTTCTATGCTGAAAGATCAAAGCCAGTTTTGTTATTGTCAACAAGGCATGTTATTCAGAGCTTAACATTGTCCACAGGCAAAGAAGGACTACCCAAACTCAACAAATACGCTACAGTGGGCTGTTATCTTAAACCATCTACTATGAGGGTGAGATTCCCGGTGGCCCACTGACTTGTCTGCATTGCGTAATTCTCTCCTTGAATGTTGGAAATGCACATGCAACTGACACCTTTACTGTATTAGTGCATATTTTCTGTGAGGCGGTGTTGTTTGCAGATGAT
This sequence comes from Semaprochilodus insignis, assembly GCA_034552555.1. Lineage (NCBI taxonomy): Eukaryota > Metazoa > Chordata > Actinopteri > Characiformes > Prochilodontidae > Semaprochilodus > Semaprochilodus insignis. The sequence goes on along the minus strand of CM067477.1, from coordinate 5,683,727 downwards.
TAAACATGCCACAGCTAAATATATCTGAATACTTTATATCCATGTAGTAGTTAGCTGATGCATTTATCTGTCTGGAGTCTGTCTGGTGATGCTAATTTAGGCACTGGAGATAACCATGGGCTTTTCTATGGCAAATTATACCACATGCACCAACAAGACCTTTATTACTTCTTCATTACTCCTCTAGGCAAGACACTGAATGATTAACTCTTTTGTAAATCTTGCCTCGTGTTGTGACTCACAAGTGTCTGTCAGGAAAATGACTAATGATAAGTCACATTCCATCCCAAATTACAGATGGTTCAGTGCCACCTCAGCACTGAGACTCGGATTTGCTTTGAAATGGACCATATTGGGCGTTGCTGCAACCCCCGGTGTGTAATATTCCGCAAACTCCTATGACAAAACCAACTCTTTTTGGTGAAACCTTACAGGAGAAGCTGAAAACGTTCTGAAAGGTCATTTTAAACTGAAATTCTTTGTGATATGTTCATACAATGGAAAGGAAAACTGGCATTTCCAAATGACACACAAAAAGTAATAATAATAGTAATAATAGTAATAATAATAATAATAATAATATTACAAGACAGTGCACACCTCAGTGCACTGGTGAAATATAATGCATCTGCACAAAAAAAACTAAATCCCCTCTTCTTTTTCCCCTCATCCCCTCATTCTTTCATGAGTAGTGGCATTTAATGTGATCAGAAATAAGCAAAACCATTCCAAAATCCTGAATTATTGATGATCCCCCCATTTCTTTTGTTCAGAAATGGTAGTGCAGTGAAGATGGGGACGGCCTTGAACTTGCCACCTTGCATCCTCCTCCCCCCTCCTATCCTTGGGCACTCCCAACCCCCCATTTGCACCCCACCCAACCCCACCCAGCTTCAGCGGAGAGCAGTTCCCATGGCAACTGTCGCACTGCCTGCCTAGCAACAGGCGCAGTCTCCCACCGAATAGCAGTGGGGCAGGGGGGAGCGGAGTGAGGGGGCAGAAGGGGCGATGAGGCTCAGGACCGCAGTGTGTGTGGTTGGAAGGGGAAATGGGGGGTGACTTCATTAAAACAAGCTCTTTCGGCATGACCCCAGCCGCCATTCATCGCCTGGGCACCCCACGATCGCCTAATTTGCTCAGAGGCCAGGCTAGCCCTCAAATAGGCTAATAGAATCGGCCTATTTGCCTGAAAAGAGCAGAGGTCACGTGTCTTGGATTAGGGCTTATATTAGGATGGGAACATTTGGGACCACATGGGGTTTTCATATTTTCCACAGGAACACGGGCGCGTTCAGCGATTCTGCTAATCCTAAATAAAATCAGCCATTGTAGGCTTACTGTTGTGACAGCAATAAGAGAAATGGGAAGGCATGTACTGATCTTCTGATAAGGGTCAGGACAATGTGGCAGGGTGCTGTGACATTCCTTTTGGTCTTTCATTTTCACCTTTCTTGGCTCCTCATGTTTTGCTAAGTGTCTTATCACTGCTGTGTGCATTATATCCATTCAATTAAAAACAGGCCTGTTTGGATGGTTTCCAGAATGTTCAACTAACACTTTTACATGGATTAAGATTGGAGTATATTATAATCATTATGTATGTAATATACTGTTTTCCTATGTTATTTTTCACAGTTTTATTACTGTGTGTACCCACCAGAGCTGTAGTAACTACTTAGTACTCATGTTCTCATGTAGTCATTTCTGGTGGATGTCTTTACTGGGGAGGTTTTAAACACCATGTCCACTTTGTCCACTCAGTGTCAACTCCTGTCCACTGTCTATTAGTCATTCCTACCTTGTTCGTCCACCTATAAAGTCAGAGACGATAGCTCATCTGCTGCTATGTGAGTCATTCTCTAGTATTCCCCTTTACTAGTAGTCACAGGATACTGTTAGCTTGATATTTTTGGTTGATGGACTTTTCTCAATTCTAAAGCGTACCTAATAAAGTGCTCAGTAAGTTGTTCTGTAGTTTTTTTTGACCTTGTTGGAAAAGAAGTAACAATGTTTTTATTCATGTTTGGCTTCATACTTCTCTACACACCACTGGTATCCATTCATTTTCACCTTTCATGGCGAATAATGTTTTACTAGAGCAGACTTTGGCAAAAGTATGTAGAGATCTCGCTTGGTTTCATTTTAGGAAAAGGTGGCGGACAGGTTTTGTAGACTTGATTTAAATGTCTGCGTTTCCGCATGAGTAAAACAAATGACATCAACACAGTCATTGCCAAATGTGTCGATTATATTCCTGCACACATGATGTACTCAGTTGAGATCAAGTAAATTAAATGCATGACTTTTTTCAGTGTATATTACCAGTAACAAGAGAGGTGGATTTAAGAATTAGCAACTGTTTGTCTGATGGATTTAAGTTGTAATTGTTTTGTTTATTCACTACTGCTGTTATTCATAACAGTGGTATCATATGCAGACCCATGATCAAGGTAGCTACTGAGGCAAAAGGAAATGTCTTCACATTTCCCATGAAGTTGATGTATGCCAAGTACTTCAAAATCACATGCTGTCGCTGCCCTACAACCATTTCATAATGAATGGGTTGATTCGATAGATATTCCCCCAAAACTGCTTTGGATGAAAGCTCTTTACATTAACTTAAAGTTTTGGCCTTCTCCTGTAAAGTGTCTTCATACCTGCTTGGTGATACTTGCCTTTCTGTGAACGAGACACTCGGCATTACATCACTGACTGCTTCAAGGAAGAGCTAATGAGAAATCAAATTGATCTGCTGCCCTCTTGTGTATGAGGATGATTTTGCAGAAGGAGTATCTTACCAATGCTATGTGCATTATATGCATTCAATTAAAAAAAAAACAGGCCTGTTTGGATGGTTTCCAGAATGTTCAACTAACACTTTTATTGAATTAAGATTGGACTACATTATATGCATTATATAACTGATATCCTGTTTTCTTAAGTTTCATATTTCATTTAATTTGTAGTTGGATTTTGGTGGATTTTGATATCTGCAAAGTTTTTAAACACCACGGCCGCCATGTCCACTTATTGTCCCCTCCTGTCCACTGTCCACTATTAGTCACTCCTACCTTTTTGGTCCACCTTGCAGATGTAAAGTCAGAGACAATAGCTTATCTGTTGTTGTGTTCTCTAGTCCTTCCCTTCACCAGTGGTCACAGGATACTGTTAGCTTGATATTTTTGGTTGGTGAACTTTTCTCAATCCTAAAGTGTACCTAAAAAGTGCTCAGTAAGTTGCTCAGTAGTTTTTGACCTTGTTGGAAAAGAAGTAGCAATGTTTTTACTTGTGTAAATAACTTGTGTATGGTTTCATGCTCCTCTACACACCACTGGTGTCTTATTTGGTCATGTTCTGATGCAGACTGCTATATAGACTGCAATAGTTGGTAATAGTTACCCCTTTGTAGTAGACCAGCTTTGAAAAAGAAGAATAAAAAATGAAGTAGCTTTGGTTTGGATGTCAGCATGGAGTAAACATTAATTATATACGAAATAAAAATACAAAATAAAATGTCAATAAAATAAGCAAGCTTAGTTTCTTTACATCAGACTTGACGCCTTTTTTTCTGCTTTAAACAACAATAGTAATTAGAATTTATCATGCGTTGAGTAACTGTCCATAAACCTGTGTAATTAATACCTTTCCGTGTGAAAATATGCAGAATATGATGATGCAGCTAAGGTGCAGGAGACCAGCCTAGTAATAAACAGGGAAAAGCTTAGCCTTTCAATCCCCAGGCCATAAAACATAACTGTAACACGACTTATGTATGAGCCGCAGACCTGTCTGGGCCGCACCACCCGCACATCAGAAGTTCACAGGAATAAGCGTAATTGCTATTCACCTTCTGCAACTTCCAGTAACAGGCTGTCTAATTGTGATTGCTGGCAGATGGAGAAGTAAGCCGTGTGGGGGCAGCGTAAGCCCCTGGGCCCTATTCATTCCTCCTGAGACAGCTGGGCAAGTGCCAGCCTCAGGTGGAGCTCTGTGGCCTGTCAGAGGCAGGTTTCTACCAGGGCCTACCTGCGTGCCAGACTGGGGAATAAAACAATGCACGGAATGACACTGAAGCTGATTCCTCTTTCAGTTTACTTCCTTTTTACTGTAGTTACCCTCTTACTGACATGGAGAAGATATACAGATTTGAATCAAGAATGTCAAAAGGTTTACCAGTCCAATGTCCAGAACAAAAATTTTAATGACACTTGTAATACTTCCTTCACCATGAGATAGCCTACTGCTGTTCAGCATATGTAAAATATTAAACGCAGGTTAACATCATGAGGCAAGTCAGAAAAAATGTAAAAATGCATTTTACAACACTTTTGAAAAGTGCAAACATTCTTTGAGTGGGTGTGTCAATATTAAATTGGCAAAGTGGCTGCTTCCATCATGAGTAAGAAAGCTGAGTAGCACTAAGAATGATGTTAAAACAACATTAAACATATAGAATGAACATCTAGAAGAATTTAAATGTCTAGAAACGCACAGCAGATACTTTGAGGAAAATGACTAGAATGCTGTCTGCACAATACCAACTGATGGGGAATACAGTTCCATACTTACGTATCTATTACCTGCCCACTTTAAAAGGTTCAAAAACACTATTTTAGTTGTGTACACATGTATAGAATAAGTGTACTCTACTACTTCATAGGTTTCAGATTTTTTAAATAGTTAGAGGTCTATAATGATGAACAGACCTGTAGCTGTGATTCCATATTGGTTGAGAAAACTGACAATGAAGTTATACCCATCATTAAATGAATAGCTGCACCCAGAAGGAAGTGCTGGATTGCAATGGTATTTGGAAGGAAGAGTAGCAATAATAAATGATGATAAATTTAGACTGATATGGACAATATTTATTGAGCTACACGTACAGAAGTAGTGTCACTCGGTATGGCTTTGGACCACCATGTTTGCTAACGCAACATGCCATATGTTTTTGCATGGAGTTGTAGCAGTTTGTAATGGTGTCCTGTGATAATCCATCCCTGGTAGCTTGAATATTCTCACACAGTTCCTGCAGATTTTGTAGTAGGGGTGGAGGTGGAGTGATACCAGGCCATCTGGATGTGTGATGTGTGACAACAAACCGCTCATCTTGGTGCTGACCACGGTGCCTCCACACATGGATTTATTGGTCGTCTCCACCAAGACAAAAGCGGGACTCGTCACTGAAGATGACCCACTGCCATTCTAAGTGACTTCATGACAGTCTGGCACGACACCATCACAGTCTTTGATGATGCTGACGTGGTGTTAAGGGCAATGAAACTTTCATCATTTGCGTGCCTCATGATGTCAAAGCTACCCACCAAGTTTCATTTACTGTTGGTGGATTTGCAAGTATTCTTTTGATGATGAATGTGTGTTAAAGAAAATGGAAAACATATTTGAAAAGTGATCAAATGAAATATTTAATTGCAGTATTATTATTTATCATTATTGTTTCCACTTCAAAAAGTAAAGTATTGAATATAACATTTTACAATATTGTCTAATTTACAGTACTGCAATCAACACAGGCTAAAATACGTTTGAATATAATTATTCAACTGACAATCGATCCTAAACTTTTTAACCGTATCCTCATAGCTCAAATGCAAAAGTGCTTGAAGCTAAGGAATCAAACTTTGGTCACAAACTTTGGACACAGTGGTCCTCTTATTTGTACATTTTAAGATGAATAGTTGTATAAGAATTACTATAAATAGGTTATTACACATTTATAACCATGTACTAATGGTTTATATTTGGTTTTATTATATTTGAATAGAAGATTTAACAGTATCCTATTCAACTAAAGGTTTTCAAAGTTTTTAAATACAGTAACTAAAGTGGTGGGGCATTTCAGTATTTACTTATTCGTCCTTGGCAGTATAGCACCCTTTACAGTGTAGTTACCTACATGTAACACCATCAGCCAAATATATTCTTATATAATCTAAATCTGATCACAAACGATATCACTTTGCAAAGAAAAGTAAAACTGTATGTTGTCAAATATTTATTCACATATATAAAAATGTACACTCTGTACACACAGATACATACACAAGGCAACACCAAAAGTTTTAACACCAAAATACAAATTACAGTGTTTTTCTTAGTAGTTACACGTCGCCTTTGTCACAGACAGAAGTAACAAGTTGTTTTGATGGGCGCTGGGGTGGGGGTTGGTGGCTGTTAGGTCCAGTCGATTAACAGAATGATGTGCTGAGCTACTGTACCATGATGTGCAAACACCAAATACATTCTAACCATCACAGTTCATTGGTTAGTTTATAGTCCTGATTATGTGATATGAAAATGACTCTGGACACTGATGTTTCCTAAATTCTGCTCTTCTGTCTTTTCTTTGTCAGCTGATACTGGAGAACATACTGGAATCATACTGTTGTAATAGCAATTTATTAACAAAACACTGTCATTTCACTTGATTATTCCGAACCCAGACAGCTATATGTAAACACGATCAGCACTGGCAGCTTAAACTCTCTCAAATCCATTTCAACGTGTCGTTTAACAGCAGAGTTGACACTTAATATAGGAATGGTATGTTGAACGAGAATGGAGCACTTTGGTTTTGTGGACTCAGAATGATGCATTGGCTTGTAGGAGTCTCAAAGTCATCTCTAGGTTCAGTCACAGTGTTCGAGGAGGAGGGTGACGCCGAACAGAAATGGGATAGATCAACAGGTGTGTCTGCAGATGTGTGGTTTGTGAGAGGGTATCCTGTCAGTAGGGCTCTTCAGTGAGGCTTGTAATGGGCCTGGTGTAAGTGACTATAGTGCAGAGTTGTAGGTTCTTTAGATGTGTAGAGGTCTAGTCTGTGCAGAGAGCTGGTCTAACGCTCCAGAGGTACACTCTTAAAAATACAGGTTCTAAAGAAGAACCCCTTTTGGTTTTAGTGGACTATGTAAGGTACAGGATCTATACCAATAAAGCTTTTTCCTGGAACCATACATCCAAGAGAAGGAGCTATTGAGAGCCTTTTATTAAGACTGTAGTGATATCCAATCTATATCTCAACCTCCTGCTCTCACTTCCTGTTATGAAATACAGCAAAATAAGGAAAGGGACTGTGACATACACATGATTACTAGCCACAAAAGTGTTGTGTTAAGCCAGCAGTATACTTTGAATGAAACAAATGATGTTCTGAAGCAAAGCGGCATATTTTTGGCCAAAACAAGGCAGTGGTTTGAGTTCATACAGTGTGGAGTGCACCGCTTGCTAAGTGTATTTACAACAGCGTGTTCATTGGTAGATCAGTTTCTTTTAGTTCTTTCACTGAATTTTCATATTGAACTATACTGCCAGCTTTGCACCTAAATTGACTTCAATCATGCCTTCCAGGGTCGAATTTCAAGCTGACGCAATATTACTCCGGTTGCTCCATCAGTCACTGTTCTTCTAGTAATGAGATGCAATGAGAAATGTATGTCAGTATTTTCATGGCTGGGTCTGGCTCAGATCAGATGAAGTTCCCTGCACTCAGTCTGTTACAGAAAGCGGAGAATTTCACAATCTCCCTAGTTCATTTTAGAGAGCTGCTCAGAGAAGAGTTTCTTGAGCTGGGCCACCTCTTCACTCAGGGAACTGAGCTGAGATTTGAGTATGCTGTTCTCTGTGTGGTAGTATGTGTCGCTGTGGTTTGCGTGCAGCTGGCCGCTACTGTAACTGCCAGCTGGCCCACAGTGAGGATGAGCGAGCATCTTTCGAGCTTCATCCCCCTCCTGCTGCCAGTATCTTGCCCCTTCGCCCCCACTCGATGGGAAATGGTTTTTGGGACCGTCACGTCCAATCATGGACTGCACAGGACTGCGCCGTTCATTGAGGTTCTCGCCATCACCACTGCCTGGACACTTAAAGCGCAACTTGTGTGGGAGGCTCTTCATGCCTTCCACAGGTTCCCCTCGGCCAGATACCATGGAATTGTGCCCTGCTGAGCCTTGTGCCACGAGAGTATCAGGAACAGGGGAGTGGTGGTACTCATAGCCCAGCTCCTCTGCCCGGTTGGGAGACAGCTTGCCATGGTCACTCAGCCTGTCCTCGAAGAACACTGGACTTCCGACACTGGAGCCTCCTGGGGTTGAGAAGCCAGAGTCTTCCGACATGCTGCCTGCGTCCCTGATACCACGGCTCATGTGTGGTACGGCCTGTGCAGAATTCAGGTGGTGCATCATAGGAGTGGGATGAGGCCCATCTTCACGAGGCAGGTAATAATGGGGAGTGGCTGGCTGAGGACCACAGGGAGCAGTGGTTAGAGGAAGGATGGGAGCATTGGAAGGGTCTTTGACGAGGCCGAAGCGGAACTTGAGCGCTAGCAGTTCTGCCCTTAGTCTTGCATTCTCTTCCAGCAGCCCTAGCACTCGGTTCTCCAGCACCATGTCATTGACACGTCGTTTTTCGCGGGAGCGCTTGGCTGCCTCGTTGTTCTTCCTACGCTTGTCCCAGTAACCATCGTCCTTCTTATCATGAGGGATAAATTCACGCTTGCGTCGCAGCGTACTTCCACTTGGCGATACGTCTTTGCGCTTCAGGGCTGACGTGCGACCCAGCAGCGAGCGAGCTAGCAGACTGCTTGAGGTCAAGATGGAGACCGCCTCGTCTGTAAAGGACATTGTACCACTGGGGGCTGCGACATCAACGCCCAGCACTCCTGTGGCGACTGCAGGCTCCACAGCTGGAAGGACTCCTGAACTTTGCTCTCTCATTTCTTGAGACCCCTCTTCAAACATGCTTCTGGTCAAACCTTTGAATGAAATGGCTGTTCTACAGTAGATGGCCCGGTTTTCTTCCTTCCTTCAGGTGAATGCAGGTCAACCTCAGTGTGGTTGGTGCAACAACAGCCCAACCTGGTGGCCAAGAAGAGAATTTAAAAGAGAAAAGCTTTAGTCATTACGTAAGATCTGTTGCAACACAATGTTACGTAACTCCAGTACATCTTTCCAGTAAGGCTGAGTAACCTTTGTGCAACAAGCCTTTATGTGGAACAAAAAGCCATCAGGCCAGATTTACTATTATTTGCTCTGTGACTGTGTGTTATCTCAGGCTGTTGGTTTAACTGTACAGGTTTGTCAGTTTGACACCAAATAAGCCCCAAACCTAAACATCCTTCAAGCAACTTAACCAGATTTCCTCAAAGAATTCTTCAGCTGACCTGTTAACACAGACCGTTTAGACACCTGTGCTACATGACCTAGTGAATCAGTCTCTTCTAAGAACCATCACTATTGCAAAATACCAGGAATAGGAAGACCGGCTCACAGATTCAAAGTCGAACTGATACCTGCACTCAGCTATCTGGGAAATCACTTTTTCAAAACTTCAGTGCTGTTAATGATGAGCCCAGTTTAAAAAACAGATTGCCGATGGTTGATGGAACATCCCAGTTTAAAATAAACTGTCTTTATGGAGCGTACGTTTTATGTCAACCTTCTTTTTAAAAAGGAAAAATAATATTAACCAGCAAAAGTTAAATTGACCAGGAAAAGTAATATTAACGAGGAGAAGTATTATTAACCAGGAAAAGCAACATTAACCAGGAAAAGTAATACTGACCAGGAAAAGTCATTTTACCCAGGAAAAGTAGTATTAACCAGGAAAAGTATTATTAACCAGGAAAAGCAACATTACCCAGTAAAAGTAATACTGACCAGGAAAAGCAACATTACCCAGTAAAAGTAATATTGACCAGGAAAAGCAATATTACCCAGTAAAAGTAATACTGACCAGAAAAAGCAACAGTAACCAGGAAAAGTAATACTGACCAGGAAATGCAACAGTAACCAGGAAAAGTAATACTGACCAGGAAAAGCTATATTACCCAGTGAAAGTAATACTGACCACCAGGAAAAGTAATTTCACACAGGAAAAGTAGTATCAACCAGGAAAAGTATTTTTAACCAGGAAAAGCAACATTACCCAGTAAAAGTAATACTGACCAGGAAAAGTAATTTTACCCAGGAAAGGTAGTATTAACCAGGGAAAGTATTATTATCCATGAAAAGTAATAATACCTAGGGAAAGTAGAATTAACCAGGAAAAACAACATTAACCAGGAAAAGCAACATTCATTCCCCAAGTAAATTCACTGACCAAGTTAAACGGTTTTAAATTCCCTCGGCTTCACGGTATCAGGATACTCAACTAATAACACATCCCATAGCCTTCAATAATGCCAGCAGCATGTAGAGCCCCTGCTGTACGCCGCTACACTTCGGCTGCTGTTCCTCTGTACTGGGATGCGCGCTGAACTTCTTCAGCTCATTCATGAAACGCATAAAATCACCGCGAGCCCGTGTTGTGGGAGAAAACCAACGCTCTACGCAGCACATGTGGGGGTTTTACAAGCAGTCGCTTTCATCCTGGTGTACTTTTACACGTTGTGAATCAGTCCGGTGTTAAACATTAAACCTCTGTTTCGATCTTTCTAACCGTGTACTCGAGTGAGCGCCTCTCTGTCTCTAAATGTAGGCTTTACAAACTCACTTTACACTGATCATATATGTGTGCCATTACCTTTAGAGCGATCTCCGTTCCCCGTTCAGTGACAGGTCCTCTGGGTACAAAGCGGGTCACGGCTGTGTTTCAGAGTTGTTCACCTACCGAGGATAACCGTTAAAGACGGAGCGAAACTGTTAGTCGAAGCGAAACTGTTAGCCTGTGTTATCTGCCCTGCTGCCACCATTCATCCCTCGTATGTGCTCGGCTCTGGACGTCGCAACTCCTATTTGTAGCTTTGGCTGGTGGAGTTCAGCCGAGGACGCTCTCTAACCTCGCCTGAACCGCGTGGCTGCGTTTAGGAGCAGTTGACAGAGCCGCGCGCTCGGTTTGTTTTTCCCACCCGGATTGTGGAAAAATTCCCGCCTACTGCGCGCGGATTGGCTAGTGATTCATATTCACGAGCAGATCCAGGATTGGATGTGAGAGCAACACTGAAAGCACTACACTGAAAAAACACTGGGACCCCAGCTGTTACACCACACCAAGCTCCTTCTGAGGGTCTCTACCCTGCTGAACAAAAACAGTACACACCAGTATGCATTTCATGCTGGTTAAAATGGTCTATGCTGGTTTAAGATGGTTTGTACTGTCTTAAAATGGTCTATGCTGGATTAAGATGGTCTGTACTGGTTTAAGATGGTCTATGCTGGTATAAGATGGTCTATACCGGTTTAATATGGTCTATACTGGTTTAAAATGGTCTATGGTGGTTTAAGATGGTCTATGCTGGTTTAAGATGGTCTATGCTGGTTTAAGATGGTCTATACTGATTTAAGATAATATATATGCTTGTTTAAGATGGTCAATACTGGTTTAAGATGGTTGATGCTGATTTAAGATGGTCTATGGTGGTTTAAGATGGTCTGTGCTGGTTTAAGATGGTCTATGCTAGTTTAAGATGGTCTATACTGGTTTAAGATAATACATATGGTGGTTTAAGATGGTCTATACTGGTTTAAGATGATATATGCTGGTTTAAGAAGGTCAGTACTGGTTTAAGATAGTCTATACTCATTTAAAATGGTCTTTGCTGGTTTAAACTGGTGGTGTTTTATGTTTGTTTTGCTGGTGGCCAGTCATGATGATTCAAAGGGGGTTGTTCTAACACGGTGGGTGCATTTCCAGCATTGCTACTATCTCAGGTGCACTAAATACTATTTTCACAAAGACATTTTGTTTCGATTTTTCTGTGAGAAAATATAAATAAGATGGTTTTCACTGTCACGGGCAGGTAAACAGTCATATGACTAGGATGACTAATAAATACTCCTGCCCTGTGATTGGTTGACCGTAGATAACTCGGCGCTGGGATTGGCTGTCCTGTTCTGAGGTTTGTCTAGTAGCCCTTTACTGAAATGGGCCAGTAGTCCATGCAGCTCCAACTCAGGAGGACTGCCCTTGAGTATGAGCAGCCAGCCAATCATGACCAGAGGAGGCGGAGTCTGCCGGAATACGGGTGGGAAACCTCAGTAGTTACGACCCTCCCTCCGAGTTCGCCCCGTACTATCGCTAATCTCGCCCTCGCTACAGCCTTCGTCAGAATAATCTTTTCGAAACCATTAAGTAACATTGCTCAATCGCCCCTCCCACCTCCCCCTCAGCGTCCTCACAATGCACGGCTATCCTCAACAGATGAGACATCTATATTTAGAAAGCTCTGTTGTCCAGCACCGGTGACGTAATCATCCAGGCTACTTTCCTATTTTACAATGTATTATGTGAACATGGTTACAAATAGTAGACTGCAGTATTGTTTTAGTAGGAGATTATTAACACATAGCAGACATTACTAATCGCTCGGAAAGTTTCACTACTGAGATTCACTACCGAGAGAAGTATGAGAGCACTGTTAGTAAGATGGTAAGTGTGTTATCCGGGTCTTCATCCGATTGAAAGCTGTTAACAGTGCTCATTTTCATATGAGTGGACTTCATGGCAAACCCTTGAAGTGCAGTGTAGAGATCTTCACTGTCTGTCTTTGTAGTGTAGACACAGGTCATGTTCATGTGTGCCGGTCTCATTATTACACACTTCTTCAGAATTAAATGGTTGTGAATTAGATGTGCACAGAGTCATTCGGAGTGGTTTGGTGTGAAATGCTGTGTTCTTACACAGAAATGTCTCAGAAACGTTCCCAGTGGTGGTGAAAGGCAGTGGCGATTGGGGCTCCAGGCAAAAATTCACAGGGGGACCCTTCAATGAGTGTTCATTACCGTTATGTTATAAATAGTCTGACACTAACAAACTATTACGAAATGTAAATTATTCTTTATTTTAAAAGTCCATGCCACTATTATTTTCAGAATCAAAATATTAACAACATTGAAAAATTCAATTTAAATGCAGCTTTGGGGGCCCCACACTGGCCTGAGGACCTAAGCAGTTGCCTGCCCTGCCTGGTGGCAAGCAGCACCTATGTTGATGAGAACCAGCTGTTAAACAGAAGGTTATGTGAAATGGTTCAGAATGTACAGCCTGATGTCTGAGACACTGTTTTACGGCAGTTTTGTGGTGAAATGTTGAACTAAAACTTTGTTGTTTTGATCCATTCATAGTGGAGGGGGACATGAAGAGTGTTCTGAGGCAAAGTATAAAAATGTGTTAAATTTATTTATTATTTTACCATCAACTTTACATAAGAACATTTCTTTTTATTTTAAGTTCACTGGTGGATAGTAAATAAAATGGCTATATTTGCACTGTAGACATGTAGCCCCCCTGGTTCCCCGAGCCCATACGTTCTCTGCAAATGAACACCTTTCTGAAGGAATCTGTTTATAACTCAAAATCAGATCTGTGTCACCTTAAGACAAAAAATCTGATTTGAGTCACTTCAGCCTGGTAATGAATGTAGCCTAAAAGGTCACTTGCTAGCAAGCTCTACAGTCAACTCAGTTACTGAAGGGCTGAAATGAAGGTGTAAAATGAGCTGGTCACAGTTCTACATGGACAACCATATAATAATATTGTATTGTTATTATTATAGTTAATATCATGTAATATATGTATTCAATGTTCTTCAGTGAGAAAGATATACAGCTCTTACAGCAAGAAAAAGAATTTTACAGCAAAGGCTAAATCTGGTTGCTAGTCTAACACTGTTTAGCCTCTTAAGACAATCTGTTCCTGGCTGCTTCAGACTCAAAACTCTTTGAAACAGGTTGTTATTGAACTCTTACTGAAGTAATCCAGCATGTAAACAGCACATGATTTAAATTTACCTTCAAAACCTTTTCACCCTTCGGTACCTCCTGTTCCATGATTAACAGCATCTATCTTTTGTATAAATGTGTTAGGGATCTGGAAGTGTGTAGCTGTATTAGCGTCAGGCGGATTCACCTTAAACACCCCCCTCGTGTAATTCTCAGCAGATTCGCACTCAACTGATGTCTTAGCTGTAGGTGCCTTGTCCTCATTCCCTCGTGCTCTGATGCCTCGGTTCATAAATCAGTCAGTCTCAATGAGAGCCATGAGGTACACTCTTAAAAACAAAGGTGCCTGAAGAACCTTTGAATGGATGGTTTGTTAAAAACTCATTCTTGTAAGTGAGATGGGTTTGAAGAAACTTTGAAGTTGCAAATACCTTCATGTAGTGCAAATGGGTCAATGAGGAATAAAGTTTTAGAGGTGACAATTAATATTTTTTAAAATAAAAGAACAATGCATTTTTATATTTGCGTGTGGATTTGCATTTATATCTATATACACTCATGCGCAAAACAGTAGTAACACAAATAATTGAAATCAACCATCAGTAATAAACTTGGTGGGTAAGTTTGACATCATAAGACATGCGAATGAATGAAGTTTCGCACTTGGGTGCATATGTGAGGTAAGCAAGGACAGGTCTTATTGCTGCACTTGACTGCCAGCAACATTGGCAGATGGCTGCATGACGCAGGACTACATGCACGCATACAGTTACGACGATTGCCCTTAGCACCACGTCAGCATCACCCAAGACTTTAATTGTATTGTGTCAGACTGTCATGGAGTGACTCAGAATGGTAGCGGGTCACCTTCAGTGATGAGTCTCGCTATTGGATACTCCAAAAAATCAGTGTGTGGAGGCACCGTGGTCAGTGACAAGATGAATGGTTTGTTGTCATGTGTCTCATGTCCAGAAGGCCTGGTGTCACTCCACCTCCATCCCTACCGCAAAATCTGCAGGAACTGTGTGAGAACATTCAAGCTGTATGGGATGGATTATCACAGGACACCATCAGGAACCTCTACAACTCCTACAGCTCTGAGACGTCTGGCATGTTGCATTAGCAAACTTGGAGGCCCGACCCCGTACTGAGAGACACTACTTCTGTATATGTAGCTCAATAAATATTGCCCATATCACTCTAAATTTATCATCATTTATTGTTCCTTGTAACCTTTTATCTTCCTCCCGAGTAGCACTGTAATGTGACACTTCCTTCTGGGTCCAACTATTCTTTTGATGATGAGTGTATATTGTATATCTAAATATAGTTAGTGTTATTAAGGCTGTTCTAGTTGCACCATTTCACTTACTGGTTGTGGCACCTGTTTTTTAGACTAACTTCAGATTAAACAGGCAGGTACTTCGGCTGTATTCAGACTGCGGGCAAATTGTTTTTTCATAACAGGCGTTTTGTGTTCAGATCGGATTTGTGTCTCATCACCAACCTATCTGAGTGGTTTGCTGTGGTAACAATGTTGGCGTCAATAACTATGCAGCAAATCCCAGCACTTCAGTAACTTATTTTGAAAAAAGAAACTAAAATGAATTTTATATGGATGCAACGTAAACCAGGCTTTGTGGAATAATTTGAAATGTGTCATGTATTTCGTCGCGGTCCAATGAAAAACATGTATCTCCACTTTTGTCCGTTTTTACTTTTATGCATCATTTGAACACATCAGCTGCTGTTTACATTGAGTGAGAATCTCATGATGAATGGACCAAAAGAAATGGCCCAAAACTGTTTGGAAAGATGTCTGGTTCCATTGACTTACATTAAAGTTAAATGAGGTTTTTGGGCTCTCCTGTAAAGTTGCCATTTTGGAGATACTTGTTTTTCTTTGCACAGCAACGATTTATTAAATTGTTTGGGGGGGACATAATGGACTTCATTAGCCCTTGTTAATTGCTATTTAATAAGCCAAACTCGAACTGTAAATTATTAGATGAAAATTTTGTTTTATTTCAAATAACATGAATCAAATAAAGAACACCATCTAAATGAAGAATCAACTCGTTATTTAACAGAATGAGAATGGCCTTTAAATACAGCATGAGTGTGCTTACCTGCCTTATGTTAGTCACATCATAAGACCCAACATGGATCAACCAAAAGAAAAACGTGAAAAGGAAAAGAAAGGGTCGACTGCTCATTTAACTACTTAGAATGAATTACAGATTGTTTGTCTTTGAACAGTAAATACAAGCCAATGACCACTTTAGGAACTTGTAGATTTTAAAGTGTACTTAACATGTGCACAAATCTTACATGGAATAAACTAAAGCACGACAGAGGACATATATGTTCATGTTTCACTGTTTGAAGCCTCTTTGAAATCCTGTTTCTCAGAAATACTTATCCTCATAAGCATTCCCATCTTCCAGAGAAATACAGTCTTTCTGTGAAATGAGATGATTGAGAATGAGCTTTACAACACTCTTATGCTCTTATGCTCTTATGCTCTTATACTCTGTCTCTCTCTCTCTCTCTCTCTCTCTCTCTCTCTCTCTCTCTCTCTCTCTCCTCTCTCTCTGGAAAACCCATCAAATTAATTTTTCCCTCAAGGTTTAGCACAACAAAGTCCCCTGACCTCACCTAACCCATTGTTTCCATGCCGACCGAATGCACCAAGGCTATTTACAGATCACCACAATTGTTTGTTAATATTTTAGCCATGAAATGTCCCCAGGGAGCCAGCACACATGTTTACAGGCCAGTCCAGGCCATGCTATCATTCTAAGCTATT
This sequence comes from Semaprochilodus insignis, assembly GCA_034552555.1. Classification (NCBI taxonomy): domain Eukaryota; kingdom Metazoa; phylum Chordata; class Actinopteri; order Characiformes; family Prochilodontidae; genus Semaprochilodus; species Semaprochilodus insignis. The sequence goes on along the minus strand of CM067477.1, from coordinate 5,667,245 downwards.
CAGTGATAAAACACGAACAAGTCAACAAACAGCGTGACCGGCGCACCCAGTGGTGGATAATCTCTCAATCCTTTATTGGATGAGGTGGCTAAGTCCTGTGGGTGGGTTTGCAGGGCTAAGCAGAGGCCATCATGGGTGCAGATGTCCATCTGGTCTCATACATGACTTGACATGAGTTTTGTGTTGGAAGTACAATCAAGGAAGCTCTGTCGGTCGGTCAGATTAAACTCAGATTAATATACACCACTCAGACTTGGCTGCCATCCCTTCATGCAAACATTTATTTTATTTGTCTATAAGCTTACATACATTTCATTTCTGCTTTTGATCCTTTATTGCTGTTTTGTGGTGCTGCTCATTGTAGAAAACAGATAAATCTTCTTATGTATGTGTCACTTCCATTTCGGTTCATTTAAATAAATAAACTTGAGCATAATCTTTTAAATCATATGGTCAGGCAGTTCTGGCCCTCAGGAAGCTCTTTCATTTCAAGGTGTACATTATAGAGTTTTTATGGTATTTGGGGAATATGGCTTTACAGTGTTTTTGTAAAGTTGTACTTAAGCCTTAGCAGTAACTGACTGGCTGCTACTGGTACTTCATAAAGCAATAATTATGGTAATTTAAACATTTCCGAGAGCGCTTTTATAGCCACTATTTTATAGCCACTGCATAGTATTGCCTTGTTGGTTTTCCACTAGGTAAACAAGTACCTGGCACCAGGAACCATTTTTGGTATCACCTCTGTCGAGGTTCCAAGCGAGCTGAGTCAATAACAAAAAAAACACAGATTAATCGAAAAGAATCGCAGAAAGCGAAAAGCCACTTTTCCACCCTAAACCACATATGCTAATACTAGCTACCAGGTTAGCCTACCCTCGTCTCATTGTCTTAACTGTGATGTAGTATTTCCTAAACTCCTTTTGTCTTGCTGCCATCTGCCTCTTCTAAACACAAATGGTCTTTTTCCAGTCATGGGAGTTTGTATAGTCCTGATATGATAAGAAGCCACATGTATGGGGTACCTAATTCTGCAGCAGAAAATGAAGTAGCTAGTACCAAAAGCAAGTTGGGCGAGTGGAAAAGAGGCTTATTTGCATATTGTACATAAGTAAGCATTCAACATTTCAGGTGTGCATTTTATTAAACTTTCTTTTTTTAAAAGTCTTTTTAGCCAATAGCTGGTAACTAACATACCCAACCAATAACTCCTAATTAACTGCCTGTCCATCACTGCATTGTTGAATAGATTCAATTAATCTATTTTCTGAGGACTTTGTATATTAATGTGGTCAAACTAAAAGCTAGTATCTCCAAAAAATGATAACTTAGCAAGAAAAAGAACAAACTTTACTTTTTAACATTCTGTAAGTCAGTATAACCAGACTCTTTAACAAATGTTCTATAAAGACATTTCCTAACTAATTTCACCCAAACCTCACCAAGCAGACCAAACAGAACTGACTCTCTTTAATCAGTCAGTCATAAATTTATAGTCCATTTGTGGTTTCTGGTCAGCTTGTTATGCTAAAATATATTTTTTTAGAATTTAAGTATTTATTAGTTAGAAAAAGAACCTACTAAATGAATCATGTACTATAACAATTTTTGTACAAAACAGTACTTCAAATAAAGAGTAATATTTATTCATTCATTAATTCATTCATTTAAACCACCTATTCTACTGTTTCACAGTACTGTACTCTGGGTATTAATTTTATTATAGCTTTATTCTCATTGCTATACTGCTTTCTCAGATTTATGTACAGATCTGTTCATTTTTAAAGCTTCATGCTACTTATATGGAACTCATAAGAAGAGCCAAAGATACTGAAATGTTACAGACAGTTTTACAATTGTGACATAATTGCCCCTTAATGACTTCCACTGCTTTGCATTGTAAATGTTGCACTGTTGCACTGTTATCTGTTCATAGCATTTAATAGAGTACAGTTACTTATAAGTCGTTTCAGAGCATTTATTTTTCTCCATTTGTGGTCCATTCAGTGTTTAGACCATGTCAAGGACGATGTCTGCTATTTAAAGCAGTGTAAAGCAATAAAAAGTGACGTCATAAGATTCTGATAGGACATCTAAGACGTGCTCTGCTGCTGGCGTGACCATCTTTCAGTTTATGGGAAAAGGGCCAAACACAATGAAGGTCCTGTCATCGTTTTTAAAGATCAGGAGGTCCAAAGGATTTAGTATACTTAAAAAAGGTAGATCGATGTGAGTAGCAGCTCCCAGCTAATTGCCTTATGACTGATAGTTATGTGTGTATTATGCTGACGGTTATTTAGGTCATTATGTGTGCACATAAGAGGACTGCAGTATTATCTAACCTTTGGCTAAGCTGCTGATATCCCCACATTCATTTTAAAGGCATATTTCATTACTTATTACACATCTGCCAAGTTCTGGCATCTTTCCAATGAAGTCATCAGATATGACCTAAAAAAGGCTTGGCTTTTATAACCTTTGATAATACCTCACTGTGTCAGCTGATATTGTTTATTTTACAGTCTGAGGGCTGTATTTCCACGACTCCACACTCTTAAAAGTAAGGTGGCAAAATTGTTCTCTGGAGTGACATCATATCTATATGGAAATTGGTTCTTTAAAGACAGTGGAGCTTATTTATCGGTATGCAGTCAATTCTGATTAATTAATAGTAAAATAAATGCACACAAATTTCGTCATTGAAGTACCTGTATGATTTGACTTTAACTAACCACAACTATTAGGTATATAATCTATAATACTGATAATAAGAATACAAATACTACTTTTAATTTATGCACAGTACAAAAGTGGATATACAAACAAAAGAATCAGTGATTTGGTAATTCCCTTGAATATTTGTTTAACTACCAAAAGTACAAAAAAAGGCTATTTACATTTTGGCGGGTGAATTTCACTGCGTTTTGTAAATCCAAACAATGTTTGTTGCCTGGAATTCACTCAAAAGCAGTTGGAACAGGGCAAAACAAGCATGACAAGTTTATAGTACATTCTAGATATATCATTTATATAATCAATTATTCCACAATTGTCGGATCGAATTGGTGTTAGTTAAGGTGATTATGACTGGGTTTTAAAGGAGTGTCTAAAACAAAGACTGAGGCTTGGCAAGTAAAGATGCCTCATGCCTCACCTCTTTGTGAGAGAATTGTCAAACAGTAAAAAAACCTACTCAAACATTTCTCATTGCAAGATTTGAAACCATTTAAGTCTTGGGAAAACATCTTTGTGCTACTGTGTTAAATAAAGTCACATGGACTTGGAAAAACAGCTTTGGAAAGCCATTGTCACTTAATGCAGCCCAGAGCTGTATAAGGAAATGTAACTTGAAACTCTATTACGTAAGGATAAAGCTGTACATACATTACAGAGTTCTCTGGGCCTGAGCTCATCTCAGCTGGTCTCAAAGACAATGTAAATTTGGGTTATGGTTAGATGAGCCAACATTTCAGCTTGTTTGTGAGAAAATTAAAGTGGAGTTCTTTGTGGCAAAGAGGAAAGGACTTCCATCCAGACTTTCATCAACGAAAGGTGCAAAATGCTATTTGGCTGGGTTTTTGGGAATTACAGTCCACGGCATGAAAGACTGGGGTATGTGTGAAGGGATCATACCGGTATATGAGATTTCAAAGAGACATATCCTGCCATCAAGATGATGTCTGTCCCCAGGAAATCCATGTCTATTTCTGCAAGACAATGCCAGGCCTCATTCTCCACATTCTACAACAGCATCGCTTCGTAGACACAGAGTGTGTGCGCTTGACTGGCCTGCCTGCAATCCAGGTTCTGCTCTCCTACTGAAAATCTGTGGTGCATCACGAAGAGGAGAATCAAACAGCAATGACCACAGACTGTTGAGCAGCTGAGATCTTGTATCAAGCAAGAATGGGCACGATATTCCACTTTCAAAACTGTAATTAAAAGGAAAGGTGATGTAACACAGTGGAAAACATGCCTCTATCCCAGCTTTGTTTTGAGCGTGTTGCAAAATTTGTTTTTCATTTGCAAAGCACGATTGTTGGTTTGTGACAACAATGGAAATTCTTCGTACTTTTGTCAGTTACATAAAGGTTTAAGAGAATGAGCAAATCACGGATTTTTGTTTTCAGTGCATTTTACAAAATGTCCCGACTTTTCCAGAAATGTGGTACTTATTTTACACGTACACTGCCATAAACAAATGCTGAAAATATTCCATGATACATTGAAAGACTCTAAAGCCACGAAACAAAGAGCACTTGGGCTGAACTGAATCTTTATCAGCATCTCATAAACCGTGTCCAACCTCACAACAGTTGCTACAAAGGAACATGTTTATGGGTTGAGCATGAATAGGTCAATTAAGGGTCCTTTCCACAAATTGTATGTGCAAGCTAAGAACCCCTTTAAGAACCTTTGTTTTTTGGAGCATAGAGTAGGAGTAGTATTGTTGTCATGATTAGCAGCTGCAGACCTGGGCCAATACTTCCAAAGCAGGAACACTGACCCAGGATCAAATATCTGCTTGACCAGCAGTCTTACTCTAAGAGGCTTTGTGAATGCCACGGCGGGTCATTCTTGATCTTTTTATTGTGTTTATCTGCCCATGTTTGCACCTTCTGCCACTCTTGTCTTCTGCTCTTTCACTTTATGCCCTCTTCTCCTGGTCTTGGAGAAGGTGCACTATGTGTGTGGGTGTATATGTGTGTGTGTGTGTGTGAGAGAGAGACAGAGGGAGAGAGAGAGAGAGAGAGCTGTGGTAATCCAGCCTCGCCTGGCTCCCTCTCTAACACATTGACACACTTAGCTGCTTAACCTCAGTGTGCCCAATAGCAAGCAGTGTAAACAGCAGAACAGTTGTCAGCAGTCATGTGCTAAATGGATCACTGTGATCTCATTTAAAGATTCAAATGAGGAATTCAAGGAGGAACAGTGTATGTACACCAAGTATAACCAGAGTACGCTAGGCTTGTTATTCAGTTATTAATCTTTAGAAGTATTATTCAGTAACTATTATGACATATTAACTACCGGGAGTGAGGCATTGTAGTGTGAACTCACATACAGAGTGAAATCTTTTAGACCTTGGTATACTTCTTGTGTACACGAGGCTCATATGACTTGGATGAACATAAAAACAAAACATGCCAAAGGCCAGTGACTGGTCAGTGCAAATGAATCATGCCATCACTCAAGGATAGATTAACCAAATCAAATAACAACCATAACAAAGCCAACCACAAAACCAACATGCAAGCTTCTAATCTCTAGGGCTGCCCTCTAGAATTCGACGAGTCGAATCGTCAGTCGAAGACCCTTTAAGTCGACTGAGAACCTTCAAGTCGACTGACAACAGTGACGAGTTGTTTTTTCTAGTAAAACAGACAAAAGTTTACAAAAATGCACAATAACTTTAAGAATTTAAAAAGACATTTTAATAATTATTAAAAGGGGAATAATAAATACATAATTAATTTCTAACTGGGCTATGACGCATGCTTGCTAAGAAATTAAATCCACGTGACAACGTGCGCTGGCAGTTCAATGTTGAAGGAAGTTAAAGCTGTGAAGCTGAGAAACACGGGTGGAACGATGTCTCAGAAAAAGTCTGGAGGAGCTTTTGAAGAAGAGAATCCGAACAAATGAATGCTAAATCTGCTCGTCATTTAGTCAGACATCCAACACTGCTTCAAACCAGTGAGCTGACGTTTGTTTTAGACATAATGGCTGTTTGCGGTGAAGGAAAAGCGGACCGAAGACGTTTGTTTTATTATAATTCCATTATTTTAGAACCTAAATTACAGATATTTTTATTTATTCGTTTACAGCTAAGATTAGTTTTATTTAAAGATAAGTACAGTCACTTAATATGCCTGCCAATAAACAATTATTTCAGCGCGGGTGATATAATAATTAAACGGGTCAGGTCTACCGTTCCTCTTTTCATCTAAAAATAATTTAAATATTGACTAATTTGGTTTTATTTAGGAGTTTATTATTTATGAGAGATGAAAGACGAAGGGTCATCTTACTGAAGAAGCTGTTAAAAGTGAAATTAAAAAGACAGGCTAGAAGCGGTAATATTTAGCATAAACACGTGCTTGCTAGCCGACGCTATATTCTGTAATTAAATCAGGCTCCAGTTCAGATTGTTCATCATATGCCAAGTCTCTTATAGTTCAAAAATATGATCCTGTGACTCTGCTGACTTTCTAAATGAGGAGGACATCAGATCTGAAACGTATGCAGATTGATTTACTGATTACTAGATAATGTATATGGAGAAAAAAAAACATGAACGAATAGTCGAATCGTCGGCCAGGACAGGCGAATTCTGAGTAGGGTACAGCCCTACTAATCTCACAGAGATGTTTCTGCCTTTGTACAGCAAGCCTCGTTTCACTGGAAGCATACTGATGCAATGATGTGCTTTTGTTTGGCTAAAATGTAATTGTAATTCATGTCTTTGGATTGCATTATAACCTCAGCAGCTTCATCCACACCTCTGGCCCTCTACGTTTCTTTGTTTGCTTGTGTGCGGCCATCTTAGCATTGCCGTATTGTTAGGAGATTGATGGAGATGCAATTTAATCTTCGACAGTTCCACTGCCATTGGCCACTACTGGGGTGAATAAAAGAGAAATATTAATGTACCACCCTGTGCAGTGTGTAAATATAACAGAATGCAATTACATTTCAACTACACCACAACAGTTCAACTAAGGTCATAATAATCAAATGCAATGCTCACAAACAGTGGCTTTCAGAAGTGTTCCTGAGCCCATGCCGTGATTTCCACTGCAGAATTCTGCCTGTTTTTAATACGGTGCTGCCTGAGGTCCTGAAGATCACATCCATTTAAGACCGGCTTTTGGCCTTGTTCAACTGCAGATGATGAAATCTCCATTCTTTGCTATTTTATGTTGAGAAACATTATTCTTAATTTTTTATACTATATTTCTTATACTTTTTTTAATAAACTTTTTTTCACATCATTACTTCTGAAAGACTCAACCTGTCTGGGATGTTCTTTTTATACATAGCCTTTTTATACCTAGCCATGATACTGAATAGGTGTTTTTTAGCATTACACAACTTTGCCAGTGTTTTGTTTCCCCTGTCTCAACTTTTTGAAATGTGGCATCAAAATCTAAATAGGCATACACAGTATTATGTATGTAAATAAATAAATAAATAAATACACATCCTAATACTGTGTAATACCTCCATGAGCACGAATAACAGCTATGATCTGATTTGGCATTGACTGGACAAGTTTCTGGATGTAGGCCACATCAATGTTCAGCCACTCTTGCATCAAAGAACTGCACAGTTGGGCCAGATTTGGTGGTTGCCTTCCCTGGCACAATTCTGAAGAGAGTTTCCTGTAGACTGGGATTTTAGCCACTGCTGGTACCTGTATGACCGTACGCTTCCATAGACCTGCAGATTCAGCTACTTCCTTCACGCCTTTTTGTCAATCATTAACATCTGCTTTGGAGCCATTTTCAACAACGAGACATTCACTGCACTGTACCGCCTCTTCTCAATCTATGAACCCCATCACACACCCCACAGTATAGCCCCATCCTCCTTATGCAATGCCATCTGCAGGAACCTGAAGTTACTACCACCTTAAACATATATATAACTCATGTAAGTCATAATAAACAATCTCCTCTTGTACAAACACAAATGTTGTACTGATTGAAAGTTTAGAATTTGCATTTCTATCTCCACTTCTTTTAATAAGCTAAAGAAACAATTAATATCAAATTATATCATGTGTTTTTACTGCTGGCGATACCTATGGAGTGTAAGAGTAATAAGGTGACTGTAAGAAAGTATGTATAATTGAATAAAAATTCTACATAATACTCGTCAGTGGGTTCAAAACATGCTATTAACTTTTCTGAAGTAATTAGACATAACCCACAACTGCATTCTGCACAAAAACATCTGGGAAAAAAATGGTACCCCACTGACAACACTGTTGCTGTTTGTATTTGAGTGTTTTGCTGGCCCGGCCTGCTGCTCTGGTAAAGCAGTTGGAGTAGAGTCTGTCCCTGCCTGCCCTCTAACATGTGTTTACCAGTTCATGTGAGGAAAACAGATAATCCTCATAAGCCCTCCCACTATCTCGCTCACCCACCCACATGCCCTCTCAGCTTCTTTATTACATTCCTTTATGGATTTTATTCACATGGATTTCTCTAGGAGCTTTTCCCTTTCCACACACAACTGAATATATCAAATCTGTATGTTCTTTAAGCCTATATGGCCTCCTAATACCCACTCGAGACAGCTTTACTGTATGCACTTTCCTCACAGTCCATTCACTTTCTTAGCTAAACAAGCAAAAAGCAATGCTTTGAATTTACCTGCTTACAGTGTATTAATCATTTCCACATTAACAGAATATACTGTATGACATCAGTGCCTTGTTTGTTGTCTGTATTATTTCTGGCAATAACTGTGTGATGTAATGTTTTTTATTCATTGTGGAAGTGATATACACTTTTACATAAGTAAATAATGTTTTTCAGTGTACAAGCTGTTCCGTGCAATACAGTGTGCACAGTGCAAAATGAAAAGAGAGTGTAATCACAGTTAAACTGTTAAAATGAGTTCAAACTGCCAGAAGTTACACTGTCATAAGTTTAAGTAAACTGACTGTAGGCAGGCCAGCCAAGCACATGTTGCTGTAACATGTGCAGAATGAGGCTTGATACTGCCTTGCTTAAATAACCATAGACTTCCCAGGAAAAGATGCTGTGTTGATGACAACATAAGTCTCTCTAAAATCCCAATACCTGCCTTTACATCAATGGTATTTTCACACATAAGCAAGTCACCCATGCCGATGGCACTGGTGCCCCCATATCATGACAGATGTTGGCTTTTGCACCTTTCGCTGGTAAAAAAATCTGGATGGTCTTTCTCACCTTTGGCTTGGAGAATTCAGTATCTGTTTTGCCAAAACCAAGCAGACTCATCTGACCACAGCATACATTCCCACTGTCTTTCAGACCATCCGAGATGAGCTTGGGCCCAAATCTTTTAAACTCCGTATTTCAGTGAAAATAATACAAAGACAACATCAGATGTTGAAACTGAGATATTGTATTGCAACAACATGTTTAAAAAAATTAGGACAGGAGGAACAAAAGGCTGGTAAATGCTAAACTAGAAAAGTACATGGAACTCTACGTTGGGAGGTGGGTGGAGTAATGTGACGTGGAGGTGGGATGCAAGTGCGAGTCCAAAATTTTAATGTAAACCAATAACTACAAACAGAAATCAAAAACACAAGAATTATAAGAAACAAAACACTACTGAGAACAAGGAACACAGTAACAGCACAACTGACCTCAAGACAAAACACCAAGCAAGCACAAAGGGAACAACTGGGAGTCTAAATACACGAGGGCTAACCAGGAACACCTGGGAAGCGGCAGAGCTACAAACTAGGGACAGGTGAGGGACAAGACAAGAGGGCGGAGACAGGAGGAGCTGTAAACTATAGCTATAAACAAACAGAAGCACATGGCACAGGACAACAAAAATGGAAGGAAACATGGAAGTAACAAGAGAAACAGAGACAGAAACAGAGAAAACCAGAGACAAACAGGGGCAAGACAAGACAGGATGTGACAGGAAAGGGTTGGAAAGACAGACAAACATATGAGAGAGGGGTCGAACCAACACTGAATTCAGGCTTGGGGGTCTGTCCTGAGATGGTGTATCAGAAACAGTGTCTCTGGGTCGAGCAGAAGTACAATAGATGGGCTTGCATTCATCCAGTTCATTCTTAAAGGGGAAAAAATTCCCCCCAAAAAATCGGTTTCTACATGGAAACCATAAATCCGATCTAAAAGCTGTGTACAAGCACAGCATTCCCAATCAGACCGAGGGGTGCTGTACTAGCAATAAATTGTTGGATAACAATATACTGTGCATGGCTAAACAGTGCGCTGCATAAAAACACCTGGTGGAACATCATACAACTAATTAGTTTAATCATCAACAGTTCATAATATGACTGGGCATAAAAGGAGCATCACAGAGAGGTGGAGTCTTTTAGAAGTAAAGAAGGAGAGGGTGGTCACCACTCTGTGAAACTCTGTGAGGGCAAATTCAAGAATAACATTTCTTAACGTAATATAGCAAGGAATTTGGGAATTTTATCATCTACATTGTCTGTGTACAATTTTCATAAATTAAAATAAATATAGCCCTTAAATGATTGGCCCTTTTCTATCTTCATTCAGTACAAAAAAGATCAGACATATATTTCTTACCCGTTCAGCCTGAGAAAAGAAGTCAAACTGGGTAAGATACCTAAATATTAAAATATCTAGGATGCTTTAGGTGGCATAACTTTACAGGATTATAGGCCGTTATGCTCCTTCTATAACCACACACGACCTTTTATTGTAGGCTTTGGAAAACCGGAGCTAACAGCACAACATTCAATATCTGATCGTTAAAGCACTATAGATTAGAATCTATAGACTCTGTTAGAATTAAGCCAAACTCCAGAGGTCAGTAGAGTTTGATGTGCCCTTTCCAATGCATTGGTAGCTTTCAGGAAACCAGAGACAATGTCCCTGAAATCACCAGGCTCCTCATCTGTTGTCTGGTCTAAGGAATATATCAACCAACAGTCACATTTGTGCATATTCAGCATGTAGTGATCCTTCATTAGTCATCCTGTTAGTGCCAGCACCATTGGCAGACAGCTGCACGATGCAGGACAACATGCAAGCAGACCCTATGACAATTGCCCTTAACACCATGTCAACGTCAAAAGACTGAAATGGTGTCGTGCCAGACTGTCATGGAGTGACTCAGAATGTCAGCAGTTCATCTTCAGTGGCGAGTCCCGCTTTTGTCGTAGTGGAAACAACCAACGAATCCATGTGTGGAGGCACTGTGGTCAGCGCCAAGATGTCATGCATCACATGTCTAGAAGGCCTGGTGTCACTTCACCTCCGCCACTACCACAAAATCTGCAGGAACTGTGTGAGAATATTTAAGCTGCAGGGGATGGATTATCACAGGACACCATTAGGAACCTATGGTGGCTGAGAAGTGCAAAACAAATTAACATTTCAGAAAACAAAATGACAAAAATAAAAACAAATTTACAAACACAAAAAAAATTACATTCAAGAAAACAAAATTACAACAGCAAAAACTATTTTACCAGGGCAAAAAAATATTACATTTAAAAAAAAATGTTTTCTTGAATGTTATTTTTTTTATTTGCAAATTTGTTTGTATTTTTTAAATTCTATTTTCTGAAATGTTAATTTGTGTTGCACTTCTTGGCCACCATAGGAACCTCTACAACTTCATGCTGAGAGATCTGGCATGTTGCTTTAGCAAACATAGCGGCGCGACACCATCTTGAGAGACACTACTTCTGTAGGTTTGGCTCAATAAATATTGGCCATATCAAGCTAAGTGTTTCATCATTTATTGTTCCTAGTAACCTTTATCTTCCTTATGAATAGCATTAATAAGCAGTTATGACAAATGAAATGGGCAACAGTGATCTACTGTTTGCCTAAAAGTGAACCCACATTAATGGGACCTTCAGCAGGTATTCATATTTATCCGAGAAAAAGCTGGACAGTCTGGCAGCTCCTGGACGTTTAGGATGTTTAAGGAATTGGAGGATTTTGTACCTGCATGCAAAAATGAATAAAATCAATCTGAATGGTCTTATGGTACTGGAAGGCCGGGCCCAGATGTGCTGGATGTATTTATAGGGATCTGTCAGAGTTCATGCTTTTATATTTACGAGCTTTTTCTCCACAGGCTTTGAGACGTATATCTCTGGCTATAAAAAGAGCATGACTCACTTTGGGTAACTTGTGCTCAGCTTACGTAAGAGCACCCTCGATTCTTTTTTTCATCACAGGGGACCTTAGAACACAGTTCTCATCTTTCTATGTGCCTCAAAGCACAAACATACATACGTTCCCCTCTTTAAAGGAACTCTGCTCTGTCTGCTTGTATAAAGGCTTTCAGATCCATTTCCCAGACTATAATAAAGCCCATGCACCATCTTCATGTGCATTAAAGACCATAAAGGCACATGTATAGTCTATATAGGTGTGTGCTTCTGTGCAGAAGCCTTTAATTAGGTCCTGTAGTGAGGAACCTTGATCAGCATGCACTCACAGGGGTAATTAGAAAAGAAAAGCGTTTGCAGCTGTTGAGAACAGAAGACCTAGGACACCTCTTCCTTCCTCATCTTTCTATTCCTGGATCCTAAAATACGTCAACACGTTGCTATGGCAACTGCTGCCAGTTGCTAGGAACAGTGGGCGGGGGGGCGCATGGAGTATTATGAAATAATCATAAACAACTCAAAGGGGGACGTCAATGATATCACTTATGCGTCTGAAGGCAGGACTTCTAAATAAAGCTTTTAGCAGCTATGCTATCTTTAGAAAGGAAGCAGGAAAGAAAGCTTAGAAGATATAGATACAATCTTAAAAGGAAAAGCTTCAAAGAGAACCACTGTCTTCAGTTCCCTAAAGAACCAGCCAGTGGATGGTTCTGAGAAGAACTTTTTTTTTTTTTTTTTAGAAATGTGGCAGTGTGAGTGTGAAGAACTTTGTTATTTCAATTGTGCCCCACTTTTCAATGGTCAGGACCCCCACGAGCAGGTAGTATGTGGATGGTGGATCATTCTCAGCTCTGCAATAACACTGGCATGGTGGTGGTGTGTTAGTGTGTGTTGTGCTGGTGTGAGTGGATCAGACACAGCAGCGCTGCTGGAGTGTTTAAACACTGTGTCCACTCACTGTCCACTCTATTAGACACTCCTACCTTGATGGTCCACCTTGTAGATGTGAAGTAAGAGACGATAGCTCATCTGCTGCTGCACGGTTTGTGTTGGTCATCCTCTAGTCCTTCATCAATGGTCACAGGAAACTGCACACAGGACACTGTTGGCTGGATAGTTTTGGTTGGTGGGCTATTCCCAGTCCAGCAGTGACACTGAGGTGTATCATTCACTCGCACCAGCACAGCACACAAAAACATGCCTCAGTGTCACTACAGTGCTGGGAATTATAATACTTGCTCTGAGGTGGTCTTGTGAGGGTCCTGACCATAGAAGAATAGAGCGAAAGGGGGTAAATAAAGTACAGAGAAACAGATGGACTACAGTTTACAATTGTAGAACCACAAGAGTATCTGTACAGAAAGTGGTGCTGATAGAATCCCCACTGAAAGAACAGAAAAGGTAGGGATGCTTAATAAAGTGACCATTAAGCATACAGACTATGTTACCTTAGGAAAAAAAATTAACTGCAATTAATGCCCACATTTTTTTTTTTATGTAATTGAAAAATGTTAATGTTGAAAAGTTTAAAGTGCAAAGAAACCATACAATAAGATGGGACAGAATAATCAGTCTGTACATTAAATATAAACTGTAACCATGGGACACTATTTAAAACTATAAACAGCCCATTTAACGTACGCTTCAGCCCTAGAAGCTGCTTGTAATCTCTAAACCTCTAATAAACCCTAAGCTTATTATTCAGTTATTAAAGAAATAGCTCAGTCCAAAATGCTAAGAAATCTTTTTTGAAAGCTTTGAGAAGACTTCTTCTCCTTTACACTGTAAAAACTGCATATTAACAGGTAGCAGAGTTACCAGATAGTTAGTGTAATTAATATTTACAACATTCATTTTTATTTCAGAAAGAGGATGTTGAAGATTACAGTACACCATTGTCAGTATGCAGTTTTGTAACTATATTTTTACAAGACTGGATACTGACAGCAGTATACTGTAATCATCAATATCCTCTTTTTTAAAATGTCATATATGTACACAAATATTGTGAAATAAATTTAAAGCATTTAATTTAAAAAGTTAAAAGAGCACTTTTGCATTTGCTTGTAGATTGCATCTTAAAAGCCCATTCTTTTCAGTTTTTTTATAAATATATACCACTATTCTTTCAAAACCAGTAAACAGCCTCCTCTGATACGCAGGCTAGTCAAGTGGTGACATTAAGGTATTTAGCCTACTGAATAACTCATTGAAACACTGTGATATACCATAGTAAAAATTGTGTTACAAAATAAATATACAGTGGAGACAAATATCCTGCTGCTTCAGAAAAGTACTTTTGGTGTCTCGTTTTACAGTAAAGCTGGTGGTACGGTATGTTTTGATGTATTATTACAATACCCATACAAAACTGTAGCTATGCAATAAATATAAGCTATAGACAAGATGTAACATGGAGGTTGAGGCAGGTTGCAAATGCAAAGTGGTTTTATTATGGGTAGTCCAGGAAACGGTATCAGAAAAGGCAGGAGTCAGAACACAGGCAGGCATCATCGGAGACATATCCACATAGATCAAAACCCAGAAACCAAAGCAAGAGTCAAAACCACGGAAACCAACACGAACACAGATACATAACAGAGAACTCAGCTTAAACACGGCTCAGAACTCTGGTGGGAAACACAGAGACTTCGCAAACAGACTGAGCAAACAATGGGGTGTAAAAAGCAGTCCTAATGATTCCCGGATCAGCTGCAGGTGTGAGAGTGGGTGGAGCCAGGGTGGAGCAGGAAAAGCAGTGCAGTAACACACAGGCACCATAGAAGGCGGTATGTGACACAAGAGATGCTGCACAGAACTATAAAACACGTTTAAAGTATCATACTATCTTGAACTCAGTACAATGTTGTTGAAACTGCAGAAACAATGTAGACTTAGACTTAGGTGAAAACCTCTGTAAAGCATCTGTTGTAAAAGATCCTATATAAATAAATCTTAACTTTACACTGGACACTGGATTGAACCCATTTGGTTTAATAAACTAATAAACACACTTCATCCGTAGAAGCTGCTTGTATTCTCTGAGACCCTAATATTAAATAATTACAGAATAGTTATTAACCATTCCAATAATATTGCATGAAAGACAATAGATACTGAACAGCACCCTGAAAGTGACATCATGTTAATTGTCTGATACTATCTTACATTTGTTGTATGCATATATGAGGTTTACGACTTTAGTCAGTAACTACAGTGATTTGTAGGGTAATTACTCTGTAACTAATATGTAGTTATGCAGTTATAAAGCTGTGCAATTGAAGCGAGCCTGTATACACACATTCAGAACAGTGATTACAGTGTGTTCTTTGTGTGGACAGTAAAATCTGTTTCATTAGTGTCTGATCGTACTACAGAAGATTAACTGAAAGAGATGTGCGTATTATTGGCTTTTAATGATTGGCTTACTACCGTTCGGATATGCAGTTGGGCTGGTTAGATTTAGCATGAAGCAAAATAAACCATATCTGATCTGGGCGTATGTGACTGCAATCAACGTGCCGGTTTGTCCTTATATGACAGGCTTTTGTGAAAACATTCAACCTCTAGTAAGAGGCTTATGGGTTAGGGAATTATTTATGTGTTTATGCATGTAGAGGAGAACGTTCATGCCTCCAGGCAACAAAGACCAGACTGTGTGAGTGTGTGTGCTGTCTCAACAATCTCACTTATTGAATTTGCAGCCATTTACTTACATGTCATTTATTGTTTAAGGAACTGTAAGATAATCCAGTTGTATAAGGATAGGGAAAGTCAAAAGACCCCCATTTTCCTTTCAATCTAACGCCCTTTAAGTTCCTATGTCTACCTTCCATTTCCTGTTACAAAGTTTGTGCAATCCTCACCTTCCACCTCACTGTTCCTCAGTCCTATCAGTCCTGCCACAGTAAAAAGGGAGTGGGTCAGTATCTGGGTTTCTAGCTCCAAGCAGAAACTATTCAGAACTCCGGTTCAAGTTCTCAGAATTCCTTCCCCTATCTCAATGTCTCCCTTCATACCACCACCATATGGTGAAGAGGTAGAGAAAATGGGACTCTGAACAACCATGCAATATACACACAATGAGGCCGGTAACAGGTACTTTCAAATGGTGTACAACACTGAAATGACATACATACACAGTAGGACATGATGTTATAAATACAGATGGGACATTTATATGACATCCTGTCCTGGCATTGTATAAAAACAACCTCTGTGTGTGTGTGAGACAGAGAGAATGAGAGAGAGAGGGAGTGAGCATGCCTAAGGTTACATAACCCCAGCTGTGTAACTTGCGTAATCCGTTCATAATCAGTGGGGTAAGGACGGATATAGATGGCCTACTTCTCTAGTCTGTACGTGTTTGCGGTTCAGTGTCCTGAACCTTGAGTGCGTTCCGCATCGCGCTGATGCAACTGGAACGGCACAGTGTGTTTCACTGGAGGATTTTTAACACCCACTCTCGGCTTTAAAAAACAGGCCTCTGGTTATTTTAAGCCTGTGATATCTTAAGTTGATACATCAGAATGTTGTCAAGACACGAAGGAGGTGGAGATGAAGAGGGACTAATTCTGAACAGAGACCAGATGGGTGGACGTATGCGTGTGCTTTGTGTGGCTGGTTTGCGTTTGTTCAGTAATCTCTGGGGTTTAGGACTTTTCGACTCAACATATACATGCACACCCGGTCACGCAGCCCCATTTGGCATTTTAAACAGATTAATTTCAGCAGCTGCGCTAACCGTAAACGGTTTACACCCAGAGCTCCACACAAAGGCTGTAATTGCTTCCTCTGTCATTGCAAAATGACTGTTTAGCTTTCATTCCTCAGTGTTCATATGATGGTATTTTAAAAAGCTACGTTTAATCCTTTAACATCAGCCCTGAAGTTCTCAGAAACATCTGAGGTCAGAAGCCCGACCTCCTTTAAATACCAACAGCAAAAGGCTTTTAGATCTGCTGGAAGTCCTGCCAGCAGGCCTCTGCTTATATTGAATTATCCAAATGGATTAAAGTCAATTTGATTAATGGCTTTTATCAGTCAACATATGCAGCTCACATGGGCTGTTTGTTTCATACCCTCTATGCCAGGCACCTTTGAAAGACTGTGAGAGTGACGAAGGTGAGGAACAAGAGAGTGAACAAAGATGATGATGATGATGATGATGATACATTTTGAAGAAGAAGAAGTTTATTCTTTTTAGGAAATGATCAAAAAAAATTATGGTGAAGATAATAAGGTGAAAACGAAATGAGATAAATGGAGAGAGAGATAGGAAAAGGGAAAGAGAAAGAAGATAGAAGATAGAATGAAAGTGATAGGAAGAGGGAGAAAATGAGAAAGAGAGAAGGAGAAAGAAGGACAGAGTGAGGAAAAGAAACAGAGAAAGGGAAGAGAAAGAAGTAACACAAGAAATAAAAAAGGAAAAGAGCGGAGGAGGGAGAAAAAAGAAAAGAGAAAGAAAAGAGGAGTGAGAAAAGAGAAAAAGAGGAAGAGGAAGAAAAATGAGAAAGTGCAAGGAATAAAGATGAAGAAAAACGACAGGAGAGAGGGAGGGAGAGACCAAGGGAGAGAAAGAGGGAGAGAGAGAACGAGTGAGAGAATGGGAGGGCAAGAAAGAGGGAGAGGGAGAGAGAGAGAACGAGAGAGAGGGAGAGAGAGAAGGAGAGAAAGATAGAGAGAGAACGAGAGAGAGAGAGAGGGATAGAGAGAGAGAGAGAGAGAGAGGGAGAGAAAGATAGAGAGAGAACGAGAGAGAGAGAGGGATAGAGAGAGAGAGAGAGAGAGAGAGAGGGAGAGAGGGAGAGAGAGAGAGTTTTATGTAGGCTGTGTCAGTAATTCTGTTCAAACATATTTACCCACACTAACAAGTGAGTTCATTCCCTCCCCATTCAGTAGATGTTCCCAGAGTTCTGAGAAACCGCAGAGAGCAGTCTGTTCTTTTCTCTGAGTGCCTCATTGTGCTGATTTCATCTCAATCCATCATTCTATTTTAGAAATGGAGAGAGAGGGAGAGCGATAGAGAGTGAGTAAGAGAGGGAGAGTTAGAGAGGGAGAGAGAGAGTGAGAGAGAGAGAGTGAGAGAGTGAGAGGGAGAGTTAGAGAGGGAGAGAGAGAGTGAGAGAGTGAGAGGGAGAGTATTTTTTACAATGTTCTCTCACTCGTAATCTGCTACTGCTTTGGAGGTGAAATGGATGGTGAAAGGAGGGGGTTCCATGTTTTTTGGGACAGTGCCATCCAAGCCAACCAGGGAAAACAATGATAACGTGTAGTATGCTCCCAGTAAACAATGGTCGTCCGTGGACGTCTAAAATGTGTTTAAATATAATCAGATACATGATTTCGATGTTGTTTCAACAGTTCAAACGGTTCAAATGTTTACTGGGCTGCATGTAGATCATGAGGTGTTTTAAAGATGCTCAAATCCAGGTGAGGAGAAATAGGGTTATATGCTTGTTGACCATAAGTTAGAAGCACCCAGCTTACCGATGACTGCACTACACCCCTAAAAACGTTTGGTGTGATGATATAGAAGAAAATCCTTTGGTTCCCTATAGAATCTCCCAGTGCAGAGACACAGCACTTTTTGTAAATGAGACCTGAGCATAAAGAACAGTTAGTTTTGCATAAAGAATGTCCATTTAGTGTTAAAGTTCTATTATAATACTATAACAATTTTATAACTTTTATAATATTACAATAATACATTTTCCTTCAACTGTATGTCCAAAGGTATGTCCAAGAAACCAAGGAACCTTGATTTTACAGAAGCATTTTGATTACGAGCTCACATTCCCCCACAGTGGCCTGGTTGCCAGAGGCATGCCGCTATCTTTGTGCATGTTGACATCAGCTTCAGTGGCATAGACGCTGTCTTTGCCTCCATTGTCTGACAGGATTTCGTGCCAATGAAAGTTCAGGGTTGACGGACACTTTTTTTTCACCCTCAGAACAAAACCAGCCATTCACCAGTGGCGGGACATGCTGTACCCAACTCGCACTGTCTACATAAGAACCAGTGGGGTGCCGTAGACCAGTATGTGTGAACGACTGCGGACTGCAAAGGAACAGTTGAAGGAAAATCAGATGTAGTTTTTTCCCAAATGTAGTCAGTTTGGTCGCACATGTTTGCTAAGTCTTTTTGCTCAAGGCTACAATCAAATGCAAAAAGAAACAACTGGAAATATTGTGCAAATATTAGTGCACTGGTTCCATTCATTAGCTGAGTTTAACATATACACAGTAATCACGCATCAAGGAAATGCAGAACTGTGCTGTCTTTCATGTTTTCTCCCAGACCCTTAAAGAAAAGTTTCATACTTTAATGCAATACACCATGAGAGGCCACGCGGTGTTGTTAGGCATGATGCGGCCAATATAAAATATAATAAAACACATTTTTGTCTGACGCTATTATTAATAATAATCAACATAAACAAATACCTGCCAAAAAATGCAGTTGTTTTAGAGTTTGGTATCATTGCTACACACCCGTGGACGTGTGAGGAGTGACAACAAACTGTTCATCTTGGCACTGACCATGGTGCCTCCACACACGGTTTCACAGTTCACACCAAGACAAAAGCGGGACTCGTCGCTGAAGATGATCTGTTGTCATTCTGAGTTACTCTGAAAAGTCTGGCACGACATCATTGCAGTCTTTGGCGATGTTGATGTGGTGGTACGGACAGTCGTTGTAACGGTCTGAGTGCATGCCGTCTAACAGGGTGACTCATGGAGGGCATCACTGCTCGTTGAATGTCCGCAATCTGGTGAATGCTCACAGTGGCTGTTGAGTCAGTCAGGTACTGCGATAAGGTCCATCCTTGTGGTCTATCCTTGCATGTGTGGCCGAGCGTGAAACTTCAATCAATGTCAAACCCACCCACCAAGTTTCATTCCTGTTGGCTGATTTCTTCTGAGTGCAACTTTTTGTGCCACTATTCCTTTGATGATGAGTGTATAATGAACCTTTTTGTCATATAATAATAAACATATGATGATGACGCAGCACTGTTTAACGCAAACGCCTTCTGTTTATAAATACTTTCTTGTCACCAAATTACTACCATAAGTCATAGCACCAGTCCAACGGCCCCCTCCTCCCACCCCGGGTCTGAATTTCAGATATATCCCTACTCCCTACATAGTGCTGTATAGTTTAAATACTGGGTCCTGGAACCCAAAGGTCCATAATTAAAGAGTAGCAAAAGTAAAGAAAAACAGTATTTTAACAGCAACAGCAGCTGCTTTTAGCAACGCTCTACATTACAAACCTCCTCTACATGTTAACTCGACACCGCACAATAACTTGAAGCAAAGATAGATAGTGTCGTTCCAGAAAAAGTAAAGAGAAGTCTTTGGCCACAAAAATGGCACAGACAAATGAACAATAAACAGTAAACAATAGCAATAAACAATAAACTGAAAATGGACTGCTGCAAAGCAGAACAGCAATGGAAGAATACAGTTAAAATATAAAAAATATAAAAATCATATTAACATTTACAACAAAGCAGTATGAAAAGAGAGACAAACATACTATTCGAAGCAGATAAATGATGACTGACACAACCCAACAGTTTTATTTTTAAAAACTGATTACTTTTAAATCCTAAATTAATAAGGCTTCAACATCAAAATGTGCTGATTTTGCATTATTTTGTAATAAAACTATAATTAATATTTGATCATGTTTTGTGACTCCATAAGTACCAATTATAGATTCTATTTTTATTCATCACCAAAACACTATGAATAGCTTTAAAAAAGATTAATGAGACAGAACTTTGAAAAGAGCTTTGTGTTGTAGTTCTTATTCCAACATGACATTTGACAGCCTTTGTCCAAGTGTGTTAGACATAGTAAATTGTTCTTTGGAAACACTGGCGGCGGTTTCCAGACCATCGTTGAAAAAACACTATTTTGATTCCTCGGTTTTTAGTAAATACAGTTCAATTTCTAGCCTCCCATTTTTTTAGTAAAATTATTTTAAAAAATCTACTCGCAGTGTAACAATTTCTTAAATCAACACAATATCCATGAAACATTCCAGTCTTCAGAGCTAATCACAGCACTGAAATAATATTTGTGAAAGTGGTGAATAATCTGAGGAGAAATGTAGATGCAAGTGATGTCTCCGTAATTACCATACTTATTCTTCTAGATCTACCTGCTGATTTAGATACTACAGACCACAGAATACTTCTAAACCAACTTGAGATCTTTCTGGAACTGTGTTAAGCTGGCTCTATATATATTTAAGTGGAAGACCAAAATAATTTTAATCGGCAGTAGTGTCTGAAAATAAAAACCACTGAAGCACTGAACTGAAGGCTTGACATGCTGTGCATTGCGAGATGTTCTTCTGCTCACCACAATTGTAATGACATACATTTGGATGGCCGACCTCTTTTACCTTTGTGAGATCGACAAGCCGCAATTGACATAGCCTGTAATTGCTGACCAGCTTTTCCTGGAAACGTTTTTGCTTTTGAGTGTGGTCAACCGTGCATTCCAAGTGCTCCTACTTTGTCCCCTCTGCTGTAGCCTATCCTCCCTCAGACATAAACTCAGGCCTCCGGGTTTGACAATGCTTGGGACGATGTTGCGCCCACCACTCTTGCTGTAGAAAATGATATCTTTGAGAGGATTCAGAGTATTTTGACTGGAGTCTTTATTGCTTGATTAGGACTGAAATTTGCTAGTAAGCAAACTAGAGGAAAAGAATACTCGTCACTCAGTGATATTTTTACACTTCTGGAATTGTTTACAGTACACAGCAAATAGTACAGCACATATATAAGTCAAGTCAAGTCAAGTGGTTTTTATTGTCATTTCAGCTCCGTACAAGTACACAGTGAAATGAAATTACGTTTTTTCCAGAACAAGGGTGCCACATGGAACAAAACAAGAACAAAAACAATACAGTACAGGACAGACTACACTAATGAAGGCTGGATGGGTCCAAATGAAATCACCTGTATTGTACCGTGTTTTGTTTTATTTGTTGGTCATTGTTTAATGGGTGAAAGGATTTACTGTTTCAGTTGTAAGCCGTAATATTTGATTGTATTGTCCTTATTGCCTTCATTGTCTTAATGTCTCATTTATGTCTATCTCAGGGTCCTTATTTTATTCTGTCTTATGTCTTGCGTCAGTCTATTTTATGTTTATTGTTTATTACATTCAATATGCTCTTGTTCTTGTTTTTCGTTGTAATTTATTTATAGTTAAATGTTTATTTGCTACACCTTGGGACGGAGAGTAACGCGATTTCAGTCCTCTGTATGTCTTGTACATATTGAAGTATTGACAATACAACTACTTGACTTGACTTGACTTGATGTAAAGGTTTGCTTTTGTGGCATGTATTTAATCTAACAGCACTTTGTAAAGAAAATGTGTAGTTTTTTTGTCTCTGTCTAGTAGAAACTTTAGATGAAACTATTCAAGCAAATAAGCAACTAACAATGGAAGCTCTAATGGCGATGCTAAGCAAGACTTCTTGAGATTGCAATCCATCTTGGTTTGAGGGAAATGTGGGATGGTTTTGGTGAGCACTTTGCATGATGCTAATTGGTGGGTATACGTTTCTATAGTCCTCTTCCCAGACATATACTGGAGCATGGTGTATCAGCTAATAAAGACACCAGTCCAATATTGTTTAGGTGAAGTACTTGACTTGAGCTATTCCGTTCTGGGTACCTGATCAGTGCTATCTCTACCTATTAGCTACATTAGCCTCATAGCTTTGGTGCAAAAGTAAGCAGCAGAGCTTGGGCAGCAAATTCTATTCTTCTATCATTTTTGTGGCACATGGGTAACTAGCTTTACCTACATCTGCCTTATGTAATTTTCTATGTACACAACCGAGATCTCTTTTCATCAGATTACAGTATCTAAGCTACTGTTATCAGGAATGAGCAACAATGTCCCTCTCTTCACCCATGCAGGAATTTGAGCAAAAAAAAACATGCACACAAGCACGTTGTTGAGGAGAGAGTGAAACTGTCCCAGAACAGGAGGCTGCAGTAAGTATTTAATCCAAAGGGACTCCTGGGCTTGATCCAGCCAGCCAACCAGATGCCAGAGCTTTTAGCCAAGTCGCAGCACACGCTCTGATTGGCTGGTAGTAGTCTCTGTCCCAGAATGCTCCCCGCTTGCAAAGGCTGACCTCATCTCACACTACCCAGTCTGCCCTGCTCCTATCAGCTTCGGCAAATAGCTGTCTCGGTAGAATACAAGTTGCATTCAAAGCCTTTTATAGTTTAATTACGTCTCATGTTACCCTGAGCCTCTCGTTATTAAAGTATGCGCTTTCCTCATAATGATGTGATCTGCCTCGGAATAACGATCACCATGTTCTTTGAGGCTTTTGAAACTAGATCTTTGATACATCAGTCAGTTTTGCATAAGTCGTGCTATTTATCTATTTATTTATTTAATTGTTTTTAATTTTCAAACAGAGTTGGGGAGGGAATTAAATTTGCACACTTAAAGAAAATGGAAATCAAATATACGCAGGAATTTATACACTCCTAGGTTTGGGGACACATGACTTGTCAGAATGCAATTTCATTGAAACAAGCATGTTTTCAATGTTGGTTTTTACTAACGTAATTTGGTAACAAGGTTGTGAATGTTACATAAGGCATGGCCTACTGTATAGAGTGAGGCGTTTTACTTTAGAGATATGAGGGCGTGTGCCTGCTTTCTTTGTCAGTTAAAACTTTTCGGTAGGCAGTGTAGAAAAAATGTTAAATTAAAATCAAAGGCACAAGAAATAAAAAAGGGTTGTTACATAAGAGTGGTTTCTTTCCTTCAGCACTGCAATACAGCATTGACAAAACCATGCCATAAACATGTCATAGCAGATTTATTTCAGTAATATAGTCATAAGTAATTGTTTGCACACCCATGGTCAAGTTACATATCCTCTCCAGAGAATACACTATTACTGATTATTTACTGGTTTTAACATATTAGGGTCAACAATTAAACATAAAATGTGGCCAAAGTTACGGTAAGTTTCATATTTGATCTTCTTTTTCCAATATGTTAAGCTCTGCAAATAAATACAAATTGTGAAGTTGCAGAAAAATGTCACATTTAAGCTTTTTTGTGTTTCTTTATTTGTATCTGGTAAGATTTGCCATAAATATTGTTTCACACCATTAATCTATATCATTGTAATTTTTTGACAGTGCTACAAGTAAGACCACCAAAGTAAAAAAAAAAAAAAAAAGAGAATTCCATTTAGCCCTCTGGGTTGCCGCCCTGACAAGCACCAACAAGCTTTTGGCCATAGCTACGCCTAGCAGCTTCGACAATGAAGGGTTTGAACAGGCTCCATTTGGACTCCACATCCTCTATCTCCTTCAGCACCTGAGAAAAGTTCCCACAGAGGTGTGAGTTAAAATCATTCTAAGCCGTATCCTCTGCCAGTCGTTCCCAGCACACTCTCATTATTCGCTTGGATCTACCAGACCTTGCTGCTAGTCTTAACTGCCATCTGATCCAATTCACCACCAGATGATGATGAGTTGAGAGCTCAGCAACTCTTTTCACCTGAGTATCCGGAACATATGGTCTGAAGTCAGATAAAACAACAACAAAGTCGATCCTTGACTTTTGACCCAAAGACCTCGGGTATCAAGTACACTTCGGAACATCACTGAGGTAGTTGGCAAGGCACTGGAGTGGATGAGATTCACCCAGAAGTGCTTAAGACTCTGGATGTTGTGAGGCTGTCTTGGCTGACATGCCTATGCAGTGTCGCATGGACCTCAGGAACAGTGCCTTTGGACTGGCAGGCCAGGGTGGTGGTCCCTATTTTAAGCAGTGGTGGACAATAATAAAGTAAATTTAATTAGTTACTGTATTTAAGTAGTTTTGTCGTGTATCTGTACTTTACTGAAGTATTTCCATTTTGGATGACTTTTTACTTTAACTCCGCTACAGTTCAAAGTCAAATATCTTACCTTTTACTCCATTACATTATGCAAAATTTGTCTTTCCCTTCGGATTATGTGCTCATAAAAACGGATGCAATATAGCAAAGGAAAACTCATTTGTGAACCTGTGTTTAAAGTTTTTACGTTTTTATTAAACTTAAATTTATAACTAAGT
The DNA here is from genome assembly GCA_034552555.1 of Semaprochilodus insignis. Taxonomy (NCBI): domain Eukaryota; kingdom Metazoa; phylum Chordata; class Actinopteri; order Characiformes; family Prochilodontidae; genus Semaprochilodus; species Semaprochilodus insignis. Next base: position 5,642,248 of record CM067477.1, on the reverse strand, counting down.
TATAAATTTAAACCAAAACTTAAACCATAAAGCTTAAACCAAAACTTTGCTTGTTTGCAAAAAAGCTATTTTATAGTTCTACCTAGAACCTACCTAGTCCTAACAGAAACTGTCTGCCTTCAGCAGTTTGTGCTTATGATCATTTGAACAGACATCAGTGTCAGACTAATTAATGACGTTTTGCTAAAAGATTAGTGGACCGAGAGTGACACTAGAGTCTCTTCACCTAAAATGAGTTGATTAAGAGTCTTGTTCCAGAAATGATAATAGGACATTAGAGCCATAAAAAATCATGCTACTTTTACTTTCCATACTTAAGTACATTTGAAGGTAAATACTTTAGTACTTTTACTCAAGTGGAGGTCTGAAGGGAGGAGCTTTAACTTTTACTGGAGTAATATTTTACCTTGGGTATCTCTATTTTAACTCAAGTCCATGGTTTGTGTATGTCATCCACCACTGATTTTAAGAACGGGGAAGGGAGAGTGTGTACCATTTACTGCGGTGTCACACTGCTCAGCCTTCCTGGGAAAGTTATGTAAAGGTGCTGGAAAGGAGACTCCTCAATGCGAATTCCATTCTGGCTGTGGAACAATGGACCAGCTTTTCCCTTGCACAGACTGTTGAGGGGGCATGGGAGTTTGCCAGTCTACATGTGTCTTGTGGTCTTGGAGAAGGCTTACAACCATGTTACAACCAGCAGCTATTTTGTGGGAGGTCATCTGATAGTATGATCTTGTCCGTATGGCTTTATTGCATGGATGCCTCCAGAACACACTAGAGAGGTTTGCAGCTAAGTGTGAAATTGTTGGTATGCAGAACACCACCTGCAGGTTTGAGTCCATGGTCCTGCCCCAGAAAAGGATTGCATGCCCCCTTCGGATAAAGGGAGAGGACCTGCCCCAGGTAGAGGACTTTAAGCATCTCAGGGTTCACGAATGATGGGAAGAGGGATCGTGAGATAGCTACAGTAATGCAGTCACTGACAGAAGTGGTGAAGAAGGAGCTGGGCCTCAAGGCAAAGCTCTCTTTTTACTGGAAGGTCTACATCCCTAACCCCAACTATAGTCATGAGCTTTGGGTAATTACTGGGAGAATGAGATTAAAGATACAAGTGGTGGAAAGGAGCTTTCTTCACAGGGTGGTGGGCTACACTGTACTTGATAGGGTGAAGAGCTCAGTCATGCAGAAGGAACTCAAAATAGAGCTGCTACTCCTCCACAGCCTCCTTGCCGCCTCCCATCAGAGGTTTACCAGGCCCAGCTGATTGGGACAAGACATCAGGGTCATCCTAGGACTCACTGGAGGGATTAAATTTCCAAGCTGACCTGGGAACGACTCGGGATCTTCAGTATACCTAATAAAATTGTTTGAATTCAATGCCTTAACCTCAACACAACACAAGGTGAGAATAACAAAAACCTGTAGAATGCATTCAGACTTGACATTTAGCATAAGAATATGCTATACCACAAAAAGAGCATAATTTTGCTAAGGGAATGAATAAAAACATTAGAAAAAATAAAAGTTAATTAACTGAAACTAACAATACCGCAAATAATGCTGGGAAGCATTTTGCACAAAAGACTCTTCAGTCTGTAGAACTTCTTCAAATGCATTCATCTTAACTAGCTTTACTTAAGTCCCTGTTTACACCTGGTCACTTAATGCATCTTGAGTATAAAGCCAAGCCACATAGCAATGCAAATGCAAACGCCCAAGATGCATTTAAAGCAGATACCTGAGAAGGTGGTCTGAGATGCATTTAAACCGCATGTTATAGCAGTGGAAACACATTCGTCTGTATGAAATGCATTCAACAACAAAAACTCTCAGTACAATAAAAACTCTTCCTCATGCAGAATGTCACTGGGCACGTGATCCGTGTCTGCAATGAAGATGATCATGGAGGACACACAATGTTGGGGACATGATGGAACAAAATTCTTAAGAGCAATATAGACAGACAATACTGTGCAAAACAAATGTCATATTCTGTCCCATACAACAATTAGATCTCAGTCCAACTAAGCCCAGACAAAGTTTGGACTATCAACTGTATGTGGCTGCAATTTCATAACCATGCAGTACAGATACTAGTCACATGCAGTGACCAGGTGTAAACAGCGTCTTGTAAACAGTATGTGGGTTGCCATATACAGTGTGGGTTGAGGTTTGATAAGTAGGAACAGACAAAAAGAACCAGCAGTACCACATTTAAAAAAAAAGTGGTTTGATGTGAAATGGTTCATTTGTAAAAAAAACGTACTGACTTACTACAGTCATAGTGATAGTAACCAGGGGTTGCGATGTGTATGGCACAAATGTAGCCTATTTATGTACTATCCACAACCACCAGTGAACATACATAATTAATTTTACATAGTTAATTTTTATAAGTAATAATAAAACAAAAAAAGAAATATTGATAATAAGTAATATGGTAAAATAACAAAAAACAAACCTGATTAAAAAAAACATTTTAAGCTAAAACTTTATATTAAAATTGTTGTAAAAGAATGTTTAACTAACCAAGCAGTCATATTCGTAACCATTTCATGTAATAACTTCCTGTGAGGGTGCCATAGTGACATTAAACATCCTGACTTTGTTTACATCTTAACAATTATGAGCTATGTATTAATAACGTATGTACAAACTTTGAAAAATCATTGACATTTCTCATTTAGAACTGGATAATATTGAGATGGATCAAGAGAACAATAAATAAAGTACTGACCACCCCTGTAGGAATACATGGAGTTCTGGTAGATTCTGTTTCTCACACTTATATGTATGTACTATTCATGTTAGTTATACTAGTTAATGAATAACTGAATAATAAGGTGAATAATAGTATTCACCTTATTATTCAAGTAATCCTGAATAATAAGGTAAATAAGTGAATATGTTTATGGGATTTCAGTGAGATATGAGAAGATACCTTCAACCTGATGCAAAGGTAATTCAGCCATGTGTGAGTGCGTTTCTGTATTTGTGAGGACAATATGGTTTTGTGTAGCTGGGTCCCCGCTGTGTGATGAGCTGAGGAAGACAGCTGTGACCCCTCAGACAAGGCACAGAGCAGTTTGCATAACAGTCTAAAGTAGGAGCGAGTTGTTTGGGGCCGAGTTCATGTCAGTGCCACTTTACTCAGCCTGATCATTGTTGCTGTGGAGTGTTTAACCAGAGGCCCGGAGAAGCAAACTGTGTATTTGTGATGCGAGCAGGAGGGTGAGTGGGGCGTGGGAGAGAGAGGAAGAGAGAGGGAGAGGGTTAGGTTGTAATGAGGACACTGCCCAAAGGTCATGTGGGGACTGTGTGCATGGTCCTGTGGCTCAGGCGTTGTTGATCCACTGAGCAATGCTGTGTATTCAGATGCTGCATGTTTAAAGATTCATTGGACAGATGCTTCTATTCATATATGGGGGCAAATGTACGCTTTTCACAGAACGAGGAAAAATATTTAATAATGCAAGGCTTTCATTGCAAAAGGCATTATGGACCATTTTAAAAAGTTTTCTGTTTTCATGATTCATGGTGTTTGGTGTGAACTTTGCCCATATGAGAAACATCAGTGCTATATTATGATTTATATGATGTTGTTATTCTTTTCAAACATGTGTATCTGAAATTGATACAAAGGGATACACAGCATTTTGAAATTACACTTAATTTTGAATTATATGTAGAGCTGTAAACAGCATCTAGTGCATTGAACTGCATTAATGTTATAGTTGATTATTATATTATTATACAAGTTCATAATGTGTATGTATTGGGAAAGGTACATTGTTTGGTAAGATATTTACACCCCTAGTTACTTTTATTCCTTTTTACACAGTTTTAAAACATCTGTTGCCCTTATATAATGGTGTCCCAATATCAGGGATGAATGGAGCAATAAAAAGGGGCCAAAATTCCTTGCAAACAAATCTTGTTTCATTAGCTTCCTTTCAAAGATTTGTTGTTTTGTCAGGACAGCAACAGGATTTTTGTCTTTTCAAGCCTAAACTAATTATGCAACACAGAGTTCCAGCATTTATTTAAGGTGAAAAAAGAAACGGAGTGTTCCTCTTCTGTGTAACTACAGCTTAACCATTCAATAATAACCTACTTCTGTTCCTTAAGCCACAAGAATGCTTGTGCTGGCCGCACCTGTACTGACAGCACAGTACATGTTGTGCTCGGAATGTGCAGTGGTTGTTCCCTGTTTAACCCAAACACTCCACGGAATCACCTTTCACCCAGTAGTCCAGCCAGGCCCCAGTCAGTTCCAGTTGACTGCTGGCCAAGTGGGGCGACGACTGTTCCTCTCGTTACACAGCTGCATACTTATAGCCATGCCTCTGCCTCTGCTCTTCACGGTCAAAAGATCAAAAGCCTGTAATCACACATGACTCAGCTTTACAGATCATTCACAAGCTTGTCATGAGTTTAAGCAATTGAACTGCAGACTTATTATTCAGTTATTAACCATAAGACTTATTATTGGCATCTATTATGAATAATAAATGTAGTGCTATGAAGAGTCGCTGAGAGTTTAATGGGTTAAAATAGCTATTAGAACAGGGATAACAATGCAAGTTGGCAGGTATGGAACTTGTTCACATGAGCTGCAGATGTTCCCTTCAGGCTTTTTACCTTCTTTGTTTATGAAGACTGCTTGTTCTCCAGAAGAGGAATACAAAGTGCATAATTAAATGCGTAAGATGGGAGTAAAATCAATATGGGTGGTTTCAATGTGAAATGCACTGTTCCGAAGAAACTTGCTCACAGGCGGTGGTGATAGGAAACAGGCATCTGCAGTGATTAATGCTTCCAAAAAGCTCCCTGCCCAAAAGTTCATCTATCATAAAAGTCCATATATATATATATATATATATATATATATTGGGAAACTAATACCCAATGCTAGAGACACTGTTTTATAATAGTTTTAAGGTATGGTTTCAGCCTAAAACACCTACACATACAAAAAAATGACACACAAAATGACGCTATTCATTTTGGATAGCAAATAGAATGTCTATATTTGTGTTGCTGACATTGTGACTCCTGGTTCCCTTCGCCACCACTGTAAAGAAAGAAAGAAAGTGTGTACATTTCTCCACATTAAGCCATTTCATGTTAAACCACTTAGTCTTAAAATCTTAAATTTTAAATATGCAGGAACAGTGGAATAGTTTTGGTGTTCATGATGTGTTCTCTACATAAGGCTGTGTAAGTTATAAGTGTAAGGGCCTGTCGAAAAATGTTAAGTGTGAGCATGTTTCTTAAATTAGTTTGAAATATCTTAAATAGGAACACCACAGATTATAATCCTGTCTCTGAAAAGTTATTTTAGAGTAGTTTCATGTCAAATGATGCATTCTATAAGGAAACTTAGATATTTCAATTTCTTCACAATGACAGTGATGGGAACCAGGAGTTACTTAGTGTCCAAAGCCATCAGTGAACCTACACAGTCTTAGGAGTCTTCTGACTTGTTGACAAGGTAAGTTCTCTAGGACTGAGAATTCCACATTAAACCACTCTGAACTTTGCTTACATCCTAACAATTTAATCTAGAAGGAATTATGTAAAATAGTTCAATAGTTTGATAGATATTGTCCTAGATGAATGCTGCTCTTCATAACAAAGTAGACTTTAATAAACATTCAGTAAGAGTTAAAACTTGCAAATAATCGGGACTGTAAACCTAAAATTGTGTATGTGTCCCCATTGGGCTGTGTTGTGCTGCACTATGGGGCTGTTTGGTGGGATAGTATTGCAGTTTTGGTAAGTAGCGTCAGGGTGAACTGTACAGCTATCCCAGTGAAATGGCTACAAACCTGCAGCCTGATGCCTGAGACGTTGCTTTGCAGTAGGTTTGAGAGAAGGTTTTAGCCTACAACGACATTTTTAAACAGGCCCTTAGTGGTGGAAAACTAGTGCTAGCTATATAACCCCAGCTATAAAGCTAGTGAGCTGACCTCCAGAGGTGTACAAGGCCTTTTACCCCACATCCAGTATTCATGCTCACTGGCCTGGTACTGATATCACCACCTTAAACTCAAAACCTTTGAAGTCTTGAATGAGCTTTTTTTGCAAGCTCCTAAAAACTTGTTTTGTTTCAACAATCAGAAAATCAGACGCATGTTCGGTTATTTAGAGCATCTGAGCTGATCAAAACATGGATCCATTCACACGTAGAAGCCAGGATGTGCAAAGAGCTCTTTAGCCAGAGCATGTAGGTCCCTACATCAGAATGACTCATTCTCACTCTCTCTCTCTCTCCTTCACGCTTTCTCTCTCTTTTTGTCTCCATCTCTCTATCGCCCCTCCCTCACTCTCTAAGAGCTAGTTCAGACTAGATCTATGAGTGAGACACAATACATACAGACAGGCATCTGTGTGAATATGTTCTCACACATGTGTATACAGATGCACAAAACACGAATAAAACCTCTGTGATCACGAAGGAAGGAGCTTTCCTAGCTCTGTTCTCATCCGCACGCTTTGGCCTCATCTCTCATTCTTTCAGCTATAGATTTGAAATATAGGTATCCAAGCATCAGGTGCATTATGGGAATAACTAAAGTGGCCTGAGGTCATTCAAGAAATGTAGGATCATTGTAAAAGACTGATCCGTCTCTCCTTCAAACTGCATGTTGGAGATAAAGTAATTAAAAAACAAGCTTCATTTCACCGTTTCTTCGTCTTCAGTGGTCTGGCTATATCTAATTACATGCGTTTGTGACTGGAATGATGTAAGTCAGTATGGAGCCTCAGGATAAACTGAATGATATAACATATAATTCACTTACAAGAACAGTGGCTTGAGTTTTTGTCCCATTCCACCCACACGTTCAAAGTGATGTAAATCATCTAATGGTCTGAATGCCCACCACCCCCCCACAATAACCTCCCCTGCCGTTTTGTATGAGTCTCATTTCAGTTTGGTCCAGTGATGCATGTCCTTGGCATTTAAGAAAGTCTTTATGATTCTAAACATATCTACAGTCTATCTACATCACTGGCCATGTGAAATTTGCCGAGCGAGCGAGAGAAAGGCTGTTTATAGTTTAGGCTGCTAAAAGCATTGTCTTAAGGACTCTAGATGTCCTCATTAGGGTCACCACATAATAACCCCATAATGGGTGGTGGTGGGGGGGGGGTTAGGTTGGCTTCAAGCAGCAAGATGACTCAGTTCTGGGGGCCGATGAGGAAGGCTGCTAATTTTAATCTGTTGGATGTGCGTAAGAGAGCACTGATCAAATATGAAAATGTTCTCTCTCCAGATGTGACGCATATGACTCACACACCACTTGACAGGGTTACGTAAGATGGCCCCTTCTTCATTATTCGCTGACAACGCCCCACATTCACACTGCCCTTGCTCTGACTTTGAAGAGCTACAGTATGTGAGGTGTTTTTCAGCATGTACTAGGAAACTAGCGCCCCCTCCTGGTGAAATGTGGGATTGAAGAGGAATATGTGTTTGCTTGTGGAGGAATTTTAGCAAATTGTGGCCCAAAAGAAAGTGGAAAATAGAAATAAAATAAAAATAGAAAATAGTGGTTTAGAAAGCATCTGTATACTTTTGGAAATGAAATACTCCTTTGTGTGGTGCACCCTAGGATGATAATAATAATAATAATAATAATAATAATAATACCTTGTTTTAATTAATGTTATTACTATTTAGTAATATATGTTATTATAATATATTATTAAGGCTATATATTATAATATTTTCTACAACTTACATATAACATATATACCATAATATCATGGTTTTATATATACATATAATAGTATATATATACATATATAGTATCATTATTATTATTATTATTATTATTATTATTATTATTATTATTTAAAAATAGGTTGTGCATGTTTGTGTTCCATTTATTTAACAATGGCAGTTATCACTAAATTCAACATTACATAATTCTACATCACCACACTTCCTTGTATGCATTTATACAGAAGTCAGTCTTTGTCTTGGTTGACCATTGAATACAATGTTTTCTTTTTGATATTGTTCAAAAAGTACAAAAACAAACAGCCTGTGAAAAGTACACAAAGAAATAGTTGATATTTATTTCTACATACACAAATTTTGAATCAAAGTTTAATGACCAGTAATCTGGACTTGAAGTGATGTCTTGATTAGTTAGACTTCATTACAAAATGCAATCGTTTAGCATTTTTTGCTTATTTTATTAAAAGTAGAACCTAATGTGTGTTTAGTAGATGGTGATCTACGAATTTAGGGATAATAAAAATGCTCCCTGACACAGAAAATGGGCCAAATCCCCAAATGGACAAAACATTAAAACAACAAATAATTCAACAAGCAAATAAAGTAACTTATTATGGAAAGCTTCTCCCTTTAATCTCTTTAAATAGTGAGGTTTTGTGAGTAAACATGCAGACAGTCTTTTACAGACAAGAGAGTCAATATTGAGCCACTCCGCTCTGATGCCTTCAGACATCTAAAACACATTGCCAAGTTAGCCTGTGTTTAACGTGAGACCAAATATCCTCTATAGGGTTTAAATCTGTACTCTGACCAGTCCGAACAATCAGTACAAACTATTGTACTTTTCCTCAATGACCTTGATGGTTTTAACCTCTTGTTCATTTAAAATATAGTCATATAAATCAGTCTATATGTTCTGTGATGAAAAGCTCTGTTTGTTATTATTATTATGCAGAAATTATTATATGAATTATTTAACATTTTATGAGCCGTTCATGAAGAAGTCCAAGTGGTTCCAAGAGTTCAGAAACCTTTTCATGCAGTAAACACAGTAAAAGTTTCGGGTCTTGTGTTTATTTATTTATTTTTATAATCCTTTCATATTTCATTATACTGGATATTGAATTTAATATATTTTCTGGTTAACAAAAAAATAATTCACATAATGTGTTTTTAGTATGTAGCAGAGAGCATGCTTGACAACAAAAAAAGAGAATGTTTTAAAAGGTGTCTAGTCTCAGGACTGAGGAGGGTATATTCTCCTGGAATTTCATTCTGATTTTATTGAAATTATGATCTGAAACATCATAAATGCTGTCTACTCATACAGATTTCTGAGGCAGAACAGCACCCGGTCATGTCTGAATCTAATGTATGTATACGATGCTGCCTGCTGAGGTTCCACAGTTCAGCTGTTTTATGAAGGCAGCGTAGATGAACCCTTACTGCCTTGCACATCCCATAATCCTCTGTGTCAGCGCCGATGTGGTTTGGAAATAAATAACAGAAAACAACAGGACTGACACAATGGAGAAAACTGCCTTCAGCGTCAGCAGGAAGCCATTGAGACAGATGCCGTCAGTTTCGGATACAGCCTATGTTCTTCAGAAGTCTATATAAATGGAAATTCTTTATGGTGTCATAATAGACTAACGTGTACTTGGTGTTCCATAGAACAGCCCCTTCATTTGGTGAGTCACCTGAGCTTTTCTTAAGGCAGGCATACAGGAAAGGCAGCATGAGGGAGGCTGACAGATGCAGAACCTGCCTCACTCTCTACTCTCTGCTTTAGGTTACTTTCTATGCTTTTGAAGAACAAAGAGGAAGCATGATTGAGACGATGAGTGAAGAAAAAGATGGCATGTGTTTAGGAGGTGGCTCTTCCTCTAGAACAGCACCGCCAGGTATCACCAAGGCAAAATCAGATCTACACCTGCAACACCTCCACAACAATGCCCCACTAATTCTTTTTGAGTTCAGTCCAGAGACCACAGCAGAAACAGTTGACTGGCTTCTAGGTAAAATCACTCAAGTAGAGTCTCTTGGTGGAGCAGACTTAGTGGGGAAGGTCATCGGTCAGACAAAAGCTGCAGGAGCAGTGCTGGTTGTTGGAGCCACTTCAGAGCGTTTACTCCTGGAAGCAGATGAGGAACTTCTCTTTCGTCACAAGCCTTTCTGTTGCAGCCATGAACTAAAACCAAGCACTTCAAATCCAAGACACCCAAGTGAATCAGAAGGACTCTGTGGCATGTTGTCCTCAGCTGAGGCAGTCATTCTGGTGCAAAGGATTCTGAGCCAGTTGAAGGTGGGGGAAAAGGAGAAAGTTTACGGGATTTCTATGCTTCCTGGAGACCCAATCACGGACAGCCTTCGCCGAGACGGCATCATCATGGACTCATACCCGCTACACAATGCTCCTCAGCTGGCCCACCTGAGGCAAACATTTAGAGACACCTGGGGTGGGCTTAAATCTTTCACCCAGACTAATCAGTGGCACCTTCTGGAGGAGATTAAGGGATACTTTGGTGAAGGAGTGGCCCATTACTTTGGCTTCCTGGGATCTCTAATCAACGCTCTATTTCTGAAATCACTCCTTGCTGTTGTTTTCTACAACTTCCACCAGTTGCAATGCTGGAGCTTGGTTTTCACGTTGTCCAATGTGATTTGGTCAGAACTCTTCTTACAAGGATGGAAGCAGCGAAGTAAGAGTTTAGAAGCTGACTGGGAAGGCCCAAAGGAACGACAGCCT
>CM067477.1:5592437-5629912 GCA_034552555.1 Semaprochilodus insignis | reverse complement strand
TAATAATACCTTGTTTTAATTAATGTTATTACTATTTAGTAATATATGTTATTATAATATATTATTAAGGCTATATATTATAATATTTTCTACAACTTACATATAACATATATACCATAATATCATGGTTTTATATATACATATAATAGTATATATATACATATATAGTATCATTATTATTATTATTATTATTATTATTATTATTATTATTATTTAAAAATAGGTTGTGCATGTTTGTGTTCCATTTATTTAACAATGGCAGTTATCACTAAATTCAACATTACATAATTCTACATCACCACACTTCCTTGTATGCATTTATACAGAAGTCAGTCTTTGTCTTGGTTGACCATTGAATACAATGTTTTCTTTTTGATATTGTTCAAAAAGTACAAAAACAAACAGCCTGTGAAAAGTACACAAAGAAATAGTTGATATTTATTTCTACATACACAAATTTTGAATCAAAGTTTAATGACCAGTAATCTGGACTTGAAGTGATGTCTTGATTAGTTAGACTTCATTACAAAATGCAATCGTTTAGCATTTTTTGCTTATTTTATTAAAAGTAGAACCTAATGTGTGTTTAGTAGATGGTGATCTACGAATTTAGGGATAATAAAAATGCTCCCTGACACAGAAAATGGGCCAAATCCCCAAATGGACAAAACATTAAAACAACAAATAATTCAACAAGCAAATAAAGTAACTTACTATGGAAAGCTTCTCCCTTTAATCTCTTTAAATAGTGAGGTTTTGTGAGTAAACATGCAGACAGTCTTTTACAGACAAGAGAGTCAATATTGAGCCACTCCGCTCTGATGCCTTCAGACATCTAAAACACATTGCCAAGTTAGCCTGTGTTTAACGTGAGACCAAATATCCTCTATAGGGTTTAAATCTGTACTCTGACCAGTCCGAACAATCAGTACAAACTATTGTACTTTTCCTCAATGACCTTGATGGTTTTAACCTCTTGTTCATTTAAAATATAGTCATATAAATCAGTCTATATGTTCTGTGATGAAAAGCTCTGTTTGTTATTATTATTATGCAGAAATTATTATATGAATTATTTAACATTTTATGAGCCGTTCATGAAGAAGTCCAAGTGGTTCCAAGAGTTCAGAAACCTTTTCATGCAGTAAACACAGTAAAAGTTTCGGGTCTTGTGTTTATTTATTTATTTTTATAATCCTTTCATATTTCATTATACTGGATATTGAATTTAATATATTTTCTGGTTAACAAAAAAATAATTCACATAATGTGTTTTTAGTATGTAGCAGAGAACATGCTTGACAACAAAAAAAGAGAATGTTTTAAAAGGTGTCTAGTCTCAGGACTGAGGAGGGTATTTGATTTTATTGAAATTATGATCTGAAACATCATAAATGCTGTCTACTCATACAGATTTCTGAGGCAGAACAGCACCCGGTCATGTCTGAATCTAATGTATGTATACGATGCTGCCTGCTGAGGTTCCACAGTTCAGCTGTTTTATGAAGGCAGCGTAGATGAACCCTTACTGCCTTGCACATCCCATAATCCTCTGTGTCAGCGCCGATGTGGTTTGGAAATAAATAACAGAAAACAACAGGACTGACACAATGGAGAAAACTGCCTTCAGCGTCAGCAGGAAGCCATTGAGACAGATGCCGTCAGTTTCGGATACAGCCTATGTTCTTCAGAAGTCTATATAAATGGAAATTCTTTATGGTGTCATAATAGACTAACGTGTACTTGGTGTTCCATAGAACAGCCCCTTCATTTGGTGAGTCACCTGAGCTTTTCTTAAGGCAGGCATACAGGAAAGGCAGCATGAGGGAGGCTGACAGATGCAGAACCTGCCTCACTCTCTACTCTCTGCTTTAGGTTACTTTCTATGCTTTTGAAGAACAAAGAGGAAGCATGATTGAGACGATGAGTGAAGAAAAAGATGGCATGTGTTTAGGAGGTGGCTCTTCCTCTAGAACAGCACCGCCAGGTATCACCAAGGCAAAATCAGATCTACACCTGCAACACCTCCACAACAATGCCCCACTAATTCTTTTTGAGTTCAGTCCAGAGACCACAGCAGAAACAGTTGACTGGCTTCTAGGTAAAATCACTCAAGTAGAGTCTCTTGGTGGAGCAGACTTAGTGGGGAAGGTCATCGGTCAGACAAAAGCTGCAGGAGCAGTGCTGGTTGTTGGAGCCACTTCAGAGCGTTTACTCCTGGAAGCAGATGAGGAACTTCTCTTTCGTCACAAGCCTTTCTGTTGCAGCCATGAACTAAAACCAAGCACTTCAAATCCAAGACACCCAAGTGAATCAGAAGGACTCTGTGGCATGTTGTCCTCAGCTGAGGCAGTCATTCTGGTGCAAAGGATTCTGAGCCAGTTGAAGGTGGGGGAAAAGGAGGAGGTTTACGGGATTTCTATGCTTCCTGGAGACCCAATCATGGACAGCCTTCGCCGACACGGCATCATCATGGACTCATACCCGCTACACAATGCTCCTCAGCTGGCCCACCTGAGGCAAACATTTAGAGACACCTGGGGTGGGCTTAAATCTTTCACCCAGACTAATCAGTGGCACCTTCTGGAGGAGATTAAGGGATACTTTGGTGAAGGAGTGGCCCATTACTTTGGCTTCCTGGGATCTCTAATCAACGCTCTATTTCTGAAATCACTCCTTGCTGTTGTTTTCTACAACTTCCACCAGTTGCAATGCTGGAGCTTGGTTTTCACGTTGTCCAATGTGATTTGGTCAGAACTCTTCTTACAAGGATGGAAGCAGCGAAGTAAGAGTTTAGAAGCTGACTGGGAAGGCCCAAAGGAACGACAGCCTTCTAATTCCCCCTCAGACTCCCAAGGACTGAGTAAAACTGGCGGCCTGTCAGAACAACAAACAGGCAACACTCCTGTAAATAAGTGCTGGAGCAGATTCCAACAGTCCATGCTCTTCCTTGTCTCCATGTTCCTTCTTTCCTCTGTAGTGATCCTCGTCTACTTCCGCTTGGAGGCCATTATTTGGAATTCCTCTTACAAGAAACAGATTTCTACCATCGCACAAACACTTGATTACCTACCAGATATAGCACTGACAATTGCAGTGGAGGCTGTGGACCATACTGCCCTGTGGCTTTCTCATAGCCTTTACGCTAAACCAATGTACACAGGTAGTCGGGCTAGACCATATCAGCCTTTCCTTCCTGAGCTTGTCACTGTAAGCATCTACAATCGTTTTGCCGTCCATGTCTACAGGGCACTGATTCAGCAAGACCTCATCGCTCTGCATCACCACCTGACTGTGCAGTTAGTCACCCAGACTGCTCTTCATCTGCTGACAGGAGGTTTACTTCCATACCTGCAGTGGAAAAGAACAGGAAAACTCTCTAGTCATAGCCAGATAGAGAGGCAACTTCCTTTCTTTAAGCATATCCAAGATCAGGTCAGCAGACCAACAAGGCATACCATCGAGACTAAAGGCCACATCAACATTCTCATTACCTACTGTCACGTTATGCTGTTCTCTGGCATTTACCCTCTGTGCGCCCTCTGGTGCCTGTTGGGAGCGATGGCACAGTCACACATATACTTCTGGCAAATATGCGCCTTCTTCCGTCGTCCTTTCCCACAAGCGACGTCAGAGATGAAGCATACATGGCATCGCCTGTTTGATGTTGTGGGGGTATTATCTGCTGCAGCTAATGCTATGCTGCTGTCGACCTCATCAGACTTCCAACTCTTTCTCTCAGGCTTCAATCAGTGGGGGGCTGTGAAGGTAATGCTAGGGCTGCAGCTTTTGTTGATGGGATTAAAGATGGCTGTGATGTCAGTTGCATCCTGTATCTTCAGCTCCAGTGACCCACAAACAGAGCAACCTCGGCCTCACCATCTCAGACGGTATAGGCCTCACTGGCAGTAGACACATTGGTAGTGTCAATGCATATACTGACTTCAAGTAAATGATGAAAGAAATACTTGTGGTATTTTTGGTTCATATATTGAGACTTTGTAACTTTGCAAACTAGCCCACAGTGCTTTCAGAGTTGTTTGCCCTGCACATTTCAGTGTTTTCCCTGCTCTCACCAGCTTAAAGGGGAACTCAAAAAATAGGTTTAGTTTGAGTACTGTATTACTTTAGAACACTGTGGCTGTACATCTCGGCCGTGAATACTTCTTTTTAGGCAAAACCTTAACTCAGAACAGATGTTAAACAATGTCTTGGGCATCAGGCAACATATGGGTAATTATTTTGGGTAATAACTTTCTGTGAGGTAATTTTGTGGGAGCAATTTTACATACTCCAAACACTGGGGGCAACACATAGAAAGTGAACAGGCCCTCCTCCTCCACCTTTAATTTTGAAGGGACAGTGAGTGTTTAAACACTCCAGCAGCACTGCTGTGTCTGATCCACTCACACCGACACAACACACACTAACACACCACCACCACGTCAGTGTCCCTGCAGTGTTGAGAATGATCCATCACCCACATAATACCTGCTCTATGGTGGTCCTGTGGGGGTCCTGACTATTAAAGAACAGTGTATAAGGGGGATAACAAAGTATACAGTGAATCAGATGGACTACAGTCTGTACTTGTAGAACTACAACGTGCTCCTATAAGGTAAGTGGAGCTGATAAAATGGACAGTGAGTGTAGATACAAGGAGGTATACCTAATAAAGTGGCCGGTTAGTATAGCTGTCTTGGATATACCATCAAAACTGTTATATCTTCACATTCTGTTTCTAACTGTAATTGATTTAGTTTCAACTTAACAATCTTACAAATGTGCTCCTTTAAGAGACGCTTCAGGCGTCTGGTTCCTATCCCCACTACCGTGAACAATTCTGACTAAGCAAGTTTATCTAGAACAGAGCATTTCACATCAAGCCGGTGGCTTTGTTTACATTTCCCTTTGTTATGAAACTGGCAATTTTATCACATACACACACATGTAGGTGCACTTTGGAGGTTTACCAATTTGCACTAATGACCACATATAATCGGGATGATGGATCATGCTCAGCGCAGCAGTGACACCGACATGGTTGTGGCATGTAAGTGTGTTTAGCGCTGGTACAAGTGTAACCGGCCAACTTTAAGTAAGTGTTTGTTCTCAGTCTGAAAGATATTTAGCCCTTCCACAAGACATATGGCAGACAGATGATGGCGCCCAGAGCTCCTCTTCATGTGGCTGCCAACTGACCCAGCCACTTTGAGTCAATTAAGCTTATTGCACTACATGTGGATGAGTGGGTATCATTTTCACTGACAAAGCCAAAGACGTTGCCTTTAGTCGTGTTTGAATCTCATATTAGTTTACAGTTAGTAGTAAAACAAATGTAAAACATGATTCCACCCCAAAGGACGGACCCAGTTCTTTAATCTAATGAAAACAAGTAATCAGTTACGGATGTATTATCCTTCCAGAATTTGTAATTATCCTTTTAATATTTTACAAATATTTAACAAGATAGATTAAACATCAAAGACGGAAAGATTTGCTCCCAGAAACCATCACTGGTTTATTATAAAAGCTTGCAGCCATACAGACGTTTCTTCGAAGGTCTTTCTTTCATTTGTTTGTAATGAGGGACACTATTATTGCACATTTTTACAATTAGGATTGAGTGAAAAAAAACAAACTTTTTGCCTTTTGCTACATACTTTTCTGGGCCCAGTAATGTACAGTACTGTGCAAATATTTTATGCACATTCTTTATAGCAACATAGACACGGTACACAAAAATACAGTACAGATTAACACAAATGTTGTATTTTCAAAATATAGCAGATGATATCTTATCTACTGTATTTTGAAGAACAGACTGATGAAAGGCCCATATCTTGAATAAACAATTTTTTAAATACGTTTTTATAATCATGTATGATCTGAGGTGTTAAATGAGGAGAATGGTCACTGGTTGAAATGTGAATGGCAAAGCTTGTAACGTTCAATATGGCATCCGTTTTATAAAGAAAGCCTCACCCTTAAAAAAAAGAGCCAAGCAACTTGCTTGTGGGTGATACTGTGGCATTAGCTGTGAAAGCTGCTCAGGTTCAAGTATTTTGGTCTCTTCCAATTCAAAGAGAAAGGAGTTTGGTCTTGTATGGCTGGAAATAACAGCCAGGGTGCATTGCAAAGATGGCCACTGAGTGAACCAACTTTTCTATAAGGACTTTGGTTTAATGTGCTATATGTACCATTATTTTTATTTCTTTTGGGCCATAAATCTGAAAATATTGTCTAAATATTTTCCGTTAGCATCTCTAAGAGATTCTAGTAGCTTGTTAGCACTATACATATGGCAGTTCAGTTCTACATTAAACACAAAGTTTCTAAAAGACACTCAGTGTTTTGTTTAACAGACGCATCACCATACATTGTGCCTTGTAGCATTTTCACTGGGACCCTTTCAGTAAAGAGACCTGGCATAGCACTGCTGAGATTTTCACTGATCTGTGTCTAGGACTTCCAGAAGGCCTTGAATGACGTTTCTTCTCACAAAACTGTTTCTACTGGAAATGAAAATGTGATTGGTTAAGTCCCCTGTCACATTTTAATTAGGCTGATTTGAGCTAATTCATTAGGTCTTCCTTCAGAGCTAGAAGACTTTAACCAATAGGCAAGCTCACTTAGCTATCTCTACCAAGACACCGCTGAGAAAAACCAGTCCCGATTGGCCAGCTTTCTGCTTTAGTATTTAGCCCTTTTGTTTCCATTCAACTTAAGAATGAAACAAGCGAAGTACTGCAATAGTACTTGTAGAGTTACAATTTAAACATAATTCTATTCAATAAAAATGAACCAAAAATTACAGACATGTATTCATTATTTCCCTGGAATCATTATGCTTTCATTAGGTGCTCCCCTCTGACATAAAGAGTCAAAATGTACCAGTCAGTCTCTCCAGTCCATACAGCTCATTTATGAAAAATAAACAGCAGAAACATGATGTCATGGAAAACAGCATATTTACATATATTTCCCTACTCAAACCACTTCCCTCTGATGAGTATATGGTCAATAAGGTCTCTGTGCCACTGCGGGGTTATGTGGGGGTTATGATGATATCATATTTTTCATATTAGTTTTTGCAAATAGCCTCTGTCCAAAAAATCAAGTATCAATTAATCACTCACTCATCTTCTAAGCCGCTTACCTTCCTGGGTCACTGTGCGGGTCTTTCAACTGATATGTATAAATCAGTTATAGGGCAGTTTTCATGTTCATATGATATGTTTACTGTATTTTTAACAGTGACAATATGCAGCATTTTCTCCACTGTCCTTTGAAATTCCTATCAAAGCTGCATTTGTCCTCTCCTTGTTGGTATCCAGTACTAAATTATACTGTTTTATTAGTCTTTCTCATTGCATGAGCTGTTCATCAGGCCTGTTTCCCAGCGGTGTCGAAGTGTGGGTCTCTGTCCAGTTGGCACTGCAGAGCCAGACTCCTGCAAGCACAAAGATATGCATACAGTTAATATAATGTTTACATAACATCACCATGGCACTTCATTTATAATCATCAATTTTTGTTGTATTTCATTTTTTTCGCCACAATTTGAAAACTCCAGCTGTCATTTACGTCATGTTAAAAATTAATGGCAAATAGACCAATAAAAATAGTCCAAAATTACTTAATTACATTTACTCACAGCAAAAGTTAAGAATCTTTTACCTTCTCCTGTGAAGTTAGGATTTTTCATTTTGTGCGTTTTGCAACTATATATTACATTATACAAATGATGTATGTTCCTGATACATGAGTTATTAAGTCAGAATATAGCAGTAAACTGGCATCACACACCAATACACTATTTGATAAGGAACCTTATCTTAGTCTCACAGACCTAAGGCTGATAGGCACTCAAAGACTTGTCAAATAATCAGAGAGTAAAACAGTGCACCATGAATTGTCATGATATATAACAGAATGTTTGATGTCATGACAGCTAGCTAAGGTAAACTTGGCAAAAATTAGCTTATGATATATGCATCTGTCATCTGTCTATGATATATGGCATCTGTCATTACAATTACCCGCAATGGTAACATACCGCATATACCATGACATGCTTATGGCATGGTTATGTCAATGTTATGTAGCAGGGTTTAAGTAAATTATGTTGAAAACTAATTTCTGACTAACATAGATAAATATTACAGAATTATGGCATATATCAGCATAAGAACTGCAGTTTGTTAAGAGCTTCTCCTTTTAGGCTAAAATAAAATCCTATAAATTAAATATTATTTAATATACAATATTAATATAAAATTAAATAATAATGATATCATAACAACTAATAATGTCATTAGGAACTAATTAGGAACTATGTGTGAAAGATAAAATTTAGCTGAAGAAATGTTTATTCCTTTCCTTATGCTTAGTGAAATTATTATTTGAAAATGTATATAAGAGGCCATGATGACTTTTCTTTGGCAGTTTAGTGCTAAATACTTGTGAAACAAGACTAGTAAAGTGCTTAACCTTAAATATTGCTTGTGAGCTTTCTGTTTTGTTAATTTGGTAATCTTGATGTAGTTGAAAATGACTCACCTCTTTCACTTTCGAAGAAGGTGGAGGCCAGACAAGTGTTAGCTTACCCCTGTATACATGGTCTACATGAATAACACAGAAAAGAAAAGCCACTAAAATGAGTAATGCACACAAAAACACTACAAAATGTAATAAAAATAGGTAAGATTAAAAATGTACTCCAGGATACAAATGATGGCCCTGATTCTGGCACTAGTACTAGTGATAACTCCTAGTACTGACCTGTCTTGTAGGTTTAATGGGTTTTGCCCTCATGTCTTTCTTCAGCAAGTCAAACATGCATGCTCATTAGAGTTCCTGCTGGTTGACTGACTTAGAGTCATAGGTTTTTGGTTAGATCTGAGCAGTTAAGATCAGGACCCAACTTCCTCTGTCCTCTGTGTTCTCCGTATGCAGAAATATGCTTTCTGGGAACTCCAGGGCAGTCACAAACAATAAGTGAGCTAGTTCCAGCTGCAGCTATACATACCATTTTCATTGGGTTTCACAGATGAGGTGGCATGCTTTTGATCCTGAGCAGTTCCATCTTTTCCATACTTTCTTCACTACGTTTTCCACAAGATTTGGACTCTGCAGGCCTTTTTTTTACTATTTAGTGAACCTGGTGTTCTTATACTTGAGGCTTAACAGTGGTCTGCAACCTGTATTGCATCCTCAGATGTCATACAAGTGTATCTTCTTTTTACGGTATTTGTGAAGTCTGTGCTACATCCTGTATTGTGCGCTGGATCTATTTAAACAATTTACTTCATGACTAAAAGTACTCTCCCTCCACTACGGTGGTCCTCTGTTAACTATCATGTTGTTTGGCATGGAAACAAGTTAATCTGTGCATTATTGTTTAGGGAAGGTTTAAACAACAGCAAAACAGACTGGCCAGGAAACAAAAGAACAATGTACAGAATTTGTACAGATACTTATAGTTCCTGCAAATGAAGGGACTATGTATGAAAAGGCCTGTGATTCCAGTTCAACTAATATAGTATACAGCCTGCATTTTAATAGTATAGTCATTCTTTCATTTCATATAAAATGTGCCGGAGTAATCAAAGCAACGTTCAGCCACTTACAGACTACACCGTCTAAACTCATGACATACAAAGTATCATCACCTGACACTGTAGATGAGGATTCTACACAAGTGGACTGTGTATTTCCTTCCTGTTTGTCTCCCAGATTGTTCTCCTGGCCACCATAGAGTCTACTCCTCAGTCTTCTAAGTTCCTGCTCCCTCTTCATAGCTTCCCTGATCTCCTTCTCCACATCTGGTCTCAGAGACAGAGCGGGACGGAGCTGAAAGAACGGGTTCTGTCTTTTCAGGATTGAACCTTCCTCGTCCTCCTTATCATAGTCCAAATTCGAAGGCATTGTTTCCGAACCCCAACGCAAGGAACTCGGACTAATAGAAGGACATTCTGACTGTGGGTCATGGGTGGCATCACCATCTGAAGTTTTCTTTTGATGTTCTTCATGGCTGTCAATTTGCCAGTCTGTGTCAGGAACTTGGTCAGATTCAGTGCCGCGTAACGCAGCAGAAGAGTCCTTAAATCGGTAGTCTGTGAACAGTTCTAGACTGCGGGTACGTTCCAGCACAGACACAAATGGTAGGCTATCTCCTTGCACTGCAAGCTTTTCAGCATCCCCAGCGGTGAAAGAGGCGGAGAAGAATTTCTTGCATCTAGAAGAGCCCTGTGTATCCATGCTCTTGCACTGGCGGAAGGCATCAAGTAACATCTTTCTCTCCTTTGAATCTTGTGCATGACCCATGCTGTAGAGGCCTGGAACCTTACCCAAATTCTTTAGGGCTTGCTCTTTAATTGCCTCCTGGTTTATATCCTGTAGCATCTTTCTCCTAGCAAGCCTTTTTTCAGCATCAAAGGCAAAATTTGTACCAGAGGATTGTTCTGAAGCTTCCAAAGACCTCTTCACAGGGACTTCCACAAGTTCCTGTGAACGCTCACCCCAATCATCAAGGCCTCTGGATTGACGCAGGGATTTCTCCCTTTCTAAACCTTGTCTGATCTCTCTCTGTATAGGGGTCTCCTCTACAGGCCTGATGTTCTGGGAATAAGATGACGGAACCTCCTGGATTCTGCCTGGAAAGAAGTCAAGAGACACCCCACTATCACTTTGGTCATCGTCACTCACTCCCTTCTCCATTTTGGCCTCTTTATGATCTCTGGTCTCTGCTAAGACCTCTTCGCTCCTTCCCTCCGTTTGGTACTGCTCCTCTTCACACGCTTCCTTTCCTGTGGTTTCTTCTTTCAAAGACAAGTCTTCTTCCTCCTCTCCATCATCCTTCCCCTCTGTGTCTGGCCTCATAGTAACATTCTCCATTGTATCATTGGTCATCACCATGGCTGCAGTGTTTGATGCTGGTTGACCATCTGACACCTGTTGCAACTCTTGATTCTGCTGCACCAGATGCAGCCGATAAAGCAACAGCTCGCCCTGCTGGATGTTTTGTGCTATTGCATCCTTTAGAGAAAAAGAAGATTCAGCTGCTCCACCTTGAAGTATTATCTGAGATTTGATATCGATTTCACCTTGATCAGAAGCTGCTTGACCACTTTCCTTGAATTTGAAGGTTCCTTCAATTCCCTGTAATGAGACCTGGCCCTCATTAAGCTCCAAAGACTGTGTTTTAGACATATGATGTTCTTGATGAGGACCATCTTTGAGTACCTTAAAAGCATCTTCATAGACTTTGACTTCATTATCTGAGGAAAAACTTGAAGCTTCTTCCTTCAGAATAGCAACAGTCTCATCCCTATTTTGTCCTACACTGTCTCTGTCGCCTTTCTGGTTTGTTTCAGCATCTAGTTCTTTACTTTTGCTGTCCTTTACTTTGAGTGTAATGCTGATTTCCACTGGGCTTGCACCGTTTTCCTCTGAGGTGACAGCTTTCTCATCATCATATTGTCCTAATTCTTTGAGGTTTTTATTGTCTCCAGCGCCTTGCTGAGAAGTAGTATCTCTAGGTTGGTTCTTATGCTCTTCTGAGAATAAACCAGCATCTCTCCATTCCTTGAGTTGACTGACCTCACCTTGATCCTCTTGTAATATGGTGACCTCTTCAGATTCTGATGAAGGCTGCTTGTATTCTGTCTTATTCAGTGGAATATGACTAGGCTTTTTACATAAGACATCAGGTGCTTCAGGTAAGAACTCCATGCTGTTTCTATCTGTTTGTGATTTGTCCTCTTGACCTGTTTGCTTGTCCTCCTCTGCCTCATAGTTTAGCTCCCTTGACGATTGATGGTTTCTTTCTGCGGTACCTTTGGTGGCTGCATCCATGAGGGAACCAGGGATGCATTCATTGAGTTGTACTGAATTAGTAGTGTTATGTGCTGTCTCAGCTGCCATGCATGCACCTGTAGTTTTGCTTATTGAATACCTTAGTGTATTAATGGCAGTCAACACAGCTGCAAGAAATGAACACAGGGAAAATTGTTAATTCCTTGTAAATATCAGTCAGTCTGACGAGCCATCTCCACATTATATTCAATAACATGCCGACAGTACTGTCCAGTTTAGCATACAAGTGTTTAACCTTGAGACATTTTTTGATATACCTATGCATGATGTTTTCTAAAGCCGCAGTGGTAACTCTCAAGCTAAACTAGCATTTACTGCTTACCTGGTAAAGGAGCTATTATCAGCTTACTGCTCTCTTGCTCCCACTGTGTGTGGTGTTGTCTGCCACCTCTCTACCACTCTGCAGCATATGTGATATCACAGTATATAATTCGTCTGAAACAAACATCCTAAACAGTATTGCCCCCATATCCCAAATGTTCTTTTAAAAAGTATTATATGTTGGTGAAATTAGCATATTTTCAGGGAATGTGGTGACTCAGGCTTTGGACAACACTGTCCATGGTACAACTTTAAAACTGTCCAGATTCCAACACAAAGTAGAAAAGTGCATTTCCTGAAGGAAACACAGAATGGCTGTGCAGCTTTAATGGTTCCCACCTCCTGCTTGGCTGGGGTTGCTATTGGAGAAATAGGGGGTGATTAAACAACAAATAGAGGTGTGCGTGTCAGTATGGCTGTGGAGTTTGGGGGCCTGCCCTGAGTAAGTACATGCGATTTGGTGGCTGTCAGGATAAGGAAGCAATAGGGTTTGGATGGAGCCAAAAATGAATGAAGGAGAAATGAGGGATGGGGGAAAAACAGACAAGTGGAGGTCAGACCAACATTAAGTTCGTACTTGGGGGTCTGCCCTGAGATAGTGTATGTTAAAGGAGGTCTGTCTGTCCAGCAGAAGTACAATAGATAGGCATGCTCTTTTTCATCCCATTCATTCTTAATGGGAAAAAAAATCAGAATTAAAGTTTTTTTTTTCCCAAAACCATAAGACGGATCAAAAAGCTGTACAAAAGCACACCATGCCCAATCAGACTGAACATTGGAATATGCAACCATAATTATGAGACGAGATACACTCTTTGACTGACAATATGTTTTTATGTGTTGATTTATAATACCTGTGAAGATATTTATAGGTGAGAGCTGATATCAGAGTGTGCACTCACTTCAGTCGCTACAATTGTTGTGAAATCATCACCACTCATGTACCTCTCACCACCACATGTACCTCTTTTGTTATTTGTTGTGCTTAATTGTTTCAGATCTTCAAACACACTTTGAGACAATGAGAACCTGAGTCAACACACCATAAAACATTATTTCATTTACTGACGTGCGGATCTTATCCAACTGACCCTCTGTAAAAACCAGTAACTGCCCCCTAAGGCTCCATCAACCAGTGAACCAAATTCAGTTGCTAAGTGGAATCAACTAAACTAGACATACTCAGGCTCAGCCTTTTTGAATATGAACATCACTTTAATAGAGCCTTTCCAGAAAGGAAACAGTGATGAATCTTTACACAAGCCTACCAAAACTCCCCATAACTAGCCATAGCATAGTAAATTCTCCAGGAAGTTGCATAAAAACCCGGATCAACATTAGGAACAGTAGGAACTACAGGCCTTGCTTGCCTCAGATAAGTCCTCTACCATTAGAAAAAGACTGGGGGGAAAAAGGCAGGAGAACTTTAATGTAAAACCTTGTGCTAAACAAGAGGAATATGATTTGCCAAAACCCCATATTGACCTCTAAGCCTGTAATAATGTTCTGTTGAAATTGCAAATTACTTACTTCGGGTATAAAGCTAACACAGCATGAACATAATACCAACAGTGGTGGTGGTAGTATGATGGTGTGGGCCATAAAAGAACCATGAGTCCCTCTCTGAACCCAAAACTCCTGCAGGAGAATGTCCAGCCATCTGTCTGTGATATGAAGCTCAGGAACAAGTGGGTTATGCAGCAAGACAGCGATCCTACTGCTCAACAAGGGCACAAATGACACAACCAGTTATGTTTAGAGTAGGGTTTTTTTCCTAAATAAATAAAATGATCATTTAAAAACTTGCGTCTTCTGATATTCTCCTGTTTTATATTGCATTTCATGTTATGGTCTGAAACCATAGTAGTGGAACAAATGTGCAAAAATACAGGAAATCAAAACTTTTTAACAGCACTATATACTTTGAGTGGAGGAAAGATATACACTCCTTTGTGTCTATTTTGTGAGTTTACTTGCAAACTAAGTAGTGGAGTGGAGTACTGATCTTATAGCCCACAAGAAATGTGCCTGATCTTTACAGTTATGTCTCATTTTCATTACTCCGGAGGTAAAATGGTGAAACGTATAGTGTATAAACCATGTCAGTGCACTTTTCAGCATTGTATGTATGTACCTACTTAGTTACACAGCTATTAATACCTAAACTGCTTAGAGCAATACTTAAGCCATAGATTATATACTCTCACGTTATTGGATTATTATGACTTATCCATTCAAGAAAACACCTTTCTAACACGCAATACCTCTCTGACAGGTCTCTATTACATAGCAGGAGGTGATAATAAATATTAGGAGCTTTCAATTAAGGCCAGTATTTTATTAAATACTTTGTATGAACCATCAAGTAAACTCCCTGAAAATAACAGTAATCATTTATAACGGTTACATGTTTCTGCTACTACTGTGAAAAGGTTATTTTACCTGTTATATTTGACATTAATGGTAATGATACTCTATGTCTAAAAGTATCTAGACACCTCGTCTAATAACTCAGTCACTTCTAGGTGAACTCTTTGATGACACAGGGGTTGCCCAACGCCAAGCTTCGGGAAGTGTAAAGCCCTCACAGTAATGGAACGCCATCCAATACCTTTGGGATAAGTTTGAATTGCATTTGCGATCCAGACCTCATCAGCTGACCCTACTTCTGCTCTTGTGGCTCAATGCAATCAAATCCCCACAGCAATGTTCCAACATCAACAATAGAAGGTAAACTCCCCCTTTCCATTCTGTAATAGTTACAGTGTTGCATAAAGGTTAATACGACAGCTACTTTATAACTTTTGTAACTTAAAATGATTGCTTGTTCATTTGACTGCACGCCCACGGTCGCGCATGAAACGGACAGAATTAGAAATGAAAAAGGGAAATCAGCAGCTTACCTGTCCCAGTACAGGAGGATGAGTGGCAATGTTAGGACTGCTTTGGGATTGGAGAAGGGAGGTGTTGCCATTTCTAAAGCTCCACCCCTTACTTCCTGCATTAAGCATCATCCCCCTGCCTGCAGTGTGACCTAGGCCATCACCATGGTGACAGCAGGGCTGACGGCTTGATTAGGGCACAGGTGACTAATACTGCACAGTGAGAGCGCACCGTCTGCTGCCTGGCCGTGCTGTAGTGATTAACATGGACAGCTGCTTCCAAACAGATGAACTTTTGATGGGCATGCTGACGTACAGACCTTTTCACTTCCTTTAAAGGCCCGTTCATTTCCCTGGAGGGGTCAGTTCTGCAATGTGTTTGTGCATGTTTGCACTATATATAAGAAGTTCTGCAACATAATACACCACATTACACTGTAAACTGCTTTATTGCTTTTAGAGACCAACATTCAAGCAGTAACTTAATCAAATGTGCTTAAAGAATTTCCATCATTGCAGCATATTGCATAATACCTTCAGAATATACGATTGCTCACACACACTTATGGAATATAACAGTCTTGCACAACTAAGCTGTGCATTACATACATTAAATAAGATGTTTGTTTTTCTGCATAATTCAGTCACTGTGAAGTGGTGCACTAAAGAGACACATATTGACAGGTTTCTTTACAGTGGCTGTGGCAGGAATCAGGGATTCTGACAGAATGGAAATATAGCCATTGTATTTACTATCCACAATGACCTGCATATCTCTATATAAAATACTGTAATACGTGTTTATATGTAAGGTGTGTTTATATGTAAGGTTGATGGTAAAATAGTGCTAAATCTAAACAAAAAAGCCATCTGCAATTGCCCAGATTGCGAGCATATATTGGTCCACTAGCTATATAAGGCTGACACCCTGCTGACTGTTTGCCACTGCTGGTCCACCCTGGACCACCCAGATTATTCTCTTGTGTACAAAATCTATCCAGTTTTTAATCTCCCCAGTTAAGGTTTAAGTGCACGACATTGACAGTATAGACATAAAGGAACAATAAGAAAATTGCACTCTGCATGGAAAACAAGTGATGAAATGTCAAGTTGTGTACAATACTCTGCTTAACTACTGGGATGTTGCCCAGAAAATACAGAGCAAAGCACCAGTGGACCACCAATGGGCCAATGGTGGCCTGCTGTCCTCTTGCTATCAGGGTGTGTTTCCCAATGACTGCATCTTTAAAAACACAATACAGGCAAAAAGCTTATCTCACAACTATCTTAAAGCAGAGTTTATCAGCCATCATATTCATTACCATTTTTCTGCAGTAACAATTACAGGTTTCAGATGTCATTTTCTTATTTACTTCACCTTGAGTTTCACCAACAATTTGCTACAAATTCCCTACAGTTTCCCTACAATTTGCCATTTCATGCAAGATTCTGAATGACTTTGGTTACATCTCAGTTGATGTACATCGCATTTTGCAGAAATTTAGAAAATTCCCCCTCAATCCTTTAAACCGCGATACAAGTAAAATGCCTCAGTTGAGTTTTGAACTAAGATGAATTATCACCTCCATTTTTCAGAATGCTTTCAAATTCAAAGTATGAGATAAAATATCATGTATATTATTAAATATTATGTTATGTATATTAGTGGATATACACAAATGCATGTCTCTCCAGCGTGTTCACAAATTGCTGTTTACATTTCAATGTAATAATGTGCCCAGCAGGGGGCACCAATGACTTGTAACACTTGGTTACAAAATTCTGTTAAGGCATACGAATGTTTTGAATCATGGCAGCTCAGTTGTTTGCCTTCCAGCTAAGCTACTAATTCACATGTTAGGTATCTGCACTGATTCTTTATACTACACAGTAAGCAGGAAAGAAACATGACAGATAAAGTGGCCTGATAAAAAGAGATCACGCATAAATAAGGGAATCTGTATGCGCTGCTGGAATGCTTGCTCACATGACAGTGCAACACTGGCAAGTCTTGTTTTTTGTTGAAGCTTCTCCTCCTGATTTGTTTGAAGTCACACTTGGAGGCACAAGAGGCTGGATTTCTGGCACCTGCTCAATGCTTTGTTCCACTGTTTTCCTCTGTATTAAGATCTGAGATGTTTCTCCTTTACTGTCTAATGGGACGTCTTGAAAGACTTCAAGATCTTCAAGATTTGACTCATGCTTTCTGTTCACTTCTGTCTCAACACCAGTTCTAGGCATTCCTTGTTCCTCTGTGTTCTCTGTAAGTGATTCTGTGGAGTTTTCAAGAACTTCTTTGGCATCTTCTAAAACAACTGTGGTGTCAGTTGGAATATGCTGCAGATTTTGTTGGCTCTCTATTGTTGAATCTTCTGGAGCTTCTTCAGAATCTATAATATCTGAGACATTGTTCAGCTCCTGCAATGGCACAGATACACCTGCACCTGGTAATATATCAAAACAAATACTCTGCAGTGTCGCTTCAGTAGGGGGTTCTTCTTGGGTCCCTTCAGAGTAAGAGGCAATGGACACAACTGCCTCAGGCTGTGCTTCTTCACATTTTGGGGACTCTTCATGTTCAGCAGTAATGGGGTTCTGCTCCTCAGATGGACCCACCTTTGTGTCTTCATCAGTATCAATGAAGACTTTTTCCACCTTCATAGGACCCCCTTCATCTTCATAACCCAGCCCTGAGCCTGCCTGAATCTGTGTGAAGCCCAAGAAGGTCAGCACCACTGGGTCCAGGCCTTCTTCTGGCCTACAACTGACCATCTCCCATTCATCCTCTGCCACTTCAACCTTCCCCTCTCCTTCATTCTGCTCCTCTTCATCAGCCACATCTCTCCTTTCATCAAGTCCTCCTTCTTCCAATTCAGTTTTGCTGACAGCTAAAGAACCCTTGGGTTCTATTTCTTCCTGTAATGTATTGTAGGCTCGATCAGTTGGCTCCCCTGCACCCTCAGATGGCTGCCCAACCTCTGGCTCTCCTGTCTCTGCCTTTTTCTCCTTCTGTGCTATTTGTTCTTCATTACAGGTGATGGTCACGCCATCTAGAATGGTCTGCATGCCCACCTCAGAGATAACATTAAGAATCTTGCTTAGCTCCTCTTCTGAATGGTGGCTCCCCTCAGCCTCTCCCACAGCATGCACTGTTCGCCGGCCATCATCAAACACAGCTTGTCCTGTAGTATCCAGTGCTGCTGCTGACAGTGGAGCCATGGACTTTATGGTGGTGGCACCGGTTTTTGCGTCTCTCTCAACCTGAATCTCCAACACACCAAGCACTGCCATAAGAGAGACATATTCTGATTTAGGAACTCATGATAATCAATAACAATGCTAATAATCAATAAAAGCTATTTTAATCTCAGTACAGTTTGTCTGTAGTTCACTTTGTGGTCCAACTGATTTGCGTGTTGTGAAACCAACCCCTCAGTCTGCTTCATCTTTTCATTTGTGGTGAAGACCGTGATGCTTACCAGCAAACACAGATCAATTATACTATATAAGGTATGACTCAGGATAAAAGAGCTTTGCTGACATATTGAAGTAATAAGAGGCAAGAGCCCATGTAAAAGGCTGATGCCAGGCACCTAAGCAACGCTGAATGTGACATGCGGCGCAGATGCAGATTTTTGCTGTACTGAACTCTGCAGCAAGTGCAGCAGAAAACGGAGTCTTACGCGGCAGGGCTCAAATAAAGTTTGTTTTGCAACTTTTGCGCAACATGCTTCAGCCAAGTAGCTAGACGTGTCTGGTAGCTCCTCTCACCACCCGAAAGGTTAGTTTTTATCAGAGAGCATCTGCCCACTTTCACACACATCTATGTACCTTTTCATAAATGCATTATTACTTCTTTTCCTTGGTAGCCTGAGGTCATTCTAACATTACCACAGCTGAGTGGCTCATTAGACTTCAGGCGCCGCTCGAGTGGCAGCCAGTTACAGCAGCTCTTGCTCACCGTGAGCTTTTTCTCTTATTTTCCCTTTTTTCTTACAGTACTTTCTATGTTTACGTACGTCTTACACTGTCCGCACACCATGGACATTAAACTTGTGAAGTTTACTTATTGTATATATAAATCTTATTTATTATTTGTATATTTCCAGACACTTCTGTTCTTTCCTCTGTGCTGCTGAAACATTGTAAATTTCCCCACTGCGGGATTAATAAAGGACTATCTTATCTTATCTTAGACAGTGTGGTATACAGTTGTATTCAAAGGTTTGAGCAACCCTGGACAAACGTTTTGTAGATGTTATACATAAAAATATATAAAACTAACATGTGGCATCTACAAACGTTATGGGACATTGTTAACGTAGCAATGTTTTGTCTTTTTTCCCATCTGTTAAATTCTGCAAATAAGTAGAAATCATGCTCTACAACTTGTAGAACATTGCTGTAAATTTGAGATTAGAGATGAGTTAACTTAATTTTTCACTTAGATCAATAAATCAATTAAACATAATGTGACTGTGGGTACTCAAACTTTTGGATATGGCAGTATTGTCAAGACAGATCCCTAAATTTAAGGCTATTTGTGCTGAAATCTCAGGCCTACTGTATGTGCTTAGTCTTAGCACAGAGGGCTAATGTTAGCGAGCACCGTAGAATTAATGCCCTGCAGTAAATATTACAATAGCAAAATCACATTAACCCCTTAACCCTCCTTCATTATGCACACTTCTCATCACATCCTTGAGATGGCTGTTTAAATGGTAAACATCATCAGTAATAAGCCCAAGTGCTTCTACTAACCTCAACCTACTCTTTCAAAAGGGTACAGTCTGTTGTTATCTTAAAGGTTAGGGCAGCAGCTGAGATATATGAAATGACAAGCACATAAACACACACACAGACCCGGAAAGAAACATTAGCAAGAGCTCCCCTGGAGATATGGGAGCTAAAGTCTGTGGCCAGGCATTTGACATAGCTATGTGTTCCTTTGTTTCTCTTGACCGTTGCGGTCCCAGGACTGCTGTTTTGGTGCAGGTGAGCCAAATTCATAACCGCTGATCTTAGGGTTGTTTAAACAAGGCAAAAGTGTCTCGCTAATAAAGATGAAATGGTTAGCTGCCGTGTGCATTTCACTGCAAAATAATGAGTCCTCAATGCTACCTGATCTGTCCAGCTGTCCGTTCTGAAGAAGGATTCCAGGGTTAAAATCCACCACACTTTCAGACGTTGCACCAGCTGAAAAATACAAGTACTTGATGCACAAACAGGAGAATACAGTGTAGTAAATAATGGAGTGTCATATAGAGGAATATATCAATAACCTGTCTTGTCCTGCTCTAGTGGGTCTGCCTACAGAGTGAGAGAGAGAGAGTGAGAGAGTGATAGGGAGAGAGAGAGAGAGAGAGAGAGAGAGAGAGAGAGAGAGAGAGAGAAATATTATGGTAAATATAATTGAAATGACCCTGCTCATTTTCACCAAGTCATGTCACAACAGTGAACAGTGAACTACTTTGCTATTTGCTCTACATCAACACACAGTCCCATCAAGATCTCACTTTTTTCTGGTGGCTGTGAGTAAGAATGCTTGCCATTTGTCAATATTTGTGGAAATCTGCAATTTTTTGGAATAAAACCTGCTGAAATAAAACTAGAAATTTGTGAAGACCGCAAGTCCGATATACAGTAGGGTGCAAATGTCTAAGATGGTTAATGAAGATTCCTTTATTTGCCTTCCTTTCCTTTGCCTGCGTTTAATACAAGGTTTTTCAGTACAAATTCTAGCACTGGCATAATAATTTGCATTTATTTTTAAAAATGAATTACTGATTTTTTCTGAATTTGGGATGTCCCCCTTCTTTTATTGACATGATGCACTGGAGCTAGCAACCAGCTTGTGCAAAACCCCCTGATCAGTGCGTCAGAAGGAATGTTCTGACCATGAGGTTCAATTTCAAGAACAAGACTTGAAAAATGATTTTAAAAATTGGCCTTTTAATGCAAAGGCTTTACATGGCCAATGCCACAAATCTGAATAGTGACTAGGTGCAAGATATTGAATAATCAGTTGCTATTGTACTTGTAATCATCTTTAATTTCTTTCATTTTTAAACATTTGTGCTGTTCTGTTATTTTCAGGTTTAAATGAAACATATTCCTGATTTCCACTGTAGTTTAAGACTTCTGAACATCATTTCATTTTTTCAGGTTGTTGTGAATGTAGGCTAGTTAGTTTACAAATTGCTTAAAACAAATTGGAAAATAAGTGCACAAATACTTAGAACATACAGCTGTGGAGATCTACTTTCCTGCAGAGTTTAATTTCAACCTGTATTCAATAAGCTGCCTTGCCTTTTCCTTAAGTCTCATTCATGTGATCCACCCAATCAGGGACTTGGAAAAAAATTACTTGGAGCAGGTGAGACAAATTGAAGTTGGAACTATGCTTTGTAGGAAAGTAGATCTCCAGGACCAGGGCTGAAAAGCACTGAGATACAGACAAAATATTTCCAAATTTACATATTCAGGAATGGTGAAGAAATAAAATAAAGTGCCCTCATACATTTTTTGGAAGAACATACAGTGGCACTGCAACCCCGATAATAAATAAAAATAATAATTAGTGTGATATTATTTTTATTTAGATTACTGATTATACCTCTCCTCCCCCAACTGCCTCACTGTAGACACATACAGCACATGGATAATTAACTGGTGGGTTAACAGGGGGATTTTCTACCTACCTGCGTAGGCTTCGTCTCGTTGTTCTCTGAGAGGTTTGAGGGTTCATTCTTCATTAGTGGTGATGGTTGTTCATCATTCATATTTGCTGTTTTCTCATCTTCTTCCTTTATCTCTTCCTGAGTGCCATGTGGTCTGACACACACACACACAGACACACACACACACAGTTTAACAGCAGGTTTAGTGCTTCTTTAAACATATACATTGCTTTGTTACTTCAAGAGATAAGAGACACTTTACACCAGTGTGAGTTCACATAAGACAGTGAGAGACACAATAAAGGAGATTAGATATAAGTAGGGTTAGAAGCAGTATGTAGGCTGTGAGATCATATACTAGAGCTTTCCAAGTCAAACTGAATAGCCAATTCATCAGTCGTAGCATTCTTGGTTGAATAAGATTACATTATTCAATTAGTCTTTATTTGTCTCTTTATACAATACTTACAGAAATCTTTGTTTTATTATTATTATTTTTCATGAGCAAATTATATGTGTGTTTGTGTGTGTGTGTATGTAATTTATGTATCAAAAACAGTCATAATTCATTCATATATAACTATTTTCAACTCCTCTTTATCCCTTAAAATTAAATGGCCTGATAATGTATTTTTGTTACTGTGCCTTTTAGACAGATGTATATATATAAATGACTTCAGCAGTTCAAAAAAGCAGTTCAGGCTGAAACGCCCTTTATAACTTCAGTGTGACTGGGTGAGGAGGAGATAGTGCTGCCCTCACTACCTTGCGCCATTTAAAAACACATAGTTTACAAGCTTTATATTTATATTATATTATATTATATTATATTATAGCTTTATATATTGCTTTATATAATTAAACAGGTTTAAGAAAAAAGGAGCTTTTGGCCACAGCACTGTCACAGCAGCAATCTGACAAACATTTCTTGAGGATGGCCATAAAGACTGTTTCATACCATGACATTAACATTTTTCATCATAAGTGTTGTTAGATTGTGCAACAACTAAGACCTCAAAGTAACAAAGTACAAAAAGAGTGAATTTCAATTTAACCCGATTTACAGTATATGCACTCATCACCAAAAGAATAGTGGCACAAATGTTCAGAAGGCCACCTCCACCTCCATGCCTACCACCAAATCTGGAGGAACTATTCTTAGTCCAGCAGTGACACTGTGTTAAACTCCAACAGCACTGCTGTGTCTGATCCTCTTGTACCAGTGCAACACACACTAACACACCACCACCACATCAGTGTCACTGCAGTGCTGAGAATCATCCACCACCTTAATACCTGCTCTGTGGTGGTCTTGTGAGGTTCCACTGAAGGGAGACCATTGACAAACAGGGTGGATAAGTATAGTATAGGTGGATAAGTGCCTGTATAGTAAGTGGAGCTGATAAAGTGGACAATGATTGAAGATACAAGAACGTGTACCTAATAAGTTTATTTCCTTAACTGAAATGATCACTATGTGATAAATTACAACCCCAAAACAAAAAAGCCAGGGCCGTATGGAAAATGCAAATAAAAAAAAAAAGTTTATTGTTTCCTAAATTTACTTTGACTTTTACTTCACTGCAGACAGTAGAAGCCAAGATATTTCATGTTTTGTCTGGTCGGCTTAATTTCATTAATCTACATCCATTCCTGCATGTGTTCATCATTTCACAACATATTTCAAAAAGTTGTGATGGGGGCAATTTAGGGCCAGTAATGAGGCTAAAAAACAAAATAATGATGTGATCTCAAACAGATGATATCAGCAGGTGATAGTAATCATGATTTGGTACAAAAGCAGTATCCACGAAAGGCTGAGTCTCTGAGGAGCAAAGATAAGATCAGATTAGATACAACTTTATTGTCATTGTGCACAGTACAGGTACAGAGCCAGTGAAGTGCAGTTAGTGTCTAAAGTCGGCTAAATGTACTCTGTGATTGCAGATTCCTGGAGGGTCACAATATCTAGAGTATCTAACCAGAATAAAGAGTATCTAACCAGAATAGCAAAATACAGTGTTATTTACATATGACGTGCAGTAAAGTAACTGTGGCAAGC
This sequence comes from Semaprochilodus insignis, assembly GCA_034552555.1. Lineage (NCBI taxonomy): Eukaryota > Metazoa > Chordata > Actinopteri > Characiformes > Prochilodontidae > Semaprochilodus > Semaprochilodus insignis. The sequence goes on along the minus strand of CM067477.1, from coordinate 5,606,087 downwards.
GATGCTGTGGTTACAACATGTACAATTATAGACAGTGGAGTGGTAATAAAAATGCTGCCAGTATAAATATAAATATAAATATATACAGGGTAAGTGGAGAGAATGCAATTGTTGGTTGTACGTACTGTACGAGAAGCATTTGTAAAATGTATGCAGAGTCAAAAATAACATGGCAAGTGAGTATATATAAAGCATGTACAGTACCTGCCTGTGCAGATAAGAATAGTGCAATTATGGGCAAAGGATCTCCAGTTTGTCAACAGATGTGTAAGAATATTTTTGAAATAATATCATTAAATGATTCAAGGAATCAGGAGGAACTTCAGTGTGTAAGCCTAAGCTGAACACCCATGATCTCTGATGTCTCAGATGGCACTGTATCAACAACCATCATTCAGCCATAGCTGATATAACCAGATGAGGAGGGATTACTTTGGCAAAGCTTTATCAAGCCCTTGGCAAGGTCATTTAGATAGATAGATAGATAGATAGATAGATAGATAGATAGATAGATAGATAGATAGATAGATAGATAGATTGAGACCTTGGAACAACGTATGCTCCTTCAGGAGTCCTTTCTAGGGACGTTCATGAATTTTTTTAACAAGACAAAGCAAAACCACATGTTGCGCACATTACAAAGGCACGGCTGCAGAAGAAGAGGGTATATGTACTGGACTGGCCTGCCTGCAGTCCCAATCCATCCCCAGTAGAGAATGTGTGGAGAATTTTGAAACGTAAAATGTGTCAATGATGATCCCGTACTGTTGCACATCTTAAGACGTGTTTGCCGAAAGAATGGGTCAAAATAACACCTGAAAAACTTCATCACCTGGTATCCTCAGTGCCATAACATCTTTTAAGTGCTGTGAAAAGAACCGGCAAGATTACAAAGTGGTAAATGCTTTACTGTACGTTTTTAGAATGTGTTTCAGGCCTAAAATGCAGGAATGGATGTATATTCAATAATGAAATGAAGCTGACCAGAGAAAACATGAAATATCTGTCTGCAAAATAAAATTCCAAGTAAATGTAAGAACCTTTTCTGATTTGGGCTTGTATAACATTTGCATTTATACCACTTTTGGCTGCATTGCTCAGAAATGTTAAGTGCTGGAAACCAAGTTACAGTATTTACTGGTAGAAAATATGTGTAGGTTGAGAAAAATGTTGCTCCCATTTTTTTTTGAGAATTACTCAGCGAAAACCAGACTATGAATATGTCAGGTTATGCGCCACCACCTCTACTATGTTAAAAGGATTCTGTCTCACTTCTCTGTGCTCTCCTCTGCTCTCTCAGTTGGGGTCCAGGGTGCAGTCCGGATCCCAGAATCCTCAGTACTGCTGGGCGTCGGCTCCATCAGCCACTGGTCTCTGAGAGACTTCCTCTATCAGAAGGAGAGAGAGAACACAGTGCATGCCATGATGTTCATCCCCTTTATCAGTCTGCCAGCTCTGCTCATAAAAAAAAAAAAAAACTCATTCAGGACTCGTTCATTCTGCTGTTTGGGAGTCCCTATCCACATGCCATCTGGCTGTTGTTTTGCATACAAAATGGGCACTTAATAACAACACAAAACAATCAGACTAGTGGGCTCTCAGGCTCCACAGACAGACAGACAGTGCTATTTTGTGCTACTAGTTACAACAACACAAACTGCACATAATCTGTTATTTTTTTTTCTTTTTGCATGTTTAGTTCTGCACTGCTTTAATAATTCACACTGTTTCACAAGGTGACTTTTTAGAATCTGTCACTTTGGGATTAAAGTCATCCTTCTGCATCCTTTTTTACGTGCAGGGCCGTGAAGGTTCCTTTCAAAATATGTTTCTTTATGAATTAGAGACAAACAGAATACAACTCTAACATAAGTTCAGTGTTCTGTATATATCCAAAAGTTCATTTTTAATAGGTTCCTATAATATACGTCTCGGCCTTGAGATTAACAGATGTCTCGGCCTTGAGTTGCAGAGGTCCTTAATGGCGTCCTGTGATAATCCATCCCATGCAGCTTGAATATTCTCACACAGTTCCTGCAGATTTTGCAGTAGGGGTGAAGGTGGAGTGACATCAGGGTGTCTGGACATGTGATGCGTGAGGCATTTGGATTCATTGGTCGTCTCCACCAAGACTAAAGCAGGACTTGTCACTGAAGATGACCCGCTGCCATTCTGGGTCATTCCATGACAGTTTGGCACAACACCATTGCAGTCTTTGGTGACGCTGGCATGGTGTTAAGGGCAGTTATCATAACGGTCTTCTGGACATGTGCCATGTGACAACAAGTCATCATTAAATGGCTGCTGGGTCAGTCAGGTACAGTGATAAGGCCCGTCGTTGCTTATGTCACATGCACAGTTGAGCATGAAACTTGGATTGTTTTCGAACTTGAATTGGTTCATTCTTGTCGGATAATTCTCTCTGGGCAAAACTATTTGTGTAACTATTTTTTCTGAAGTAGTAGAGTACCTATAAAGTAGCAGAGAAGTTGATTTTTTTATACATGTACTTGCAACAATCGAAAACAGTGATTCCATACACTACATGCATCCTTTTATCAATTCAAGCCTATTTGGAAGGGCATATGAGGGCACCTCAGAGAGTAGCATTACTAGACTAGAATCCTTGAGTCAAGCAGACACCAAGAGACAGTCAGAGTGATGAAGTGAAGAAGACACATGCATGAGGATGACAGCTAGCTGGCTCAAGGCTGCTGAGGGTGAAGCTTTTGGAAGGACTGAGTGTGACTCTGACTCGTTTGTTCTTTCATTCACTGAAGCGGTTTCTAATGTGTGCTTCCCTCTCTGTCTCCAAAAGCAGGAGCAGTAAGCACACAGTTGGCGTATGGCAGAGTTGGGAAATCACAGTACACAAATGAACAAAATAGACCAAATACGGAGCAGATATGCCACTGAAGTCCATCAAAAAATTAGACAGATGCTCAAAAGGGTACGACAGCAAAGCTTTCTACTTCAGTTGTGTTACATGGAAGACAGTGTTTATTGTTGATGTTAACCAGTGACATTAGCAAAGCCAAACACGAACTGTCCAGACAATAAGCCTCAGCTGACACTAAACCATCTTTATAACTAAACTGCACTGAAGGAGTGCTATTTTCAAATCACAAGAGAAGTGCCCTGGAGATCTACCACCTGGCACAGTTCAGCTCACTCCTAATCTATCACACCTGAACCAGGTAATGAAGGCTTTCAGGGGCATCAGAATACTAGAGCCAAGCATGTTGGATCTGAGCTCTCCATGGTAGTAGATATCCTGGGCCAGGATTGGACAGGACTGTCCTACTTTTTTTTAACATCGTCTTTAGTTTCCACGACGGCACTTAGCATACTAATCTGCCACGCTACATACAACGTTCAAGTATCAAGTCTGAAATAAAGTCTAGTAAGTAGTCTTCTTAATGAAGAAGGTCTGGGGCTTGATTTAAAGAAAAAAAAAATGCATGCAAATTCATTATTTTTCCCCTATCCATTTAGGGCAGGGTTCACCAGACTTATCTCCAAAGGGCTGATGTGGTTGCAGGGATCCCCCTAGGACACTGTAGGTCTGTGTTGCACCTGTAAGCCTGACTAAAAAACCCTTTAAATACTGTATTTTTACCTAAAATCTGACTAAAAGTTTGGAATATCACAAAGAATCCTGCGGTATGCATTTTTGTGATTGTTACCTAATACTAACCTGGATACAGTTTGTATATAGCAATTCTTTTCCTGCTGCTGGCAACTGTTAAGCTCTTTGCTACAGGCCTTTCCCATAATACATTATTACTATTTTTTGACATCACTCTGCCATGTGAAAGGTTTTTGTGAATGCCCACCATTAAGCAGCAGTCAGACGCAGAGCAGGAGGAACCACACATGCTGTAAACAGAAAGCAGAAGGGAGGAGACCACCCATTTGGCCTTCTAATTAGCCATGGTGGGAAACCTCATAGATCAAAGGGAGGTCCGTCCATTGTTTACTTTTTTTTATTTGCCATCATGCAATCTCATTCAGCACGGATGTACAGTCATCTTATCTAACCGCACCAGAGCTTCAGATACAGTCACAGCATTAGGATGAGTAGAAACAAACATAGCAATAGTGTATGAATGATGTGAGAGGAATACTTATTTTACATGAATAGGTTTTATGCTGCTATCCAGTCAGCAAAGAGTTATAAAGGGTCAAATATCCCTTTAGCTTATCTCTTAGAAAGTAAAACCACTCACAATAATGAAAACGACTCAAAATAAAAATTCTGCTCCATATTTACTAAATCAGTGTTTATAACTCAATATTTAAAGAACCATTAAAGAAATGCACATATTTAATGCGTAGAATATGGCCAAAAGTATATGGACACACCTTCTGATTATTGAGTTCAGATGTTTTAGTGATTATTGCTAACAGGTGTATAAAATCAAGCACATTACCATGTAATCTCCATTCACAAACACTGTCTTCAGAAACAGCCCTGTCATAGAATGCCACCTCTCTTATGAACGTTTGTGAAATTTCCACCCTGCTAGATCCACCCTGCACAAATGAAATGCTGCTGTTATAAAACTGAACACCTAGGAGCAACAGCAGGTCAGCCACAAAGCGGTAATCCACGTAAACTCACAGAGCAGGGCTGTCGAATGCTGAAGTCTGTCGCACGAGAGATTACCTAGTCTCTGTTTCGTTGCTCATTACAGAGTTCCACACTGGATCTAGAAGCAACAACAGTGCATGAACTGATCACCACAAGCTTTAAGAAATGGGTTTTCATGGCCGAGCAGCTGCACACCAGTTTAAGATCCCTAAGCAGAGTGCCAACTGTCGGCTGGAGTGATCAGGCCTCCACTGGTCTCTGGAGCAGTGGATGGGATGAATTTAGTGCAGAGAAACTCCAGTGACCTGCCCAGAGCCCTGAGACCTCAACCTCACTGCACATCTCTGGAATAAATCGTAATGTCGCAGGCCAGGCCTTCCCGTCCATCATTGGCAGAGCTCACAAATGCTTTTTTGACCGAAGTGGAGGCTGTTGAGGCTGTAAGAGGCAGTGGGGCAGCTCCATATTAATGCCCATGGTTTTGGGATGGGATGTATAACAGGCTCATCCAGGTGTAATTGTTAGTTTTGGACATGTATGAAAATGTGTATATAAAAGTTTTAGCAAAAAGAGCCCAGTCACATTAAAGGCTAGGTTTATCTTGGAATTAAAAAAAACAGCTGCTCTTATTAGGTTTGTTGATAATTTACTGGCATTTAAATAATTGGGAAAAACAATTAATTTTTTTTTGGTTTTTTGTATGCAAATTTTACAGGACAAAGTTAAAGTGGCCAGATTGGATGATTAGCTATTTTGCTTTCTAGCTGTTGATACACAGAATCTCCCAACAAATCACAGACACAGCTTGAGCTAAAATAAATAGGCAATAAGGTTGGAGGTTTTGTTGTTTGAGCATAAACCATAACGCGTCATGAATTTAATCTTCTGAATTCTAATTCTAATCTGATTAATGTTTCATCTTCACTTTTTTATATTAAAACAAATGTGTAGAAAGAGACCTTGCGCTGTGCAAGCTTCAGCCACTCTTCCTCTGTCTCTCTCCTCGCTCTGTCCTCTTCCTCCTGCGCTCGCCTCTTCTCCTGAAAGCAAGAGAGAGAAGAGACAGTTAATATCTTATTGTAAATTCTTGTTTTACTAGTTGAAGTGGAACAGATGGATGAGGCCCTGTAAAGCTCACACAACTACAGCATACAAACAGATCAAAATATACTAAATTATTTACATTTCTATAAATATGGAGTTCAAAAGCCATTCATTACTCATTTCTGAAGTTTAAACTTATAAAAATGCAGTGTGTATTTTTATGTTTTAGAAACAATGTAATAAATAATTTCACAATATTCAGCCTCAAGATTTGATCCCCACATTTGAAACACAAGCTATTCCGGGGGGTCACTCTATTAGAACTTTATTCACAGTATTCACAGTATCACTGGATCAAGCAATTTTAGTGTAATTTCATCAGTAATTATGGAATCACACTGAGCTCTGTTTATCATGCTGGACAGCTTTTTATCACCCTACTACTTACTTGTTGACCACCATGGTTGAATCATTTTACAGATTTTTCTACAACCAAATTGGCTTACACCACCATTCAAAGATTTGGAAACACTATTTTCAATAATACAAAACCAATCTGGTTGAAGACTAATGTAAATGAGGATTCCAATGACGCTGGCCCTGCAACTTCACAGGGTCCAAATAATTACTAGGAGACTAAGAAGCTGTAAATAAATGCAAATGCATTGAGCATCAGAAAATTCCTAAATGAGTGAGAAGTAAACTTTACAACCAGAATTCATCACCTTTTAAAACTGGAAAACAACAGTCAAAAGTGATGAAGTAAGGACTTAAATTAGCAAAACAAAGCCAAAATTCCTGCTTATATACAGTATTAAACCAGATTTATAATGCATTGTGAAACCTGACAATATAAAGTTGCATATGCTTGTTTTTATAAAACAGGCTTTTTTTATAAGCATTTAATTACAGTATAACTGACTATAAGTAATTATAGAAGCTTAGCCCTGGTATTATAAGATTTCATGTATGCTATATAACACCTTATAAATGCATTTAGAACGAATTATAAATGCAGGATTCATAGAAAACATTAACAAATGTTAATATGGCAAATGATTACACATTTTGGGACAGTACAGTGAACAAAGAAACATCCCTCACTCACCAGAGATCCAGCACCATTAAGTGGAGGATGCTTAAGTTCAATATGTGTTAACTAAGCACTGCACATTCGAGAAGAAGAGCTTATAGATGAAGTTGCTCTGAAATTCTGATGCCATGCCTTAAATGTGGGCATCTGACAACGTGTGTCATTCTGTATGTGGCATCATGCCCATATTGGGTCTGAGCTGGATTTCGTTCATTCATTCATCTTCTAAGCCACATATCCTTCTAGGCTGCAGGGGGTGCTGAAGCCTATCCCAGCAGTCATTGGGCAGCAGGTAGGAACCATCCTGGGCACGCTGCCTGTCCTTTGCAGGGCAGGCACATACACAAATAATAATCACACACCCCCTCAGACCAAGGGGCAATTTAGCATCTCCAATTGACCTCACTGTACGTCTTTGGACTGTGGGAGGAACCCGACGCAGACACGGGGAGAACCTGCAAATTCCACACAGAAACGATCTTAGACGCCTCGGCCTGGAATCGAACCCAGGACCCTTTTTGCTGTGACGTGCCAACACCAACCACTGCACCACCCAAGTATGCCATCTCTAGGATAAAAATGAGTGGGATTTTTATCACACCATCCCATCCTGTTGTACAAATCGGAGGTGTTTTTTCCTACGTATAAACATTGCTACATCCATGCTAGTGGCAAACTAAAGGTCTTCTGCATTAAAAAAATAACAATGCATTAAATTAAGTTTATTTTTAAATAATAACCCCAACTACTCCGAATCTACTGTAATACTGCTAAAACAGCTTAACTGCCACACTTGACGAAGCTTGTTGGTTTGTGTAGGGTATTTTTGAGAGGACTCACATGAATATTCATATTTCTACTCCTTCATAATTTTATAAGGAACAATTTACGTACAGCAAAACATATCAGCATTGGAAGCGTCTTTGCCACCAGACAACACTACTACGTGCTTCAGTTGCCGATGTACTGGATCAATCCAAGACTCTGGAATACATTGACAACATCTAAGCCTTTCATCTCAGCTAGCCTTGAGGGATGTGCTCATTTTCTGCCACATATAATTCTGCTTCACACACTTCTCACAAATCTCCATTTTTCATTCTAACATCCCACATAGAATTCATAAGTCTAAAGAAACCAGAAGCCTTTCACAGCCTTCAGCTCTGTTGACTCGAAATAGCTTGGTGGAGTCCCTCCTCTGTGCCACTCGTGCCTCTTATTGGATTAAATGAACAAAGAGGTCTAATCTCAGGGCTGAATTGAATTAACAGCTCTAACCCGATTCAGGCTCAGTTGGAAAGAGCGGCGTTAGCGTCGCTCTTCTAAGAAATGGTTCTAAACTGATGACAGTGGGGCATCTGATCCTTGCCTCTCTTGTTTGGACTCTTTTGCTTTGTGTTAATTTGGCAGTCCTCCAGCATCTGTGGATGCATCCAGTGATTTTCATTTTCCCTTTCAGCTATTTTGCATTCTTTTGTGTTCATGTCATTTTATAGCAATGATTACAGCAGCCACCATTTTCTTTCTGCTACAACGAGTGTGATCCAACTAGTCGGCTATTTAACCAAACTCCTCCCGGTCTTAGTAACTATTAGATGCTGGGCCTGCCTTACAGAATGTTGGCAAAATGTTGGCAGTTCTTAAATATGTTCAAGTCCCAATATATGCCAAAATGAGTATCATATTAAGAATGCAACAATGTTTAAATAAAACAGATCTCAGACACGCCTGGATGTGGCCCTAGTATTGTAGTAAGCATGTGTGATGGACCGCCCACAGTGCAACACTCCCACTCCACATGTCACTGTAGCCGTACTAAATACAACAGTGTAAGTGAAGTGGGGAGTAATGAGTGAAAGGCTCTAGAGGTAGTGTTGTATCCCCCTTGTGTCCACAGCTCACTAGAAACATTACCTGGCTTTTATATGTCGATGTCTTAATGAGGGTAAGGTTTTAGTCTACTTACTGCTAGGTGTACACCCAGTGAATGTTGGCTCAACAGTTTTGCCAAAACAACGAATGACTGGACATTCTTGCTAGCTCAGCCATCCTTGCAAGTTAGCTTTTATCTGTCACTGACTTTCTTGCTATATGTTTCTGTGATCTGAACAGCGACAATCTGGACACCCTGCATCAGTCTTGTGATTTGGTGAGGGATCTACTATGTATGTGCTACCCGAGATTAGGACTGCACAGTTTGGTCATTCACAGCACATGCTTTGCACAGGTATACTGTGTCTCCACAAGAGCAAGATGTAGCTTGGAGTTTAGAGTCAAGGCTATGCTAAACGATGCTGTTGTAGATAATCAAAACTAGTGAGTTTGGAAGCAACAACAAATCGGCCATCATGCTAACGTTACATGATAAAAAGTACCCCAATGTGTTTTAACATTGCAATAATTCAAGTGTTTACAAAATAAGTCTGATTTGAAATTAACACTCTAAATGCAATGTTTTATTAGCATAAAATCCACCCGTTTTACAAGAGTTCCACATAATTACATAGTTAAAGTGCATTACATTCCAAGTGGTTTGATATGAAATGCTCTGAGAACCATAACCAGGTAGAACTGTTTACAGTGGTAGTGATGAGTGTTAATGCTTCTCAAAGTTCCACCACAAAAAGTGATCGCATTAAATGTCTACAAATACGTTGCCTAATGCCTGAGACATTGTTTTACAGGTAAGGTTTTAGATATACTTAGATATTTTTTTAATCCACTCATGGTGGAGAGATGCATGCATGGAGTTATAAGGCAAATTAGTCTCCAAAGGAAACGGATTTCCCATTATTGTACCATCTCCCTTACATAGTGAAACTTAGAATACATGTGTAGGGTTACTGCTCATTTTGACCAGTAAAATAAAATCACTATATTTGCGTTGTGACAGACATTGTGGCCCCTGATCGCTATCAGGATACTTCCCCTACAATAAGCTACTTTCCATTAAACCACTCCGAATGACAATGTTTACGTCTCAATTATTGAATTAAGCATTTTTCTTAAAATTGGAATTCCCCTTTAAAAAGAAATTGTGCCGATATTCTGAAAGCTGCTTGTCAAACCATGGATAGGTCAATTAACGCCTCTCAAAGAGCTGAAGTGTTGAAAGGTAAGAACAGGAAACACTAAAAAGTGCAGGGCACTGATTGGCAACCACTGGTCCAAAGGAATGAAAACCGAGTGACTTACTTCACATCCACACAGACATTTTCCACCTCTACTGTATAAGGTCTCACTCTGTCTTACTTTCCTACAAGTCTTTAAGTGAACATCAACATCAGTTTGCCTCTGGATTACTGCCCTTTGACTGAACGTAGGTCAGTCTGTTTACAAGCATAAATCAGTGGTGGCTTTTCTACATCAGATCAATCAATTATTCACTATGTGTCTAAGGGAAAGGATATCTGAAGGTAAAGTAGTGCTGGGTCCTGCTACTTACTGCGATGGCCTGCAGCCTCTGCTGATACTTCTCTGCCTCATCCATCCCCACCCTGCAACGACCAAACCAGAGGAGTTCTGTCACTATATATTTATATATATATATGTTTATATACATGTGTGTATGTGTGTGTGCATGTGTGTGTAATTAACACTTATTTGAAACACATAATCTGTAATTAAAGTACACTTTTTTTGTCTTTTAAGACCAGAGTTTATGAATTATACAAAAAATAAGCTAAAATTATCACTACTGGAACATTTTATTAAAAGTTTGATAATGTTATAATTGTTTTCATAGTAACACATTTCTTTAATTTAAATAAATTAAACATAATTAAGGTGTAAGGTCATTCAAAGCAAAGAGACAGGTCTGATAACAGCATGCCATATTTTTGCCATATTTACATGCTGCGTGTTGAGGGGAGAGGGAGGACTATCCCACCCACTCTGAGAGAGAGTAATGCCAGTTATGGTCTCTTGGACTTAGCCATGGATGGCTATGGCAACGCCGGGGATCGAACTTGCTGTCTGCCCACCACAGAGCTGCTTAGACAATACCACTTACTACTTTTGAGCAGCATGTAGTAGGCTATTTCAAACTAACCCATAATTAAGCTGGTCTGGCTCAGTTTCAGACAGAAATTTGTTTTATCGTTAATTTCAGATTTATTCAGGTTGGGCTTGAGATCGGTTTGTACTCAAAACATACTGCTGTGGGTTTCTGACTAAAAGTTATTGGGCTGTGTTTGGGTTTGGAAAAAAAAATCTGGGGATAGATTAAAGCTGTACATGCAGAAACTGCATCAGCAAACATTGAGATTAATGACAGAGGAAGTTTTACAAAATATACCGAAGTCCACACGTCTCTGCAGTGAGCAGAAAACTACAGCTACATCTAGGACAAGATCACCCAAAAGGTACTGTGAACTAGGCTGCTATTGGAATTATGGTTTTGAGGTTCTGTACAGTCTAGCTCATTGTCAACCTTGATTCGGTGCCCTTTGGAGCAGGTAAAATGTCCTGAACACTCATATGGCTCCAGGTCCTGGGTGTTTCAGTGTTGCTCCATCAGCGACACGAATCCGCAATAATAAAAGTATCATAAAGCTTCCCTCTGTTTCTCTCCCTCACATGCACACTCACATGTGTCTCCCGGTTGCTCAGCAGAAGAAACAGTTCAGTGTGGGATTAACACGGAGGAGGAAATACACAGCACTTCTGAACAGACTTTGATGTTTTACTGATGTGTCCCCAAGTGATGTTATATGATAGGACCTGATAAAAGGACATTACAGATTCCCATGTGACCGACTCCTACACACACACACACACACACACACACACACACACACATACATACATAAAAGTGCAAACACTGGTGGAGAAGATAAGAGCTCTTGCTTTGTACTCAAGGTTTATTGACACAGCTGTTGCCATGGCAATTCTCATTTCCACAGACACATTGAAATCATAGCACCACTTGTGTGCGTGTCGTCTAAGAGCTTTCTGAAAAACCTGTTAAAATAGCGCCGCAAATCTGTCTGCAGCAAAGCAGAAAACAAGAGAGCAATGCATAAGAGACCTCTGCAGGGAAATGAAGGGCAAGAGGAAAAAGCATGGGGGTGATGTCGGGGGTGGTCAGTTAAACACTTCTACGGAAGCAGTGGAAGCGCTGAATACACTGATATGCATAATTTAGTGTCTTCACAGCAGGTTTATTGCAGGGAACTGTGGTTTCATATTCACAGATTTTTGTTTTCAAATCTGGGGTGGCTAAATGTGACGTGTTAAGTTTCCGTAAAACATGACTTTCAAGTATCTCATAAAATTTAAATGACCGCTACTCCATATTCATAAAACCGCATTCGGTGTTCATGACTTTAATACTGGCACAAAGCTGATAAGGCCAGAGGGGACGTGTTCTGCCCATTTCATGAGATTACGTAAGATAATGCGGAAGACTGAGGGACAGTTGTCAAAAAAGACAACTATATTCATGACAACTATAGACAACTATATAAATAAATGAAAACAGGTGGTGAATACAACAGCATAGTGATCGTAAACACACCTTAAACTCCACAAAGCACTACCTCGACGGGTGCAAACTAAAGGTCTTGTCATTGACCCTCACAGTAACCCCCCTCCACCTAAACATCATCGGGAATCTGTGGACAGACCTTAAAAGAGCAGTCCATAGACTGGCCAAGAACCTCACAGAAGACTTTTGCAATGAAGATGAAAATCCTCCAAACAAGATCTGAAATACTCTTAGCCAGCTACACAAAGTGATTATAAGCTGTCATACTTGCCAAAGGGGGTGTTACTAAGTATTGACCATGCAGTGTTGCAAAAGTTGGAAATAAAAAAAGTAAGCTAACTTAAAATGTGTCTTTAACTTCATTCCTTTTGGAAATCAGGCCATATTTTACACACTTAGCCATTCAAAGATTTTGAGCAGGTGTGCCCAGACTTCCACCTACCTACATATCTCATTGGCTTCTATTACAAGTTTATTTTTACACAACAGGTTTTATGTTCTTTTACAGGGACACTAAGTACATTGTCCTTGGCCTCACCCCCGAAGTTCAGTGAGCTGCCTTAAGGTTTTTAATTGAGAAAGTGGAGATGTTGTCAGGATACATCACATCAAGTGCGTGTGTTAGGGTAAGAAAGGCCTATCAGGCCCGTGATGGAGGGAATTCCAGTCATTCGTTAGAGGAGACTGTCAGTGTGATGGAGTGTTGAGAAGATGCTGGCTGGAGAACGAGGAGAACACCAGGGACTCTACTGTCAGCATGATGGATCCCCTGCTGCCTGATCCCTCCTTCCCCTTATTCTCCTCCCTCCCACTCCACACAATCTGCCCTCCATTCCCTCCTCCCTGCTCCCGCTCATGAGGACAAACTTCTTTACAAAGAGAAGCCGAGTCACCGCTCATGACTGGGAAGTCTCTGGAGGCTATAAAAGGTTAACTATTAGAAGGTGCAGCTGTTGTTTAAGCTGAGTACAAGTTCACTGCAACTGTAATTCATTACATAATGAAATACACATAATTATTAATTGTGTATTTACTTTTAACTAGTATAGCAACACACCCATGAACAATATTACTAGACTTCTAAGGCTTAAAAAGTAGAAAGAAGCCTCCTAATGAGGAATGAAAGCGAACAATCTAACGCTTTTGCCCCATTATGTACAGCTCTGGAAAAATTTAAGAGACCACCTCAAAATGATCAGTTTCTCTAGTTTTGCAGTTTCTGGGTTTGTGTTTGACCAAAATGAGCAGTTCTGTTTTATTCTATACACTACTGGACACACGTCTCCCAAATTCCAGATCAAATATTGTATTTTAGATCTGTTTATTTAGAAAATCACTAATGACCCTCCAGAAGCCTGTTTTTTGAGCCATGCTCGCTGTGCATTTCACCCCAGCCACCGCTCGCCAGTCTTTCTGTAGGTCACTTGAGGT
>CM067477.1:5529912-5587906 GCA_034552555.1 Semaprochilodus insignis | reverse complement strand
TTATTATTATTATTATTATTATTATTATTATATTAACATAACATTATATTAACACTGTACTGTAATGTATGATTTCCAGGAAGCATCATAGGGGAAATATAAGCACTAGGGTAAACATTGACTAAAAGAAGAAACCTCAGTTTAAGTCCTGCTAGGTGTTAAAATTAGCTTTCACTGGTCATTAGCCACACTTTGGTTAAACCCAAAGGTGTCCATGATTGTGTCAATTTTGTAATTTTGACATTTAGAATAGATTGTTTCATGGGTTTGTTGTAAGATTCGCCAGATATGTCATTATTCAGCAAACTAAAGTGTATGATTTATGATGAATTCTTTTTCATGCTAATCTGTAATTGCATATTTTAAAGTATTAGCATACATTTTGTTATTAGCAGTGTTTGTATTAGCTATCCGTTTAAGGCTGTTAAATAGTACATTAGCTACACAATCTACATTTCCATATCCAGTCTGTTATTCACTTTATGCTATATGTAGATGATGTATAACCTGCTCTAGCCTTCAGGATGGACAAAAGATGTGCTGCTCTTGTGTAGCTATCCTTTAGGATAGCTTTAATAAATGAGGAAGCTAACATAGCGGTATGTTTGTGTGAACGAGTTTCACAGAAGCCAGAGAAACAGCCAGCCTTGGCAGTAAAAGGCTTGAAGTAGGCCAAGACAGAAGCCCAAATGTTAGCCCTCAGCTGGCATCTGGACATATACACATTCCATGCACTAAATTATACCAGATTTCAGCTTTCACTCAGGTCCATATACCCTCCAGACGAGCGCTTGTGTGCAAGAGAGAGAGAGTGATTGAGAAAAATGCCCGAAGGGAGATACACATTACTGAGCCAACATTGCCTTCTCCACTCCATCATGTCAGTCACACAGATGCCGCCAAGCTACACAAACACACAGCGCTCAGATTCACAGTGGGGTATTTTATTCCTCCCCCAAGTTTAAAGCCATTACTATGAGTTGCACATTTAGAACTCAGCTCGGAATAGAGTATAGACGTTCTTCCCACAGCTTCGGTGATGCTGTCAGAGTCAATCAGCTCATCACGGGCTGGGTCTAGAACGAATGAGGCCGAGGATCTGAACTCTGCAAGTGTATATGTATATGTCTGACTGATTTTCTTTGACAAATACTCGGTAATTACAATAATGGTGAGAGCCTTCTAGGGAGCAAACGTTATCACAGCTCATTTAACTTGGCACTGCTCCAAATCATCTGCCCATTCACTCTCCTTCTTCCTGCTACTTCTTTTACTCTCAATAAGCGAGCTATTCATTTTTACTTTTTCTCTTACCCTATCAGTATCATTTTACAAGCTTTTGGAGTGGGGGCTGGATTTCCTGGAGAGGGAGTCTCACAAATCTCTGCTTTACTAAGTCGACAGTGCCTGACTCATGCACGGACGCTCCTGCCACTCTTGATGACTGCATTCAGGCGCTCGATTGCAGACGACACATGATTAGCTACAAATAATAACACAAATAAGTGTAGATTTCTCCTTCATGTGACTACACATTAAAAAAATGAAGGCGCCGACTGTAAAGAACCTTTTTTTGAAGTTGAGAAAACCGTCACAATATTTATTTTAAAGGTTTTTGAAGAACTGTCTGCCCAAACGAAGACCCATTAAGGAACCTTTGTGTCAGGTTTCAGTAGCAGGGGGCGCAGTGGGTAGCCCTGTCACTTCACTGCAAGAAGGGCCTGGGTGGGTTACAACTACCAAACCTGTTACGGTACTATCAGGTAGCGCAACTGAGGTCAGTTTTCTTTTGGACTTCACCTCCACCTTGTATGGCTTGGGTCCAGACAGAATCAAATGCTGTAGGAGAATTAGCTTTAATTTTATATTTATATTCTGATTCCCCTAAAAAAACAAAAGATGCTCAATCCTGTTTTTTCAATTTTGTTAAAAATAGCATTGCTGTTTGGCATGAGGTTCATGCAACTTTAGGTACTACGCCAGTGTTATCCCAGTATTCTCCTGCATTTGGCAAATTCATTTTTATCCCTGGTAAATTAGATGCTGGCTTTAGGTTATGGGGGAAAAATTGTATACATTAATTAGTTGATATTTATAATGATAGAACAAATCAGGAGAAGATTTAACATCCAACAAAAACCATATTCTTTAAAACATCTTCAACTTCAGAGTTTCATAAACTCCAGAAGCCACTCTTCAGTTACCATCTCTGACAATTATAGAATAGTTAATACTTAGTTAATAGCAGTTAATACTTAGTTCCTAAAGGTCAACCCTGTATAGATACCTTACAAATAACTCAAATGAAACATCAAACTCTAAAAGACTGGCATGGTGTCATGATCTACAAATATATATGTATGATATAAGTGATGAGGCCTGTACACTCATAATCTATATATAAACACACGTCTCAAACTGATTCAATACAATTGGCTGCTGAGAACCTATATTACTCCAGAGAAGCGGTGTAAAATGAACCCAGAAATTCCAGATACACATGTAAAATGTGCAGAACAAAAAAGCACTTCATTGTTGATGGGACTGTGTGCGGATACAGAACTTTTGGAACCAAGTAATAGGTACTATCTCTAGGATTCATTCCAAAGAAATACCAGTCTGTCCAAAACTTTGGACATTCTGGGTCTGTACCCCGAGACCCTATCACTTAAAAAACATGAAAGCAAACTGGTCGACATTTGTCTAGTACATGCTAAGCATCTGATTAGCACACACTGCAAAAGTATGTACACACCTACAGTGAAGGCAAGGCTGAAAGAGCTAACCTCACATTGAATTTTGGAAAGAGTAACTTTCACAATTAATCATAAACTTGAGTTTTTTTCAACATATGGGATTTGTTTTTTAGGTTTTTGGAGGAAGTGGATTTTGAACCAGTGAATACTCTGAATGCATAAACTTCTTTATTTTCTCTATTATTATCATTAGCATCACCTTTTGTTGGGGTCGGTCCATGCTGCTGGGCACCTGGGCAATGCAGTAGAGAAGCTGGTGGGTCTAGGTCAAAAAACTCAAAGCCCCAGAATCCCCAGCGGTAATCAGGACTGACCAGGCGCACCTGTGTACCATAACATAAATATAGAGCTCAAACGTCAGCTCACCACTACACCTTGCCAAGGGGCGAATGGTCAGTTTAGAAGATAAGTGAGTGAGATTTTAGTAAATCTCATTCACTAAGGTCCCCTTCCTACGTCAAGCGGGGACTCATTAGAAGAACACCCCTCCACCATTTGAGTAGCTCCAGCTGCAGCTTGAGAAACACCCTTCGTGAAGGGGCACCATTTTTTTTCTTGTAAAAAACGGAGCCACTATGTATACAGCATTATGTGAAAGGATAAGAGCTAATCACAGGAACTGCTCTGTTACTGGCTAAAGTGGATAAAGGTTTTTTTGATGGCAACATCCCAAACACACTCTGCAACAAAAACTTTAAGCCTGGGCTGACCAGAGCATACACAAAAAATCAGGAAGCAAAAGCCAGTGTTTTCAAGTTACCCGTTCTGCTAGCATGGAGACTTTGCGTACATACTGCCTAAGGCACCCTGTGCCCAGCCAAGTGCTGTAAGCGATGCCGCAATCTTGAGGTACAAGCCAAGAGGGCTCCACAGTTTCTCAGCTAATTCTTGTAATTTTTTTAGATTCCAGCAGTGTCTGATGGCCATGGATTAAAGTGCTTTATCTTATCATTATCTCTTTAGAGTTAGAACGCAATATTGATATCTGTCTATATATGGTTACTTTCTGTTTCTACTATTTTATCTAACAAAAATATTTCAGATTTACTTACATATGGTTCTGATTCAAAGTGGGGAATGCACCATTATTAATTTACAGGGTTTGCAGAATTAGCTTACGTAAGATATGAAAGTATTTTTACAGATATGTACAACTCTGCGTTCAAACAAATAGTTGCATCCAGCAGGAAGTGTCAGATTGCAGTGCTATTGAGAAGGGAGATATAGGTTACAAGGAACAATAAATGATGATAATAAATAATGATTTAGACTGATATGAGCAATATTCATTGAGCTATACATACAGAAGTAGTGTCTCTCAGTATGGCTTTGGGCCACCATGTTTGCTAACGCCACATGTTCGATGTCCCTACATGGAGTTGTAGAGGTTCCTAATGGTATCCTGCAATAATCCATCCCATGCAACCGAATATTCTCACACAGTTCCTGCAAATTTTGCGGTAGGGGTGGAGGTGGAGTGACACCAGGGCTTCTGGACATGTGACAACAAACTGTTCATCTTAGCACTGACCAACGTGGCCCCCCACACTGATTTTTTGGTCATCTCCACCAAGACAAAAGTGGGACTCGTCACTGCCCCTGCCATTATGAGTCACTCCATGACAGTCGGGCACGACACCATTGCAGTCTTTGCCGATGTTGATGTGGTGTTAAGGGCAGTCGTTGTAACGGTCTGCTTGCATGTAGCCTGGCATCATGCGGACGTCTGCCAATGGTGCTGGCACTAACAGGATGACTCATGGGGGACATCACTGCTCACTGAATGTCTGCAATCATGGCTGTTGGGTCAGTCAGGTACAGCGATAAGGCCCATCCTATTCATATGCTAATGTTAAATGAAAATAGCAATACAGAGATAGGCAGCAATATCACACATATGTGTGTGTGTATATATATATACACACACACACACATATACACACACACACACACATGTTGAGTGATATAGTGTAATATTGCTGCCTGTCTGTTTAAAATATATATGAAAACTCAAAAACTGTAGCTGTCTCCTCCCTTTTTCCTTTTTATTTTAGACTAGGCTGCATTTTCTGAGGGACAAGCTCACTGGTTCCCATTGTGTGAAGGATTAGAAAAGGTGAACAGACACAAATATACACATACACATATATATACACAAATATATGGTATGTGTGTGTATATAGCCTATATTTGTGTATATTCCCTGTACAGAGAGTACTATCAATAATCTTCATGATACTATGATATAAATTCCACTACTAAGTGCTAATTTGTTAAAGGCCATAAAAAGGTCCTCTGCTTTGCACTGTGGAAATCCAGAAGGTGTCTGTTCACCTTTCCTAATCCTTCACACAATGGGAGCCAGTGAGCATGTCCCTCACAAATGCAGCCTGGCCAAAAATAAAAAGGAAAAAGGGAGGAGACGGCTACGGTTTTTGATGGCACACGGAGCCGTCTCTCAGCCAGAATAGGACAGACTTTCTCGCCATGCTTGGCTAATTTCATATCTCATCCTGCATGAGCACATGGGCAGCTATGAGTGGATCCTAAACGAGCCTTTCCACAGCTTATAAAAGGAGGTTTTAAGACGTCTACTGCTCAACTATTGCTCAAATAAGACACATCTGACAGGACGCTGATGTGCGCATCCTGACAGGTTTTGACACACCAAATAGGGTGCTGTCACACCCATGAAGCATTTTGACAGTTTTTGCAGGGTTCCTTTCAATCTCCGGTCAAGCACCTGTTCCCTAAAATGGTCTTTCGATTTGCCACTGTTTGGGAACCTTGTTTCTGAGATATCTGTACAGGTCTTAATGATATTTTAAGACATCTGACTTGTATTACCACCATGGTTATCTAACCTCAAATACTTCTTACGAATACAAATGCTAAACAGAAGCAATGATGCAGAACTAGATGAAATTAATATCTGTAAACTTTCACACAGTCTCTGTAAAACGTGAGCCTTCCACAGTTTCCATCTCAGGATGTTCTACTTTTCTCTGTTCTAAAAATAAACATGGAACTAAGGAAGAGGGTTTTTTTATGTCCCCTGCACTCTCTGCCCAGAAAGACTGTTCATTACTTTCAAGTACAAATTTCATTACAGGTTCAAAACCAGGTTTTAGAAATTTAGCACTAATGAACTGGACTAATGCCAAAGCGTTAATGCATCTTTAACTTGTGGACCAAATATATTAAACACACACATATATGAGCTCTTTGAAATCCTCTAAATTAACATCAATGTGTTTGGTGCTGTAAAGTATAATGAAGATTCCAGAAGGCATCATAGCGCTAAGGGCATTTTGAACTACATCTTAAAATGATACTTCAACCAAACATATCATGGCTGTCCAAAGAAAATCTCCAAAAAAAGTCTCCAAAATGGCACCTTTAAATAGACAAATAGACAAAAACAATGTGCGTAAACAGTACAGTAGGACATGTGCAAAGTGTAAGAGCAGCATCTGTATGTCAGAATGTACAGTACTAGTGTACTTGTATGGTGTGTTGACGTAGCAAGTGTGCAGCTAAGTATGTGGTTGTAAACAGTACAGATATATAAAGTGTAGAGTGCAGGTAGGAGAATAGCAGCTCAATGTTCCAGTGAACAGCTATACAGTTACAGTACAGATGCTCAGCATATAGATAAATAAATACACAGTAGAGATGTTCAAGTATACAGGTTAAAGTTAAAGTGCAGTGTAAACAGTCCTGTGAGCTAGTGGAGCCCAGTGTGTGTACTGGGGTGATCCGGGATAGAAATCAGTAACAGTCTTTAGTGTTGTAGTCATGTTCTGGTAGGCGCTGCCGGTGTGACCAGTTTGAAAGGTCTAGGGTAAAAGCTGTTCCTGAACCTGGTGGTTCTGCCTCGGATGTTCCGGTACCTCTTTCCGGATGGCAGAGGTTGGAACAGGGGATGACTGTGTTGTGTGGGGTCTGAGGATATGTTAACTGCTTTCCTCAGACATCTCTTGTCATAAATGTCCTGTATGGGTGGGAGGGCAGTTGCGGTGATGTGCTGTGCAGTCTTTACCACCCTTTGCAGGGCCTTGGAAGTTGCAGAGGAGCTGCTGTGACAGGTTGACTCTCCTCAGCCTTTGTAGAAAGTGGACGGGTTGTTGGGCCTTCCTGACAATATGTGAAGTGTTTAGCGTCCAAGTAAGATCCTCGGCTAAGTGGACACCAAGGAACTTGAAGCTGCTCGCTCTTTCCACCAACGTGCCCCCGATGTTCAGTGGTTTGTGCATTCTTTCCCCTCTCCTGAAGTCAATAATCAGCTCTTTGGTTTGGCTGACATTGAGGGAGAGGTGTGAGCGAGGTGTGTTCACCCATCCTAACACACTGTGGTCTGCAGGTGAGGAAGTCCATGATCCAGCTGCCCAATGTGTTGCTTATTCCAAGTGTGTTTAGCTTGTGGATGAATCTGGAGGGGATGATTGTGTTGGCAGAGCTGAAATCAATAAACAGCATTAATACATATGAGTTGCTGCTGTCCAGGTTGTTGAGTGTAGTGTGGATTGCCAGGGAGACCGCATCATCAGTAGATCTGTTCGCACGGTAGGCAAAATGATGTGGGTCCAAGGTGCTGGGAAGGCTCCTCTTTATAGGAGACAGGGTTAGTCTCTCGAAGCACTTCATCACTACAGGTGTGAGAGCGATGGGACGGTAGTCATTCATGCATGACATGATGGGTTTCTTTGGGATTGGGATGATGGTTGTGGCTTTAAAGCAGACAGGAACAGTAGACTGTGCCAGGGAAAGGTTGAAGATGTCTGTGAAGGTGGAGGCCAGCTGGTTGGCACAAGCTTTCAGTACCCGCCCTGGGATGCCATCTGGACCCACAGCTTTCCGGGCTGAAACCCTCATCAGTGCTCTCCTCACCTCATCTGTAGCCAGTATGAGTGGTGGCTCGTTTGTGGTGGGGAGCAAGGCAGCGTTGGAGGACTGGGCCTGAGCAGAGGTCTCAAAGCGGGTGTAGAAGTTCAGCTGGTAGGGAGGTGTCTATGGTCACGCGGATACTGACTTTGCTCTCGTAATCAGAGATCACTTGGATCCCTTGCCACATGCGCCTGGGGTCCATGTTGGTGTTAAAGTGAGCTGCTATCTGTGAGCTGTACTTGTGCTTTGCAGCCCTGATGCCAGCCTTTAGGTTGTGCCTGGCAGCTTTGAGTTCCTCGCTGTTGCCAGATTTAAAGGCTGCATCATGTGCCTTGAGCAGGTTTTTGAGTGTGAGAACAATAAATTATTAATGACTCTGTTTTATTTAAACATCGTCAACACATGAACCCTTTAAACCACCCCTAGTTTCACCCTGAGGCCTAGCTGTTTGAGCACTACTGAAACTGCCTGAAACTGTAGTTCTTGTTCAAATACTGTCCACCAAGTTCCACTGATGATTCTTTTCATAAAATCAATGGGACTCATTCACCAGTAGCTTCCTAAGTTTTTCCACAAATTTGTTCTTGAGAATTTGCTCTTCCTAAAAAAGTCTACGTCTAGATTCTTGATGTGTTCTTGAACCACAGAACTATTTGCACCATGGTGTTCTTGAGTGTAAGAACAAATCTCAAATAAGAAAACACTGATGAATAACAGAATCTTCATGACAACTGGGTAAGTGGGCTCCAAGAATATATTCCTTCTTAAGAACGATTGATGAACTAGGCCCTTCGTTATTTCCAGTTACTGTGAATTTATTTATAGGTAAGCAGTAAAAACACACCAAACAGTAATATGGCAGCAATATCAGTAATTCAGCAAACTACACTGAACAGTGCTCGCAGCACAGAGACCAACAAAAGCAACAGCATGGTGAGAAGATCTGCTGCTTTCACCTGAAGCTGGTAATTGTACATTGAGGGGACTAAAATCATGGGCTGTACTCTTTTTCAGGCAGTGTGCCATATCTAATTATTGTTAAAAAACAAGTTATCTTGCCAGTAAAGATGTTTGACCAGTGAAAGAACATTGGAATGAACCCAAATTTAGTAAGACAAGTAGGGATGCACTGAAATGAAATTTTTTGTCCGAAGCCAAAACCAAACAAAATGAAACATAAGGCCGAAGGCCAAATATCGAACATGGCTTTTCATGTGTTTTATTAATTTTACCACATTTTTCACCATTGCATAAATTAAATAGGCTACATCCTAGATAGCAAGCAGATGTGGGCCACATCTGGCAAAGACATGGCACTGCTAGGCCACTGTTGGCACTGGCAATCACACATAGGTTTGGCCCACCTGTCCCAAAACAGATCTGGTCCACTTCTGGCACAGGTACAGCAGAGTTGCCTACTTTTGGCTGAGGCGTGTCCCTAATGTAGTGCATATGTGGCCCACATCTTGCTACCGGAAGCGGTCCACCCAAGTGCCGTCAACCCATCTGGCAAGTGGGCCAGATGAAAATAGGTAATGTTTCCAATCCATTCATAATGAAATTTGAACACAAGGTAAAGTCCAGCTGGTATTTACAAATGATGTCAAAACATAAAAAAAAACAACAAAATGGATATACAAGGTCTAGACAGCAGCGATATCTCAGAAGTCTTAGGAGTTCTGAATAGTACTTTGCAAATCGTCAGAAAAGAATGGGTTATTTCTCAGGTAATGACTCTTCTGCCATAAACGGCTGATTATTATTGTTAAGTGTGAGGTCTTCATGTGGAGGGCAAAGTTCATCTGTGTTAACATACAGTAAACACGGGGGTTTGTGTGACTTTGATGTACTGTTTAATCATTGACTGTATTTTGCACTGCCCTGCAGACACTCAAAACTAAGCACTGCAAAGCAGGACATAATGTCAAAAAGAATCAGTTACTAAATAAACTGAAGGGAAAAGACAGCAAAATCCCAGTCACCAAATAAGACAGGATCTGCTCTTTTAGATAAGCACATCAAACCCATACACTATATCACTCTAACATATAAACAGTGTTTGACCACACACAGTAGAGCCACAGAGAAGGTTACTCTCACATGCAAATACAAACATTTTGCCATATGGGGCCTTTCTGCATGCCCGTACCATAATTTGCATGCATGATTCCTGCCTAAACATGCACATCATTGAGAGCATGCTAACCTGTTGAAAGCCTTGTCACACATTTCAGAGCGATGCTCTTTGAGTCATTTTCTAATGATGGTCCTAAAACATTTTCTTATTTAGTTGACTTGCAAAGCTGCTTTCAGAGCTCCATTAGGTGCTTACCTATTGATATTTTAGGATCAGGTCATTTGACTGTATCAGGTAATAATTTGCATTGTGCCCTTCACACTGCACACAGATCAGTTCAACATTCAATGTCCTCCTAATGCTGTCAGCTACGGTTTGCCAACCGTAAGGAAACGAGACTCTACTCTCTGTACAAACAAGCTCAGAACATCTCTTCCACACAGCAAGAATGTAAACAAGGAAGGAAAAATGTTAGACATGTGCCAAAAAAATGCAACATTACAATAAAATACATATCCAAGATTTGCAGATGGCTTCCATGATATGCTGACCTTGTGATTCTGCTCTTCAGTTAGTGTGTTATTAACCTAGTCATTACCCTTCCTGTGTCCTTCCCATTTTTTTCTCCTCATGCAGACCTGTTAATCCTCTGTGTTCAGTTGAAACATGTTTTCTCACGCCACATTTTTGTTAAAAAGAGGCTAAAGGTGTGTTGACAGTGGAAATGTGTCATGTCATTGTTGCTTTGAAGGTCAGTCTCAGTAGTATAGTTGTGAGCCATAGTCGTTCCATGACTTGGGACTTAATTCATTTGACATCTTGTACTAAAGATTCTTCACCTTGTTGGTAAAGGAGCCTGAACTACACAGTTTCAGAGACTGTACCCTGAGGAAGGCAATTTTATACGGATTTGCCCTGAAAATAAAGGCAGTTTTAATATTTATTCATAGCAAGTACGAGCGGCTTGGTGTAAAGTGAACTCTGAATGTTGGTATGTCCAACCTCATTATCAAACCGCACTATACTAACTGTTCATGATTTACCTGGAATAAGTCACCTCCATTTTGCATTAACATTTTTGGTGGTACTCTAACTCAATGTGCTGAAGAAACTGGTTTGTGTTGCCAAGAACTCATCTAGCCTTTCACCTGTCTAACCATTTTTCCCACAGCAATGTATGAAACTATTTACAGTGAAATAGTTTATCAGTTAGTGTTGCAAACAGGTTCTGTGATTCAGTCCAGCAGAGCTAATAATAAGCTAAAATAGACTACAAAGACATGCAGTCTTATGCACTGCCGCTGTGTTAACAGGTTGCCATTGGCAGGCTTTTAAACTGGTCTATATTCTGTATTGTCTCTGACTGTAGCTAGTTAAAAACTTATCTATGGGCATTAATCGCTGGGTCACAGGACACAGGGACAAATCTTAACTGAGATGGAATCATGGTAAAACTGACAGAGGACAAAAGCAATCTGAATATCTGTGTGTTACATGTCCGTGGATAAGCAGCACTGATAATAATGCACACCATTGTTAGCTTTGCACATCCCATGGGATGCCAAACTGAAGTAAGCACTACTGCAGCAGCGGTAAGCCAATGAACATAGGCTACTTATACAGCAAAATGAATGTTGTTTGCAATAACACGCAACTAACACTCTCATTTATGACTATATCTAGTTCTTCTGGGTTGTTTTGTTCATACAGCTCAGCTACACTAAAGATAAAAGTCTAGCCAACTGGCAAGCACACAATACAAACACATTACAGATAGCGGAAGCTACAGATTGCAGACAAGAGAAATAATATGGTATTTTATATTATGATCTTTTGTGGAAGCCATTTTTTATAGACTCAACACATCAACGAGGCACATTCTGTGAAAAGGAAATTACCAGTCCAGTGATGTGCATGTCGAAACAAAAAGCTAGATTTCGCTGTTACTAACAGAGACATCAGGATCAACATCAGGACTGGTAGAAAAGGACAAAGCTTCTTTTATTAAGGATTTAGGCCTTGCAGTCTAACAAGCATTAATCTTGGGTTGAGCCAACAGCAAATATTTTACTCCAAAAACACAAGGTTTTTGTTCTTTTCTTGGGCCAAGGTGGTTCATCATCTGATCTCTCCTCGCCCCTCCTAGATTATATATCACACCTCTCACATTTCTACCATTAATTTCAAATCGTATATCATCATGACTTTGCTACATACATACATACCATATATCATTGATGTCATTTTTCTTTTATAAAAACTTTTGACTGAGAGTGAGAGGACTGAGAGGCTTTATCCAGAATCCCTGAAAGTTACTGCTTTTTCCTACTGATCCTCCTCCTCCTCTCCTCCGTGCCCCAGAAACTGATTTTGTGACACCATGTTACTGGCGTCCAAATAGCGGAAGAGGTGAGAGAAGACACTTAAAATACCGACTGAAGCAGACCCTAACAGAGGACGCACCATGTATGCTACCCAGAACGTCTTTTGGAGATGTGAAGTGACTCACTGCATGCACACCCAGGGAAGACACATAAACATAGAGCAGTCCTCCTGCTCCTTTCCTCTCCTCAATTCCTCCACATTTCTTCTGAGGAAGGACAGGAGCAGCAGGAAGGGACAGAGAGGACAAGTGCAGAGAGAGAGAGAGAGAGAAAGAATACTGAGGCTAAAATCTCTCTCTTTATCACACTCACATTGTTCAGTGTTAATTGTACGTTTTAAGAAAACTCATAGTCAGTGTTAATGTTCTGTTTTTGACCTGTATTGGCCAGTAATTTTGGCCTGTGAGTTCATTTAACCCTAGGACTAGTAATTTTAAAAAGCTGAATGTCAAGCCCTGCATATATCTAGAGCCTCACAGATACCACTTTTCTTAGCTGCCTTAAACACCTAACTGGAATTCCAGCCCTTTTCTCTGTTACAAGTTAATGCAATCTCGTAACACAAATCATAATCTCATAATCTCGTAATCTTGTAACGCAGTCTTTACTGCCCACCTACTGGGCAGCTTGGCACGTCCTCACACAATGCACTGAGAACTAAAACAAAAAAAGTAAAGACGTACCACTCTGAAACGTCCCACTCAAGCCAAGCTTGAAAAGGTGAATGTACTAACTGGTTCCGCCTGACTTTCAGGATCAAACTCTGGCTCTGATACATCATCGCACTCTAGGTGGAATGGTGGCGCAGTGCATAGCACTGTCACCTCACAGAACCTTTCTGTGTTCTCCCTGAGCCTGCGTTGGTTTCCTCCCACAGTCCAAAGATATGCAGTCAGGTGAATTGGAGATGCTATATTGCCTCTAGGAGTAGGGGTGTGTAAGTCTATGTGTCTGCCCTGTGAAGGCCTGGTGGCCTGTCCAGAGTGTTTCCTGCCTTTCACCCACTGAATGCTATTTCAGGCTCCAGTATCCACTCAACCCAGGAGGATGAAGTGGTTAAAAGACAAGTGAGAGTGGTGCACCAGAACTAAAAGTGGATTTTCCCAGCTCAGTAAAACCAAAAGAACCCAAGGTGTTTCCTGATCCATGGCTAGAGAGGGCCAAACAACTATTTCATATAGACTGCAGTGATGAATGCTCTAACTCCAATCCAAGAGCCTATTTTTAACTCATTCTATCTTTTTACTCCTTATTTGAGAAGTTACTAGTTAAACAAAATGGATATTTGGACATGACATACAGAGATAATAGCAATGACCTGTCAGGTCAGCTAGCTGCTTCAGTGTTTCATTCTGGAAAACAATGTTTATTCATCTCGCTGTGTCTGATTTCTTTTTAGAAGCATCTCCCTTCGCCTGGAAGTAATCTGTCTGTGCAGTACAGCCGAGACCCATGAATAATAAACAAGCTAAAAACACAGCTACGACACTGCCAGTGGAGGCCATTTTGTTTAGTTTATAATCACGCTAGCGCTGGCCCTTCACAAAAACAGGATCATAAGCTACGCTGTTAAAGACAGCCATGAGTTACTTTGTCAGTTTGATAAGTTACTTGACACACTGTCAACTAACTCTTTCCAAAAAGTCATTTTCAGATTTTAAGCGTGTTTAAGCCTGTTAGCATTAGGAATTAGCCTGAAGCTTTAAGCTTATTGCTTTTCACGGTTTGATAAGGCAATGTATCATAAATGAGTGTAATAAGGATTCAGAGAGCTCAGCACTACACAGCCTTCAGGATTATTCGAATTCTAAAGTCTTAGACATGCCATTGCTGCAAGAAGCAACATTCAGAATCACATAAATGAGTCATAATACACTCATCATCAAAAGAATAGTTGCGCCCAGAAAGAAGTGTTGGATTGCAGTGCTACTCGGAAGGAAGATAAAGGTTACCAGGAGCAATAAATGATGATGAAGTTAGACTGCTATGGGCAATATTTAGTGAGCTACACATACAAAAGTAGTGTCTCTCAGTATGGCATCTGGCCACCATGTTTGCTAACCCAACATGCCAGATGTCTCTGCATGGTGTCCTGTGATAATCCATCCCATGCAGCTTAAATATTCTCGCAGTACAGGTGGAGGTGGAGTGACACCAGGCCTTCTGGACATGTGACACGTGACAACAAACCGTTCATCTTGGTGCTAACCATGGTGCCACCACACACAGATTCGTTGCTCTCTCTCCACCAAGACAAAAACTGGACTCGTCACTGAAGATGACGCCCTGCCATTCTGAGCCACTCCATGATAGTCTGGCACGAAACCTTTGCAGTCTTTGGCGATGTTAATGTGGTATTAAGGGCAGTTGTAGTAACGGTCTGCGTGCATGTAGTCCTGTAGTCTGCCAATGATGCTGGCACTAACAGAATGACTCATGGAGGGCATCACTGCTCGTTGGAAGCCCACAATCGTGGCTGTGGGGTCATTCTACGCATGTTGGACAATTTGTCGGTTCTCTCTCTCTGTGGTTCGTGTAGGTCTCCCAGATCCTTCATTTTGCTAGGTCATGCCTTCTTCTATCCACTGCTGCCACCAGCGTGCTATGGTAGTATCCGCACGACCAGTATGGCGCGAAATACGTCACTAAGACTGTTCGGCTTCCTGGAGCCCTACGATGCAACCCCTCTCCAACTCTTCCAACTGCTTGAATTGTTTTCAGACTCTTAGGCATACTTGCAAGGATTCTACCAACACAACAGCATGAGTCGACCTTATATAGTCAGTCAGGCATGGCTCTAAGGTCTGTCCTTGCTTAGGTTACATGTGCGGCCGAGTGTGAAACTTGAATCATTCACGTCTCATGATATCAAACCTACCCACTAAGTCTCATTCCTGTCGGTTAATTCCTATTCCTATTTTTCCGATGATGAGCGTATTTACGTTTTTGTAACATCCAAAACATTCAAACATTTGTTCTATTTTTTCCCATAATGAGGTAAAAAGTATTTGGAAATGAAACAATTAATAATCCTCAAGTATCGAAGGCAAAAAATAAATATAAAGAAGCACAGCTTTAGTCAATCCGGATTGGGGCCCGAATCTGTAATGTAACTGAACTTCAGCTGTCATGCCATCTTTGTACAGAGATGAGCTTAGCAAAGGCATGATGACTCACATGCAGCTCCTGCGATTTCTATCATGCTGTATACATAACGAGCCTAACTGCCCTGGGGCTTCTAATGTACCATCTCTTTCCACATCATCCCACCACATCTGTCCTCCTGACAGCCGCACATACATCTACGCTTCACATCTGAGCATAACTAGCAAATGGGAGCAAACGTTGTACAATTAATCATCCTAGATTCCTAGATCTCAATTTTCCTTACACGCTCTTAAAAATAAAGGTGTCAAAATGGAACCAGAAAGAGACAAATCAAAAACTTTCCAACCTAGTTGCAATATTACTATTTTTGTTGCGGATACATACATATGTAAGACCATTATAAAATTTTGCTATACATTTTATATGTATCAAAGTGTAAAAAAATCAAAAATGTAATTTAAGTCGAGGTTTATTTACAATACGTAGTGCCTTTTATAACAGATGTGCTCACAAAGCAGCTTTACAGGGTCTAAGCCCCCAGTGAGCAAGTCAAGGGCGACAGTGGTATGGAAAAACTGCCTGAAAGCAAGAAAAAGAAACCTTGAGAGTATTCAAGGATCAGACAGGGAACCTGTCCTCCTGTGGTCAACACAGGACAGAAAGATAAGCATAACAGCATTATAAAAAAAGGTAAGATTTTACTATTATATACAGCAATAAGAAACAGATCTAAAAATCTGAATGAAATTCCTGAGAAGCCTACAGTGATTATTTTTTAGCAAGAATATAGGAAGAGCTCAGTGTTTTGTGAGGCAGGGGAAGAAATGTCAAAATTTTGATTTTTTTTTTTTTAAAATCTTATAGCGCAAAGTGGTTTGCCAGCACTGCTGTTCTAGTAGTTTATACTACCCATTAAGCAGCCCTACGTACTATGCTCATACCATTAGTACAGTATAGTAACTCAGTGTTTATTGTGGTTTTAATTTTAATTCACTGCAGCAGCTTAATATCACTACTTAACTTTCATTTAGCCCTAATTATACTTTCAAACATAGTTGGTGTGGTTGGTGTAGCTCAGCGGGTAACACCACTACCCACCAGGGAGCCACCACCACATGTGGGAAACTGGGGTTCGAATCCCAGTCTGGGTGACTATGCTGTGCTACACCAATAAGAGTCCTTGGGCAAGATTCCTAACACTACATTGGCCTACCTGTAATATGATTAACCTTGTAAGTTGCTCTGGATAAGAGCGTCAGCTAAATGCCGTAAATGTAATATTTCAGGAAAGGTGTCAATTTCGGGTTAGGACGTGCGCAGATGAGACTTTTAAAGATTTATTATAAAGAAAACACAATCCATAGACATAGTCAAAAAACATGTGTCAGTGTCGGCAAAAGGCAAACAAATACCATAAAGGGCAATCCAGAATCGAGGTCAAAGAACAAAGCAAAAGTCAAGAAACCAAAAGTGCAACAAGAGAAAACAAATGGCTCGGTAAGTACTGACGAAGCGCAAAGACAAAAACAAACCGAGCAGCTTATAAAGGCAGTACCACAGGTGAGAATCATCAGTATTTGGGTTCTTGCTCGAGGTTTCCCATGCCACGTTAAATGGTGCTGCAGTTACATTCTGGCACCTGAAGCATTATAACTGCTACACCATTTAAAGTGGAACAGGAAAATTCAAACAAGAAGCCGGTGGATAAAAAGTTGACTAAAAAGCAGCCCTGTAGTTTTAATGCTGGTGGTACCTTTAACATGGAGTAATAGTCCTACCTGGATGATAGGCTACTTGGAGTTTTATGCACAAGTTACTGACAAATATGTGCTACAGCAAGACCTTTCCACAAGGCTTCTCCTTCTTTCTCTGTCTTCCATTTGGTACAGAAAAATGCAAACTGCAATTCTTCTTGCTTTCTATAGTCAGTGTGCGGTTTAGTTGTTCTGGACTACAGTAGCAGCATCGTGGGTCTATATGGCAGCCTCTGTTAGAAGACAACCCACTCCTATGTAGATGTGAAGGGCTCATTTTAAACTAATGAAAACACAACCATTTTTAATAATGGGTAATTATACAAACATAGGCTTGTATATTATATTCTATTTCTGCTAATAGATCCACCTACATCATACATCCTTCTCCGTTAATTCCAACCTATTGAACAGTAATGTACAGTACATCCAAGCCAAATCTACATGAAACAATTTCCTTTAATTCCTTAAAAATAGCATTTTTGAGTGCCTTTAGCTGATGTTCTCCTTAAGCCATATCCTGGTATGAAAGAAATAAATATAGAAGCCTAGGTATGTCCTGTTGCAGCATGCCAAGTGGAAGTACTTCAGTTCTTCCTGAGCCTGCTGAATGGGGAAGCCTTGAGAAAAGTAGGGCAGTAGGACTAACACACATCTAACGTTAGCCGAGTTGAAGGCTTCAGTAACCCTGTCTCTTAGGGCTTCCCAGGCGAGTGAAGCACACATTTATGCACACTCATATTCTCACACAGTGACCCATTTTGTTCGCCTCTCTGTTTTGACCCTGAAATGTCCATACCTTGTCCATACATTTTGGTCCATAAGGATGCCCACTGCCTTCTATACAGACTCCTGTGCTCTTTGCACTTAGCTCAGACATGTGGGGGTCTGTAAAGAGAAGCTCAACTGCCCCAGGTGCAGTCTAGCAACTTCTGCTGTGGGTACTAGAGTGTGGCATGAAGAAGAAGAGAAAGTGGATAACATCTGTCCCTGCACCAGCATGATGCCTTACATTGGGTGCATGCGTGGGTAGAAGTGTGTGTGCAGCTCCACATGCACTTATAGAACTGAGAGGAAATGTACATGCAAAGGGACTGACTACGGTAACTGCACATGAACTGAGGCACCCTGTGCCACCTCTAGCTACAGCACTGGGTGTGATTTTAATTGCTACAGAGTTCCGAAATATGCAAAGATTAAAATGATGGTTCAAGCTGAAAAACAAATGCTGAAACTCGCACTGCACTTTAAAAGTTGTCCATGTTAGATAACAGTATGTCATACAATGTCAGAAACCATTAGCAACTCTGAGGGTACCTAACAATTTAACTTAGTTTGATTACGGCCGTTTGTCGCTCCAAAGAGTGTTTTTTTCTACATCTTGCAGTCGCTGTGTTAAACACCGCTTGCTTGTTTTGCACACATGCAGAAAAACAATGAAAGAAATCAGAGTAAGAACAGACATGCACTAAAGCTGAGCTAAAATCTAGCTCTCTGTCATATTTCTAAGTAATCAGAGTGTGCTGTTTACATGACCATTATGATCAGATTATTAAGGGCATGTAAACATGCAATAGTTTTGAGGAGGTTTTTGCCTAAAACATATTTTTTTTAATGCTGGAAATGTACATGCAGAACATTGTAAGGCAAAGTAGCCAAGTAGTTTTTTTATGTTTGCTTCATTATCAACATTAATTAAACAAACATAGATGACACCTGTAGGTTCACTGATTGCTTTGGATACTGGATAGTGTTTTGGATAATTCAACTGTATCTCACTTGCTTACATCACCATCCC
This sequence comes from Semaprochilodus insignis, assembly GCA_034552555.1. Classification (NCBI taxonomy): domain Eukaryota; kingdom Metazoa; phylum Chordata; class Actinopteri; order Characiformes; family Prochilodontidae; genus Semaprochilodus; species Semaprochilodus insignis. Next base: position 5,569,142 of record CM067477.1, on the reverse strand, counting down.
TGGTTCCTGTGCCAGTAAAATTCTGTACAATTTTCCATTTCTCATCAAAACACCTTTAAATGGCCTTTTTTTTAACATTTCAACGTCTGAATTACATAGAAAGCAGTGGATTTCCTTTTACTGTATAGAATTATAGCTCCCGTGCAAAAAATGGCAAACCCTAAATAACAAACATGTCTTGGTTGATCTATTACATTTCAGGTCAGGATCGTCTCACAGCTATTCTCCTGGGGTGCAGTGCCTTCACTCTCTGGACAGGAGCATAAGGACGCCTTTAGTCCACTCCTGGAATGTGGCAGAAATACAGCCAGAGGACCAAACTGAATTCTTGTGGCCTGGCACAGAATCTGAGGTGAAATTGTCAGATTAAGCCATTTGGCCCAGACCTGGGCACTCAGAGAGGGATCTAATAAGGCTCCTCGTGCTCTTTAGATTTATGTGTTTGGCCTTCAGTAGCAGGTTGTTTGTTGGGAGGTTCGTTCCAGTCGAAACCAGCCCCGTTATTCATTATCACAGGCGCTGGTTATATTTAACCTGTCCTCCTGAAAGCCAAACAGGACGTGTGCTAGGTGTTACAGCCAAGGAATGAACTACCTCCTGCTTTCCCAAACCTGCGGCGACTGAATTCACCTGGCTACCGCTTACCTTGGCGTAACGGTAATACTGTTACAGCTTGTTTCACAAGAGCTGAGAGGACTGATTGACGATAATGAAAATATCATACCAGGCTACTGATATCTGAGAGGTTTCCGACCACACTGGAAAGCAGACACAGCTCTTTACCCTCACATCCTAAATCTAGCAGCCCCATGAGAAGCGTGAGGTAAACCGAGCTTTTAAACCGGTTTTAAAAAGTGCGCCATCGAGCCAGACCCGCACATTAACGAAATACGTATCACAGCTCGAATTATCCTGTAGTTTTATATCACTGGAATTAAGACAAATGAGAGAAACGTGAAGTTATATCCCCAAACTGAGGCACTTCCTAGAGCGAACTCCAGGACCCAGGCTGTGGTCTTACCTGCAGGCTGTGTGGTTTATTCCAGTTTAGTCTCGGAAGCTGAAACAGCGGGAGAAAGTTTCAGATGCCTATATGTTTCTCGTCTCCGCGTTTAGAGCGTTACAAAAGCCCACTTTCCCCTCACAGAACGCTTCGGGAAGTCTGCGGTCTACTCACGGGGGAGTGTCCGGCAGTAAAAGCCCCGGTCACTCCACTTCTCAAGTGGCGCGCGCCTTTAAACTCACCTTTTCCAGTCAGCTGTGTAATTTCAACTTCTGGAATGAACAGAAAAACTCAATGACAAGTTAAAAAAAGGTGGCGCTGTTTTGTGTGACGAGATTTAAGCCTAATGATAATGTACACTCATCATCAAGACAATAGTTGCACAACTAGTTGCACCCAGAAGAAATCAACTGACAGGAATGAAACTTGGTGGGTGGGTTTGATATTGTGAGACATGCGAATGATTCAAGTTTCACGCTCGGCCGTGCCTGTGACGTATATCTCACTGACCCAACAGCCACGATTGCTGACATTCAGCAAACAGAGATGCCCTCCATGCGTCATCATGTTAGTGCCAACACCACTGGCAGACGGCTGCATGACGACTGCCCTTAACACCACATCAACATCACCAAAGACTGCAATGGTGTCGAGCCAGACCGTCATGGAGTGACTCAGAATGGTAGCGGGTCATCTTCAGTGAGTCCTGCTTTTGTCTTGGTGGAGACGAACAATGAATCTGTGTGTGGAGGCACCATGGTCATGTGTCACATGTCCAGAAGGCCTGGTGTCACTCCACCTCCACCCCTACCGCAAACTCTGCAGGAACTGTGTGAGTATATTTAAGATGCACGAGATGTCTGGCATGGTGCATTAGGCCTGACGCCATACTGAGTGACACTACTTCTGTATGTGTAGCCCATTCAATATTGCCCATATCAGTATAAATTTATCATCATTTATTGTTCCTGGTAACCTTTATCTTCCTTCCCAATTAAATTGCAATCCCACATTTCCATCCGGGTGCAACTATTTTTATGATGAGAGAATAACACTATAGCTCAGGCCATATCTGTGTGGTAGTTAAATGAGAGTCTGTTCATTGCCATCCTTGTCAGTACTAGCAGGCTGCTAGAGCGTTTTGCAGAGATATACAATAGCAGCTGTGGGATGCACTGCAGTCAGCATGGCTCCAGATACCTGTGACGACCTACACAGACCTTGCTGAGTCACTCCCAGCCTCTAAAATCTTTAAATATTGTAACATTAAGATGCTTTTGCATTTACACCACAAATGGTATTTAGTCATTTTCTAGTTTGGATGATGCCTTCAGCATATGGTGGCAGAATGTAGGAAGACCGATTGATGTAGAGGAGAGAATTCTGAGAACATGGGCTGAAGGCCCACCCCCCCATCACCTCCACCCTTTTACTGTGGTATTAGTGAAATATGACTGAGACACCGGGAGGAGTTGGGGTGGTGGTTGGGATTATGAAAACTTTGTTATGGGAAACAAAAGGCTTCGAAGGGAATCCACACAGTATTAGACTGGAAGGAGGAGCGGTTTCAGGTGCATGATCCTCTCCTAAATTTCAGTTATTCCATAACCACTTCCACTTGAGTAATCAAATTACATGGCATCTCTGAGATGCTTTGGACCCCTTTTACACCTGAACTCGTCCACTCATAATCGGATTACCAGGACGTATGTTATTGCCAGGTGTGAACGGGGTCTTGGACCTTCTCCCAGAAGCACATCTGTGATGAAACTGTCACAGTCAAAATGTGGCCCAAAACACCGTTTGACTACAGCCATAATAGCTTTCCTTTGAATCTGTTACTCTAAATCTTATTCTGAATTCCAAAGACAGCCAGTCCTTCAAGTGCACTTACACCCCCAGGTGGAGGAATCGACTGGTGAAAATCTATCTGCGCAGGTGCGCAACCTGTCTCCAGCGTTTATTGTCTGTCCTGACCGTTGTGACTTTACTGCGTCATGAATTTTAATGAACCACAGTAAACATAGATTTGCATATTATTAAAATAGTGGCTGTCTGTGCATTATGCCTCAGTTCCCCATCTGGTGTTCTGCGTGGAAAATAGCATGCATCATTTCCCTTGGGCAGAAGAAAGGAAGAAAATATATATTCATACCACTCATGTTGGAACAAGAGGTTCTTGGAGATCCCATAGAAGAGAAACATGCAGGCTATAATTAAATGAGTTGTTCTCTATTGATTGAACATCAGGGCCAATCTTCTTCCACTGCCACTGGAAACAAAAACTCCCACATAATGCACACCGCTGTAGCTTTGATCAGGGTCTTGCTTGAGAGTGGGAATGCTCACACAGTGCCTGGTTGAATCTGGTGATTCAAAATAAGGTTGAATAATTTAGAATGTGTTGAGCACATAAGTGCATGCTCGACATTTCCATTTGCATTGCATTAGGTGAGGCTAGCCATGGCTACATAGGCCAGTGGCGTTGTATGCTGACGTATTGGCCTCTTTCCTGGTCATAACTTAAAAGGTTGGTGTGTGGAAGCTTTAGGCAGCATATATGATGATGGTGATACAACAAAAACATGGTAATGCTATTTTTCAGGCATGTCTTAATGTCTTAGTGATCAAACTCAAATTACCTGGGGGCTACTCAGTGGTCTTAACTAGTCAAAAAAACAAAGTTAAAAAAGCATAATGTGTAGTTTTTTGACTATGTAGCATATATTCAAAGGGCTGCAAATTGCTGCAGTCAAAAAAAGTGTTTCCCATATGGCAAGGAAAAGGCAAAATTTTTTGGTTCATTAAAGGAACAATATGTAAGATGATGCAAACAATCGGTAAGATCTTTAGCTTAAAACATTGCAAAATGACCTAGAATTATCAAAAGGATGTGAAGAAATAACAGTTTTGACAGTATGACAAAGATGTCTAAGTATCGTGTTACAGAAATATCTACTGAAGTTAGCGTGCTAACCAGCCCAGACCTAGTCCCAGCCCATTTTGTCTTGTAATACCAATTTGTACCTGAAGATGCAATAGTGAGTCACTGTAGCATTGAGTCTGCCTGCAACTCCTTATCAGGTAAAGGAATTAAGTAAATGGAGAAATGAAGAGGGAGGATGAACTGTGTAAAGTATGAAATCGACAGATTGTGTCATCTTACATACGGCTCCTTTAATAATGTCATTGTGCCGCAGTGTAAAGGAAGACTTCTCTATTTCTGACAATGTAGAAAAATAAAAGTAGGACAAAAAGGAGATACGTTTTTTTTTTGTTTGTTTTTGGACAGCAACAAAATTTTAGCCTTCAGATGTAGATATTTAGGTGCAGAAAAAAATTATGTTGGCTGATTTTCAGGATAGATGTGGTTGTCCCACAGGTAAAATAAGCCTGAAAGAGGAAGTGGAGGCTTATTTCCCACAAACCACATCTTAAGTTTGGACTGCTTGATTGTGTGTGTCTCTGAGTGTGTGAGAGAAGAATCAAGAGGGTGTGCACACATATGAAAGCACATCCATCTTACTCATTTCCTTTTTTTTCATTCCACCAAAGCTGTCTGCTTAGCTGACAGCATATTCATGTCTAAAGTGAGTATGGTTGGAGAGGCTTTTCAGGCTGATTATGTCTAGACCAGTGAGCTGTAGGAGTGTGTGTTCAGAGGCCATTACTGCTAATGAATCTGTGTCACTGAATAGCACAAATGGAGCTGCAGCGGGCAATGTATTGCCACAAATTACACTGAAACGCAAAATTATCCTTGGATGGTGGAAAAGGGGTCTGTGTGTGTGTGTGAGGCATCTTCATTGATATTGTATTTCATTTGTATCTTTATGCCCCCAAGCTTGCATCAGCCTCAGAGGATGCAAGGTTGCCGTAGTAACATAAATTCACATCCTACACCCCTCTGCCCAGACCCCCCCTGTAATGGTCTGTCAGTAGGGCTGGCTGACTGGAAGCTGAGAGAGACTCAGGGGAGTGCAGTGTAATATGCTGTAGAGCAGAGCTATATAATAACACACACAAACCCCTGCAACGAAGGGCCCTACGGGCAAAAGAGTAGTTTATACAGTAGACCATGTTGGCCCACTGTTACCAAGTCGCAGAATCTTCAGTGAATGTTATATGGTCATTTTATTAACGTCTCTGCTTTTTATATTCATCTGGTCATTTTGGTGACCAGCTTGTAATTGTACACTCATCGTCAAAGGAATAGTTGTACAAATAGCTGCACCCAGAAGGAATCAACCGACAGGAATGAAACCTAGTGGGTAGGTTTGACATTGTGAGACATGTGAATGATTCAAGTTTCACACTGGGGCGCACACGAGACATAAGCAAGGACGCGTCTTGTCACTGTACCCAACTGACCCATCAGCCATGATGTGGACATTCAGCGAGCAGTGATGCCCTCCACCCTACACCATTGCAGTCTTTGGCGATGTTGACATGGTGTTAAGGGCAGTTGTCGTAACAGTCTGTGTGCATGTAGTCCTGTGTCGTGCAGCTGTCAATGGTGCTGGCACTAACAGGACTACATGCACGCAGACTGTTACGACAGCTGCCCTTAACACCATGTCAACGTTGCCAAAGACTGCAATGGTGTTGTGCCAGACTGTAATGGAGTGACTCAGAATGACAGCGGATCATCTTCAGTGAGTCCTGCTTTTGTCTCCAGTTTACCTCCACCCCTACTGCAAAATCTGTACTGTGTGAGAATATTCAAGCTGCATGGAATGGATTATCACAGGACACCATTAGGAACCTCTGCAACTCCATGCTGAGATGTCTGGCATGTTGTGTGGGTGGCCCGACACCATACTGAGAGCTCAATAAATATTGCCAATATCAGTCTAAATTTATCATCAATTATTGTTCCTGGTAAACTTTATCTTTCTCTATATCCGAATAGCATTGAATTCCAACGCTTCCCTTCGGGTGCAACTATTTTTTTGATGAGTGTAATTGGAAGCCAAAACAACTGGTTGGTGTTGCTCAGTGGGTGACACCACTACCCGCCAAGGAGCCACCATCACATGTGGGAGACTGGGGTTTGAATCCCGGTATGGGTGACTATGCTGTGCTACACCAATAAGAGTCCTTGGGTAACACTCCTAACACTACATTGGCCTGTAATACAGTTAACCTTGTAAGTCGCTCTGGACAAGAGCGTCAGTAAATGTAAACTGCCAACATGAAATTAGGGAATTCCTGCAGGTTTTAAATGCATCTGCTTTTTTCCTTCACTACTCAGTTATCTGTTTTCCAGTTACAGTTTTGTGTTTCCTGCAGCATAATATAGAAAATAAATCAAGAGTGACCTTAGGAGCCCTACAGGTAATTGTGTCTCCTCATGAAGTGAGCTTCTGTAGCTGTTTGAAGAGTGCGGAACTACATTATGGATTGTGTAATGTAATTTTGATAACCGAGGCCAGGCATCAACTTATATAACTTTTAAGATAATTAGTCCCTCAGTGCTGGTTGTCACAGTTGCCTTTTCAGCTTGCTTTGATTTGAAGTAACAGAGCTACATTCTTTTTTCATAGCAGTCTCAGCCTACGTTCCTATAAAGAACCCGGTGGGTTACATTTAAATCAGAGCAGTGAAATCAGGAGCTTTATGGGCAAGTATACAAGCAGAGTGTAAGAAAGAAGGTTGTTTACCGGGGATCTCACTGCAAAGCTTTCTGTGTAGTAGGAATTCACCAGTCATGGATTTTTATGGCCGATTCTGATTTCTTTACAGCCGGATTATCTAATAGCTGTTGGATGATCTTTACCTGCCTTTCACAAAGCTCACACTTTGTGGGTTGAGTGAACTCATGAAACACACTAGGACATTTCAGTACTGGTTATTGTTCAAACTCGCTATATAAACAATGTAATTTGTCCTTTGATGCCATTTACAAATTTTCCATTTTCAACAGAATCAAACACATTGAAAGAGGAAAGAGGAAACTGGCTACTTAGCTGAATGAGTCACACATAACCATGCCAAGACATTTTGGTACAGGTGTAACCGTGAGTGCATTTACCTGTCTCACTTTAATTACAGCATAAAATTGCGACACAGGCCTGCTAACATAAAAAACAAGAGATTGTTTTTCCAGCTTGGCCGTTTCTGATGTGCATCCCTGTCATACATAATAGCAACACATCTCCAGTTGTCTTATACATGCTGCACCCACAAATGCAGTCTTTCACAGCAACCATTCAAGGTTGGAAAACATTTATTGTGTCTACATTTACTGTGTCATTGTATTAGACACATGTCAGTGTCACTGCAGTGGTGGGAATGATCCACCTCCCGAATAATATCTGCTCTGTGGTGGTCCTGGGGGGGCCTTGACCACTGATGAACAGGATAATGTGGGACTATCAAAGTACACAGAAGCAGAGGAACTATAACCTGTAACTTTTCATATGTTGTTGTTTCTTTTCTTGCTTGCACAGAAAGGCAGAGTCAGGAGACTGGAGGCTGGGGATGTTGGAGTAGTTTATTTCATGGCGATCGCAGTTCACTCACAGCTCCTGTCCAAAGACAGTCCCATCCAGTCCAACTCAGTCCAGTCCAAAGACAGTCCCTTGTCCCACAGGCTTTATACCCTGTTTCACCACCCCCCTTAAGGCACACAGATTATCTAGTGTTAACAGATAGTCAACTATCCTTCAGGTGGTGACCATTCTCTCAGGGACTCCATCCTGTCGTAAATACATAAAGCTTTGTTCTGGTAATGCAGCTGTTCCCCACATGGTAAACGTATACACACTTGTATACATACACACATACAAAACAGTGATATCCAACAATGTTCATATCATTCTGTAATATTGTGTAAATAATTTTTTTATTATATACAGTACCAGCCAAAAGTTTAGACATGACTACTCATAGAGGGTTTCTTTGTGTTTTAGTTTAATGCTTTACTAGAACAAAAAATAGCACTCATGGAGTTATACAGTCACCTTAAAAAACTCCTTTACAGGACGACAAAACAGCTTTCTTAATATGCGATGGAGGCTGACATAAGATTTTGTGCTAAGCAATTTTGAACCAATTCTATTGGTCTTCCATCATGAATATTCACACAATCGAAATTGGTAACTAGAGCTTTTAAACTGTGCGGATAAAAAGATAAAAGTCTTTGCACAGCAAATGTATATTAGAGATGGACGATATGGCAAAAACGTAATACTGCGATAGTTCCTTTCCAGCTCCTCATTATTCTTATTTTTTTCTATTGTATTTTATTGAATGTTTCTCTTAATGAATTACTTGTCAACAGTTTGTGTGCTTGTCTGGTTACTATGTTACATGTCATACATGTGTGCTCTCACCAATTCAAATTCCTTTGTATGTGTAACAGAGATTCTGAATTGTAGAACTTCAAAGTGCACCTACGATAAGTGGAGCTGATAAACTCCACAGTGACATCTGTTGTGTATGCAAAGGTTACGGGCACCCCTTGTCAATTTCATTGTTTTGTTGATTATCTAAGTGAAAATAAGTGAACACATCCTCTACAGAGAACACATATTGTAATATACTGTAATACAATATAATGTACATATTGCAGTATATTGATGGAGAAAGTGGCAGCTGGTACAATACAATTATTATTTCTTTGTTGTATTTAACCCTGTCAGCTGTCAAAACCAGCAAATAAATATGAAGTATGCACTACAGTTTGCTGCCGAGTTTGTGTTTTACCTTCTTTTACACCAAAAATCAACAAAACACAAAAACCAAAACTTTTGCAAGTGACTGAAGATGTACCTACGAGTTTGCCAGTGAGTGTATAGGTTGGTTTTGTACAATTGTGTGAAAGTTCTAGTAGTGAAAGTACTTCAACCCATGTTTAGCCCATGTTTTAAAATTCCCCGGTCTCATTCTGCAGCTAGTTTGACTGCTCCTGTGTCACTGATGGCCATTTAGTCTCCTGCTAATGATGAATTAATGCAGACTGACACAGCGGAGGGCATAACTATCCTCCGAGTATTAAACCACCACAGCTGAAATAATAATAATCTAATAACCGCTTCAATTATCTCTGTTTAACTTTCTGATTGGATGTATAATATGTATAATATATATAAATATTCAAATGAGATAATTAGAATATAGCCTAATTATTGTTTTTGTTAAAAAATGAAATTATAGGTAATATCATAAACTTTTGGGAACCAAAAAACATGTTTTGTTACTGAACGAAGAGCTGAGCCAATAGATCTTACTGACAAGAGCCAGAATGCTTATCGATAACGTGTACTGCTGGGAATTTATGGCTTAGCCAGCCAACCTTAAGATTAGGTCCATCTAGCCCTGGATTTTCTGTCTCATGATGGTGAACCTGTTTTTACCGAAATTTACCAACTTATATAGCACACTTAACTTGCACCAGAGCAGGGTAAATTCATGGTTTCAGACAACCAAATTGGGGCTGAAATATTAAGAACAATAAAGCAATGATTACTCCAGTAACACTATAACAATATAATGCTATTCATTACTTTCTACATATTTACATGTTCTGCTGGCCTCGCCTCATGTGACTGGCTGTTAAATGTCACACTTCCATGTGCATGCACACGTAGGTTGAGTATCTAAACAGAGAAAGCTGTTAACTGCCTTAATAGTACAAGTTAACCGCTGAACCATTTGTTAGTCTCTGTTGAACTGTCTCAGGGACCCTGTCTCTGTTGAACCTGCTTGTGAGACAGGCCTCTGAGCTGGACTCAACTGTTACGCGTTGTACACAGGGAGTATGTTCTAAAAATGAATATGGTTCTATCGAATCACATCACTGCGAGACCAGTCGAGAGATCAGCCATCTCCAATCACACACAGTGCCTGCCATCAGTTTCACATCATTTAATTTCACAGTCAAAATGCACCAGAACCAGATGCCGTTAGAATCCTGAGCACTGGAATTCACACTGCCAACCAATAAAAGAGACAGCTTATTATGATTAGTCATCATTTACAGAAATGCCGCCAGCATCTTGGTCTATGTAACATTAGGAGATTAAATATGTCTTAAATATGTCTTTAATGTGCCATCAGCATATTAAAACCAGTGGTATATTCAGATATGTTGTTTCTACAGCCTCTGTTTTTGCTGGTATGTCCCATACTGGTAAAAAGGCATAACTGTCCCACCTGGTGGGGCAGAATTACAATAGCTGAAAAATGTGAGGTGCATTCTGACAATAAATCTGCTCAGGCATGCTTTTCAATTTCACAGACACTGATTTGCATTATTGTCTCTCTCTCTGTATCCCTCTCTCTCTCTCTCTCTCTCTCTCTCTCTCTCTCTATCTATCTATCTATCTATCTATCTATCTATATACACAGCTTATCAGACGTGATCCTTACTCTACTTGGGCTCTACTTGGTGACCAGCAGCAGATCAATACTAAAATATAATTAACCCATTCACTACAGGGGGGATGTGAATCTATATGTATGTGTGTGTGTGTGTGTGTGTGTGTGTGTGTGTGTGTGTGTGTGTGTGTGTGTGTTCTTGTAGTGGTAGTATGACAGTATGAAATGTTCAGTAAAGTGAGGACATTTTCCTGGTCTTCATATGATGTTGTTTTCACCATAAATCTAATCTAATCTTTTTTGGAAAATCTAATAATGCAGAAAACTATCCTTTTGGATACTGAGGTTAAGGTTAGGGTTAGGTTTAGGTGTAGGTACATGATTATTTCGGTGCAGCAACAGTACAAAGATCAATAGAACTCTATGGATGACCTCACAAATATAGTAAGACAAAAGTGTGTGTGTGTATGTGTGTGTGTGTGTGTGTGTGTGTGTGTGTGTGTTTGCTGTAGATGTTACGCACTGGAAACAGTGATGCATTTTTCTTGATTCAAATGTGTACACAGCTGTGCCCTTCATTTAATTTCCAGTGAAAGTGGCCATTAAGTACAAGATAATCATTTATTTATTAATTTATTCATTCCTTCTGTATAACTTCCACTGCTTGATTAGCTTTGTTTTCAGTTTTTCAATAAATATTCAGGGATATTTTTCCATATTGTTAAAGCTCAGTCTTGGAAGTTAGTTACATTTTCTGCTTTTCACAATGCAAGTAATTCCAAGCACATTCAGCGATATTGAGGTCTGGACTCTGGAGAATTGTTTTCTCAGTAGCTGGGTTCCCATTTTAAAAGGATTCCCAAATGTTATTCCCGTTTATGATATTTGCCAGTTATGCAAATTACCTTTAGATGACATAGGCTGCCATGATTAGGAACTGCATCAAAACAAGCAAGATGTAATATTTATATTTAACTCAGTTTTTGCTTTCAGTAAAATTGTCTTTACAGTAAATTGTTGTTTCCAGCACAGGGACACCAGGCAGAATGAGTAACAGCCAGCCTAATGAGGGCCTGAAATCTCAGTGCTATCCTGACAATGTCCACCCTGAATGTGGGAACGCAAACAAACCAGGCAATTCTGGGAGGACATTGTGCCGAGCCATTTTTAAGCAAGCTTTGGATTCTGCATTTCAAGATTATAAAAGCAGCCTTCAAAAACCTAAGCACCCTGACCATCTGTAGGTCCAGTCATTTCCCATCACTGGCCACCTGTGCCGCATGATGAAAGAATTGCCACTGCATTATACAAGCTGACCATTTGTGCTGAGTATGAGATTGTGGGTTAAACATTTGGGGTAAGTGTAACAAAAGTTCTGTGTTTATGCTTTAGGCAAACCAATGAGGTCAGGTGGAATAGAATTATGTAATTTATGACTTGTTATTTTGTGATTTTGTGTGTTTTTACAGTTTTTTTATTTGCATTTTCAAAATTCGCAAAAAAACAAACAAAAAAAAACAGTGGATGGAAAACAAGCTATGAAGGGCTTCTTAAAAGTTACACATCCTTTCAGACTCATGGTGGTGTGTTCTCACAGCGGAGGAATGAACAGAAACACCTATGGTCTAAAGCAAGAGTGGAGCTTGATGTTTTCCTCTCTTCCAGAGGTGAACGCTTTAAAGCGACATTATGTAAGAGTTGGGGATTTGGCGACCTCTCTGGTGGAAATATAGAATTGCATGCAAAGTGTGAAAGATCATTCTGTGATGTTGTCATTTGCGCTTTTTATGCCTACAAGCATAAGAATATTTTTGCAAGTGAGTATTTGAAGGGAACTTGGTGACGGCCATGTCTTCTGAGGATGTGTGTGCGGGGATGTGAGGATGTGTATCATATAATAATCAGTATTTTTATGATGTTGATTACATTACATGATGTTGATTGTTCATTTCATTTGAGACTTTACCACAGTGAGCCGGACCTTCTTTTTTAGGCTGTGCTTGTGGTATTAATACGTGAAAATGCATGACAGGGTCAGAAAAAACTCCTTTCCAAATCTGTCCAAGTACGTCTGATTTTTAAATGATTATTTCAGGCTGTGCAGGGTGAGTGACAGCGGCAGACACACTCAACATTTCAATGTTCTTTTATCTTTTAGCTTTTACAAAAATTATGGCATAGTCCTGCTTTACATACTGTTTTGTATGGTTGATGGTCCATGTTTCCATTTCCACTTCATATGAGTAGATTCATTTACAATCATCTTCAAAAAAAAATAATTGTGCCCAGAAGGAAGTGATGGATTCCACTGCTACTGGGAAGGAAGATAAAGGTTACCAGGAACAATAAATAAGTGTCTCTCAGTATGACATCAGGCTGCCATGTTTGCTAACGCACCATACCAGATGACTCGGCCAGGAGCTGTAGAGGTTCATAATGGTGTCCTGTGATAATCCATCCCATGCAGCTTGAATATTCTCACACAGTTCCTGCAGATTTTGCAGTAGGGGTGGAGGTGTAGTGACGCCAGGCCTTCTGGACATCTGTGACGTGTGGCACCAAACCGTTCACCGATTCGTTGGTCGTCTCCACCAAGACAAAAGTGGGACTCGTCACTGAAGATGACCCTATGATGCAAGCCCTCTCCAACCCATTTCACGTCAAAGGATGCTACCAACACAACAGCATGAGTTAGTATTGAAAGCACACGTAACAGGACGGCCCTATATAGTCAACCAGGTACAGCGGTAACGCCTGTCCTTACGTCACATGTGCAACCCAAAGTTTTCTTTCATTCCTGTTGGTTGAGTCTTTCTGGGTGCAACTTTTTTTTTTCTCAATGATGAGTGTATATGTAATCTCTTCAGAAAAATCTCTTGAAAAATGTATCCCCTAATTCTTTAGCTGCAAATGACATAAATGAAGGGTGGTCTCTGACTTTTGCACACTACTGTATGAAATACCCTTTGTTCGTGTTGAAATTAATTGAATCAAGTATAATCAGTGCATCTTCTTTTCAGTGCCCCTCACTGAAGAGGGCTGAAATAGAGGAGGGAGAGAGAGAGAGAGAGAGAGAAGGGGGAGTGCGGTGGGGGGGTGCGGCTGGCTGGCTTTGAATACAAATAAGATCCTCCCATGCCCTGCCCTCAGCTTCACACCCACTCTTACTAACACACACACACACTGGCCGTCCTCTGCAGCAGAAGAGGTGGCACTTTTCCCAGAGCATCCGCTGCCGTCTGGAGGGGCTCATTAAGGAGGGACTAGCCTGCTCACGGCGGTGCGTGTGCGTTTGTAGCTGCTGTGCGTGAAGCGAGGGGGACTCGCACTCGTCTTACTGTCACGGGAGCAGCCCGTGTGGGCAGAGGAGAGGAGAGGAGAGGAGAGGAGGAGAGAACACAGAGAGAAGATTCAGTGCAGGCAACGCTGAAGCTGCTCCACTATGGCTACTACTGCATAGGAATCCGTCGCCACGCCAGTGTGGATGAGGTGAGGGAGGCTATGGATCTCTATACGGCTTGTCTGCAGTCTGCAGCGTGCAGCTGTTCGGTGTCCGTTTGCTTTGTTCTAGTGCTGCTGTCTGATCATCATAATTAGAGGCGGCCATCTGTGTGCTGAGCACGGCTTTAATGTGTGTGTATGAAAGAGAGAGAGAGAGATAGTGTCAAAAGATGGTATTCCCCAAATGCTAGTTCTAATTAACCGGCATGGCAAAAAAAATCCTATTATGGTTTAACTTGCCCTCTCTCACTCTCTCTCTCTCTCTCTCAATCTTTTTTCTCGTTCTCTCTTTCTCTTTCTCTCTCTCTTTCTCTCTGTCTTTCTTCCTCTGTTGCCTCTATTAATAGCTGAGACTGTCATGCTGGGTTGTGTGTCTGTGTGTCTCTCAGTGTGCACTGAAAACAATTGTTTTTCCATCATAGACATAGAGAAGAACCATTGAAGCATGTGAAGAATTTCTGCGTTTCAAATTCACATTCAGAAAGACGCTGATTGCTAGAACCACTTCTCTGTCACCACAGAATGATTTTGGGGTCAACCCCTTCAATGCTGGTGATATACGAACTCTTTAACCCTCACATATATGGACCATCAGGACATGCGTCCAGTCCTCACTAATATAAATGAAGAGTAACCTGAAATATTTCCATGTACTTGCTAAATAATGTGGTTAGGCTGTGGAAGTACAAGGGTGTTTAATATATAGATAATATAGTTAAAAATATAGTCTTATATCCAAACAGGAGAACACTGAATAGATTTTGCTTTCGGTTATTAGTTGTTTATAGTAGGTATTGAGTTCTAAGATGTTGAGTTCTAAGAAATATTAGATGTTAAAGAAAACAGCCAATTAAATATACGCAGAAGTACAGTATGATAAAAACTACAAGGAAAACATTTGTGCTGTGTGCAATACCACATACTATGCTACACATACTACACATAGTAATGATGGTGTGCTATTTTTGACATACTGTTTAGTATGGTGGTATGTGGTTTTAGACGCAGCTTTACTAACTTTACTGGCTTTCCTAAGAAAAAAAGAGTTCTATATGGACCGTTCTACTGAATGTGTTCTAACTACACAGTTGGGAAAAAAGTGACAATAAGTAATTAATTAGAGCTTAGATGTTAGATATCTGTTAGATATTAAATTTTATGTTATGATCTGTTTAAACTCAACACTGATGCGATAATAATAATAATAGTAATAATAATAACTAAATTTATACAAAATCACAAGTTTTAGGGTTCTTTTTACTGGAAGCTAGATGTCCCAGCTTAAAAAGGGACCTATTATGCTCATTTTCAGTGTATTTTCATGATTTTTCAGGGTCTACTGGAATAAAAATTACATGCTTCGAATTTTCCCAAAAGACAATATTTTTCTCATACTGTACATCTGTATTCATCCTCTGTTTGAAATGCTCTGTTAGAGCTCATGTGTCTTTAAGCCCTGCCTCCCCATAAGCCCAGTGTGCTCTGATTGGTCAGCTTGCATACTATGTTCTGACTGGTCAACAGCCAGAGCGCCATCCTGCTCTGCCCCTACACCGTCGTGGCTTTTGCTAAAGTGCTGTCGGTTCTGCTGTATTAGTTTGAGCCAGAGTCCAGTGCTGAAAGCCATGTAGAAGAAGTTGGTAAATCCACCTTTACAAGCTAGACTGGGCAGAGAGTAAGGATGGTTATAGGATGACATCACATTGTAACGGAGAAAAGGGCTGGAATTCCAACGAGGCATTTCAGGCAGCCCAGAAAAGTGGTTTCAGTGGAAGAGAGTTTCTTCCTCTGAGCGTGTACTTTGGGGTTTATTACTTAACTGCTTGCTAGACTGTTTACAAGCACAAAAACCTACACAACACAATAAAGGAAAAGGAAAAAAACTAGAAAAGTACCGTATGTCCTCTTTAAAAGAACCATGTAGAACTGGTTGCTTTCCATCATAGACACCCATTTTAATGCTGCAATCAAATATTTAAGCATTGCTATGATTCTTTGGGTGTTCACATTTCTTGATATGACAGCTGCCTTTACTAAAGAACCCATGTTCTGAAGATCATTTCATGGGCCAGTGTGAAACATGACATTTACAAATCAAAAGCTGAAAGCAGTAGTGCAGCAGACCAAACACACACACATATACCATCCAATCCAGGCAGTACAGCTACAAGGAGATTACAAGCTCAAGCCGCTGGCTAGCTCATTGAGTTTGACAGCAAGAAGGATAAGGTCGGAGTGAGTGAGGGCATGGAAGGACAAGATGAGTGTGAAAGTGACTATGTTAAGGATTAAAGGGGTAAGTCACTGTACACGCCTTCATGTGTGAGCTAAAACATATATCCAAAACTGTAATAATGATTAGAACAATGTTGGAATTGTCAGCGCCAGTTTGGAAGCCTTTTAGCTCTGTATTCCGTTGGCAGATGCTCAGGAGTTGACATGTGGCGGTTCTCTTGGTCTGTTTCCTTAATTGTTCCTCTTTGACCCTGTTTCACTTCCTCCCCTTCCTTCACCATCCATCTTTCTTGACAGAGATGAGCAGATACGTAGATTAGTTGGAAGGGGTAGATGCTGTCAGTCAGAGTTTGTGGACTTCCTGATGGATGAGGTGATTCATTGGATCAGTGGGGCCTCTATTCGGAAGAATGAAATTGGATAGAATCCCTCCTGGCCCGAGAGAGAGAGAGAGCAATAAGTCCCGTTGTCGTTTCTTTCCTCCCGTATTTTAATTCATATATTTAGCCACAAGGGTGTTTGTCTAGTTTGATTGATTTTGAGCTTCCATTTTTCCATTCTGATTTCCATATAACACATTGCTAAAAGCACTCTGAGAACTTCAAATGAACTGAGAAAAGCTTCAATAAACTGACAGCTTCTAATGAATCATTTTCACATGCTAAGTTGTCCATATTAATCTGTTGCACATTTCATAAGGGTTATTCTCAGACGGCTACCGGTCCGGCCTTTCCCAGGGGATTTCACAGATTTGTGTTCATAATTAAGTTGCTGGGATTGAACAGTCATTCCAAATATTTTGGAGTTAAAAGGTGTCCGTTTAAGAAACTTACAGACTTTCTTTACAGTGGTGGTCATATATAAACCGGGCCTTGTTATGTCTACAACACCATGAATAGATTACAAACCTAATCTTAAAACAAAGCCTCATTCATCAGCTCACATATTCATAACCATTTTGTGTAGTAACGTGCTGTGATGTATTTCTTACAGCCATTAAACACTGAAGATGTCCAGTCACCACCGCTATATAGAATTCAATTCAAGTTTATCTAGGACGTTTATCTCGATAGACACATTTCACATCAAAAAACTCTAAATGACTTTGTTTACGTTTTATAATCGGTGGATTTCCCCTTTTGACAGATAAAGCTGGAATTGGTATAGCACTGCTATGTCTACTCCTACACAGCTACTTCTCATGCCTCTGAGGGTGTATATGGCATTAAATGTCCTTGTTCTTTTCCGTTGGTCTGTTTTTGGTTACCTGAGGGCTTTGTGACAGCTACAACGTGTTCCCGCCTCGCCACTCAGGGGGAGCATGTTCTAAAAAGCCTGAGAGCCTCTTTTCATGCCTTATTTATTTACCTTTTTCAAAGCCCTTAACACTAAGCCACATTGTCCCTTACAAGAGAAGACATACGAAAAGCTAGAAGGCTCGTCTTTTGTGCGCATCCTTTAATGTAGCGTTTCGGAACGATCCCCAGCCCGGACGTTAGGGATGTGCATTTCTTGTATCTGTCAGGCTTAATGAATGGATAATGTGTTTAACCGAAGCAAAAGAAAATAACAGTGTGAAAATAAAAGACTTTGCTTACCCTTGTATAGACATGTAACAGCACTGGCATTGCTTAAAAATGGAGGGTGCCTTAGAAGAGGTGATGAGCTAAAACTACAGATAACTGGTAGGCTGCTAGAAGATGATGAGGACTCAACCTCATCATGTTTATAAACCTAGCCAACGTCAGCTAGAGTAGTTAGCCTAGGTGGTGATAAAGCCACACCGTATCTGCCTTCTCAGTCACATCCTCATCAAACCGCTCACAGTCTGTGTACTTGTTCATATTTACAAATGATAATAAGAGTGAACTTAACACATTTTAAAGTCCTCCAAAACATAAACTACTGTTTCATTGAATGATCTCTGTATTGTTTCTATATTCCTGTGATGAAACATAACAAATAGCCTCATAGTGATTTCAGTCATTTGGATACTCTTACTCAAACTGTTAACAGCGTGCTTGACTACCTGTGCACATCCTGTATAGTCCTAATAGTGGAATTAGTAAAGAGCATTTAGGTAATGTGGTAATTTAAACTCAAAGGTTTTATACTTGCACATCCCGTTTACAAAAATGGCTCTTGAAAGAACTAGTTTGCTAGTTAGGGTTATCTGGAGCAATACCAGAGAAGATCCACTTATCATTCCCTAAAGAAGCTTTTGATGGGTTCTTTAGGGAAAAATAAGTGGATCATCTCTGTAATTGCTCCAGATAACCCTTATATGGCACCATTATTTTTAGCAGTACGTACGCTCATCATCAAAAAAGAATAGTTGCACAAATAGTTGCCCAGAAGGAATCAACCCACAGGAATGAAACCTGGTGGGTGGGTTTGAGATTGTGAGACATGCAAATGATACAAGTTTCATGCTCGGCTGAGCATGTGATGTAAGCAAGGACGAGCTTCATCGCTGTACCTGACCGACCCAACAGCTCCGACTGTTCAGTGAGCAGTGGTCCCCTCCATGAGTCATCTTGTTAATGCCAGCACCATTTGCAGACGGCTGCATGATGCAGGACTACATGCACACACACCGTTACGACGACTGCCCTTAACATCACGTCAGCCTCGCCAAAGACTGAAACGGTGTCGTGCCAGACTGTCATGGAGTGACTCAGAATGACAGCGGGTCTTCTTCAGTGATGAGTCCCGCTTTTGTTTTGTTGGAGACAACCAATGAATCCATGTGTGGAGGCACTACAGTCAGCACCAAGATGAACAGTTTGTTGTCTTGCGTCACACGTCTAGAAGGCCGGGTGTCTCTCCTCCTTCACCCCTACTGCAAAATCTGCAGGAACTGGGTAAGAATATTCAAGCTGCATGGGATGGATTATCACAGGACACCATTAGGAACCTCTACAACTCCATGCTGAGATGTCTGGCATGTTGGGTTATCAAACATGGCAGCCCGGTTCCATACTGTGAGTCACTTCTGTATGTGTAGCTTAATAAATATTGCCAATATCAGTCTAAATTTATCATCATTTATTGTTCCTGGTAACCTTTATCTTCCTTCCCAATAGCACTGTAATCCCACACTTCCTTCTGCATGCAGCCTCCCTCTTTGTTGATGAGTGTATGTTGAAAAGAGCTTGCAACCCCAGGTAAGGGGTTAACAGGTCTTGTAGATGTGATCTTCTGCTAAGATTGTGACTGGAGGGTGTGTTTAAATATGGGTGTTCATGGCATGTTTATCTGGGAACATGATGGTAACTAGGGCTGTACCCGACTCAGAATTTTGTCAGTCAAGTCGGATTTGCCCGTCCTGACCGATGATTTGACTATTCGTTCATGTTTTTTTCTCAATATATATTGTCTAGTAATCAATAAAATCAATTTGCATACGTTTCAGATCTGATGTCCTCCTCATTTAGAAAGTCAGCAGAGTCACAGGAACATATTTTTGAACTAAAAGAGACATGGCATATGATGAACGATCTGAATTGGAGCCTGATTTAATTACAGAATATAGCATTGGGCAGCAAGCACGTATTTGTGCTGTACTTATCTTTAAATAAAAATAATCTTAGCTGTAAACAAATAAATAAAAATATCTGTAATTTAGGTTCTACAATAATGGAATTATAATAAAACAAACGTCTTTGGTCCGCTTTTCCTTCACCGCAAACAGCCATTATGTCTAAAACGAAAGTCAGCTCACTGGTTTGAAGCAGTGTTCATGTCTGACTAAATGACGAGCAGAATTAGGTTTAATTTGTTCGGATTCTCTTCTTCAAAAGCTCCTCCAGACTAACCCATCTGTCCCCTTTCTCTCAGGTGTGAGGAGTAGGGAGGACAGAAGAAGCTAAAGAAAGGAAGAGCAAGAACGATTCAACATGGCTGCTGAGGAGAAGCCTGGCGTGAAGACCAGTACCTCCATCCTGCCCTGCTTCCTCTTTGTGGAGGTGAGTCAATTAACTCTGGTCTGGAACCTGCTTGATGTTTGAACTCTTTATTGTTTCTTGAGGAGGACCGCTGTACTGAGATGCTTCAAGGCCAGTTCTAAGTTTTATGGGAATGTTTCATCAAAGCTGACTCTAGAACAAGAATAATCAAGAAGTGTTTCTTTTGTTTGGCCCTGCTCCCTGTATATATCTACATTTCTGGTTTACATGGCTTTCTGTGAGCTAGGCCTGCGCAGTATATCGCTAATCGGTATCTTGATATCGACACTCACAGTACTGATGTCTCAGAAGTCAGCATGATATGCAATGAGCTTCCAACGGATCACTGAATATTTTATTGTGTGCTGTGAGCACCCTGACCAGTCGCACATGTTCTTTGGGTGTTTGGATGAATCCAGGCATTCAGGTGATCTAAGAAATGATGCTTTATGATATGTTTTATAATATATACCTTATTTGAAATGTTAACATTTATTTGATATCTAGGAATGCCAGTGTGCTAACTATCCAAAATGACCAGTGAACCTTCTGTGTTATCATATGTGGTGCTCAAATGATTGTATTGTGCAAACGTTTAGGCACCTCTGCCCAAATTACATATTTTGTTTATGTCTGAAGTCAAAAGGTGTAAACAGAAACAGCAGCATGCTATTTAAAAAGAGCATTTATTTCCAAATGTCAGTGCACAGTTAATTTAGATTTGATTTGCTTAAAAAAATGGACACTCTTACAGTTACAGACTAGTCTCAGAATGTCCAAGACCGTAATCAGCTCATTAGGACTGGTTAGGCAGATGAAGACTTGTCTTCAGGAATCAGCAACTCATGACAATTTCTGAGTGCAGTCAATTTTCTGACTTTGTTCCAACCCTTGCTGACCGTGGACCCTCGTCTAGCAGCTGACTAAGGCACTGAAAATTATAAAAACTGTATATAAATTATATACAAAAACTGATGCCTACAAATAATAAAAGATATTGAACAATTTGTACCCTTCCGAAATGTCATTAGGACATGGCAGTTAGGGAGAACCTTGAAAGTCAAAAGGAAATATCTGCAAAACCAATAAAACTCTCAGGTAAAACCGCTCGTATGCTGGCCAGCAAAGCAATGCAAAACCTCATATGCAAACAACACATTAATAAGCCAAATGCATTTTTGGAAACTGTCTTGTAATACCAATTTGTACCTCAGGAGGTGATAGTGAGTCTCTGTAGAATCTAGTGTAGTCCAACCTGAGATGAAGAAGTAGCATTGCCGCCATGGAATACTCTTGTCAACAATGTTGAAGGTTCTGCTCTCGGTTTGGTCATTTAAGGACAGGTAGCCAACAAAAGGAAGAGTAAATGCAGCGATGGCTGAAACTTTTAGCAAGTAACCATTATAACGACCGCTACCCACACTTGGCAAGAAACCACATCTGGCAGCAAACAACAGAAGTGATATAAATACAAGCAAAACAAGAGTTAACATGGAAGTTGCTTTCCACTCCATGCTGGAGTAAAGGGATGAAGTTTATTGCTGAACTCAACATGTTTTTCTGGACTGGTAAGAACTGAATTTTCTGGTGCTGTGTTGCCTCCTATGGTTTGAGTAAGAATTTGTAGGATGTATCTTACAAATTGATGTGCTGGATCTATTATGCTTTGGAATTGCATGCAGCTAGTAGCAGAGGAAATTGTATTGGTAAATGAAGGAATGCATTCAGCACATATCAGCAATTTCTGGAAGCAGTTGTGACGCAGTCACATTTCCATGACAGCAATCCAAAACATATTTCAAAATGCACCATGAACTACCTCAAGAAACACAAGCTGAAGATTTTGGAATGTGCTGCATGATTCCCTGACTTGAACGTAATTACAATCTGCTGGGCAGGCAAGACAGCTCAAGAGTAATGTAGAAATCTGATTATAATGAATCAAATATAAAGTGGCTGTGCATTAACATTTTTCAGAGGCTGTATATTTAGATGTTTGAACTCATCACCTGGGTATAACACATGTCACATTTATGGTTCATCAGTACCTTTTTATGGTATGTTTAACTAGTATCACAATCATAAGAAGCAGCCGTATATTCAGAATGTGTTGTTTTGCCCACATTGTGCAGCCCGACTGGGAGCCCCTGCTGTTTCTGTGTTAATGTACACAAAAATAAAGGTGTAAAAATTGGCTTGTGATGCCAAAGAAAAACACTCTGTTCCCTTTCAACTGAGTGGGTCCGACTGAGCTTTCTTTAAAAGCCATCTATTGAAGGGTTCAGTCATTTTCAACAGTCACATTGTTCTACAGTTACATTGTTCAACAATCACATCGTTCTGAAGAAACCTGACTAATGCAGTTTAAAGAGCAGAATCCACACGATCATGTTCATGTTCCTATATTTTATTCTTGCTTTTTATGGGCTTCTAGCCAAGTATGACACCTAATGGTGATGCAGCTCACCTCTGCACCGCTAGACAATGTTTTTCAGTGGGTGCACCAAAGCGTTTCTGTACATCATGTAATGAAATGGCTCTGTTTGTGCCTGGGAAGTAGAGCGAAAGACAATTAAGGAGCTGCTGTGTTATTATAGAGTGAACTCAGAGCGTTAATTTAACGTGGCTGAGGTTTCAGCCTGATTGTACGTTACATCCTATATTTACTTACTAGGAAATGCCGAGTCATTTATGTACTGTAATTATCAATTATTAACACAAGGCAGTGCATCATGAGAACATTCTCTGTTTTGATTGAAGAATGGGCAGACTGACTGGCTTTGGATTCTCCAAGCTACAGAAACCAAAGTGAACATCAGTGTCTTGGCAGTGCTAGTTAATATTTCAGCACTGCAAGGAAGCAGTATTTATCACTATGAGCAGTGAACGTGTTATATCTCTCCCCTCGCCTCCTCTGTCGCTCTGAGTTTGATGGAACAAGCTGGTGTGCAGCTGTTGGAGCGTTCCCCTCTCTGCAGGAGGTCTTAGTGAGAGGCTGTGGCTGGTATCAAATATGCTTATGTGTTCACAGGAGCTCAAATGCGTCCAGAGACATGAGGCATCCCTTTGCACACACTGATGCACATTTTACCCCAGCTGGGATGAAGTTCTTGACTGGTGTGGTGGTAGCACAGTGGTTAGAGCATCAGGCAAGTACCAAGGGACAGTGGCAGAGGAGAGAGCAAGGTACCAAATCAATAGAAAAAATAGACATAGTCCCAAAGCAGCTTTACAGACCTTCATGCCAAGACCCCATGCCAAGAGGAAGAAACCTGAACGTGAATTAAGACAACCCATACTCCTGTCGATAATACACATACACTCATTAAAAGAATAATTGCACCCAGAAGGAAGTTTTGGATTTGCAATGCTTTTAGGAAGGAAGATAAAGGTTACCAGGAATAATAAATGATGATAAATTTAGACTGATATAGGCAATATTTATTGAGTTAGACCATTATGACAGCATGTAGACCGCATGTACTCCTGCATCGTGCAGCCGTCTGCCAATGGTGCTGGCACTAACAGGATGACTCATGGAGGGCATCACTGCTCAATGTCTGCAGTCACGGCTGTTGGGTCAGTCAGGTACAGCGATAAGGCCTGTCCTTGCTTACATCACATGCGTGGCCGAGCGTAAACATTGAATCATTTGCATGTCTCATGATTCCAAACCCACCCACCAAGTTTCATTCCTGTCGGTTGATTCCTTCTGGGTGCAGCTATTTGTGCAACTATTCTTTTGATGATGAGTGTAGATTCATAAGCAGGGTTGCGCCAATGGCAAAATGGGAGATCCCTAGTGATCCCTAGAGGTTTGATCCCTGGTGATGCCACAGCCATCTGTGGCCGGGATTCCAACACAGCAGTAATCTGCTCTACTCTCTTGCTTACTCTCTTCCCTCTTCCCCCAGTCAATCATCACAGTGCAAGCCAACATACAACATGGATATCTGTTAGCGGACATAACAGAAATGGCAGTTGGTGTTCTCCCCGACGCTAGTTGAGCTGTCCAGTGTGTTGTGTTGTTTGTTGTTTGAAGCATTATGTTTGAAAAGATGCATTGGCTACATTCATGTATCTCGGTGGAGGCTCATGCTCATCTTAAAAAAACAAATGAAGAATAAATAGTAAGACATTGCGACTAATTCTACCTGGATCAGCATTAAAGAGACACATAACATTTATTTATTTATGGTTAGAAATGCTGTCACGTTTTTTTGTGTAGTAGTCCAGCTTTGCCTAAATGTTCAGCTCCTCAGTGAATACAGTACTGTGGAAAAGTCAGAGCCCCCCGTCCATTTATTTAATTTTCAGTCAAGATGGCAAAGACTGTTCAATGCTGTGCATGTGAAAGGATGTGCAGCTATAAGGAAGTCATTACTGAAGAAAGACAAACAAGATGAAAATGTACTAATCAAAAAACAAAAAAAGCTGCTGTTGTGTTCAGAACAATGTTCATCCCAGCATTTTGTCATTACAGTGATAACAGGACTGCTATTAGTGAAAAAGTTCAGGGTTAAATAAAATACAAAAGGTCACTTACAAAATACAAAAAATACACACAAGATCACTGTAATCACTAGCCAGTATAATCGAATCCCACACAAACCGGGCAATTCTGATATCAGGTCTTCTGTTGGACATTTACACAATATAAGTACATGGGTGAAGAGGAATACAAGATGAGCAGATCAGAAATCACCAATTTATGCAGCTAGTTAATGATCGCAAGGGATGAGTTATATATCCTATTGTCCTAGGGAAGAGAGTCAAAGAGCATCAAAGAGTCTTTGAGCTCAGAACAGTTTGATTAGACTGTAATCCTTTGAGACGATTTAGTGCATCACAAGTCTCAGACTTCAGCACAGATTGATTTGATTGTTTTGCCGCAATTCAGAATTTCATGTAAACGTGTACTGAATGGACACTGACTGGAGGAGCAATAGTGGAATATAGAAAATAAAAACAATACGGGATGTTTTTATTTTTAAACATAACCAGGGGACTGTATTTTTGGCCAAACAATTAGGGCATACTATATTGAACATTATTATATTATTAAATATTGTCATTATATAGCATTATTATTCGTTAAACTGGTTATAGCATTCCAATGCAGTTGAAATACCATCCTTAGATCCCTTATGTCCTCACAAACCCTGAAAGTGCATCGTAGTATCAGCAAAGACAAAACACGTCTGGGATGGCGGTTGTGATGCTTTTGCTTACTCATATCGCAGAAGGCTGTGAAATTCAAATGAGTCCTCTAACAAATCACAGAGTGTTCTTCCTGACCAGTCATAGACGGTGCAGATGTTCTGTTTTTTCATGAATAAAACTGTTCAGCTACTCTAACAAAGTCCATACAGTCCATATATGAACACCATGCCACAAAAACGAGTCTGTTTTTATTTAGGGTTTTTGTGATGATTTGAGAACACACTTATTTACATATATCCACCTATTTAGTGTACAAAGTTTAGCTCCACCCATTTAAGTTCTAACAGGTGTTTCTGCGCTGGGTACTTTGACCTCATTTGTAGTTTTGTGAACAATTGTTTTATTTATTTATTTATTTATTTTTGTGATAGAAATTAGCACACGTGTTATCAACCGCCAGGGTGTGCTGGCATGTTATGAAGTTTACATTAAGGGAATAAATAAATAAAGGAAGGAAGGAACAAAGGAAGGAAGGAATTAACAGATGAACGAACGAGTAAACAAACATTATGAATTGGTGAGTAGGTGAGTGTTGTTTTTATGTGACCTACAAGATAAACATTCAAAAACTACTTAGGGCTCTTCCAGGCTTTGATGGTTTTTGTTTTTTGGGAAAACAGAGCTCATTTATCATATATCAGTGTTTAAAAACACAGCCTGATTCATGTTAAGGGGTAAACAGAGGATGGGAAAGGGTCATGGAAAAAAAAAAAATCATTATGACCGTTTTTGATATATAAAATCATACCAATGTTATAAGGTAAACAAAAAAGTAATAAGGGGAAAAAATTTAAGACATCAGCCACTTACATGTTGGAGGTAATATTCCTATCATGTTTTGTCCCTGTGTAATGTGTAATATGGTATTTTGTCTGTTTCTGCAGCTAGTACATAGTACATAGTTTGGCTAACAATTGCATTACATATCACACTGTGTAGCAATGGGGTTCTGACTGCATCATGTCTGAGAGATAGAGAGAAGAGATTCACTGGACTAAACAATATTTGAAAAAATGATTTGTCAAATTATTTGGGAGTAAAAATTGCTTTCTTGCCAACTTTAATTTTTGAGAGTTTTGCGAGGCACTTTTCAGCCGGCAGGGATTTACATAAAAAGCTGATAGGATTTTGTGATTTAAACAACTAGGAGGGGAAAAAATCCAAGATTTTGGAAGGCTCGAACACAGGGAGGCTGAGATGAGACACACTGGCATTTCTGCTGCCGTTACTATGGAGACCAATCAGCTGGATTTCTCGCCATCCGTCTGTCTGCACACCCTTCTATCTCTCCGTCCATCAGTTTCATCTTTCTGCCATTTTCACTCTGGTTGTCGATCTCTACGAAGTCTCCCTTTGTCTGTTTCTGCCTGCAGAGTAGAGTGTGCTCCCCCTGTTTTCTCTCTCTCCGTCTCATTCTGAAAGCGAATGTGTAGTGAGGTCGTACCTTCACACTATCTCTGCTTTGATGAATGTGTGATTAACATGCTCTCTACTACAAAGAGAAGGAATGATGTAACACACTGGAGTGTAAATCTCATACAGCGATTCAATTTGAGTTGTTTTTTTTAAGCAGTAATTCAGTGTATTATCTTTCCATCTTATAATCCAAGTATTCCACTGACTTGAATGCTGTGGTATGACTAATAATTAGGGAATATTAATAATCATGGGTCGATGCCAATATCTCACACCCAATAGTTTTCATGTACATATGGGTTTATGTTAATACAGTCATAGCAGTCTATACCACATTACTGTATGTTAATGTTGTGGCCATTATATATTTGTTGCTTTATGTTTATGAATTGTAACTCAGCAAATAAATAGAAATTGTCCACTAAATCTAGCAGAAAAATGCCATGTTTATGTTTGTTGTCCTTGTAGAGTGTTACTGTGTTAACCAGAAGTGTCCCCAGTTGCCCATGTTGCCCTAATCATGTTTGTCCAGCATGAAACTAAACCTGGAATGGTTTCAGGCCTTAAGGTTCTGTGCAAACAAGCTACCTCCAAACTAATAACCTTATTAAAACACACTCTGGTTGTGCAATTCAGTGAACAAGAATGACAATCCATTCTTTGATGGTTAGGGGTTAAATGATATGTTTTATTTGGGTATAGTTTTATATTAAACTAATATAATATTAAACAGTTTTAACAGCATTGCAAAACATTACTAACCCGTACTAGCTAGGCTTTTGGGAGCCAGAATATATGATACACTGTTTCAAATCAAATTCAAAAACATGTATGATAGTTGCCATTGGATGCTGTTTTGAGGTATGACATTTGATGACCATGGGGCACCAAACTTGGGAGCACAGAGCTGTGGGAACATAGGCACACTCCCCATGTGTGTGACTGGCTCATAGGCTTTGTTTCGAAGCATGCTCACATGTACAGATTATAAGTTCCAAAGTGTTAGGATTTTGCTTTGTGCCAGAAGTGTGCTTGTTACAGACACTTTTAATATTAATAACTGGATGCACATTCAGGATCTGCAGATTTTAGCCCAAAACACGTAATCATTATTTTTCTGCACATACCTAATGTGCAGGTAGGCAGATAAGTGCCGGTAGATGCACTGCGTATGAATGATGCTGCGGCACCTGTACCTAAATGACATTAGCATAATAATGGAGAGTCAATAATGTTGTTTATGTTGCAAGTATGGCTGATAGAGAAAGTAATGCGCTTGTGTATTACAGGGGGAGAGAAAGAAAGAGAGAGAGAGAGAGAGAGAGAGAGAGAGAGAGTGAGAGTGTTTTTAGGCTGATTATTCTCTAAGGTCTGTTACACTTTGGAGGGAAAAAGGGCCTTGCTTTTTTGCATTGCTGCTACATGTTTCAGCAGGGGGCGCTGTTGGAGCAGTAAGTAGCTTCTTTCAGTATTGGCTGCAGTACCGTTTCTGTCCACTGTGGTGTGATGGCACTCTATGTGAGTGCTTTATTCAGAATCAGTTTATTTCTCTGCAATTTTTTCTTTTCTTCCATTTGCCATTCACATCTTAAACTGTTACGGTGATCTAACCTGGAACGTCAGGAGTATTTGTATCTGTAGACGTTCATGTGTGGTTACTTACACACATGACAGGCACAGCAACACACACACACATACGCACACTCATTAGCACCACACTGAGGGATCACACACCTTGCTCAGTGTGTGTTTGGCTGGCATTCTTGTCACTATAAATATCCGGCGTCTGACGGCGGCTAACACTTGTTCACTCGCACCTGTCGCATAGAGAAAGTCTTTCAACTGAAGACATGTACACACACGCACACAGCCCACACACACGTACACATCAACCACTCTGTGCTTTGATCAGCCGGGCAACCCTGAATAATGCTTTATTTGGTTACAATCTGTTAAAGGCTGTCTTACGTGCTGAGAGAGAGGGAGAATGGACAGATGAAGAGGCATTAGGACTAAACTACAACAGAGAAAACTCCTATTAGACATAACAAGCATGCTGTAAGTGAGTTATAAAACGGAGGAGGAGGATCAGCTAAAGCTCTGTCCATTAAAGGCAAATTTTAATGACTTTTTAATTCATCTGTATACTTAAACTGTTATAATGTAAAACATTCCGAGTGGTCTAATGTGAAATGTTCCATGCTAGAGGATGTACCGAGTCAGAATAGTTACCCTAAAAGCCACTTCACTGAAGGTTATTACATGGAATAATAATGAATACACTGCCTGTATTGGTTTTCAGGCATATCAGTGCATGACATCTTGTGCAAATGACCCATAAACTTGACATTTGAACTTGAAACTTGAAACACATTCATAGTAGAAGGTTACATGTGTGGCAATTGAAGGTAAAAAAAAAAAAAACAGTCCCCGAAGAAAACAAGGCCACTATTTGACCAGAAGATGCGTGTTGGTTCGCTGGTGGTTCTGGATGTTGATTAAAATGGCTATATCTGTGTTGTAGACGTTGTGACCCCGGGTCCCATCACCACCACAGTATAGAAATCAGGGTCTGTAAATTTCTCCACACGCGCCATTTCACATCAAACCCTTCTGAATAGCTTTGTTTACATCTCAGTGATTGAATTCAGAATTTAGTAAAAGTCCCAATTACGGATACTATACACATCAAACCTTCAGCTCAGGCTATCTGGTAGCTTCCATACTGTGCTGACAGGACTCAGCAGTACAAAGCATTTTGTTATTCACACATAAACTGTCTACAAGATGCTTATATCAGTCATGTATGTTTGAGAATTGACAGAAGCCCCTTTTTAAGGCCATCACACACCCACCCACACACACCCACACACACCCACAAACACACACAAAAAGAGCTTCCAAATAAATTTACCACACTTCTACCAAAATAAAGGCCTTCATGTGCCAGTGTACTCTCTCGCTCTCTCTGCTGGCCTCTCTTCTTTGCTTTCACTCGTGCCTCTGGAGCCGCACTCCTCCTCCTCCTCATCTTCCTCCTCCACTCTTTGCCTTTCTTCCTCCACAGCAGAGAAGAGAACCAGACCAGCCCTTTTCCAAAACTCTCTCACAGTCTCTCTCATGTTAGTCTTTTCCAATCCGTCCTTTTAGCCGTCCTTCAAATTTATTCTCCAGCAGCAGTGATACACCTACAGTCTAGATCTCTGAGCTCCTATGATTTACGCTGATAACCAGAGAAGAATATTATGAACCCCACAGGGCTAAAAATCACTAGCAGTGAGTTTGATTACAGTTCTTTAGAAAATGATTCGGGGTTTTGTGCGGAGCTGTTTATGCTGTAACGGACTGTAGACAATAAAATAATATGCTTTTTATTATGTCCTTTTATATTTAAAGGAGTTTTATTTTGATTAAGATTGCTATAATTAATAACAATCAATCATAATATTCTACACCTGATTCTGATTAATCTGCAGCTTTAGATCAAAAGCCGTTTTTACTTTACAGCTCCAGTGTTCTCTCCTTCCCTCCACCCCCCCTTTCTTTCATTCCCTCTTTCTCTTTCTGTCTCTTTTTCTTTCTCCTCTTCTCATTCTCCCCCCTTCCCCTCACTCTTTCTTTCTCTCCTTCTCTCTTTCTCTCTCTCACTCCATCTCTCATTTTCCTTTTCTCCCTTTTTCTCTCTCTCTTTCTGTCTTTCTATCATTCTCCCCTTCTCTCTCATTCCTTTTTCCTATTGCATTCTCTCCCTTTCTCTCTGTCTTTCTATCCCCCTTCACTCATCTTTGCATTTTTCTTTCTCTCCCTTTCTCTGTCTCTCTCATTCCCCCTCACTCTCTCTCTTTGACTCTGTCTCTCCCTCTCTCTCATGCCCCTCTAACTCCCTCTCTTGTGCTCTCTCCCCTCTTTCTCTCTCTCTTTTTCTCCCTTTATTTCTCTATATTTTTTGTCTCTGTCGCTTACTCATTCTTTCCCCTCCCTCCCTGTCTCACACACACACTCTCTCCCCACCCCACCTCTGTCATGTGCTCCCTCTCTCTCAAACTGTCACTCTCTCTCTTCACGGGTCTCCTCCACACAGTGTTAGTCATATTGAATTGGACATTATTACGTAGTCATGCTCACACATGCGCGAGTACAGGGTCACAGGGTACACACACACACACACACACACACACCTTTACGCCTGTGGATTTGCTCCTACCTCTAACTCCCCAATCCCAACTGGTCATTTCTGGTCTGCTGAATCTTCCAGCGCTGCTGCCTGGAGTTAAACACAAAGGCAAAAAATTCCTTATCAGACATCTGTTCTGAGAGAGAGGGAAAAAGTGAGAGGGAGAGAGAGAGAGACAGAGAGCGAGAAAGAGAAAGAGAGGGCGAGGACAGAGAAAGAATGGGAGTAGGGGGATGGAGAGAAGAAGAAATAAAGAAGCTCCGGCATAAATAATGATCATTCTGAAATCAACAGGAAAAGAAAGAGTGGTGTGTTTGCCTCTGCCAAAGCGTTCACACTTCTGCTGCCAGATTCATTGAGTGAAAAACGATTAACGCTGTATTCCTGAGGAGAAACAACAGAAAGATCTCTTTTGCTTGCTGTTGTTGGTTCAGACAGTGAATCAGCACTGTCATATCCAAACCTCAGAATGTGCTTAAAGACTTTTTCTCTTGGTTTTCTTACAGCGTATTTTACCACTTATACATAGAGCAGTCCATAATTTTACATTAGTGCTCATTAATATTTATGAACCATTTTCCTTCCCCTTGTGAAGTTATGATTTTAATAATATACTAAAACATGCTTTCAGAATTTTTTTCTTATGTTAATGCATAATACTCTTTTTCATTCTCTTAGTAATAAAGGGCATTTCATTTACTGTTGATTTTGCAGATTTTACAGGCTACAGTATTGTCTGGAGAAACAGACTCTGCCTTAAGGGTGAGAAATGTGTTTGAAACACAAACTGGTCAGGGTTTTTTGTGTTCTGTTTGTGGTAAATCTAATAGTCACGGATTATTGAATTCCAGAGTCTGGAAAAGGCTAAATATGTTTATTGCCTCTTATATTCCTTTTTCAGTTACAGTGCAAACAGAATTAAGTCTTTAACTGGAGAAAGACCTGATACACACATACCAGCACAACACACTCTGTCAGTGTAAGTGCGGTGCTGTGAATGATCCACTACCCAGTTAATATACAGTATAGTCAGTGGTGGTCCTTTGGTGCTCCCTGTCCATTGATAGATGAGGTAGAGGGCGGTTGATGAAGTGTGCAGTTTGTTTGTTTCAGTTTGGCAGTCTGGCAGCAGCAGGATCTTAATGAAGGCAGCATACAGATGTGTACCTTTTAAAACATGTCATTATTCAAACTTAAACTGACTGTATGAGATGTGTATGCTTGTAAAGGTTGACAAAATACGAATGTTGGGTAATTTAGACTAAATCTAAGGAGGAGATATGAGCGACTTAAGTTTCCCCCTCAGACAAGCTAATAAAGCTAACACTGGAGCTGGTTGGTGCAACATTAGATGCTTTTAGCAAACTACACTCATCATCAAGCAAATAGTTGCACAAATAGTTGCACCCAAAAGGAATCAGCCGACAGGAATGAAACTTGGTGGGTAGGTTTGACATTGTGAGACATGCAAATGATTCAAGTTTCATGCTCGGCTAAGCATGTGACGTAACCAAGGACAGGCTTTATCGCTGTATCTGAATGACCCAACAGCCACAATTGCGGGCGTTCAGAGAGGAGTGATGCCGTCCATGAGTCATCCTGTTAGTGCCAGCACCAAAGGTAGATGGCTGCACAATGCAGGACTACATGCACACAGACCATTATGACGACTGCCCTTAACACCATGCCAATGTTGTCAAAGACTGCAATGGTGTCATGCCAGACTGTCATGGTGGTCCTGTCTTGGTGGAGATGACCAACAAATCCATGAGTAGAGGCACCGTGGTCAGCGGCAAGATGAATGGTTTGTTGTCACGCGTCACACAACCAGAAGACCTGGTGTCATTCCACCTCCACCCCTACCGCAAACGCTGGAGGAACTGTGTGAGAATGTACAAACTGCATGGGATGGATTATCACATAGACATGTGACATGTATTAGCAAACATGACTTCCTGACTCCATACTGAGAGACACTATTTCTGTATGTGTAGCTTAATAAATATTGCCCATATCAGTCTAAATGTATCATCATGTATTGTTCCTGGTAACCTTTATCTTCCTTGCCAATAGCACTGCACAGTTTTATATAGCCACTTCGTACCCGACACATCTGTATCTATTGCAGCCAAGATGTTTATTTAGCTGGAGCAGGTGTGGCAGAAAGTACATCTACACCAGGATCAGTGTTGGTGACCACTGATGTAGACTTGCTCCTCTCTGAAACCAAAAATTGCTTCACCGAACATATGATGTCTTTCACTGTAAAACTAGGTTTGGGTGATATGTCCAAATATTATTTCACAATACTTCAAGACAGTTTGATGATACATGATATGCATCATAATAGACTTTTTTTCTGAGATCAAAAATCAAACCTGTAGTACCCCATATAAAAGCTGTATAATAATAATAATAATAATAATAATAATAATAATAATAATAAAGCTGTAACTACAATGATTTTTATACAACATTTTACAAACTGCACTGTACATAATCCAGTTATAATGATCTTTGTAGTGAAACAGTTAGTGTTCTTTAAACACTGATGATATCCATATGCCCAGTGAACATGGTGACACAATGTTTGCCATGATTTTGCATACTCCTAGCATGAGCTCTCTACAATGCTATTTTAACCATCGTTTAGCCTATTATTTCTGGCCTTCAGATCACTGCTAGTCTCACTGCAGATGAGGAGTAGTAGTGCTTAGCAGTGGCTGTTACTGTCTAGGAGTTGCGGTAGGTGTTTGTAATGAAACAGACTATATATGTAAGAACAAAGTAGGTGTACCCAACAAACTAATAACACAGCCTGTATGTGTGTGGTACTTACAGTGCACTTGAAGTGTGTGAGTGTGTCCTGTGTGTGTGTTGGGGAAGGTTGTCTCAGAGCTCTTAATGGACGACATGTTTTTGATGGCAGGCCCCAGTGCTGCACCTTCGACCTACAGCAGTAATGCTGAAAACACAGAAGTGCTCTCTGAGCGAGCGAGGCTGTAACACGGCTCTGAAACACTAGCGCACCTGCGGGAACCATACACCATTAAAGGGAAGCAGAGGGAAGAGAACACAAACTGAAATGCTGGAGAGGTTTACTGGGCGTATTGTTTCAGTGTTAATCAGTGTGCTGTTTTTTTTTTTGCTACGATGGTACGACGAGGTCAGTAGACTGAGGAGGATTATAATTATCCCAGCAGGTACAAACACGTGTTGGTGTTATTTCGTATTAATTTTACTCTCACTCATTTAAACAAGCAGCAAAACTTGACTAAAAAAATGTGGATTCTAAACTTCAGTTTCACGTTTGTGTTTGTAAGTAGAGTAGAAAGTATTTTTGTTATACATCTGTATAACATCTGTACAATGTTATTGTTCCACGTTTAGGCTTTTGTGGAAAGAAGCAACATCATTTACATTTTTGCACGTTTTTGTCTTTTTTTTGTAACAAAAATAAAAATCAGGCCTATCGGCACAAAAATTGGGAAATACAGTTTATTTCGTAACAAACTATTTAATAAATTGAATAATATCGTAATTACTTAAATACAGTAAAGAAATGACAGCAATAACCATCAACCACGCTAGTTTGGATAGTTTACATCAGCTTGGCTTCCATTGTTTCCACATGTTGTTAGTTGCTCTGGATAATCTGATATAATTATTATTATTGTTATTATTATTATTATTATTATTATTATTATTATGCAACAAATAAATATGAAAAGGAAACAATTAAACAGTTTTCAACCTTTCAGTTCCTGTCATAACTTACATATTACTCATAACACATTTATTCCATTGTGTTGTAGATACTAGGGCTGTGTACTAGCAAGAATCTGGTGATGTGATATGTATATTACAATTTTTAAAATCTAATTTCAGGAAAACTGTTGCACCCTTATCCTACTAGATTATGTTGGGGTAGAAAAGTTGTGACTTAAGTTGGGGTAGAAAAGTAATGACTTAAGATTACAACACTGCCATGTAGTGGTTAGAGGTTTAAACACAACACAGCTTGAATCCTTGTCTTTGCAAGTATTAATTAAGAATCAATGCTGTGGTTTTGAAAATTGATACAGTATCACAAAACGTAATACGTTTATCAGTATTTTCTTACACCTGCTGTCTAGAATTATTTACAGAGTAATATTCCCTCTGGGTTAAGGCATGGCGGTTTTCCACAAAGCAGGATTTCTCAGTTAGCCAAGTAAACCAAAGAGGAGTTCTGTCCAATAGGAAAGTAAGTCAGCTCTTTACCTATTGGACAAGCCTGATCTTGGGATTAACTTATCTGGCAACTGGGAAATCTTGCTTTGTGGAAAACCCCCTAGGACAAAAGGGTTTAAGTAACATTTCACTGACTGTAATGGCTGTAGTCGCAATAGTAATCAGAAGAAAGTGGATCAGTTGATGCTATCCAGATAGCATCCTGAGTTACATCAACGCTCTAAGACAACACAGCAGTCCTACATCCATTTCTCTTTCCGTTTTATTTAATTCTGTTCCTGATGGAGTCATAATCAGTAATAGGATTACATCAGCAGTAAAGATTAGTGTAATGTAGAGGCTGCTTTTAGTATAAGCATTATTTGAGTCTTACAGTTTGAAGTCTCATCATGAGGCAGAATTCAGGGTGTTTGTGTAATCTGGGTGTTTTGTGGTTCTGAGTGAACGTTTCCTCTGTGTATGGTAAATCTGTATAGGTTTATAATGCTGCTGGTAGGTCATTGTAGAGTCGGTGTGCCAGTCATGTGGTAGCTGAGGTTGAACTATACTGGCAGTTCCATGAAATATTTAGCGAAGCTAAAAACCCACTAAGTTAAAGAACAGCAGCAGAGACAGTAGAAACAGCACTGTAGGGAGCAGAGAGCATAAACGATGGATGAAAGGATAACGCTGAGGAGACTTGTTCAAAGTTGTAAGTCAGTGTTGAGCTGGACCCATTGTAAGCAGAGTGTTCTACTGTTGTTAGCTGGCTTTATCATCAGGATGTGTACCCAATAGTGTAATAATTGCCCTGTAATGTAATAACCCCAAAAATGTAATAACTTGCCCAATGAACTTAAAATGTAATAATAATTTTACTGATGATGTGATAACTTCATCATTGGGAATTGAGTACCTTTTCAGGCTGACCATATGTAATGCCTTATTACGTTATTGAAGCATATTTGAATCTTTTAATAGCAGTTAATAAAAGCTCCTGTAATGTGTTTCTGCCGAATGAAGTCTTGAATGAGCCAAATAAGCCACCACTTATAAGAGTCTGGTAACAATATGCTCCATATGTTCCTCCAAAAACCATATATATATTATCAGTGTTAATCTGCCTTCACAGATAAGCAAGGCTCCCATGCCATGTACACTAATCCCCCCCATACCGTCATGGATGCTGGCTTTTGATGAACTAGTCACTGCCGGATGGTAACAACCTTGAAATCCAGGACTATACTAAAGGTTTAATGGGCTATTTCTTGCTGTAAATCTTCCAGTTGCTGTTTTTATGTGCTGCCCAGCTGAAGTGAATACAGCTAGCCTTAGTCGACTGTCTCATCCTTAGGTAGACAGTTGGCTGTCTTCATCAGCCCTTTTCGGACCAACAAGCCTGACCACCAAAACACAAAGATGTGTCTTCATAACAAGAAAACACCATATAAAACCCATAGCCTGTATCATTGGTCTTCACAAATTGCTCTTTGGCTTTTGCCAATGGGTGCTAACATTAGCTAAGTTAGCTAACTAGCTAACATTAGATCCCACTAGCACGAAACTTTGTTTTTCTTCGTTTGTTTAAGAATTGTAACTTTCCTTGTCGACAGCAGCTGTTTTCTATTCTGTTTCTCATTGCAAGGAAAGTGCTAGAATAATAACGCAGTCATTTTTTTGGATCTATTCGAGTAACGAGAGCCTCATCTAGTGTAGTAGAAGCTACCACCTGGACGTAAAAGTCAATATGTCATGGCTTAACAAGCAGATTTATGTTAAATAAAACCCTCCAATGAAGCTTCTAATATATGCTTCTGATTGGTTGCAAATCTCTGGAGCCCAAAAAAATGGTATTAGAAAGAGACCGAATAATGTTTTTTTGCTATTTCACATTGAGAAAAGTTATTTATGAAACTATTTGCCTTGACAGTCTTTCACAGTGTGACGAATCCCTACCCACCTTTACCTTTATAAGACTGTAAGCCTGTCCGGAATGCTCTTTTTACACCCCGTCATGTTACAAACCTGTTACCCGTTGCTGCGTGCATGTAGTCCTGCATTTTGCAACCATCTGCCAGCGGTGCTAGCACTGACAGGATGACTCATGGAGGGCATCACTGCTCGCTGAATGTCCGCAATCATGGCTGCTGGGTCGGACAGTGTTGCATGTTTAACAATCTGTGGGTTCTCCCTCTCTGTGGTTCTTGTAGGTCTCCCAGATCCTTCATGTCACTGGTGCGAGCCTTTTCTGGTAATATCTGCCCAACCAGTATGGCACGCAATACATCAGTAGACCATCCCACTTCCTCTAGCCCTTTCAAACTCTGCTTTTGAGCATCTCCAAGGCATACTTCACTTGCAAAGGAAGCTACCAACACAAGAGTATGAGT
The DNA here is from genome assembly GCA_034552555.1 of Semaprochilodus insignis. NCBI lineage: Eukaryota > Metazoa > Chordata > Actinopteri > Characiformes > Prochilodontidae > Semaprochilodus > Semaprochilodus insignis. Next base: position 5,531,717 of record CM067477.1, on the reverse strand, counting down.
CAGTATGGAAAGCACGCGCAACAGGACGACCTTATATAGTCAGTGAGGTGCAGCCATAAGGCCTGTCCTTGCTTACGTTACATGCACAGCTGAGTGTAAAACTCGAATGCTTCGCATGTCTCACGATGTCACACCTGCCCACCAAGTCCTTTTCAGTCCTGTCAGTTGCTTTCTTTTGGTGCAACTATTTTTTTGATGATCAGTGTACATTACCAATAATGTAGTACAATATATTGCACTGTCAGCAATGAGTAACGACAATATATATCTCATTACATACTGCATTACATTATGGGGCAACTTATTCAATTATTAGGTGTTATTACTTTTTTGACCTAGTTAAGTGCAAAATCTAAAACATTTTTGGGAAATTGCTACATTATTGGATTCTATAAGACTATTTCCAGCACAGATTCTTAAGATATTTGCCTTTAAGTTTTTGACAAGTACTGTCTTTCAAGGGTGAGCAGATGGCTTGTTTAAGATAAGATAAAAAAGACAATCATTCTCAGTTTGCCTTTTTATACAGTGGGAAATGTCATGGGCAAAAGATTTTAGAGATAAAATGTCTCATTTAGTATTCTCAGAGAAAGGCTGTTGACACAAATTCTGACTAGACATGTTTTCCTGTCATAAGTGCATTAAGCAGTCTCTTTCAAAGGCATACACTTCTAAATAATTTACAGCTCAAGCTGTCACCCCACAACTTTAAAACTAGAAAACTATATAAGGGCCCATGATCTGAAAAGTAGCATACAAGATAGGAATTAATAGTTTTTTTTCTCCAAACATGCAACAAATTGGGCAGTTTATTGTTTTTTATTTTAGCTGCAGTTTTATGTTATATCTATTGTGAGTCAGGTAAGTGCAATGCTGCTGCTAAACCTATGCTACAAAATGTTGTAATATAATTATGCATGACTTATGATCATAAATAAGCAGTTGCCTCTTACATTCAACAACACGTTATAGTATTTGGTTCATGTTGTTTTACTCAACATTATTCTGATGAAGATCTGATGAAAATAGTAGATAACTTGCTCACGTCCTCACATAACATGACATAACATTTACTCACATTACTCGCATAACATGAGTTCTCCTTGAATACATTTCAGTTCAGTCATCAGATTCATCCTCTCAGGGAAGGGGCACAGAGCAAAACCAGGTTACAAATGTTCTTCAGCACCTTGTGTGCAATTATGCATTTTCACCAGAGAGGTCTTAAAATTCAAATCCCTGAAGATATCTAAATAGTTCTTAAGCATAAGGTGTGTGTGTGTGTGTGTGTGTGTGTGTGTGTGTATATATATATATATATATATATATATATATATATATATGATAAAATTCTGTTTTAGAACGTTACGATATCCATTGGTGGGCAGTATGCTGATGTCTATTGCGATAAATTACATTCCTTAAAAATAAAGATGCCACAGAAGTTTTTTTGAGAGATGCCTTAGAACAACAGAACTTGGTTCCTCCAAGAACCTTCTTTGAAAAAGAGACATGTGAGTGTGAAGAACCATTTACAGATTTAAATGGCTTTAAAAGGCTTTAAAGAACTTTAACATATATTAGAAAGCTTCTTTGCTAATTTAAGGGTTCGTCCTAGAATCTTTACAATAGTTGGAGGCTCTTTTCATTTTAGGAGGTTCTTCACATCTCGTCCCCTGGAAGTGCTTTCAACAGTCAAAAGAGTCAAAAGTGCTTCTTCTGTAGCATCATGCAAATAACTACTTTTTAGAACTTGTAAGTTTTCTTGAGTGTACTTCACAACATTCTTTCTGAGTGCAAAAGTT
>CM067477.1:5491752-5515312 GCA_034552555.1 Semaprochilodus insignis | reverse complement strand
CTCTCTCTCTCTCTCTCTCTCTCTCTCTCTCTCTCTCTCTCTATGCCGGTGCTGTGTGTGGTAGTAAGGGGAGTGGAGTGTAGGCTTTGGAGTGTTCCTCCTCCTCCTTCTTCTTCTTCTCGCTTCTAAAGAGAGGATCATGTTCTATTTCCAGCTGGTGATCATGGCGGGCACCGTGCTGTTGGCGTATTACTTCGAGTACACGGACACGTTCCCCGTTCACGTCCAGGGCTTCTTCTGCTACGACAAAGCCTTCTCCAAGCCCTACCCGGGGCCGGACGATAGCAGCAAAGTGCCGCCGGTCCTCGTCTACTCGCTGGTCACTGCCGTCCCTACCATTACGGTGAGTACACAGCATGCTGTTCTCTCTCTCCTACTCTCTCTCTCGCTCTCACTTTCTGTTTCTCTCGCTCACTCACCGTGGTGGGCTAATGGTTTGGGAGAACGAACTTGTGCGTGGGTGTTGATGCTGCTGCTCGAACGCGGATAAAAGGATAGACTTGTATGTGTGAGTAGGTGGGCGGCTTGTTGCGAGGGGGTGTGTATGTGTGAATGTGTGAGTGAAAGAACAGTTCTATGCTTGATTTACAACTCACATGTCAATGCTGGATGATATATATCATCTAGTATATCGGTATCGGTGTCATACAGCAGCACCTTTAGATAATGTATATTTCGATATAGAATGTGTGTGTGTGTGTGTGTGTGTGTGTGTGTATATATATATATATGATAAAATTCTGTTCTAGAACGTTACGATATCCATTGGTGGGCAGTATGCTGATGTCTATTGCGATAAATTACATTCCTTAAAAATAAAGATGCCACAGAAGTTTTTTTGAGAGATGCCTTAGAACAACAGAATTTGGTTCCTCCAAGAACCTTCTTTGAAAAAGAGACATGTGAGTGTGAAGAACCATTTACAGATTTAAATGGCTTTAAAAGGCTTTAAAGAACTTTAACATATATTAGAAAGCTTCTTTGCTAATTTAAGGGTTCGTCCTAGAATCTTTACAATAGTTGGAGGCTCTTTTCATTTTAGGAGGTTCTTCACATCTCGTCCCCTGGAAGTGCTTTCAACAGTCAAAAGAGTCAAAAGTGCTTCTTCTGTAGCATCATGCAAATAACTACTTTTTAGAACTTGTAAGTTTTCTTGAGTGTACTTCACAACATTCTTTCTGAGTGCAAAAGTTTGAACAAATGACCTGTTACCATTAGTTACACATCCTGTACAGAGAATACACTTCTAGATGGCTTTGTGTTTGCTTGTTTTAATGCACAGTGTCTCTTTATTTGATGCTAACATTAGAAACAACCAACACACTATATAATATGTACCATATGTTTTGCACAGGTCACATTTTATTTATATACTTTTTGCAGTATATATAAGCCAGCAAATAAACAGCATTGTGCTTTGTAGAGGACTTGTTAAAGTGTTTTTAAATCAACAGAACATATAATTTGACATCCAGGCATTTGTCAGTTTGGTTTGCTAACAAGCTGGATGTTTGTTACGAAGACAGCATAATTAGACCGAACTAATTACATTTATTGCAGCGCAGTCTGTAAAATCTGAATTAAAGTTATTGTAAAATTGTCGTTGTTGATGGTATTTTTAAACTGAGAGCCCACTGGAGGATTTTCTTTGTTTCAGCTTATAAAATCTAAAAAAACAATGTTATCATGAAAATCACTTATTATTAACTTATATTTAAGTATTGTGAAGTTATATTTTTGACATATCGTCCACCCGTTGTTGTCCATGCTGGTAGAAACACAGTATGTGAGGCCACACTCTTGATACAAATGTGTTTTGTCCTTAACTAGACACGTCAATTACTTTTAACACCCAATATTTTTAAATATCTCTGTGTCCAGGGATGACATATGCAGCAGTGTGTTATTCTTAACTGGGTACAGAAAGTACACAATGTGTCAAAGCAGGTAATACAGGTACGGGTGTTGTAAGTCTGTGTGTTTACCAGCATATATTCTTACCCATCATTGCTGTCAAGAGATTTTATTGTAATTTGAAATCACTTCTCCAGTTACTTCCGTTAAAAGCTACATTGGTACTTATCTATTTTATTTAGGCCAAGCAATCGGGTCACAGCTTAGAGCACCAGTGAACAAAACCCAGGTGAAGGGTAGAGTGCTAAATAATAACTTAGTGTCAGATCTTCTTAGAAGTTTGAATAATGCTGATCTAATGTAAATGGTTAGCTGAGGGCAAACACAGCATTGTTATGATGATTATAGTGGTTATAATGTCATGTGGACCACTTTTTTTTAGTTCACGTGCAGAAGAAGCAAAAAACAGAACAAAATAAGACCTAAAACTAGTTACGTCAAGACAATCTACTGACATAAAATCGCAGAGCTTGGGAAGCAAGAGGAAGCATTCCATAAATTTATTAACCAGGGATGCGTCATGATATCAGATTCATATCGGTATTGGCAGATAATTACTTTAATAAAAGAAAAATTGGCCTTGGACAGATATTTAACAGTAACGTGTGATGAAATCCAGAAGAGCTTTTAGGCAGCACTGGGCCACTGCGCTAAATATCTGCATTTTGTTCATTTTACTTATTAATTTTACTGCAACCTTAAAGATACATTTACTTTTCTCCATAATGCTAATCCAGGTAGAGGTAGTCTCTATTAATGCATTTATAAAGGTTTAGCGTCCAAACAAACATCTCCATATCTCCATATTTTCAGCATTATTGTTATAAATTTCTACATCATTTGAACACAGCAGATGTCATTTATATTGCGCAAAAAAATTCACAGTAATTGGATCAACTGAAATGGTCCAAAATAGCTTGCAGTGAGATCACTTTACATTAACTTACGTTAGAAGATTTTGCCACCTTGTGCAGAGTTATTTTGGACATGTTTTTTTTAAACAGCAGTTAGTGGTGCCACATTTTTTAAAAGTACAATGATTTATTTAATGCTACAGTTATGCTGCAGTAAGTCCTGTATAAAAAAAAATAGTGTAATTATTATGATTGTAATGAAACATGCAGTTGTTCAGTATTTTTAAGACCTGATATCTGTGGTTTGCTAATAGTGTAGTGTATCACAATGTAGTAAGATATTGTCATATAACATGAAATATATGTGGAAAATACAATATTGAGTTGTATTCCCTTTTGATAGAGGGTGGGTGATGTGATGGCAAAATATCATATCACAATATTTACAGGCATTTTTTACTATGCACAATATGTATCACCCCAATATACTAGGAGTGCCACCTGTAAAAACTGGCATAACAATTTTCTGACTACAACACAATCCATACTGCCTACCAACCAGGGCTACTGCAGGTGTGCTGTGTGTATTCTACTGCTTGCATGCATTTGATGTTTATTTAGCTACATTGATATGAATGGGGTTAACACTGTTTCTTTTGCTGGTGTCATCATGTTGTATAGTAAACTGCAGGTAACAGATTGTAAAACCGCATGGATTCACCTCCCACTTTTGCAGGGTGTGTTACTTGACTGTGTGAGGCGTGTGTGAGGGTTATGAGTGTATGTGAGGGTGTGTGTGTCTGCATGCTAATGAGTGAGTTGGCCAGTGTAGTGCTGAAGCCTGGGGAGAGGTGTGTGCGCATGCGGTTGTGTATGTGCCTAAATGTGTAAATGAACATATGCAACCAAGGTGTAAATAGACTGACAGACAGAGCACGTAATCAGCAGAGAGATATGAGAAAAGATAGCGGGAAGAATAAAGGAGTAATATGAACATCATCATATGCGCTCATATCTTTAGGGCACGTGCAAGAGAAATTTGAGCAAAAATAGCAAAGGAGAGACGTACCCGGATGCTGTCAGAGTTAGCCTATAGGAAAAGAGAGAGAGAGAGAGAGCGGGAGAGAAAGTCAGCAAGCATGAAATATGCAGCACCTGGTCCAAGCTCTCTGCCTGCCAGGGCATTCACAAAAGCAGAGTCAGAGTCAATCAGTCAAAGACAGACCCGGCAGAAACTCAGCAAATCAAACTCTGAGTTTTCGTGCATGAACAAAAATCCCCGGTAGGTTACATTTTGGATTGTCTGTTGAAGTCCATTTAAAGCTTGTTCCTTACCTGAGACATGAGACTGATTTGGTTTATCAAATTGACCAGTTAGCCAAGGAATTGTTTAAAGTTGAGATTCTAAGTTTACCTTGAATAAATAAATGAAATTAACACTTGTGGTTTTTGGTCACTGGTTCAGAGCTGACTCTCATAAAACCTCCCAAACCATCGTTTTTAGGTGTGTACTGAATAAAACTGGATTTAGTTCAGAAAAGACAGTAATCAGAAAAAAATGCTACATAGTTTTAAACAAGATCTAATAGAGAAAACTTTTTATTCACATAAAACTTTTTTGATCCTCTGTATCCTCTGCTCTGATTGTAAATCAAACCACAAACGCTTCATTGTGTGCTGGAATGAACTGAATCACAATCCAATACTGTTTAGATAGAGCACCTGTTTTGGTGGTTTGTGGCTTCTGAAGATGTGTTTCTGCATATACACACTGCAGTTTTTTATTCCAAGACCATTTTCCTCCTCACATGTAAATCAGTTTCACAGGGTACAAGGTGATTGGTCAAGCCCATAATTAATACATTTTGAATAGTTCATTTTTGATTGGTTTATTCGTCTGTTTCTACAGATACCACTATGGTGTGGTCTGAGGTTAAAATTGGCACATTGTGAATAAAAACTCCTGTGAATGTTGATTCTCATACAAATTAGTGTGATGTCCTGGACTAGCACCACGATCTTCAGTAAGGTTTGCTAACGTCAGCACTACACCCGTGGACTGTGTGCAGAACTAATAATACTTTTCAACATCTTTTTTCAACATATTTATTGTTTACTGACATTCCCATCCCCAGCCTTCTATGGCAATGAAGCAGAACTAAACATAACACAGTGTGTTTATTCTAATAGATTATAGATTCTAATACATTAGTGGTCTTTGAGGACTATCTGTTCAAGCGGTCAATGAGCTCCACTGTGCCCTATTCCCCCAGCTCCACCAGAGGGCACTGTGATGTCCAGCTCAACCTTGAGGGCACATTTGGCACACAAATTAATTCCATCCGCTATAACTTTCATTTTCTGAAGCCTGGGCTCTTTATCACGAACTAGGAGAGCAGACAGAAATCGGTTAAAGTGGCAAAATGAAATGAAGAACTAAACACAACAGAGAAGTGGGGAGAAATGAAATGGGCTCTACGTAAGCTGGTGGTGTCATAGACCCCACTCTGCCCACCCACTAAAAACATTATGCAGCTTTTATGTGGCATCAAGGCGTTGTTATTCACTGTACTGGACAGAAATGCAAAGTGCTAGTAATCTAGTAAAAACATGCTGAAGTAAAAGCTAAAGTATGACTTAGTAATAGTATATAGTATATTAGTAATAATTCCTTTAAATAAGATGGGTCGGCTATTGGGCAGTAACTGAAAGAGTCAAATAACTAAAATTAAAGTTTTAAAGGAATGGAACAAGGAATAAAAACAAAAAGCAATGTGTTCTACTGAATATTGTGGAAAAGAGGATGAAGCTGATGTGTACTTCCTGTTCTGGATGCTTCTTATTCAAACTTTCATGCCACCTTAAATGCTGCTGCAGTTACAGTTAAGGTACCTTAACACCATTAAGGTAACTGCTGCATCATTTAAGGTACAAAGCCAACTTGTGCCTCTTGAAAAGACCTCCTGTGGTTAGCTTGTAGGTGAAATGAAATTACCCTTTCTCATATGGCTGTAATCTGTAGCTACTAAGAATGAAATAAACGATCTTTAGGATGCTTTAATCTCTGCTGTATCACCTTATCTCTGGCTGTAGGGGTTGAGGAGTCACTGTGTCACTGAATGAAGACCATAAATGCAGTTTTATTTTATCAGATTCGCTGCTAGATTGACACTGTTGCTTTCTTTGGATTCCTTTCTCATCTGTTTATTTTCCCTGTGAGACATGTAAGCCGTCATGTAGCCAACAACCACCCCCCACCCAATTTCACATCCAGTAGGATTCCGTTTTGCACCTAAAAATGTACAGTGATGAAGTGCTTGTACTAGTCCTGGGAAAGCACATGCATGGAATGCTGGAATGTCCAGTTGTATGCATGAACAAATGAGTGAATGCACAAACAACAGATAAACAGACAGGCAGGTGAGGTGGCTTATTAGTTCAGGTATCCATAATAGGTTAGCTTTGAACCAGCCGAACTTTGCACCTGAGAATTGTTCATCCATAAGAGGTATGTTAACCTATATGAAAGTAAACATTTTTGTACACCACACCAGAGTGACGTTTAACACCATCAATAAATAGTCTGTGATACTGACTCAAATGTCCTGTCTTTTTGCTCCTTCTCAGGATACTTGCCCAGCAATTAAAAATTATGATGCACCCTATTCATAAACTTGTAGGCATGATGCGACGCTAACTCATCCAATCAAACACAGCCTGACCCAGATTCAGGCAAATATATAACACAGGAACAAACATGACCCAAACTGAACCCAACACACAGCATAACCTGACAAGCCTCAGATTCAAACATTCAAATTCAGAGCTCTGACGAAGTCTGACCCAACCTCAAGCACTCAAAGCACAAACACAACCTGACCCAGACTCAGAGTCATCTTATCACAACAGAGCTCAGATAAAGCACTGACCCAAATTCAGCCTATCAGACAAGGAATACATACACAAGGAATACACACACGGTGTGTAAGGTCTCAGACTTCACTAAAACAAATCACAGCCGCAGCCTGAACAAGACTCAGCCTCAGAGGACCTCAGAAGGTCCATGTATGGTGCATTCGGGGAGTTCTTTCAAACTCATAAACCTGTGAAACTCTTTAAGTTTAGCCGAAGGAAGTTGCACTCAAATGGCTAACAAAGCTCCACGTTACTGGAGATACCAGCCAGAACATTCTCTGATATTAAGGTAGACTAAATGCCTGTACCAAAGTCCATACCTACAGTTTTGTGTATGCATGTACCCGTTCATGTGGTTTCGTCTCTAAGAGTGTGTCCTGTTTTTAAAACATCTGTGATGCTGCATCAAAATCTTGAAACTCTCTTTTTTTATTTTCATTGTTTACAGAATTTGAAAACGCCAGCTGCCCTTCATATAACCGGCAATTCAAAATGACGTACAATAAAAGCACTTTCCTTTTTACTCCACATTCATTTGAGTTTTCGTACTGTAGTCGGGTTTTCTTATTTAAAAATGTACTATTATTATTTATTTCTTTCCTTGATGAAATGATTACAGCATTTGAAATACTGGCACCACAAACTATTAACTGTGTAACAAAAGTCTTAAATACTTAAGTACATTGTTTAAAACCATTTATCTTGGACGGAAGTGTGTTTGTGCTTGTAAAAATACCATATATCAGTAGAATACATTTTCTCAAGGAGAGGTTTGGAAATGGTTAAACAAACATGTAGACATACATAAATACACTACTTATTCTATGAATATTATTTGTATTTATTCTAATATTAGTGGTTTAGTGGGACATACACATATAGTGGGACAGACTGCAAGTTGGCATTCGGCTTGGAGGATAAATTGTTGATGTGATAATCTTGCTATTTACATGGTTGCAAAATTGTTGCATGATGCAGTGAGGTGTTTTAAACGTCTTTGAGGACTGTCTAGTCGAAAAGTCAATGAGCTCCACTGTGCCCTATTCCTCCAGCTCCACCAGAGGGCACTGTGATGTCCAGCTCAACCTTGAGGGCACATTTCTCACACTAATTAGTCCTATCCACTGTAACTTTCATTTTCTGAAGCCTGAGCTGTTTATCACCAACTAGGAGAGCAGACAGAGAGCAGTTAAAGTGGCAAAATGAAGACCTCCAACACGCTTCAGCCACTGGCCATGGCTGCACTCTCCTACTGCTCCCTCCTCTCCTGCTCACTCGTGACCTTTTCAGCAAGTAGACAGAAGGACAATTGACCATTCGTTTAAACTCCAGTAATGCATTATGTATGAGGCATGAGCGTGTTTCAGCCTGTGGCTCCTAAAGCTGGCACTACCTTTCAGAAACATGCTGGTGATACGTTCACATGCCTGCGTTCTCGTTCCCTCTTTTTCTTCCTCTCTCAGACCTCAGGTTACGAAATTCACACTAATTTTTCTTCTTACCATAAATGTGGTCCATCAGAGGAAGATGTCTATTGTCCTACGTTTGGTTCAACCAAACCACTCCAGTTTCTTCTTAGATCAGCATCTCCACATGTACAGCAGGTTCTTAGTGATGAACAGAAGTTCGGTTCTAGCTTTACTGGCAGATACAGTGAGCGTCTGGTTCATAAGAACAAGGTCAAGCAGCAAACACACAGGACAACACAGCTACAGACTGGCAGAGGGCCAAAACCACTCTCTACTGACCGTGATGAGCGCCACCTCATTCCAATGTCACGTCACCACCGTAAGATGACCTCAAGTGACCTACAGAAAGACTGGTGAGCGGTGGCTGGGGTGAAATGCACAGCGAGCATGGTTCTAAAAACAGGCTTCTGGAGGGTCATTAGTGATTTTCTAAATAAACAGATCTAAATACAATATTTGATCTGGAATTTGGGAGACGTTTTTCCAGTAGTGTATAGAATAAAACAGAACATGTATATGTACATATATATGTATATACTTCCCATGAGAGCGGAACTAAATTATCTATGCTTTAGATCAGAAGCATTGTTTCAAATGTGGTTATTTAATGTAACACAAATGATGATAGTACAGGGGTATGGGTATGGGCCACCATCTACCTCATCCTTTGCCTAATTTGGTCTAATTTTCCTTGTGCCATCATCTCCCTGTCAACCTCACTAGAACCATGTACAAAATCTCAAAATATGTTCCGCTTTGCTGAGGTGCTGCATTGGATCTGGTATAAAAACAGGCCTGATTGGTTTACACAACTGGCTATCCTAACACAGCTAAGCTGACAACAAGGATCAGCCAATAATCCAATACAATGAAATATGTTACTAACGCTTTCATAATGCAGATAAGAGGTTAATGGATGTGAATGGATGTGGATGCATGTGAATATAGAACATAGTGTTGGTGTTATTTTTCTATTCTATTTTCTCGCTTAGTATGTGACAGTGTAAGTCTAAGTTTAACCTATGCTTCATTATTTTATCACAGTTTATTACTGTACCTGTTAATTGAGCGAACAGTATAAAAGGTGACTGGAAGTTTAATCACTTTTTGATGAGTTTATGTCTTATTCCATTTCACAAAATATGAACCCCTAATGTATGACATACTGTTATCAGTAAAATCCAGGCTTCAAAACAGCTACTGCAACTGTCTTAGCTATTCAGCACAGGCCTACGTTTGTTCACTGTTATGTAGAGTGTAAAGCTTCCATTATTGGTTAACTACTAGACCTTTAAGTCAATTATATGTTACTATTGCTGTACTATATTAAACCCAGATCCAAATCACAAATCCATAGAAAGTTTTTTTAATTCTTGGAGATGAACAAGCAAAAACACTAATTTATTTACTTGTTTCAGCTAACGTTTCTAGTCTAGTAGTTTTATATTTCACCTCATAGCGTTAAGCTTGAAAACAGTTTGTGAAGCGAGAGTTAACTGATACCAATCATAAAAACACACGAAATGGAAAAGAGTTTTGAATGGTAACGTTTTATTCTGTTAAATTAATGAGGAGAATATAAAATTAAGTTGAGCTTTTTGTCTATTGGTGCGTTTCTGAAATGCTTCCCTTATGCTGCACTTTGCCTCTGGTGTGCAGTAGCCCTTAGCCAGCAGCAGTAGTCTTTTCATTCCTCTTTCTTGGGACTAAACAGATAAGAAACTCACATTGGTTCTACACTGCCCTTTGGTGGGGAGTAGAGTCATCTCATTACTCTTCAATATTAAAATGTTTAACGTCAGAGATTTATATGCCTATCAAGTGCTTCATTTATTACTCATTATTTTACATTTCTGTGATTCTTCAAATCTTTGAAAGTTATCTACATTAGCTTTGTTCCTCCAATACAAAAATAAAGAAGTTCCGATTTCATACATGATTCAGCTGATCGATCACGTTTGAAGTAAGGGAAAATTTTGTAAATTGTATTTTTTGTTCAACAGTCTTTAAATGAACACTCCATACCTCTAGGTTCATTAGGTCACCAGCCCTGGTGGGTAAAGTGGAGAGTTGTTAACAGTTGTTAAACAGTGAGTAATGGCTTTTGCGAGGCTTGAATGGCTTTTTTCATATAAACTTATTTAGTTTCTATTGTGAGACATGGGGCTCAGCATACTCTTACACTGAAACAAAGCGTTCCAGCTGAGTAATATGACTGAAGCATGAAGTCTGCTCACGGTTGTAATCCACAAAGAGAAACAAGTGTCTTGCTCAAACATCTTGGATCAATAAATCAATCACAACAAATCAGAATTCTTACTTGTCTTACTTGAAGATATATAAGGGCACGTGTCAAATAGGTAATATGAATATGAATATAAAGTTAACAATGTGGTATAAAACAAAGAGGTTAAAGTGTAAATTGTCCGCTTTTATTCTTGGCTATTTGCATATTCATAAACCATATGCAGATCACATGCCTTTATGTACATAATCCCCCATTTCCCCTCAGTTAACATAATCCTACATAAAATGGCAGTGTTCAGCACTTGGATACAAATTATTTACAGTATAAGACTGCCTCAAGTCTGCAACCCAAAGACATCACCTGATGCTGGTGATGCCCTACTTAGCCTGTAATGCTGCCATAAGTTGGTTCCTGCTTGCTTCTGGGATGGTTTTTATACATTATCAGTTCAAGCTGTTTTGCATGAACTAATAACGGAACGATTAGGCCCGTCATGTTGATGAAATTTTAACTGCAAATTAATTTCCATATTAATAATTGCAATTAAGATTTTCATTATCTTTGGTTCATTGTATACAGCAAAGTATAAGCATAAATTAACCAGACTGGCTGATTAGCTGTCTTGCATCATAGCTTGGCACTGCCCTCACATGGTGTTATTAACAAACAAAAAGGTGCATTACTCCCCACTGTATCTCTTCATTTTTGTCGATTTATATTTTTGGCGTCATGTGATCACATGAGCTTCTGTTTACATTGTATGAAAACTTTATGATGAATGGACCAACAGAAATAGCCCAGCTTGGGGAAAAATGACTGGTTTTATTGACTTCCATAAAATTAAATGAGGTTTTTGCCATCTCTTGTAAAGTTGCCATTTTGGAGATACTTGGTTTGCTGTGGAAAGTGACGATATTAATTCCCTCAAGTTAGCGCTGACATTCTGCAGTTTAACCTCATAGCTTTATTTTAAAAACAGCATGAATTACCGACTGCACTGTAAATGTCTAAGCAAATGTTAAGACAGGACAAGAAGCACAAAAGGTTGATAGTTTAAAGGTAAAACATAAAAACTTAGGCTCTAGCTTTTAAAGGCCTACCTGTCGTCCTCTATTCTTTGGTCCTCCTCCTGTTGTGTTAATGCTTTGCTCAGGGGGGGTTGTTGTTGTCATTCATGCTGGAATGTTCTGGAACTCTGTACCTCGCCGGCCCTGCAGGAGGTCAAACTTGGTCCAGCTCCTTCCTGTCAGCAGCTATTGAATCAGAAGCACTTTCTGTCATTTGACGTGCTCCTGCGTCTAGGACACGCTCCTTTTTTGTGCATGTGCGTCAATTCAATTATCCCTAAAAACAAGTGAACTTTCAAGACCATGCTGGATTTATTTCTTTATATAGTGACGCTAGCAGTCCAGCAGAATACTATCTACAGTCTCCCCAAGGCATGTGCCATACTAACATGAATTCAGGAGTACTCACAAACATGAGGCTTCTGTAGCTTCTATAGTTTCCCCATACATGTTTGTTTATGCTGTGTTAGGCATGAGACTTTATTAAATAAATTTAAAATACCCTTAAAAAGTATTCAGATCTTAGATATTTATAAAGGTTGTTATGGTTTATTTAGATATAGGGCATTCATTGAGAGTAATTTAGATTGAGAGTAAGAGGAAGATATACAAAACGATCATTCATAGGGCACTTCATAGGGTATTGGGAGGTGGCTGTCCTAAACCTTAACCCATACATTTCAACTTGTAAAAAGAATACTTTTTTTGTAATTTTAAATATGAAAGACTTTTCTTGAGTTTATATATATAAAAAAAACGTTTTTTAAAAACGCTATCCCACGTTCCATGTAATAGAAAAATGCCCAAGAAGCACTTTTGTTTCCCTGAAGAACCTTTCCGTTGTATTTTTAGAGTAGCATCCATTGATATGATTTTTAGGGAACCCAAAATGGCTCTGGCACCACTTTAAAGAACCTTTTTTGTGTCTTTATTTTTAAGAGTGTATTTAATGGGTAGGATAGGTTCATACAGTAGTTCCATGTGGCAGTGACACCTGTATGTTCTAGAGCTGCTCATTATTAGTACATCCTGTATTATACCTGAGCATTGTTAAAGGAAACATCTGGAAGTCTCTATCACAGTACACCGACTGTTATTCAAATCTCCTTGAAGCCTTTCTTAGAGGAAGCTTCTTAAACATCCAAAGGGACCTAACAAAGAGACTATGCTCTTCCTGCAGTAGCCATAGATAAAGTCCTGGGAAGGTGCAAAATCTTTTGAACTGGTTTTGCAGGTGACTATATCTTTCTTTTGATTTTGTCTTTGAGTGAACGTTTTGACTTTGGCTCTACACAACTTTCATGCAGCACTAATATGCATCAGTATACATTTTCTGTACTCTAGTTCTGTAGTTTGATAGCCTGATAGTTGACTCTAGCAGTTCACCAGTAAAAGCATAATAAACATTATCTTTCACGTCTATAAAATGAATCATAAATTATAAAATTATAATGTAAATGTGGGTGCATGAAGAATATCACTTCATTGTTTGAATCACTAGTTTTGCAGCACACTTTAATACCTTATTTAATTATGCTCTAACTAATATATATATTAGTTAGTATATGATGATTGTGTAGTATCACTGCAGAATGGGCCAGTGCATCACAACCACAATGTCAGCCAAGTCTTCCTATAGGTCCTTGGCAGTGATATGGGGGTTTTGCTTTGCATTCCTGACCTGTATTTGAGCAGAGAGTTTTCTTGGTTTTCCAAATCTTGTCTTGATCTCAACAGTCCTCTTTAACTTTCTATATGGCATTACAGACAGTGAAAACTGTAAGCAAAAAGTGTTTAGATATTGTTTGTAGTCTTGTCGTGTTTTGAACGAGTCAATTATCTGTAATTTCAAATTCTCAGGCAGGTCCCTTGATGAGGCCAAGGTTACTGAGTGCAAGCATGATATCTTGAGAAGTTTTAAAGGGTCATAAAATTATTAAGCTTTGGAAATGTCTACACTTGACTTGGATTAAACCCTAAGGCCTTAAACACAAATGGGGCGCCACGGGTTATCCACATGCCATGTTTTATGTTTTATTTGTTTTTTCAAATATTTAAGCAAATGTATAGTACATTATTAGTGCGTCTGTAATTTGACTAGTTCGGTCCATACTTTCATATGCTTTAGTTATGGCCAATTAACACCCCTAGTTAGGATCCTTGTTGTTGCACAATGTTGCTCTATATATGTATGTATATATGTAATATTTTACATTGTGTGAGGTGCTGTGCATGCGTTTAATTAGGCTGATGTAGTCAGTCATGGGGGAAAAAAGCATGAACATGAGTGGGTGAGCTGATAAAAGAGATGCCATCGAATAGCTAAACAGCATGTTTCTAAACTCGAGGGAATGTGTAAAAGTATATTAAAGCTCTTAGCCTAATTAAAAACAACCACTGGGCTAAAATATTTGATCTTAAAAGAGCTCCCAGCCCATGTACCGAACTGTGATCTGCATATCAAAGTAGTGTTGCATTTTTTCTCCTATGTTTTTTTTTCCCAAATGTGTCTTTCTTTGTTGCCAGTTCTGTCACAGATGTGCTTCAGTGCTAAAACATGCATTCTTCACACCTGGCCAGTCAGCACATATAATTGTCCTGAATGGACAGGGAAAGAGGAACTAAGCCACTCTGGATTCTATCCAGTTACAAAATTGTTGGTATTTATGGGATCCTGGTTGTGGATGGCCATGGCAAGACAATTTAAAGTGTTCTCAGCTGTCTTAGCTGCTAAGCCAGTTGAACACACATGCTGGTGGGTGCTTGAGGGACCACTATGTGATCATCGGTAGCACTTTACAGATTGGTAATAAGTAGGTAATGATATGGTAATTTTTTTAACCTGATGGAGGTGTAGTATTTAAGAAACAAGATGGAAATAAGTAAGTCTGCATTTTACGGCTCTAATACCATTTAGTTTCACTGTAATTACTGCCTGTATCTCACACTGTGTCTGAGCACTTAAATACGTAACAGGTAAGAAATAAAACAGAAACAAGTGAATTAGTATTTTACAGCCCTGATACCAGGTAATTACAGCAGAACTACTTCACTGATTTGTGGTTAATAACATTAATAACATATATATATTATATACGTGCCCTTAATTATTATTCTCTCTTATTGTTCATTAAGAACTATATAATAAGCGGGTAATTTTAGGTAAGTAAATCTTGTTACGGCTCTATCATTTTATCACTAAATACTGATACAGTGATTAACTTTTCATTTATTAATGACTAAAAGATGCACATGTAATATTTAGGAAAGTACTTGTTACCATTGTGTTTCTATTACTGCCTTGTTACCACTACAGTTGCTCACTTATTATACATAAAGAACTATAACATAAGCAGGTAATTCTTAGGTAAGTACATCTTGTTACCATTATTTTACCATTTCATAATGGCCTTGTTAACAATGATGAAATAAAATTCGTTACCATAAAATTACCATATCATTATCCATATATTACTGATCTGTAAATTAAAGTGCTACCTGATCATCATACAGACATCATACCTGTACAGAAAGCTGGTGTATGTTTTAGGGCATTCTCAGACCGCAGGTTTCAGACGTCACACAAAACAGTTTTGGTTCTCGGAAGAAACATTATCAAGTATTTTCTCAAGCTTTCAGGGCCCCGGACATCATGCTAAGCACATACCTGCCAATATTAGGCTGTGAAAATGAGGGGAGATTTTTGGCATAATCAGCCAATGGCGTACTCTCAAGGCCCCAGTGAAAAAGTCAGGCTGGGTCGTTTGAGGATGCTCACCTCTGCCTCTGTGTTGGGTTGCCAGGTACTAATAAAAGGAATTCCACATGGAAACTGAGAAACACATATTTGATTTGGATTTGGGAGAATCACGGAAGAAATTACCAATCGGGAACACAGCAGGAGAACCTGTTAAAAATAGAGAGACTCCTGTGCAAATTGGAAGTGTTTTCAAATATGAAAGTGACCACCGCGCTTTTATTGGAGGCGTTATCCGTTTAAGCTAATTTTTGAAGCACACCATGTCCAGCTCCAGCATCATGCAGTCTGCAGTCAATATTCACACCAAACTGTGTAATTTTGATAGTTCACTGGATTATTACTTGATTCTCATCCTTATAGTAGAACCTTTTTAGCCCCTTCTAATCAAGATTCACTTTCTATATCAAACTCCATAATGTAGTCATTGTTTTCCATTCTGAAACATACTTGATTCATCTCATCAGTCCTTCATTAGCTGTATCATGTATATAAGAACAGACAAAGCACTAAGCTTGCCCTCCTCTGGCTTTGTAATGTTAGTTCTGTATCTAGTGTGGTTAGGTCTCGTGATAAAGGCTTTTCAGACACAGCCATGTCTTCACAATTAACACCCTCAGTCTATAGCCTGGCATCTTCCTTCCCCCGAATAACAAATCTCATTAATCACTCCAGAGAAAACAGCCATTAGAAGACTCATTAGTGCTCCTGTTCAGACAGCAATGCCTCCGAGTTCCTCATGAATGAACACTGACTGAAACTGACTTAGTTCTATTTTCTTGCCCTGAAGAAACAAGGACGTTTTTAAAGCTCATAAAAATAGTCTTGATTTCTGCGGTGTGAGCTTGTTTACTACATACTGCAGTTAATAGCTTCATTTACCTCACAAGTCACAGCTCATTAAGTCACTATGTAGAGGTTATCAGACAAAACCAAAAATGGTTCTTTGGAATGATGCCGTAGATAAAAACACTTTACCAGTTCTATTTTTAAAACATTAGACAAAATTATTTCAGAAACTTTTTATGGCAAAATAAGACAGCTAAAGTTAAGACGCCTCTATTTCCAAAAGACAAGGGAGGGCTAAACCTACCTTCTATCCTAAATTTCTATCGGGCAACGTAACTTACAGCTATAGTAGTGTGGATAACTAAAGAAACGGATGTGGGGCGAATAGGGATGGAACCAACATCATGTCAAGGGGTGCAGTTGAAATAACTCGCACATGAGCAAAATAAAATAGAGGAAGCGCAAGACTGAAATGAGTGGATCAAGCAAACAGTGAAAATATGGTTAGTGGTACAAAAGAAATTAAAATAGTCAAGCTCCATTTGAAGGGCCAATAGCATCAAACCCAGATTTTTGGCCACAAGGAATGGGCAAACAAGGGATGAATATACAATATATCACACAACTGATTACCTGGCAAACCTTGAATGACTTTACACCCCATGACTTTACAAAAATGTGATATTTTAACACTCCTTCTATGACCTCAAAGTACAGTAACACATCTGAGCTACGTTGGAGGGAATGTGGCCTGGTGGGGGGCTCTTCACAAATGCTTTTTGGGATTGTCTAAAACTTTTTGAATTTTGGAAGAATGTTCAAAAACAGATTAAACACATTTTAGGGATAAGACATAATCTAGATCCAGCACTATTCATTTTGGGCATATTTCCTAATAATATGACGGATGGAGATTTGACCTGTTTATTGAGAATTTTACTTTTAATAACAAAGAAAATTATAACTTGCTGGTGAAAATGCTTCTATTTTGCATTCCTTTCTAATTTAATTCAAAGATTTTTTTTCATCACAATTGATATCAGCATAAATATTGAGTGACAAGTACAATCTTTGAATGTTGACATGAATTTCAGAGTTTCTTAGTACTTAGTTTCTTAGTACACACATTATGGCTGTTCTTTCCAAATAGAGCTTTCAAGCCATCTAGTGAAAAGCTCTTTATTTCTTCATATCACAATATGTAACGCAGAAAAAAACATACTGCAGTGTAATTTTTTTCCAGTATCATGCAGGCCTAGTTTAAAAAAAATATTGTGAGATCAGAGAGGTGCATCACTAGTGCACAGTGGTTGTGTACCCCCCCACAGGTCTAGTAAGAGGGAGCCCTCAGTGTGGGCGTTAAGCTGTGGGGGAGTGACTCCACCTGGGGAAGTAAGGCAGATGGCAGCTCTGAGGCGAGGGAGTGCTGGCATTTCTACATATGTCACACTCGGCAGCTCTCCGTCACTACAACGCTGCTGCTTCTTCCCTCAAGCCTGTGCTGGCTAGGCCTGAACTGTAGCATTTCATGAATGTCCATGGGGTCACATTCTATTAAAGCCATGGGTTGGCTAGTAGTTAACTTATCCCTTAACCCTATTAAGCCATGTGTCTTTCCAGGTATCCAAGAATTTAGCAATGGCCCCTTAAATGCGTTTAAATCAGAGGAGTTCTGACACATGCGTGTGAGCATTTACTACCGTTAAACACGTCAGCCCGTAGAATTGAAGCTTTCTTTATGCTATATGTTTTTTTATGACACACCACTGCAATATCAGCCATTCCCCCAATGCACATTGCATATTTCGCCTCTCTCTCTTCACCGGTTGCTTTGGGGAATTTTAAAGCTCCCATTGTAGTAAAGAATGTACACTTTGTACTTCACATCTGTAAACAATATTTGGAT
This sequence comes from Semaprochilodus insignis, assembly GCA_034552555.1. Lineage (NCBI taxonomy): Eukaryota > Metazoa > Chordata > Actinopteri > Characiformes > Prochilodontidae > Semaprochilodus > Semaprochilodus insignis. The sequence goes on along the minus strand of CM067477.1, from coordinate 5,497,393 downwards.
ATATAACAGTATTGTATTTCAGTAGGTGAAAATACAAAACACAGAAACACAACATGATTTCAATTTCCCAATATTTTCCAAATATTTGTCTCTGTGTAAAAGTTATTTTGCCAATTACCTTTCTTCGCTCTGAGGAAAGTTTGGCTCCATGGGGACTAGTGATACATATATAGAGTAATAGTGCTCACAGAGGACCAACTTTATCTCACTGTAAACACAATGAGATTAATTGGGGATTTGGAGACCTCTTTGACGTAACTATGTATTTGTATGCAAGATGCGGAAATACATTGGTTGTGCTTCAGACCCCCACAAGCAGAAGAATCTGACTGTCATGAGTGCTCTGAAAGAGCATTTAAAGAAAGGACGTAGGTGAATTATCTATTATTGTCATTACATCTTCGTTAGTATAATCTTAATTTTACATTTGAGACCTAAAAAAACAACTCAAAATATTCCCACCAAGTCTGACTTTTAAATGATTATTTTATGTTTTGGCATTTTAGATCTTAGATTATGGATTTTGAACCCATAAAATTTTTTACTTGTCCAGAAATTTAGTTTGTGAGACAAGCTGAATAAAAATCACCACATTGTCATCTGTGTTGTATCCTTACATATCCAACAAGTGCAACAATTTTGCACAGAAAAGCAGATTAAACGATGGCCTGAAAAGGTCACTTTAGAACAGGTCATGGACCAAACCGCGGTTGTTGTCTAAAGTTCACTTCTGACGTTTTGCACTGAAGCTACAAGGCTAATGTAGCCAACTAGTAATGGAAGCTTAGGTACAAAGGGACAAAACTGAAACAATAGTAAGGACAAAATTTAGGTTTGAAGATGGCTGCAAACACTGTTTTGGCTAAGTTATGTATTTCTGTCCATTTTTAAAGAAAACAATGCGTCATACAGTGGCAGAAACCACTAACACTTTGGGCAGAGTTTGAGGCGAGTGTGAGGTGATTTAGGCCTGCTGTTTGCTGGACGTTCAGAGTTTTAAGCGTCCATTACTTGTTAGCTAGTCTTGTAGCTCCAGTGCGAAACTAAAGAAGCAAACTTCGTAGGCCAAACATGTCTTGGCTGGGTGGCTATATTTGGGGTAAATGGGAAAGCTGTCTAATACAGATTTTCTGCTGAAACCACATGCTCACACACATATTCACACTTAATGAGATTAAGGTGATTAAGACCTGACCATATTCTCTCCACATGCTGTTAAAATCCAGATTTATCCTAGAATTAGAAAGGGTAGAATATGCTTTTGACGTACACCCACTGGTGACAAACACAGACACGATGACAATGCCTCTTCAGTCGCTTGTATGTGCGAACATAACTAAACCCCCACTCTCTCGCTCTTGCTCTCTCTCCACTTTGTTCTCCCACAATTCCCCTCTCACTCTGTCTTTATGATTACCGAACAGAATCTCCACTGAGAAATTTGTGTACTCGGTCTCAGATGACTCATGCTAGTTGTTGCGCTACCTCAACAAACAAGGCGGCTTCCTTTTCAGAGCACATCTGACAGAGCGGGATTCGAACGGAGAAGAAAGGGAATAAAGAAAGAGTGCAATCAGACTGAAAAGGGCTCATCTTCTCCGCTACTTTCGTACTACAGCTGTTCAACCGGGCCATCGAGAATGGAGGAATGGATTTAATGGGCGGAAAAAGAGAGAGAGAGAGAGAGAGACGGAGAAAGCATGAAATAAAACAGGACAGGAGTAATACAAAGAGAGGGGGAGTGGGTGAAGCTAACCTACTTCTTCCAACTTTGGTTGTATTTGGTTTTGAGGTATAAATAAATAAATCTCTGACCTCACAATCATTTCTTTCAGTTACAGGTAATACATCACAGAGTCTCACATTACTGCTCAATTCATTTAGTTTAGGATGTTTTGGTACTGTTGTTATAGTTATTTGTATTAACACCAACCTTTTTGTTTGATGGAGGATTGAGCAGCAAATCGAAAAACAAGTATCTCCAAAATTGCAACTTTACAGGAGAGGCCAAAAACCTCATTTAACTTTAATGTAAGTCTATGGAACCAGCCATCTTTCCAAACAGTTTTGGGCCATTTCTGTTGGTCCATTCATCATGAGATTCTCACTCAGTGTAAACAGCAGCTGCTCTGTTCAAATGATGCATAAAAGTAAAAATGGACAAAAGTGGAGATACATGTTTTTCATTGCGATTAAATATAAATATAGATGTAAACACTTTCTATAGAATGTGTATATTATAGCAAGTTAAAGTCCCTATGTGCACTGACTACAGTAAAGTGGGAAAGGTTTAGAAGGGTTGTGATGTTGTGTATACAGTGGTTATGTGCGTTACAGTGTGTGTAGTAAGGTGCAGGATTAAAGTGCCGCAGTTTAAAGCAATTATGTGAGAAGGGATTTTGTTTAGGAGAATGATAGCCTAGGTAATCTGAAGTCCATTTCTATTCACCTCTATTTGGTTGTAGAGTCCACATCTGTTAGGTTATAGAGTTCACCGGTATTTGGTTGTAGAGTCCACCTCAATTCAGTTGTAGAGTCAGCCTCTATTCATTTATCCACGTGGATTAGGTTATAGAGTTCACCTATATTTGGTTGTAGTTCACCTGTATTAGGTTATAGAGTTTACCTATATTTGGTTGTAGNTATTTGGTTGTAGTTCACCTGTATTAGGTTATAGAGTTTACCTATATTTGGTTGTAGGGGCCCCCTCTATTTGGTTGAAGAGTCCACCTCTGTTTAGTTCTTGAGTCCACCTCTATTCAATTGTAAAGTCAGTTTTTTCAAGTTGTAAAGTTCACCTCAATTTGGTTATAGAGTTCACCTATATTTGCTTGTAGAGTCAGCCTCTATTCAGTTATAGAATCCACTTTTTGTCTGTCCACCTCTGTTTGGTTGTAGAGTCCACTTTATTTGGTTGTTGAGTCCACCTCTATTCAATTATAGAGTTTATCTATCCAGTTTTAGAATTCACTTATTTGCTTGTTGAGTTATATCTTTACTAGCTTTACAGGGTGACAGATGCTGTATTTTGGGGTGTTCTATGGTACATATTTTTGACAGAAAAGTCTAACATATTGCAGTTTTTAAGGTTTGAAGAGTCTTTAAATAATGCAAAGTTTTGGAACCAATTTGAGTTTTTTTACGTGTAAGAGCCGTGAACCATTTAGGAACCTTAATTTTTAAAAGCATATCCTTAGAACACTGATTGATTTCAAAGAATGTGGGACACCGGAAAGGGATAAGCTGAAAAATGCTATATGGGGCATAACACTCAGCTTTATGACTTAACAGTTTTGAGGGTATGTGAAAGACATCTTTGTTGCAGAGATATCTACTGACATTAGCTGTCTAACTAGCTAGCCATGGCTTGTCCTGTCCTGTAATACCAGTTTGTACAGCAAGCGGTGATAGTGAGTCACTGTAGAGATGAGCCTGCTATCAGTACTGCCAGGACAATGTTTTCTAACCTCTCCAACATTTCTTCTAAACTGGCGAGGGAGGAGGGATGGACACCACAACCTTCTAGTGATGCGTTGCCCCTATTTGTTTGGAGTATGAATTAGACAGGTTGCATCATCCTACAACTAGCTCCTTTAAATATGTGCCTACCATGCTCTGCCAGAGAGACTCTGTGAAGCAGCTCTCTGTGCTTATGGATATTTTCCTACATCCTGCTGTGGTTGGAATGGCTTTTTAATGGTTTTTCATGCACATGCTCTTGTGCTCTGTTCACTTGGAAGTAAAGGTTTGTTTCTGCGTCAGTTAATACAAGAATCCTCCGGTTTTTACCTCCATGAGTGAGTAGCAACATCAGACACTACTTTACCCAGCCTAGCAGAACAGGGCTTTATCCTCTGCACACAGGTGTCCCTGTGGATGTCTGTCCTAAATAGTCTTCTGCGCTAGCCACATGTGTTCACCCTTGTGTACAATGCTGCAAATTTGTTCTCAGTCAGTCGGTAAAACGCACACACACACACACAGAGGGCATGTCAAGCGAGTCACGAAGGAGGAGATGGAAAAGAACGACTGGGTGTATAATTCTCAATCCAGAGGCTAAATAAATGGCTTAATTTTGTTATATCAATGTGCCTCACCAGAGCATCAGGACCAGGGTTGTGGACCTCTGCACTAGCAGGTTTCAGGCAGCATAACCCAGTGGCAGCTCTATGTTGGGGCCCTTTACTGAAAGACTAACTGTAAAACTGCTATATACAAGGTAAAATATATGCTAATGTGTGTTCAAATGAAACACATGGATGGAATGTCTTTTACAAGCACTAACATACTGTACACTAATAGAAACCCCACAGAGGAGCTAGCAGAAAATAGCATTATTGTAGAGGTGAATTTATGGCCTGAGATAAAGGCCTGGCTCTGTTGGCTATTACACATTGAATGAGATGTGAATAAACAACATGAAAATGTGCGTGATGTTTTTGCATGAAATCTGTACATACCAGATACGCCAAGTTTTTATGTCTCTGTGTTATTTGTGATCAAACAGGGAGAATGTATTTAAGTAGCAAGGACATCCTTTGTCCCAGGCAAATGTTGAGATGGGTGGCTGGCTTACTTTCCATTTAGGAAAAAGAAAGGAGCTTGGAGAGTTTCACCCCCTCATTCAGCAGCTGGAATGTTATGAGAGTTTTCACATAAGCTCGGATATCAGTAACTCAGTTTGAGCCCAGTTTGTGCTGCTATTGGAGATGCTAACAGGGTCCATGAGTCTTTCTGACGTTTGCCAAAAAAAGTCTGGTTGCTGGGACACAGCTAAACCGTCAGCATGGTTGTTGCCATGCCAACACCAAAGACCGCCATAATTGGTCGGTGAGTTTATGCTGCCAACAAACGTTTGCAAAAATCCCAAAAAGGGGGAATTAATGTAATGTCACTATGGTTAATAATATCGCTCACATGTGCTCAAATGTCTTTACTGTCATATGAATGAATCACGTTCTTAGTCCGCAATGGAATTTTCTGACACGGAATATTGGATATGGAATCACATTAGGCCTTCTTTGGGGTTTTACCACACGAAGACTGAAACTACATAAGAGACTAAAGACATACCTAAAACAACATGTTCAGGGGTTTCTTTGGGTTTTTGAAGATAATTAGTTATATAAAATGAGATATAAAAGTTAAAAGTAAAGATTTAAGGTCAACTTACATGTGTTTGGTTTTCTAGGGGTAAATAAGGTTGCACTTTTTTGCACACAGCTGCTGTTTATTTGCTGTATTTAGCATTAAACATCAGATGTGGCCTGTGCAAACGTTGTGCCACATTGTGTAGGTTATGTTGGGTTTCATTGATTATATTGAACTGAATGACCGAAACTGGCACTAAAGTCGGATGGAAAGTGAGATTTTTAAGTTGTTTTTTTATGTTCTCTGTGGAGGATGTGTTGACTTCAAAATCAACAGAATTATATATATATATATATATATATATATATATATATATGTAGATATACAGATACATAAACTCATCATTAAAAGAATAGTTGCATCCAGAAGGAAGTGTGGGATTGCAGTGCTATTGGAAAGGAGGATAATAGTTAACAGGAACAATAAATGATGATAAATTTAGACTGATATTAACAATATTTATTGAGCTACATATACAGAAGTAGTGTCT